>JALPQD010000691.1:117004-801051 GCA_023101885.1 Typhlomys cinereus | reverse complement strand
AAATAGAGTTATTAGGGCTGGAGAGGTGGCTCAGGGATTAAGCCTCCACTTTGCAGGCGGAAGTGGGGCGGCCTGCGTTTCCGGTCCTGGTAGGGCGGAGCCTGTGAATCCCCGGGCAGAAGGAGGTGGAGGCGTCCATGGTGGTTCGCGAATTCGTCCGTGGTACTATACATACACAGACACACAGACACACAGACACACACACACACACACACACACACACACACACACACACAGACAGTCACACGCGTGCGCACATACACGCGCACATGCGCACAGTTGAATAATATAATATTATAATAATAATATAATATAATATAATATTATAATAATAATATAAATAATATAATAGTATAATAATATAATAATAAAAAAAATTTAAAAAAAAATAGAGTTATTAGAGGAGAAAAAGAAGGGAACTGACAGATGTGAATCTTAAAGGGTCAAGAGACCCATCTAATTGCTACAGGAACAGTCTCTCCTCTGTTCAAATATCCTTTCTGGGTTACCAAATATTACAGGGTCCCTGTTCGGTACCAAATGTTGTGGGGTCGACTGTCCCAATGTTGCAGGGTACTTATGTTCGGGAGTCGAAGATTGAAACCAGAACACATGTAGAGGATTATGGTAGAGTTTATTAGAGGACAGAAAGGCTGAAACTTATGGACCCTAGACATGGAATGCATGAGAGGCAGGCAAGGAACAGATTCATGGCACTAGAATGCCATGAGGGGCAGACATATTTGTACACCTAGAGGAACCCAGGAAACTGACTTTTTCTCATTGATTAGCTCCCATTGAGGCCAATCCAGTTGCTCCTGGGCCCATGTGGGGCTAGAGATCAAGTTGTTTGTTAGATATGGAGGGGTTATTTCCATAATCCCTTCATAGGGAAGTTGGCCATTTTTTCTCTGGGAGGATTGGAGTCAGTTCCTCAGCAGGAGTGTTCCTTCGGGGTGATCCCAGTAGTGGGGAATGGCCTTTGGAAATTTCAAAGACCTTTAGAGACCCATCCCAGCATAGCTGCTCTAATCCTGCCTTATTATGGCTTCCAAAGTCAGGCATATAGATTTAAGCAAGCCCTGGAAAAATGATTTTTCCTTATTGGTTAGCTCCAGTTTCTGCAAATGTGATCGGAGCATTTGGTCACTTACATACTGGGTCCAGCTCAGTCAACCTTGTGGCCATCCCCTTAGTGGAGTTGTTTCTTTTGAGGAACTTAAGCTGATCTGCAATGGAGAACTCATCTCCACATTCTTTCATTGGAGACCTTATCTCTGTTAGATTTAAAATGGGGTGTGCTCCTTCCCTGTAATCCCAGTCCTGGAGGAAGACCTTCAAAGACCTTCCCAGTATGGCCTTTCTACTCTGGCTAAACTACCTAATGACATTTTCTTTCTCAGTAGGAAAAGGGAATAAAACTAGGACTTACTGGAAAAAAAAAAAGATAGCATTTGAATCACTCTCCTGGACGCACCCAGAAAGAGTACTTCACCAGCTATCTGAACATTCCTTAGCTTAGCCAAATGACGTATAAAATTAACCATGCCTCCGAGCTCCCAAAACTCTGGCCTTGTACTGTGCCTTCTCTCTCTCTCTTTCTCTCTTGCTGTCTCCCACTCTCCCTCTCTCCCTTCCTCCTCCCTCAGTTGTAAACTTCATGAAGAACAATTTTATTTTTCACCCTCTATGGTAAAGGTCATTTTATGACATTTAATTTCCTCTATGTGTTTTGTAGCTTGGAGCTAGCCATAGAATTTTTCTTGTAATATATTTAAGTGATTGCAGATAAATCTTCTGACATTCCAGATAATGGCTAGATGTCCCCCTTGGAGACCTCTTTACACTCAAATGATGAATTACCTCCCTTGACAGAAAAACAGGCAGCCAAGCAAAAGCAACAGGACTAACCTTATCTCAGGATTCTCATAGCTCAGTTCATTTGTTCTTAATTTTCCCGAAACGGTTCAAGGTGCTAAGACCAGCCATGCCTAGAGCCAAGTATAAATGAAATTTTCCGGTGATGTAGAGTTTCCTTGGGGTTTTTGTGTTCCAGAGCTGAAGAATGAAACCAGAGCGTGTTGAGAGGTTCAAACAGGGATTTTACTGAAAATGAGAGAAAAGAAACGAGGAGACACTTAAAGTCAGAGAGAACAAGGAAAGCCTCCATAAACATGGCCAGGAAAGGACAGGACCGCCATAGTGTGGCCTCATGGTGTCATGCAGGAAGAAGAGAGAGTGATGGGTGCAGCCACAAGTTTTCATAGTTCACAGGTTTCTAATAAGTGTCTGTATGTTTATAAAATGTTCCTCTATTCTGTCTTAGTGTTGAGGGTCCCTCTTTAGAAGTCTGTATGTATCCAGGGTCTCGTGTTCGGAGTCAAAGATTGAAACCAGAACACACGTGTAGAGGATTAGGTAGAGTTTATTAGAGGAGAGAAAGAACAGAAGTCCATGAGTTCCATGTCTGCAGTCCATGAGGGACATGGAGCTGGAAAAGAGCTCCTAGACTCCAGATGTGGAGTGCCATGAGGGGCAGGCACCCAAGATGGCTGCCAGGGTCAAGTCTATTTAAATACTCTGGCAAGCGGGGAGGGGGGATGGTGGTGCTGGGGATAGTGGTGGTCATATGGCTTTTCCTCATTGTTTGATCACATTGGGACCCAACCCAGTTGATCTTGTGCCTGACCTCAGTAGGGCTTATTTGTAATGGAGAACTAATCTCCATATCCTTTCACAAACAGAGGGTTGGGGGAAGTTAGCAAAGGGTGTGTTCCTTCAGGGTAACCCCAACGGAGGTTCAGAGACCTTCAGAGACCATGCCAGCATGGCTGCTCTAAAACTGCCCAATTTGTGAGTGCCAATAAAATTAATCTCAGTGGATGTTAGTACACACGAATTAAGTCCCAGGGCATGAGAAACACAGAGACAAAGAAATAATTCACTGGAGAAGAAATAGATAAGAAGATCAGTGGTCTGAGCAGGTGAGGTGACATCACAGTCTCGGTGAGGTTTCTCCCATCACCTATTTACTGAAACTTTATTGCATGCAGGAATGTAAATAGTAGCTGGAGATCAGATTGCAAGCTTGGCTGAAGGACCTGAGGATCTTCCTAGCTTCCAGTGCACGCTTAGACAACCAGTCTGTGACATTGTTACAGAGTTTGTCTAGGGTCTTTATGTGTCCAGGTTCTTGAAACCAAAACAAGCACAGAGGATAAAGGCAGAGTTACTAGAGGAGAGAAAGAATGAAACTCAAACGAGGAGAACCTATGAGGGGAAGAGCCATTTAATAGTTGCAGGGTCAGATATAATTATAGACTTAGGCAAGCCAGAGAAAAATGGTTTCTCCTTATTGGTTAGCTTCAGTTTCTGCAAATTTGATTGGAGCTTTTGGCTCCCTACATCTCATTGATCTGTTCATATTGGGCCCAGCCCAGTTGACCTTGTGGCCTGTCTCAAGGTCAAACTGTTTCTTTTGAAGAACTTAACTTATCTACTGTGGAGAATTCATCTCCATATACTTTCATAAACAGAGGATTGGAGGAAGTTGAGGACAACATCTCTGTGGAGGATTAAAATAGGTTTTATTCCTTCAGGGTAATCCTAGCCTTGGGGGAATGATCTTCAGGACCTTCAAAGATCTTCAAAGACCTTCCAAGTATGGCTATTCTAAAACTGCCTAAATATCAGGAAAAATCAGCCTTTTGCCGAATTCCTTAGATAATGTGAAATCCTTTTTTTAAGGTGGCACCCTAACCACTATGTTTCTCCAGGTGGCGCCCTACAAGTAAGTGTCTTAGTGTTACTAAGGAAGTGAGGTAAAGACTGGAGGGATGGTGGGTGTGTTTTCCACAGGACCAGACATTCCTAACTGCACTAGCTGTCCAATAGAAAGTAAATTATCTCCATTACCGGCAATGAAGAATTTAGTTCTGCAGCAGTCTCTGGCTTAGTAGAATAGGCTACGCTGTGGGTATCATCTGACAAAGATGCAAATAAAGGAAGTGGCCAAGGGATCTGAATATCTTGATATAGCCCAATGTGGAAAAGTGAATTTCTGCTGTTCCTTTGCACTGCATTAGTTCTTGGACAGGCTTGGAAAGTGTCTATTCTAAAACAAAATATAACTACAATATTGATCCACTAAAAGATCACAGGAGCTCCTCAAAGAATCTCTAAAGTTATGTGGATATGGTCCACCAAGTGCACACCATTCCTGTTCCTCCCTGGTATTCTAGAATCTGGAAGTGGTCACTTCCTGTAACATTTTTGGCAAAAATCTCAATGGGGGAAGATATTTATTCATTTAGCAATGACAGAAACAATTGCCAGGCACTTAAGCAGTTTTCACAATTTTTTTTTCTCACAATAGCCTAGTAAAGTAGGCAGTGCCATTATTTGACATTTTATGGGTGAAGAAACTGGCCCAGGGATATTAAACAACTTGTCTATTTCACATAAGCTGGAGATGACAGGGTTGGGACGAACCAAATAAGTCTGGCTCTAAAGCCCAAAGATTTAAACTATTGCCTCACTTTAATAGACCCTATAACAGGACAAAGAACAATGAAAAGCAATTCACCTATTTTCATTTCTTTTAAGTCCACTTCTAATCCAATGGATACTACCCTGTGAGCCAGAGTAAATCCTTCCTCCTGTTACTTATTTCTTGTCAGACATTCAGTCTTAGTGCTGAGGAAAAACATCTGCTACACTGCTTGGCACTAAGAAGTAGATTTGGCACTATGTGCAATCTGACCATTTCAGATCTTGGGTCTTCTGAACTGGTTTGTTAGGAAGCATGTGGAAAAGTTTGGAGCTGAATCCTAGAGATGCTTCAGAATGTGATAAGCAGAATTAAGGATGATTCTGGTGGCAACGAGAAAGACAGATCGACATGCAGAAAATGGAGGCTATGCTCTTGTGGTTTCCAATAGAACAAGGACTCCATTGGGAATTGGGATAGAGGCCATCCTTGTTGCATTCTGGCAAAGCATCTAACTGCATTTTGCCTGTGTCCTAACAATTTAAATGAGGTTGCATTCTAAAGTAATGAACTCACTTGTTTGGCAGAGGAAATTTCAAAACAGTGTCACAGCCACACTATGGCATGCATTTTCCTAAATTCATAGTGAAAGGTGGCAGGAAGTGAAGTAGGAAACTATGAAAAAATGTACAGTTTGGTGAGAAAAGGCGAGTGAGCCCAGTTGAAGTTGCAGTTAAGGTTGAGGATAGAATGGGTTCATAGCAAGTAACTATTGAAGATGTAGGTCATGTTCCATTAAAAACTTTGAGCTCAGCACTGGGAAAACAAGAAAGGTGCCCTGAGGGAGAAACCTCATGGTTGAAGGATCCTGTGTACAAAAACACAAATTTGCTTTCAAGGAGAGAGCTTTTTCTGAGAATGCTTCTCTGAAGGATCCCTGTCCAAAAACAAGCATGTAGATAAAGAAGAGTTCTTCTCAGTGCTGCTACACAGGCATATGGAGAGTCCCCTGTGCTGTAGCCCCAGAAAGCTGGGCCTTATTGTAAATTGCTGACATGTAATTGTCTTCGTTATCAGTGCAGAGCTGGTTTTGAAGGTATGCAAGACAGCAAGAGTGAAGGGGTTCGTGGAGATTTGCACCAAGGTTCTAGAAAGCCTGCAAGGCCAGGCAATGTGCATATATGTTGGATTCTCTGTAAGGAGGTCCCGAGAGTCCATTGTGTCATTTCCAAGGAAAGCTGCAGGCACCAAATGGAGCAGGCCCAAGAGAGAAGCTACATGCACCGAAAGCATCACAGCTGGATGGGATGAGTGGGGCTACCCAAGGCCAGCGAAGGAGTCTCAGATACAGGACACAGAGTCACAGGATTTGTTGTTTGCCCTCCTGGTCTTGCTTTGGCTAAGTCTTTCCTTAGTAGTCCCCCATTCCTCATTTTAAATAGGAATGTTTGCTCAGTGCCATTTTAATTTGAAAGTATCTAACTGGACTTTTGATTTTGTGAGCCTCACAATGAGAAGTTTGCCTTGAATCTCAGAAGGGACTTTGGACTTCTGAACAGCATTAGAACTATCAGTACTGGGGCTGGAGAGGTGGCTCAGGGGTTAAGCCTCCGCCTTGCAGGCAGAAGGTCCTGAGTTCGGATCCCAGATCCCACGTATAGACTCCAGGCAGAAGCGGGGGCAGCCTGCACTTCTGGTCCTGGTAGGGTGGAGCCTGTGAATCCCGGGGCAGAAGGAGGTGGAGGCGTCCATGGTGGTTCGCGAATTTGTCCGTGGTTCTACACATACATGGGCACACACACATACAGACACACACACGCATGGGCACATACACACGCACTATGCGCACAGTTGAATAAATAATAATAATAAAAAAATTAAAAAAAAAAGAACTATCAGTACTTTGAGGAGAGCCTCTCTGAGATGGACTCGAAGCATCTTGCATTGTGATATGCCCATGATTCTTTGAAATGACATGGTTTAAGGTGACGTATTTGGGTGTCAGGCTTACAGGGGCAGGCTTGTAATGGCTCATTGTGATTGTCTATGTGATTGAATGAAAACCTGCCTACGACACAAATAGTGTATATATAGTTTTACAAATGTTTGTGAGAGTGTTTTCCAGAAGAATTAATGGGTAGGGAAGATGCACCCTGAACATGGGTGGCATTATCCCTTAGGCCTGAAACCAACCTGCCTTATTAAGTCCAGGACCTGAATCATAAAGGAAAAAAATGAGAAAGTGGGCTGAGTACTGACTTTTCTCTGAATCTGGAGATCTGAGCAGCCTCATATCCTTCCCCATCCCCTAGTCATCCCTCCACAATCCTGTCTCTGCAAGACATAAACCAGAATAGATCTTTTTCTTCTTGCTTCTGGCCAGATATCTGATCACAGGAACAATAAAATAAAATAAAAACATAATAAAATAACCCATTGACTAATAAAAAAGAATAAACCATAGTGTTATTATATCAGAAAACATATCCCCAGTCCTTTCTAAAATCATTTCTTTCATTCTCAGCCAAGTAGAGCATTTCTTGAAATAGACAATATTTGCAACTATAAAGAAAATAACCTAGGTGATAAATCTAACCTGGACATGTCCTCGTTTGAGACTGTGCTTGGTGTGTCTTTCATATTTCTCAGGACAAAGTCAGGAATAACTCCTGTGGGAAGTCCCTTCCTCTTTCAGTCCTGCCTGGGCATGCAGACCTTATGCTCTCAGCACTGCCTATATTGTTCAGGCTTTGTAAGTGTTGGTTAATGTTCCAAGTGGCCAAGACTGGGCCTGGGAAGTCTTTCACATTCCATAAGGCTTACTAAAGGAATGGGTAGGAAGATGTGAAAGAAAGTGTTGATAGGTCCAAAGTTAAGTTACCTTGGTGGAGTCTTAACTTTGATGTCTTTTGAGGACAAGGATGAAGCTTGCTTCCTAGCACTGGGACTGGCACATTTAGACGTGTCTCAATGTTCTTAGCTCTCTGCTCCTTAATACTTGAGAATGAAACGCTCGTCAAGTTAAATAAAGCCTATATACATGGTTGGGCACATCTGGCGGCAAAATATTCACAACAGCTTTCTGTTAATTCATTTTATTTTTAGTGGAACTATCTGGTGTGTCTCCAGGATGTGAGAAAGAGCTGTCAAGTGGAATGAATTGAGGAAAGAGCAACTTATGTTTGGATGATAATAAATATGCAAGATGATCTTCTACTTGAGTCTAGGTGGGAAAGTCATGGGAAAAGAAGTTTTAAAAGACAGTTGTAGAAAGCTATAAAAACCAGATAGGCTAAGTGATTTCTACTTTGTCATGTAGAAAGATGACAATAATAGAAGATGACTGAGTTTATAAAATAACAAAAATTCGTGTTCAGTGTAAATTATTAAGAGGCTTAAGCAAGTCATTGTTTGAAATAAATATGGTTTTGGAGTCTCAGCACTTGACCTGACATAAGTAGGTGCGGCACGTATGTGAATGTATGCATGGCATCAGAATATTAGTGTCTGGCAAGAAATAAATCCAAAGAATACTGATAAATTATTTTTAGACAAGAAAGTAAACAGTTCAGAAATATTCTAAGCTAGGAAAGCAAAGATGCTGGAGAATAGGAGTTTGTAAACATTATTCACAAAGCATGAAGCAGCCAACATTTTTATTTTTCCAGGCCACTTCAAACGCGTTTATTAAAAAGAGAGAGTAGGTGAATGAACAGGTGTAAAGAGGAGGTCAGAGGATAATTTTCCCAAGTCCACTCTCTCCTTCCGTTGTGCGGGTACTTGAACTCAGGTTGTTTGTTATGCGCAGGTACTGAGCCCTCGGACCCGTCCCTGCAGGCCACTTGGTGCTAATTCTTCTTGGGTTTTCTCATTACATTTGAAAATGTGAAAACATTCTTCGCCCGATGTCATGGTTTGAATGATTTTTTTCCCCTACCAGTTCATGTGTTCGAACTTGGCATGGCAGCTTTGGGAGGGAGCATTGCTGGAGGAAGGCATGTCACAGGGGGCGGGCCCTGAGGTTGGTCAGTCCTACTTTGCTTCCAAAAGAAGTGGGCTCTTTCAGTTTACAGCTAGTTCTCTCAACCTCCGTGGTAGACATGACTTAGGCATCCTCCAGCTTCTTGTAGCCAACCATGCCTTTCCCACCATAATGACCTGTATTGCCTGTGAGGATTTGTACGATTGGACAAATTCCTAACTGTAAGCCAAGTAAATTTCCCTTTTCTCTCTTAAGTTCCTTGAGTAGAAGTGGTATGTTGCTCAAGTATAAGTGGTATCTCACAGCAGCCAAAAGAGTAACTGTGATACCCAGTGACTATGAAAGCTGACTATAAGCTAAAATGTGGTCCACGTCCCCTATTCTTGGGTTTAAAGACACAAGTTCATTTTTTCAGTTATATGAATATTTGTATACATACCATAACAATATAATTAAGAGAATAATGATATGTCATCATCTTGAATCCTCACTTCATTTTTTTACATACTGATTTTTGTTTACTTTAATGATTAGATAATAATAGAGTTCAAATTTTCATAGAAACATTTTAATTTCACTAAAATTCACTTCACAAAAATTGTCTTTAGGTAGCCAATAAACTTGTAGGTGGGAAGATAGTACATCAAACTGCTCTGTAGGTAGCTGTTATTATACTCATAGAACGGGCACTTACAGTGGAAACCTTTGGGTCTAAATTGGATGAGTGAAGGGAAATGCACATATCAGTGAGGTGGCCTCAAGAGAGGTGACTTGATATACCACAAAGGCCTGAGCCCCCACTCGAGTAGACAAGCCAGAGTGAGCCCTGGGGTCCATAAAAGTAGGCAGAAGAGTAGGAAGGAGTGGGAAAGGATGGAAGGGAGTGGGAGGAGGGAGAGAAGCTGGGATGAATACTAGATATGCTTATAAAAGTGAAAAATAAATTAAAAAAAAGAAAAAAAATGTCCCTAAAGGGACAGAATTCCAGCTCCAGGTAGGGTAGGTGAGATGGCTCAGTAGATATGTACCTGCTGGAAAACCCATCAAACAGAGTTCAATCCCTACAAGAGCCCACATGGTGGAAGGAGAGAACTTCTGCAAGTTGTCCTCTGACTACCTGTGCATTCTCAAATGTCTTTCTTAATCTTTCTCTCTCAATCATCTCTCTTAATCTCTGTCTTCTTTCAAGTTGACCAAACAATCTCAAAAGTCAGCTGGAGGCACGAAAGTCCCAGGATAGCGAAAACAATCCTGAGTAACAAAAACACGGCTGGAGGTATCACCATACCAAACCTTGGTCTATACTACAAATCCATAGTGTTAAAAACACCCTGGTACTGGCTCCAAAATTGACACACAGATCAATGGATAAGGGTTGAAGACACAGATATAAGCCCACACAACTACAGCCATTTGATCTTTGACAAAAAGGCCCAAAAAATCCAATGGAAAAAGAACAGCATCTTTAACAAATGGTGCTGGCAAAACTGGATATCCACATGCAGAAGATTAAAACTGGACCCATACTTGTCACCACATATAAGAATTAATTCCGAATGAATCAAGGACTTTAATATAAGGTCAAAGACTATAAAAACCATAGTTAAAAGTGTAGGAAATTCCCTCAAGCTGATTGGGCTAGGCTAACAGTTCCTGAACGGACATCCAATAGCACAGTCACTACAACCAACACTCAACAGATGGGATCTTGTGAAATTAAAGAGCTTTTGTTCAGATAAACAGATTGTAACTGGAGCACAAAGACAACCCACAGAATGGGAGAAAATCTTCAATAACCACATATCTGATAGAGCTCTATTATTCAGAGTACACAAAGAACTTAGAAAACTAAACACCAAGGAAACTAATGGCCAACTAAAAAATGGGCCTTGGAACTTAAAAGAAATTCACCAGGGATGAAATTAAAAGGTCTAACAAATATCTTTAAAAATGCTCCGCATCCTTAGCCATCAGATAAATGCAAATCAAAACTTCCCTGAGATATCATCTCACCCTGTCAAGATGGCAAAAATCCACAATACAATCAATACCAAATGCTGGAGAGGATGTGGAGAGAGGAGAACTCTCCTACATTGCTGGTGGGAATGCAGGTTCATACAACCACTCTGGCAAGCCGTCTGGAGATTCTTAAAGAAATTAAAGATTGAAATGCCATATGAGCCTGCTATTCCACTTTTGGGAATAACCCCCCATACAGCAAAAATTCACCTCGATAGCAGAAACACAACCATGTTCATAGCAGCACTGTTTACAATAGCAAAGTCATGGAATCAACCCAAATGTCCAACAGTTGACAAGCGCATAAGGAAAATGTAGTGTATTTATACAATGGGATAATACTCACTCAGCCATCAAAAATGATGAATTAATGCGATTTGCCGGGAAATGGATGGAATTAGAAACAATTATATTGAGTGAAGTATCCCAGACACAGAAAATTAAGCACTGTATGTACTCCCTAATAGGTGGATCCTGGTATCAAACCCACTTAGAGACACTCAAAGATAAATCTCTGTAATACCTACAGTAATTGCAAAGATTATAAACAGGAGGGATGGGGAAGGAGGGGCCCACCAGAAACAAGGAGAGAAGTGACCATGTTACAGCAGAGAAAACAGGCCACCATCAAGGACTGCAAGTAAGTAATGAGACATCTGATTAAGTTCACAGACTTTCCTTCCTGATCATTTGCAACTGATGGGGTATGATCTCACCAGAAGGGGAGGGCATATAGTCTGGCAGACAGAAAGTAACCATTTTGCAAATGGGAGACTGACCCCTCCCTCACCGCGGTCTCCTACTTTTATTACATCTACCTTTGAATATACTCTTATAACAAGACTCTAATTTAACAGGTTTTTATCTCTGGCCAGGGGGTGACATCCAATACCCATCAGGATGGAGCCAAAGGCATTGCAGGAGCAGCAAAACTGAAAAAAAAATCAACAAACCATAATTCAGAACATCAGAGACTCTATATCAACCACCTGGAACTAGGCCAGCCTAATCTCTCCCCATCCTGAAGCTCAGGGAAATTTGCGGAAGAGGGGGTGGTAAGATTGTAAGAGCACAAGGATGGGAGGAGTAATGATATGCAAGATACTCCACACAAGTTAGGGCCGAAGCAATCATAATAGGACTTTGCATGACCTGCGTAATGTCCAACACATTATTGACCCCACAAAGTCTAGCATGGACTAAAGGCACTAGGATCCTGGGAGGCTAGGGATTTACAGCCACAGTAGTGTTCCTGTGCTTAAGGGCAACACAGAAAAGGGTTCTGGGAAATGCCACTGGGTCCTTGCACCTCATCAGAGAGGAGGACCCAGAGGAGAGTTTGGCATGCACATTAAAGGATGCTCGGAGGATGGGGGGGGGGAGGAACTGGGGGATGGCGAGGGAGTGGAGGAGCGGAGGGGAGGGAGCAAAGTGGTGGGGGGATAGAGGGAGGGAGGGGACCGGTGTATCTGTTAAGTTTGTATGAGCAGAAATAAAAAAAATCTGTCTTCTTTCTCCCTTCTCTCTTTTTCTCTCTTGCAGATAAATATGTCTCAAGACAAACAAGAATATCAAAATAAATGCAATAAATAAGAAAAACAAAACAAGGAAGCAAGAGAACTGATTTTTCTGTAAAGGATGAGATAAAGTAGGCAAGAAAAAAGAAAAAAAAGCAATAGCAGAAACAAAAGAGTATTGAACCTAGGACTGCTTTAACTCTGAGCTGCCCGCATGTTCACTTAAAGAAAACAAACAGTTTTACCATCTCAGTTTGAATCTTAACCTAGAAATAGGCGTTCTTGTTCACCTGATACCGCCTCCCGTTGTCCCATATGCTGGCATTTATTTTCAACAGAATCCCTTAAGCTCAGCTAAGTGAAAGTGAATTATAAAAAGTTAGTCATTCCAGTAGTCAATTTCAATGTCACAGTCTATTTCCACAGATTGGGAGATTTAGAAAAAATGTCCCTTAGAATCTTCTGTTTATATGAGCAATAGGTTCATTGATCTCTACTATTTGGAAGATGCTGTGGATAAAAGAGGAGGTAATTGGGGTACTGTTGCTGCTGCCTGCTTAAATTGTCTGTTTGAAAAATAGAAATTGACTGGATGTTGTGCTGTGTTTCAAATTCATGGAAAACTGGTCTCATTTGAGTCCTTTACTATCTCTATTTGCTCCCCTTCAAGGTGGTTGATTCTTCGGAGTTTTTCTGCCCCAGGAGAATGGGATCTAAGTAAATGAGGACCGATTGGATGCAGTGACTCAGAAGTTTTAAAATCAAGCATTTTTTCAGGTCAAATGATGACCAAGCAAGTAAAGGTGCTTGCCACCAAGCTTGGTGACCTGAGTTCAATTCCGGGGACCTTCATAATGGGAAGAAAGAAACAACTTCTGAACATTGTCTCCGGATCTCCATGCATATGCCATGGTATATGTGCCTGCAGGCACATTAAATCATTTAATAAATGCTCAAAAAGCTTTTTATAAAATCAAGTTTAAAATCCTTTTTTCAAGGAGAGACTGGGGCTGTGCCTCAGGATGCACACAAGTCTCCAGGCCCTTCTTCGAATCTTGCCAGAGTTTAGAACATCTTGGGAGGAACATAGTTGAAATTTCTGAACGTAAACAGCTTATAAAACAAGCTTTGATTGTCTCACAAATGTGGGAAAGCCAGAGGAGGAAAACATTCAAAAGGAAAAAAAACATCACTCAGCTTTAGAACATTTTCCGTTCTAAACACATGGCTTGTTGATGGTTTCATTTTTCCTTTCAGAGAAGCCTCTTGTTTAGTGAAAATACACTAGTGATTCAGTGGGATCTGTTGAGAGGCAAGAAACAGAGAAACCCTAGGTCTGAACTAGCAACTGCGGAGACACTAGGAAGATCTAACAGTGTTGGGTTGTCCTTTTCCTTACAGAGTCCATCTAGCTTTCATCCATCCTGAGGCAAGACCATCACTCTGAAATGATCTTAAGCAGAAAAAAGGTATAAAAATTTCTCATGATAGTTCTTGAGAAAATAGCAGAGGATTGTCTTGGGGGCTGTGGCAGGTAATATCTTGAATATAAAGGAGAAAAATTGAAGGAAACATGAATCAATAAAAGCAGAAGGGAACACTAGCACTTGTCTTCCCAGCTCTTCCTGCTCCATCTTCCTGTCCCAGCAGCATTCCACAGCTTCATTTTTCGGAGGTATCATCTGTTTTCCTTCCTCCCTCCTTCCCTTCCTTCCTGTCTCCCTTCCTTCGTCTATCCCTTCCTTCCTTCCTTCCTTCCTTCCTTCCTTCCTTCCTTCCTTCCTTCCTTCCTTCCTTCCTTCCTTCCTTCCTTCCTTCCTTCCTTCTTTCCTTCCTTCCTTCCTCCCTCCCTCCCTCCCTTCGTCCTTCTCTCCCTTCCTTCTTTCCTTTCTTCTTTCCTTCTCTTCTTTCTCTTTATGTATATATTTATGTATCTGGCAGTATATGTGCATGTGTGTTTTCATGTGTGGGGGCACACATGTACACAGGTATTTAAAGGCAATAATCTTCTAAAACACAGGACCAAGAGCGGCTTTCCATGGTCATGTCTATAGAAGAGTTTAAGTTGGCCGTTACTCCTGATTGGGGGAAAAGAAACATTCTTTAGGATTTAGACATTGGAAATTGTTGACATATAATGCAATGCTTATCGTGGTCTAGGTATTTACCAGCATGAATGCATTTTTCTTGATTCCCTCATTGATGGACCATCTAAGTTCGATACAGACAAGTTTAGATATTTGGCCAAAATCACATAGTTGGTAACACAGCCAGAGTTCCAGCCCAAGCATTGACAGAACCCATACCAGGGTTTCTCAACTTTGGTCCTGCTGACATTTTGAGCTGTGCAGTTCTTTGGAGTGGACCTGTCTTTGGCGTTTCTAGCATGTTGGCGGCACCTCTGTTCTCCACCCATCAGATGCCAGTCGTGTCTCTTCTCCAGTTGCAAAATAGATGTCTGTGGAAACTACTAAATGTCTTCTGAGGACAAAAACCAGCCCTTGGCTGAGACCCACCATTCATTTTTACTCGAGTGCCTCCTTTTCTAGAATTTTCCTCATCACCCTTCTGTGTGCCTCCATAATGCTACACACGGAGAGCACTGGACACTTTCTGTGTTGCTGTGTGACATCACTCAAATTCAAGCAACTTAAAGGAGAAAAAGAGATTTATTCAGCTCATAGTTCCAGAGGGGAGATGCAGTCCACTATGGCGGAAAAGGCTTGGCTGGTTGGCAGAAGCTGGAGGTGGCCTAAATCTTTCATTACGGAGGCTGAGAGCTACAAAACTGATGACTATAAGAGCAGAACTCTGGAGGAAATAGAATGGAGCGAATCAATCTCAAGGCCCACCCCCTGAGACTGCCTTCTTCAATCAAGGCTCCACCTCTTAAAGGTGCCGTGACCCAAACAACTAAGGTCACACACATGAGCTGGTGGAGGACAACTCACATTTCAAACCATGACATTTACTGAGTTTTTGCTAGGTTCTAGGCAGTGGCTAACTTTTTACATGGGTACGGTTATTAAGACATGGTTTGGACATATCCCCCAGAGGTTCATGTGTTGGAACTTTGTTTCCCTGTGTAGCAATATTAAGAAGTAGAAAGTGCGTGCTTTATACTAACTGCCAGCGAGTCCCAGGAATTCACCTGTCTGCCTCCTCAGTGCTGGAATTTCAAATATACTGAGGTTACTAGCACAAACCATCATGCCTGGATTTTTTAAAAAGTGAATTTGGGGAATCAAGCTCAGACCTTCATGCTTGCAAGACCGAAGGAGCAATTCTCCCAACCCTACAAAGAAATAAATGTTTCCAAGCTAAAACATGGTGGGAAGGAATCTGGGTTCTTGACAATGTGTCCTAAGAAAGTATCAACATAATTCCCGTGGGACCTCAGTCTGCTCTCACTGCCTGTCCTGCCTTGTGGCCAGTTACTCTCACATGCCTGCCCCATCATGATGCCATCGGCCACGTGACTTGGTCAACTAGAACTTCTGCTAGAAATGATGTCTTGCTATCTGCACTATCGGCCCCTAAATTTCAACTAAATAAGCTTGTGAGGTACTCTCAGCCTCAAATGCTTTATTATAATAGCAGAACACAAGTTGCTACAACATCCTTGCTTGTTTAAGCTTCACGACATACCTGTGTGATCAGTTTCTAGTATTCCCTACTTTTATAAATGAGAAAATGGACTTTACAAGGTCAAGATCTTGCTCAGCCACAGGGCCAGGAATCTGAAGTTAGGATACACTTGTATCTGCTCTGAACCATCAGCTGCTATAATGGCATATAAGTCTCTGGCTATACTTTGATTCTTCCACTTGTCTGTGAGCTCTTTGACAGCAGAGACCAGAGTGCCCCTAATACCACCACAGCCATGGCATATGCTCAGTTCATTGTTTCTTGGGCAAGTAAATGAATTAATACCTAGGAGCTTTCCAAGAGAGAAGGTCATAGAAGCCACACTCGATTCTCCAATGTGAAGGATAGTTGTCGGGTCACCTCCATGGTCACAGTGACTTGGACCCTCATGGACTCCATTGAGAATATTCTGCAGCAAGAAAGCTTTCCTGAGTTTAACACCCAGCACACACACACACACACACACACACAACACACACACACACACACACACACGCCCTGGTGAGAGCAAACTAGGCAGATCCTTGGGGCTCATTAACAGCCAGCCTAGCCTAATTGGCCAGTCCCAGGCCAATGAGAGACCTTGTCTGAAGAACAAGATGGACCAAGCCCGAGTAAAACACCTGAGTTTGTCTTCTCGCCTCCAAGTACACACTGGTGCTTCTTTTGTGCTTCTTCTATACATCACACCTATTCACACATGCATGCATGTACACGGGTACCTATGCCACACACTCACAGAAAGAAGAGGAAACTTTTTTGAGTGTGTGTGTGTGTGTGTGTGTGTGTGTGTGTGTGTGTGTATCAGAGGACAATGTGTGTTCCTGTGAAGGATCAAAGGTAACTCCAGGAATCACCCTGGATTGTTTCTATCTCCTCTTTGCTTCACTGTGGGATTTCCCAGGCTCCACCTACCAGGGTGGAAAGTGCAGGCCGCCTGTTTCTGCCTGGCATTTTTATGTGGGACCTGGGATCTGAACTCAGGACCTGCTGCTTGTGAAACAGAGTTTTAACCCCTGAGCTATCTCTCCCACTTGATAGGAAACCTTTTGAATGGCCTGGAATGTAAGTCTAGGCATTTCTGTCTTTGAAAGCATCTTTCTAAGGGAAGAGCATAATGACCCAAGAGAGAAGGCCCAATCAAACAGACCATATATCCTTTCTCAGCATGAAAAGCACAGGCCAGTAGGATAAAATCAAATTATCCTCAGGTTATTTGGGAAAACATACTTCCATAAGTTAGTCCATAGGATGTCTTACAGGTAAAAACAGCTTGATGAGAGAGTGCATGTAGGTGATATAGTTTCCTGTTACTCAGAAGTGAATATTATCTGGACTATGGGGACCCGAGTGCTAACAAGGATGGAGAAGGCTTCCAGACCTGGTTCAACCACCCAGTGCAGTGTCCACCTGTCCCCCGCTTCTCCCCAAGTTCCTCATGCACGCCTCTTTACCAGCAACTGTCCAGAAGGAGCATTAGTTAATCGTTCACTCTGCGGCTTCCTGGTGATTTCTTCAGGGAAACCCCCACCTCAGAGTTGGTTTCTCTCCGTGTAATTAGGGCAAGATCCCATTAGCTTTTTTTCTAATGGTGAGATCAAATAACTAAAAAATACATAGTAATGCTTAATTCTTTTTTCCCCTCACATTAGCAAGCAGGTTTTTTCTCTTCGGCGATAGAACTTTTCTCCTTCATAACTGTTCCTAGCTGGAGCCTTGGTAGAATTTTGTGTGCCTTTTTGTCTCTCTCTCTCTCTGTCTTTCTCTCTCACTCATACACACACACACACACACACACACACACACACACACACACACACATGCCATGCACACACACGTTCCCAGACACTATCATCCCATAAAGAAAGCATTGCTGAGGAAAGCACAGAACCACTCCTGGGGAAACCCAGGGAAAATTACAAGTCTCTTGCTATGGAGAGAGTGTGGAGGGAGGTTTGTGGGGAGCCGGGAGGGAGCCGTTCCGTACCCCCTGCTGTCATGACTTAGCAGGTGTGCACACATGTACCTTCAGCATTATGTTGGGGGGAGCATGTGCACAAGAGGGCACTTGAATGTGTGTGCTGTGCAAAGCCCAAGGGTGACATCCGGAATCATCCTGGATTGCTGCATCTCCTTACTGCATTGCCTTCCAGAGCCACAGTTCCAGATCCTTGTATATCCACCCCAACATTTTTGCATGAGATCTGGAGACCCAAAGTTGGGTCATTTTGCATGTAAGGCAAAGGCTTTTTTTATTATTATTTCAGCTCATACAAACTTATTAGGTACACCAGTTCCCTCCCTTCCTCCTCCTCCCCCCGTACTCCTTGCTCCCCCTCCCCACCCCTCTCCCTCCCCATCCCCCAGTGCCTCCCGCCCCAATTCCCAGAGAGTCCTTTCTTGTGCATGTCTGATTTTCCTCTGGGCCCTCCTCTCCGATAACGTACAAGGACCCAATGGCCTTTCCCTGAACCCTTTCCCGTGTTCCCCTTAAGGTATAGGAACACTGCTGTGGCTGCCAATCCTTTGCCTCCAAGGATCTTGGTGCCTTTAGCAGATGCTAGACTTTGTGAGGTCAACAGTGTGTTGGACAATGCACAGGGCATGCAAAGTCCAATTATGATTGCTTCAGCCCTAACTAGTATAGAGTATCTTACATATCATTGCTCCTCCCATCTTTATGCTCTTACACTCTTACCGCCCCCTCTTCCGCAAATTTCCCTGAGCTTCAAGATGGGGAGAGACTAAGCTGGCCTAGTTCTAGGTGGTTGATATAGAGTCTCTGAAGTTCTGGATTGTGGTTTGTTGATTTTCTTTTGCAGTTTTGCTGCTCCTGCAATGCCCTTCACTCCATCCAGGTGGGCATTATATGTTACCCCCTGGCCAGAGACAAAAAGCTGTTAGAGTCTTGTGATAAAAGCACATTCAAAGGTAGATGTAATAAAAGTGGGAAACCATAGTAAGGGAGGGGTCTATCACCCATTTGCAAAATGGTTACTTTTTATCTGCCAGACTACATGCCCTCCTCTTCTGGTGAGATCACACCCCCTCAGTAGTAAATGATCAGGAACAAAAGTCTGTGAACTTAATCAGATGTCTCATTACTTATTTGGGTCCTTGGTGGAGGCCTATTTTCCCTGCTGTAACATGGTCCCTTCTCTCCTTGTTTCTGGTGTGGCCCTCCTACCCCATCCCTCCTGTTCATAATCCTTGCAATTACTGTCTCTAGGTGGGCTGGGTGGGTTTGGTACTAGGAGCCACCTATTAGGGAGTACATACGGCGTTTAATTTTCTGGATCTGGGATACTTCACTTAATATAATTGTTTTAATGACATCCATTTCCCAGCAAATTCCAGTAATTCATCATTTTTGATGGATGAGTAGTACTCCATTGTATAGATGTACCACAGTTTCCTTATCCACTCGTCAACTGTTGGACATTTGGGCTGATTCCATGACTTTGCTATTGTAAACAGTGCTACTATGAACATGGTCGTGCTTGTGCTATCAAGGTGAACCTCTGCTGTATGGGGGGTTATTCCCAAAAGTGGAATAGCAGGGTCATATGGCATTTCAATCTTTAATTTCTTTAAGAATCTCCAGACGGCTCGCCAGAGTGGCTGTATGAGCCTGCATTCCCACCAGCAATGTAGGAGAGTTCCCCTCTCTCCACATCCTCTCCAACATTTGTTGTTGTTTGTAAGGCAAAGGCTTTTAACCCTTGAGACATCAGCCCAGCCCACCATCAGCATTTTTGAACTCCAGTGGCCTGGATACCTTCTTTACCATGAATTTAGCTCTTTAGCCAGAGCCCTGCTTGGGCGGGTCAGCTGTCATACTTAAAGTCAGACACCCCTCTTTTCTCTTCTGAGCCTGTTTTCTGGTGTGAATCATTGAGCTGAGGATCGCTTCTGATATCTCAAATGTGGGCTTTGGTACTTCGATTCATGTCTGACTAACTGTGTGTGTATGATGCGTGCGCATGCATGTTCACATGCCATGTGTACAGAGGCCAAGGTTGACATCTGAGACTCCTCAGTTACTCTTCCAACCCTCTTCCTTTTGAGACAGGATCTCTTAATCAAATCCAGAACTTGCCAATAGGGTTAGTTTCTTTAGCCAGCTTAGCCTAGGAAAAAATGGAATTCTAGGAGTGCTGTCATGCCCACATGGAATTTTACATGGGATCTGAGGATCTGAGCTCCATAACTCCAGCCTTATGTGTAGTTTTGAAACAATGAATTTCAGGCACCAGAAATACAGGATAAAGACTCATTTAAATTTATATTTATTTGTTTTTAATTTTTCATTGTGCAGATTCATTCTACATGGTGCTATGTTATATAGATATTTTAATGCAAGCTTATAATGTATGTTAATCATATCCCCCCTTTTCTCATGCTCCTTAATTTCATCCTCCTCCCCTCCCACTAGACAGTTTTGCTGCTATTTTTACGTTATAAATCTTGATTTTATATGTCTATATAAAATCTGGGAACCACAAGTGAGAGAAGACACAGGATGTTGGTCTCCCTGAGACTAATTTATTTTGCTCAGTGTTATTGATTATCTCTAGTTTCATCCATTGTCCTGTGGATGGCATAACTCCATTCCTTATAGCTGAGAAATTCCATCATGTACATATGTGTGCATAAGTAAATATATATGTATACATGAAAATGTGTGATATATAATGTGAAATATGATATATATTTACAAATTACAGAACTATATATGCATTTTCTTTATCTGTTTCTATGTTGTTGCTCACCTAAGTTGTTTCCATACTTAGCTAATTATGAATGGTGTTGCAGTAAACACTCCTATGTAAGTATTGCTGTGATATATATCAACTTGGAGTTCCTGAGAAAACACCCAATACTGGTATAGCTGAGTCATATGGTAAGTCTTGTTTTAGATTTCTTTTCTGAGAATTGTGCATACTGATTTCCATAATGGTGGGACCACTTTTTTCCTACCAGCAGAACACTGTCCACATCTTTACCATTTCTTACTTATTTTCTTAATTCCGATAGTGACTTGGGTAAGACGAAACCTTAGTGTAATTTTAATTCAGATCTCATGATGGCTGGTCTAGCTGAACAGCTTTTATTATTTGTGTGTGATTAACCATTCTTAATTCATCTTTAGAGAACTATCTGTTATTTGATTTCTGTGCACTTTGAGTTCTTTTTATATTCTAGATATGACTCCTCTGTCAGATACATGGCTAGAAAAGGTTTTCTCCCATTCTCTAGTCTGCCTTTTGCTGAACAGAAGCTTTTAAATTTTATCATATCCCATCTGCTTGCAATTGGCCTTATTTCCTGACTATAATCTCATGTTGAAAGTCCCTGCTTATATCCTGAATTATTTTCTCTACTTTTACTGTTAACCTTTTCAGAGCTTTGAGTTTCATGCTTAAGTTTTTGATACATTTGGAGTTGTTTATTGTACAGGATGAGAGATAGAGATCTGTTTTTATTTTTTCTACATGCGGAAATCCAATTTTTTTCCAGCACTCATTTTCCTCTAATGTATATTTTTGGCATCTTTGCAAAAAAAGCCAGGCAACCATAACTGTGTGGGTTTGTTCATGTCTGGGTCCTATAAATTGTACCATGCATTATGTATTTGTTTTTGCACCAGTATGTTTTATTTCTTTATTTGAAAGGAGGGAAGCGCATGCGTGTATGCTATGGTGCATGGATGCAAGTCGAAGGAAGCTTTCAAAAGTCAAATTTCAAGACTGTAATTCCAGGAATCGTTTCTGTAGTCAGTTGCTAGAGAAGCTTTCCTGACTGTGGAGAGTGCCAAAAGCCACAAGGATGAGGCAAAGCATTCTCTCTTGAGTGTGAAGCAGGCTGAGGTGTGGCTTTGATGTGGCCCCCTGCCAGTGGTGATCATTCTGCTCTTCCTCTGGCAGAGTTAGAGGGAGAAATTTTCTAGAAGTTACTTAACCACATGGATTCATGAAAGAATTGTTTACTTAAGTCCCTAAGAAGTTTCAGAACCAGTCAGGACTTCTAAAATGCCTTTGGTTTGTTTAAGTTAATTTCCATTTTGTATAATGTATTTGTTAATTACTAATTATGTGCTGTCAGATAAGAGTAGTTTTTTTTTTAAATTAGGTTGAGGAAAATGTGAAAGAAAAGGAATACTTACAATTAGAATGAGTATTGTCAAATTCCCTGAAATTAAATTTTTTTTGAAAATTTCCAAAGGAAAATAAGGAAAGTAGAGATAAAAACATTATAGTTTTCTTTGAAAAAGAATGGTATTTATGTACTATTCTGAAAAATTGGATATTAGTTATATATCTTAGAATATACTTTGTAATATAGGACTTATGGTGAAATCAACACGCAGCTTTGTCGCTATCTCCTACTATCCCTTTAAACCTCATGCAAGAGGATTGTCTTCTGCACTAAATAAATATTTGTCTCTTGTGGACAATTGACATGACTGGGTGCAACACTTAGCTCTGAATGTTGGTGACCAGGGAACGTTCACATATAAATAAGTTATAGTAGAGAGAAACTAGTGATTTCTACCCAAACAGGTGGTTATGGTCCCCATAACTTTCTTTAGAAAAGCAGGTCTTTATTTTCCATACGTCTTCCTGAGATCAGTCCAACTCTGCATATGCTGGTAAATTTACAACCAAACAACTTAAGGGGTAACAAAACAGTTTGTTCTTGGTTTATGATTGTCAGGATACAGTTCATATTCCAGTTTGGCAGGAGAGTCCACATCAAAACCAGGGGCCAAGGGAGCTGGCTACACAATATCCACAGGGCTGCTAAGAGAGAGGCAAGCTTCACTTGCTAGATAGCACGCCTGTCCAAGTATGCCTAAAAATGTCAACTTCCTTAACCGGTTCCCTCTATCTTATTTACCTGCTCAAGAACTGGTCCTACCCACCAGGGACTAGGTCTTCGCCATCAAACAATCTCCTGTAGGTTTGCTCAGATCTTAACTCAATTATTAATTCTTTACAGATGTGCTTAGAGCTTGAGCCTTCCGTTATCAAGTTGACACCTGTCATAGATCCCTGTATAGAAACTGGGACACATGGTGGGAGGAAATGTGATGGCATTAACTCTCAGAATTGGGAAGCTGATGGCAATGGTATGAACCCACACTTACGGATCTCATCATTGAGATGCTGGGCAACCTGTTAATTCATTTTCCTCATTTGTTCCTGTGTTTCAGTTCCTCATTTGTAAGTAAAAGAAAACGTCTTAAAAGAATTTTGCGACATTAAATGTGTGTGTGTGTGTGTGTGTGTGTGTGTGTGTGTGTGTGTGTGTGTGTGTAAGACGCAAGGCACTTTGCCTGGCACTGTATTTAGAACATCATGTGCCCTCAAGACAATAGTGATAATTAGCTTCTTTTTGAGAGATGTAAGCAAAGTGTATTTGTTCTTATGGGAAATGTATTAAATGTGTATCAGCTCTCCAGAGAACACAAATAAAATCCATCTTAATTAAAGTCGCTGATGCTAATGTTGATCATGGAACTGGTGATTTAATGACACCTCCTTGGTCTCTGCAATGTCCTGGGGTCAGAGTCCAATCCAGCACCCCTGTTCTCACAGGGCTCCCTGCATGCTGAGATAATTAGTCCTGAGGCCAAACCATTGTAGAGCATCATGGAAGGAAGATAATGAAAAGGTGCATTTCTGTGAATCAGAAAGATTTTGAGAGAATGGAAGCAAGAGGGACCCGTTTGCCTTCAGCTATAGGACACCTTCTGTAGGAACTCATCAGGTTAAGAAAAAGTCAGTTGTAGTCTGCCTGTGAGTGGTACTTAGTTGCCATGACTCTAGATATCTTGCCTTCTCTCTCCCTTCCACAGGGGTTATAATGACTTCCAAAGATGGCCCCATCCCAGGAACCTGTAATGTTACTTTACTTGGAAAGGATTTCAGGATGAGTTGGCATTGCAGTTATTTGTGTGTGTGTGTGTGTGTGTGTGTGTGTGTGTGTGTGTGTGTGTGTTTCTGTGAGACAGTCCTCGGACTCAGCTGAAAGAGGAAGATTTGTCTCGTGGTTCCGAAGAGAATATAGTCCATTATGGCGGAAACCTCACAGCATAAGGCAGAACTGAAGGCAGAATCTGGAGACTGCTTCAGGTCTCCACAGCCATCAGGAAAGTAGAGAGAGCAACAACAGTCTGGTAGGAAGCAGGGCTGGGCCCCCAAGTCAAGCCATCGTCCTTCCTTAGCCCCTTCCCCATGACATATCTTCCTCCAGCAAGGCTCTACTTCTTAAAGGTACAATAGCCTTCCCAAACCTTAACATCATCTGAAGATGCAAACACATGAGTCTGGGGAGAGCAACCCATTTTCAAACTATGACAGGAGCACATCCTACATTACGCAAGTGGGATTTAAATGTAGTCACAAAGGTCCAGAAAAGAAAGGGGACCTGGTTACAGGACACCCCGACAGGAGCCAGAACCGATACACACTAAGTAATGCCAATGGCTACTGAGGGCTGAAAAAGTCAAGCAATGACTTTCCCCCTAGAAACACAAAAGGAAAAAGGGCTGTTGATACTTGGCTTTTAACACCATGACACGTGACTTTGGATCTCTGCTCTCTAGAACTATGGGAGAATACATTTCTGTTGTTTTAAACCACTGAAGTTGTGATCCTTAGTTTATAGTAGGCGTGGGAGCCCAACACAGAGGATGCAAAGAAATACTTCTTCTCTTGTGCTTCCTTTTGATGCATTTTTATTTTCTTTGACTATTATTTTGTGTGTATTTATGGGTGTGTGTGGCATATGTGTGTGGTACGTGGTATCTATGTATGTAGGTGCATAGGGGTCACAGGGTATTTGATATGGGTCTCTGCTTCTCTCCCTCTGTCATATTCTTTTTGAGGCAGGGTACCCCCAGCTAAACTTTGAGCTCATGCTTTTATGACTAGGTTGGAAGCCAGCAAGCTCCAGGGATCCTCCGCTCACAGCCCCGCGCAGTGTTGGAATAACCTGCACGCACAGGACCCCTTGTGGCTTGTGATGGGAGTGTTAGAACCCAAACTCAAGTCCTTGTGCTTGCTGAGCAAGCACCTTTAACTCCTGCGCCCTGTCTGGTCCCTCAGATGCTTTCTTTAAGAGACACTCTTTCCCAGTGGGCCCACTGTAGCTTCCCCTCCGTTGCTGTTGCAAGGATGCTTAGAATATAAGCACCCAGCAGTTTTAGCTTCTATCAAGCTGCTCCACCAAGGACAAAAGTATGCTGTAAATAGTCTTGCGGAAAGCATCTCACTACCAGGGCCTGTCATCGCTGGAGAAGGGAAAAGATGGAGCTGAAGCATGTTGCATAGGCCGGGTGCCAGGCAGGACATGGCTGCCAGAGGAATTCAAGAGCTGACCTTACTCTGCAGGTCAACAGTTGCACCAGCATGCAGGAGCCAGGCTGAATTCTTACTGCACAAATGGGTGGATTCCGTGTTCTTTTGCACCAAAGTGGCTACTGCCTGCCACTTTGCCAAGGGAACGTGAGTTTTTCCCAGAGAGAAGGTCTTACTTTGCCATGGCTTTGCTGACCTTCCCTAGGAACACACAAGTCAGGGGAGTCTTTCTGAAGACAGATGAGCTTCCCTGGCAACGTTCGGACCTGGGCTTCCTTCTGGCTTCTGACTCCTGGATAGTCTTTTGAGGTGGGGCCTTCCAGAAGGGAGGTGTGTTCTCAGTTACTCCTCTATGGCTAGCATCCCTGTAATTGAGGAAATTGAGTTTGGAGGATCCATCTATTTATGGTCTTAGCCGCTTGGGAGGCTGAGATGAGGTGGGGGAGATCTCTTGAGCCCAGAAGTCCAAGTCTAAACTGGAAACCCGTGTTCAAAACAAAACAGAACGAAAACTCCAGGCTGGAGAAATGACTCAATGTGCTTGCTTAGCAAGCATGAAAACCAGAGTTCAGATCCCAAGAACCCACATGATGCAATAAATAGCCCATGTCTGTAACACTAGCCCTTCTATGTGACATAGAAGGTAGAAATAGAATCCCAAGAACTTCACAGGCCAGTTAGCTTGGCATGTGCAGCATTAAACAAGAGACCGGGTCTTAAGCAAGGTGGAAGACGAGGACCGACACCCAGTGTTGTCCTCTGACCTCCACATACACGCTGTGGCCTACATACACCTGTACTCACATAAACATGCCTGTGCACATGAATGCATGTGCATACACACACACACACATCATATGCACACAGGGAAATATTAAAAATGTAACGGGGATGGAAGGATGGCTCAGGGGTTAAACTCTGACTTTCAAGCAGAGGGTTCTGAGTTCAGATCCCAGGTCCCATGTAAAAAATGCCAGGAGGAGGGAAACAGCAGTGGGGTGACCTAAGTTTCCGGCCCTTTTGGGGAGAGCCTGGGAAATCCCAGAATATGAAGCAAAAAAAAAAAAAAAAAGTGGCAGAAGATTCATGTACGGTCACCTAGTGGATTGCTGATCCATTGATTTGGGAGAGGAGGGGCCTTTCTTCTTGCATTCAGGACTGAGTGGTCGTGAGATATTTGCCTCTTTCTTGCTGACCAAGCTGGCTGACGACCTTTGAGTACCCTGGGGGGTGCTCAGCCTCCACTGCGAAGATGAAAATACCCAAGTGCAGGATATTGTTGGCATAAACAACCTCCAAATATAACAAGTAACTCCATCACCATGAAAATATATCTCTTTTTCTGCTTCATTAATTTAAAAAAATGTACAAGGTTTGGCTCTCAGAGCATTCTTAAACACAAAGTCTTGCCATTTGGAAAATTCCTTTTTGGATGCTATCCAGTAAGATTAAATTCAAAAGGAAGCCACAGAGAGAACACCAGATAAGCTGGTGTTTTGCCCACAAATAATTTGCTTCTGCTCTCCCACAACTAAGGTGTTATGGCATTTGAAGTCTATTACTTAGGAGATAGTTTTTTTCCTACGGGGTTAGTAACTGAATTGTTTATTCTGCTGACTCATTCATTTAGTTGGTTTCTCTAACACAGCAGATGCTTTCCAAAGAGCAAGTGCCTCTGAATTCTGGTTCTTCAATGGAAACTAGAAATATGTCATTGTAACAGAAAGCTTCGGGATTGTAAGCAGAAGCTGTCTGTCGCACATTTCCAGTGGTTCTGAGTCTGTTAGCTGCTAGTTTTCTGCAGAAATGCGTTGGTTACTTGGTTCTATTTATACACTGTGCAGCCAAAATTTCATAGAAGGCAGTGGCTTCAGAGTGAACAGCACTTATCACACTGGGAATCATGGAAGGAACCGAAAGCCACTGAGTGAAATTCTGGCTTATGGAAGATGAATGTCTTTGAGAAGGTCATTAAGATGTGGACCGATAGTTCAAGAAACAGAGAATGACGCTGAGGAAATAGGTCAGGGGTTAATGCCTTGGTCTTGAAAGCAAAAAGACCTGAGTTGGGATCCTCATATCCCACGCACAAATGCTGGGTAGACATTGCAATGGTCTGTAATTTAGGCCCTGGAAGAAGGATTCTGGGAAACTCCAGAGCAAAACAACAAGGAGGTAGAATAATCTAGGATGATTCCCAAAGTCGCCCTTGGGCTTCCACAGGCACACATACTCAAGTGCCCTCTTATACACACACACACACACACACACACACATACACACACGCACACACACAGAGTGAATGAGTCAAAAAGTAGATGGACTGGGTTCCAGGCAGTATTGTATCTTTAGGGACTACCCCTTTACTTGCACCCCGCCCCAAGAAACCTTGTTAGCCACATACTTTATGCTTGTCGGAATGAGGCTGACTGTGCTCAGATCTATCCTTTTCAAACCTCCCTGCTGTCCTTCCTGCAGACATGTCCCCAGTCTTGCAGTTTGCCTGTATGGAGATCGATTGATTCTTTCATTCTAAATAAATGGAGCAAGGTTGTTGTGCAATCACATGTCATGATAGGCCAGGGTAGTGCTATCTAATAAAGAAAACCAGCCAGGCAGCTGGTTAAATTTCTAGTAATTCCATTAAAATGAAAAGAAATGGAATGTCATGGTTTGAATATGAATTGTCCCCTAGAGGCTCATATGTTTGAATATCTGGTGCCCAGCCGGTAGCTAGACGCAGGTGGAATCATTTCTTTGATCCGTCATCTGTGCCTTATTTGAGATTGATGAACAGACATTTGTTCAGGTGTCCTCAGGAAAAATGACGCAGTAGTCTCATCATAAATTCACTCTTGAAATCAACGTTTAAGATCGATGCTCTAAAGAAAGGGTCTAGAAATTGATGGCTGATGCAAATAGTTCTGTGGTTCCGTCTTCCAACTGTGTCTCTCACAGGCTCTTCCTTTTTCTCCAGTCCTTTCCTTTCCTCCTGCCCTGAATGCTTCTTGGCTATAACACTGGATCCTGCAATGTGTTGCCATCTCATTGTCAGGAATAGACTCTTCAAATGAAAGTAATTATAAAAAGAACAAATTGAGTATATTGTTCTTTTTTTTTTTTGCATATGTATGTGCATACCAGAGGGCACTTGAGTGCATATGGAGATCCAAAGGTAACATCAGGAATCACCTGGATTGCTCTACCTCCTTATTGCTTTGCTCTAGGGTTTCTCGGGCTCTGCCCTCCAGGACTTGAAGTGCAAGCTGTCACCATTTCTTCCCAAAATTTTTACATGGAATCTGGGATCTGAACTCAGATCCTTCTGCTTACGAGGCAGAAGCTTTAACTCCTGCGTCATCTCTCTAGTCCCCAAATTGTGCACATTATAAAAGGTCACACAATGTCCTTACATTTAAGTCACCTATAAGAAGTTACCCAGTGTGTGTGTTTATGTGTGTGGGGGGGAAGTAAACAGAATTTCAAACTTTTTTAGCGGTTATGACTTTAGCTATAAATCTGGCCTAAAGCTAGCTATATTACTTCCACATTTTAAAAAGATGGTAATCTTTTTTTAAAAAATTATTTATTGGGTATACAGTTGAAACCTAAGGCTCTACAATGCAAATATTTCTTTCTTTTTTTTTTAATTTCAGCTCATACAAACTTATTAGGTACACCAGTTCCCTCCCTTCCTCCTCCTCCCCCCGTACCCCCTGCTCCCCCTCCCCACCCCTCTCCCTCCCCATCCCCCAGTGCCTCCCGCCCCAAGTCCCAGAGAGTCCTTTCTTGTGCATGCCTGACTGTCCTCTGGGCCCTCCTCTCCGATGACGTACAAGGACCCAGTGGCCTTTCCCTGAACCCTTTCCCGTGTTCCCCTTAGGTATAGGAACACTGCTGTGGCTGCCAATCCTTTACCTCCAAGGATCTTGGTGCCTTTAGCAGATGCTAGACTTTGTGAGGTCAACAGTGTGTTGGACAATGCGCAGGGCATGCAAAGTCCAATTATGATTGCTTCAGCCCTAACTAGTATAGAGTATCTTACATATCATTGCTCTTCCCATCCTTTTGCTCTTACAATCTTACTGCCCCCTCTTCCGCAAATTTCCCTGAGCTTCAAGATGGGGAGAGACTAAGCTGGCCTAGTTCTAGGTGGTTGATATAGAATCTCTGAAGTTCTGGATTGTGGTTTGTTGATTTTCTTTTCTACAATGCAAATATTTCTATCACTGAGCTACATGGCAACCTTCAGCTGCCTGTGACAACCTTCACCTGACTAAACAGTGATTTAAATATGCAGACTTGCAGACATATCCGACCATTTGTCATTGTGACATGATGTTCTTACAAAGTGCATTCTAGACAGCCATGCAATTGAGCTACAAAAAAAAAATCACAAAATAACTCATAATTTGTTGTTGTTGTGTGTGTTTGTGTGTGGGAATACGTACAACAAGCACTTGAGTGTGGGTGCCTATGAAGGCCCAAAGGTGACATCAAGAATCATGCTAGATTGATTTACCTCCTTATTGTTTTGCTCCAGAATTTTCCAGGCTCCACCTTTCAGGGCCAGAATTGTAGGCCATCGTCATGTCTTCCCATCATTTTTATATGGAATCCGGGGATCTGAATTCAGGTTCTTTTGCTTTCAAGGTAAAGGTTTTAACACCTAAGGAAGTTTATGATTTTGTGTTGGGATTCATTTGTAGTTATAGTTTAAACAGCCATAAAGATTTGTTTTCCTTAGGTGAAGAAATGCCATAACTGCCATTAGCTTCTGTTGGCAATAGTGACACACACTTTCCATTCCATCATCCTTAATGCTGGTGCACATGGAAACACTTGCTGTCTGGTGGTCCCAGAGGGCTACTGACATTGCTGCTACTGGATCCCAGTTCAGGGAAAGAGTTTTTTCCTATTAAAAAAACAAAAATTTTCCGTGAACTACATCTCCTAGATATCCCTAGTTGCAAGAGAAGCTGAACAAATGGATCCTTTGCTTCTTGGTCTCTCGGGTGGAAACTGTAAGAGGGAAGAGAGATTTTCCATTGGTATGATAGTTCCTATTGATTTTCAACCTGACAATTAATAAGGAAGCAGGACTCAGAATCCACTTGAAAGGATTCTATGATTAAGGTTGACCTGCTGGCATGACCATTTTCTTGATTGTGTAAGTGATGTGGGAAGACCCAATCCATGGTGGGTGGGACCTAGGCAGATGGTCCAGAACTGTCTAGGGATGACAGAGCCAGCTGAACACAGGTGAGCAAGTTCACAAGCATTGATTTTTGCACTGTGCCTTTGACTGTGGTGTGGCCAGCTTCCTCGGCCTCCCCTGCCATCATGGACGAAAACCTGGAATTGTGAGCTGGCATTTAGTCACAGCAATGTACAATGAAGCTTAATGAATCAGTGATCCAGCAATGACAGACAAGTGTGTTACTTAACAGAGCATAGTTGGCTTGTACATTGTGGTCTTCTAGGATATAACGCATATTAACCATTTTACAAGTTCTTTGCTCCTCCCAATAGTCCTTTGGTGTGTGTTCTATTAATTCTTTTATTTAGATTGGGGGAAAATGGAGCTAAAGGGGTTGGATAGATGGCTAAGTTGGTAAAAAGCTTGCAGCATAAACCTGAGGATCTGAATTTAATCCCTAGCATCTATGTAAAAAACGAGTTCTGGGAACCCCTGAGACTCATTGTCCAGTTAGCCCAGCCTAATTGGAGAGTTCCAGTCCAGTCAGTGACCTTATTTTAAAAAACAAGGTAGGCCGCTGCCAAGGACCAATGCCCAAGGACCACCATCATCATCAAACAGTTACTTTTAATGCCATGTAGCTGCCCTTCCACATATCTTAGTGTACATTTTGAAGTGTTTGATTGACACTTTACTCCATGAAGGCAGAGTGAAGGAAAGATTTCTGGCTTGAGAATTGAGGATAGCACAATTCATTTTCTGAGAGAGGAAGAAGTGTTCTGTCAGGCATTATGTAAGTCTTATCTTGGGTGGCTTTGGTAGGTGGTACCTGTCAGTCACTACTCGGCTGGCTGATGGAAGGTAGTAGGTGTGTGGAGTGCACAAGAAATTTCACAGAATTCACCCAACTTCTAAGAGATTGATGATCACGACCAAGCCAGTGCCTTCTTCCTAGATTTTTTTTTCCTTATGAAATAGCAAACTAAGTAGTTTCTCCAACGGTGGCAGACATGAGAAAATGACAGATGAATCTGAGTGACTTCTATTCTCCTCATCTGCCCCAGTTGGAAGCTTCTAGGTGAGCCCTGACAGTGCATGTTTCCAGACCCCATGTTTTTATGTGATCACCCCTCATTCCTTGAGTGTGTTCTGGTCCTAGAGACTCACTTTTGATGAACAGGATGGGACTTCATTTCCATGACCAAAGTATGGACAGCTATGGCCTTTGTTCCTATAGAAAACTTCGTCTGATCTCTTGGCTACATATCTGGGGGAAGGAAATTACCATGTGTCACTGAACATAGGGTGTTTGGTATACAGCGGTTCTCAGTTCAAGAGCCCTTGAGGAACGGGTTCTGTTAGCAACTGGGGTGGGTCTGAGGCAGATCCTCACCAGACTAAGTGTGCCCCCAACTCTGGACAGCACCCTGGCATAGCCTGTAAGAGACACTGAAGGTAAGACCCCAGCTAAGCAGGGTTCACGTTCCCCAGATGCATAGGCAACATGTGCATGTCATTTAGCCACTGGATGTGTGATGATTTACTCAGTGGGGATAGATCACAACAGCAAGAGCTAAGTTGGAGGACAGGGTCAGGGCTTTGGTTGTGGAGTGGGAATGTGCCTACTTCCTGCAAAGCTGAGAGAGCGCAGGCTGTCTTGTTGAAGAAAGACAAGCCATCTCCCATCGTAGATAGAAAGGAATGACCTGTTTGGCCAATGAAAGCAGAGCTGAGAACCGAAACATTTGGTCTGATTCCTCACTGAAAGAAAAAGAAAACAGGGAGAGAGAGAGAGAGAGAGAGAGAGAGAGAGAAACAAGGAAGAGAAAGAGGAGGAAGAGGATAAGGAAGAGGAGGAAGAGGAGAAAAAAGAGGAAGAGGAGGAGGAGAAGGAGGAGGAAGAGGAGGAGGAGAAGGAGGAGGAGGAGGAAATGGAGGAAGAGGAGGAGGAGAAGGAGGAGGAAGAGGAGGAGGAGAAGGAGCAGGAGAACGAGGAGGGAGAGGAAGAGGAGGAGGGAGAGGAAGAGGAGGAGGGAGAGGAAGAGGAGGAGGGAGAGGAAGAGGAGGAGAGAGAGGAAGAGGAGGAGGAGGAGGAAGAGGAGGAGGAGGAGGAGGAAGAGATGCAATCATATTTAGAACAGACCCTGAGCAACAACAGGTGTGTGGCAACGGTGTCAAAGCTTCAGGGGGCCGACAAGACCCTGGATGTAACCAGGCAACAAGGGCTCCTCACAGCCTTAAGAGCTCAGGTAGGCATCAAGAGAAAATGTGGCATCAGCAGGAGAGACTGGCTCACTCCTGTGCTCCCACGCCAGCTCAGGTTTGACTCCTCCAGCTGGAGAGGAGGTTGCTGCACACGCAGGAAGTGGGTTGGGGCGTCTAGCTACTCAATGGGAAATGGTGAGCTCTCAGCGATCCCTGTATCTGTGGTCGCCATGACTCCCAAGCAGAGAGCAAGCATCCAGACACGCCATCCACTACAGCATTTTGAGATGGACTGTCAGGGTTGACAGCATCATAGAGGTAACTGTCCATCTTGCTTAGGAATAACACATCTCATAGGCAAAGGCAAAGACTCTTTGGGGGCATTTGTTATTTTGCCAATGATGGCAGCTAGTCACAGAGACCCCGAGGTAGTATTTCCATCAGGTTGCAGAATAGGGCATTGCAACCATTTCACTGGGTTCTGAATGTCCTGTTTCTAGCCTACACCAAAAATACTCATCTACCTTTCTCTTTCTCTCTCTCCTTCTCTCTCTCTCTCTCTCTCTCTCTCTCTCTCTCTCTCTCTCTCTCTGTCCGTTCTTGTGCATGTGGAAGCCAGAGGCTGACAACATTTGCTATCTTTTTCAATTTCTTTTTTGAGGATCAAGGAAGAGTTTATTAGAGGAGAGAAAGAACAGAACTCAATGGACTCCAGATATGTGGTACCATGAGGGCAAGGGTGCTCATGGACTCCAGACCTGGAATGCCATGAGGGGCAGGCGCCTCCATTTATTTTTCGAGACAGGGTCTCTGGCTGGACCTAGAGGTCACTAATTCATCTACACTGGCTGACCAGCGATCCCCAGGGATCCAGTCATCTCCTCTTCCCCAGTGCTGAGATCACAGGCCTGACTCACCACACTCCATGAATTTTGAGGATCTGAATTCAAGTCTTCATACATGCATGGCAGGTACTTCACCAACTGAGCCATCTCTTTAGTCCCAAAGATTTCTTTTAGAGGCATAAAAAGCCCCTGTATCACTTCCATAGCATTTGCCTCTATTTCCCCCCTCAAGTGCTGAGAATTGAGCCCACGTGAATTTGCTTACACATGCTAGACAAGCATTCTACTGTTGGGCTACCTCCAAGGAAAGAAACAGGTAAATGAATGCGAGAAAAACCTTTCTGCCTGAAATCATTTCCTTTCCTTTCCACATCTCAGAGCAGAGTGTGCCAAGCGTTTGGTGATGCCGTGCGTGGGCTGCTCTTGGCAGGGACACGGTGCATCAGCAGTGCAATGAGTGTTTTCTTGAGTCACTGACTTATCATCCTTGTCACCTCTCTGTTCCCCCTTTCCTGCACCAAGGCCTTCTGAATGACTCAGGAAAGTAAACGAAAGCTCCCTAGTCTCCTAGAGCCACCACGGGACACTGCAGAGTGACAGCGGAAGCCACGACTTCATTCCTTCTTCAAGGCTCAAGTGGCCCCCACACAGTGAGTCTTGTACGTTTAGAACTCTGGCTTCCATTTGTGCTAGGATTCATCCAACGAGACGGATAACCCCCCTACCAAAAGTCCTTCAGATGAATCCAAAGACCCTTAGTTTGGCCCAGCAGAGACTGAGCTCCCCCCAGTTGCCCACCTCATGTGGGAACACGTTCACCTTCAGTTCCTGTGTCAAAGCCACGCCAACAATCGCCTCGATGCTGTTAAAACGGAAGCCGTCTTTCCAATTTCGTGGGCTTCACCTTGTCCCCACCCCACAATGCTCTCTACTGGCTGCTTCCAGGGTACTTTCGGTTTCCTCTGGGGTTCCCTAGCGTGGCTTCTCTTGGTCCCGCTGCCGGCTGTAGTCCTCTACATCGTTCTCCCCAGGGGCGTGTGACCATCTTCACTTTCCTCTGCTGCCCAAATGTGAGAGTCCTTGTGTGTTGTCTTGTTTCCACCCTAGACTCTGCTCTCCAAAGCGGCAGAGACAATAACTCCTTGCTCCCCACAGAAAACTGAAAGCCAGGCAGGTCATATAAGTATCCCTGGGTGAACATGCCTTGCCTTCTGCCTAATTAAGTCCCGTACTTTGTGTGCATATGTGTGTGCATACATGGGTGGGGGGCTCATACTCACATGTGCTCCTGTCGTGTGCACATGTGGAGGCCAGAAGCAGATGTGGACTGTCTTTCTCTATCATTCTCAACCTTATTTCCTGCACACAGATCTCTCAGTCAATCTGAAACTTGCCATTTTGAATGCCCTGGCTAGTCAGAGAACTCTTGGAATGTTCCTGCCTCCAGCCTACATACATACTTAGCTGCTCACGCCCAGCTTCTATGTTGCAGCTGGTCCCCTCCTAGTGTTTTCATTTATGAGAGAAGGGAGCACGTATGTATACCATGGTACATGGGTGGGGGTCAGAGGACAATTTTCAGAAGCCAGTTCTCTCCTTCCATCATGTGGGCTTTGGGGGATTGAACTCAGGCACCAGGTTTGTAAGCAAGCACCTTTACCCACCAAGGTAACCTTCCTGCCCTCTTATAGTTGTTCCCACTCTCTGGTGTTTGAAAGAACACAACGGGGAATGTTAAAGAAGGTTCTTACTATTTGGAAAATTCCCTTTGGGTTCATTATGATTGAAACACAGTAGTCACATAGCCTTTCTAGCTCCTCCTACCAGATCTTCGCCCCACTCCTATTCTTCAGGGGACAGTTGTCAACCAGCTTCCATCCTGGCTCATTTCAGGGAGACCCTCAACGGTTAAATTTCATACACTGGTAACTTCTTAGATCACCGAGTCGCGCTCCTGCACCATTAACCCCTCTGGAACAAGCATGCAACTCAGGAAAGTAACAGAAAACACACCACACAGACAGCCATTCACTAGATATATTTGAAGTCGAAGCTCTTTGAGCTGTACACGTGCACAAATGACTCAGTTGGTGGATCTCTTCCCCTTGCCCTCCATTTACCAAACTCAAAGTAGCGCTGAAGAGAATTGCATAATGTTCATCGTGGAAAGAACTGAGGCGATTGTGACTTTCACAGTGAGGCGAGGTCCCCCTGAACCACTTTGAGAAGCCCTCCCCCCCCAGGAGAGCTGCTCTGCCCCTCCCCCAGACCCCACCTAGTGAGACAGACATTACATCTGCAGTAGGTTAGTTAGCATCACATGGCAACAGTTTACTGACACTAACTACCCAAGGTTATATTGTCACACTGTTTTTTTTCAGTTACTGTATGGAATAGTCATTTTAAATTATTGGGAACATCTGCTGGAACTGGTTGGAAACACTTCAAGGTCATTTCCAAATGATTTTTTTCTCATCTCCACGATTTTCAGAACCTGCATTCTGAAAAATTCAGCGTGGATTACCAAACAATTGACTGCAGCAGTTTGTCTGCATTGCTGAGCTCAATGCTTCGTCCACTAGAGGGCATCGTCTCTCCGCTAATCCTTTCACCGGGTCAGAACACAGAAATTCCAGGACAAAGCCAAAGCATTCGCGGATGAGACACTCCTCAGATGTTCTCGCTGAAAGGAGCCTTCATTTCCCCTATGGAAACTCAGGGTTTCCCAGGCAGTACTGTATTGCTATATTCACAGTAGATCGGACTTTAATTTCTGAATGATCAGTCTATGTTTGAAGTTTCTGACGAAACTCACATACACCTTAGTCAACAACAACAACAAAAGAAAACCACAATAATCCTTTGATCAGTTGTCTGCATTAGTATTCCTGTGTGTTCTCCTGTGACTTCAGGTAACAAAAACATCCCCCACCACACACTCCATTGTAAATTGGATTTGCCTTTAAAACATTCTTTAATGTAACAGAGCTGTCTGAGTGTGTCTTCTATATCTCACTTAGGGCTAGAAAAAGACAAAAATTACTATGTAATAAAAACAAGTAACTCTTTGTTATTTTTGAGCACAGGGGCACAGAATTTAGTAGGCGTGCAAAACACATATCTTATCCTCATTCTGCATTGTAATGTACTTGGCTGCTTCTGCATTCTGAAGATTTTGCTCCATCCAAGCTGATAATGATGGACACTGACATCTTTATTTAAAAACAGGTAGTGTCTTGATAGCAAGGATGGCTAATCATTTCTACAGCGGCATGGGATATCTCTGTGTTCTTTCAGAATTCAGCATTAATCTGTCTAGCATGTAGTATCATTGGAGTATATTAGTACATGGATGCATTTGTAAGCAATGCTTAGATAATGTTGGTAAGCAGCTAGTGGTTGAACACTCACTAAATTAAAAAAAAATCCAGATTGTAAAAGCACAGCTGAAACATTTGTACAAATATACAAAGAGAAAGGAAAAAAAAAGTCTTTCAGACACCATGAGACTTTTATAATAAGTAGGGTTCATCTGAAATCGGTCTCTATCACCCCTGGACAGCCTTCCCGGTGAGACTGGGAAGTGCTAAGTGGTGGCGGGGGTGATTAGAATCAATTGAGGAATATCTTTGGGGGCCGAGCTCAGTTTTGCCTCCAGGAATTTGAACAGAGCGACAGAGGATGGTGAGCGCACTCGGACCCCAGCTGTGAATGGTGCCGAGGCGCTCCCTAGTCTAGATAGGATGTGGCCGCTGCCACGGGTTGGAGAGTATCCTCAGATCATGAAAATAAATGCTGGTGATCATGCATGTCCTGGGAATGCTGGGTGCAGAATAACTGAGTGAGACCAGATAGGAATATCTCATGCAGTCAAAGTCGAGTTAAGTTATGGTCCTAGTTAAGAGGCTAGGAAAACCACACACACACACACATACACACACACACACACACACACACACACAGAGAGAGAGAGAGAGAGAGAGAGAGAGAGAGAGAGAAACCAGTACTGTGACAGCAGCGGCTTCACAACCAATACAAGTTGTTATTTGTTACTGATGTTTCTGGCTTGGGTCAACACGAGAGAACAAAGACGGAGGCTGTGTGGATTGTTGAATAAGAAAATACTACTTTGTTTTCTAGAACCTTCTAAATCATGGATTATAGTTGATGGGTTCGACATGGTAGGGGACACATCACCTTTTCCTAGCCCTTTTTGTCCAAGAGGCTTGATGACGAGGAAGGGATCTCAAACAACCCAACACCCAGGGATTTAAAGGCAATTAATTTTTTTTTTTTTTGGACAAACAACGGGAAGAAGAAGCGTGATAAAGAAGAGACGTCTGGATGGGGTGTTGCTCAGTTGGACACGGAGGGTGGTGGGCCCGGACGTCGGGTCTGGATGATTTTTGGCTTTGGGGAAGTCTTTGGGTCCTCTTCTTCTTCTATGTCACTGTCGCACACATGCACAACGACACTCGGGGTGGACTCAGTCCCTGCGTGAAGCTCGTATTTCTCTCCTGAAAGAGCAAGAGACACCGGGAGTGAGGAAGGGCTTTGAAATGGATTCTTTGGTGAATCACAGCCACCAGTGTGATTCACAGGGTTGTGGGACACTTGGGACTTCCAAGGGGATGGGGTGAGACCCTATGGCCCCATCTTAGCATCACCAGCGATCAGCTATAGGATCCTGAACCAGCCTCTAACCTGTCTTAGTCATATTTGTGAATTTCAAAACTGTACCTCTGATGAGGACCCAGTGGGTCTGGCAGAAGTATACTTTGCGTCTTCAGCGTTCCCAAGCTTCCCATGTAGTGATGTTTGGCCCTTAGCCTGCCATGCTATTGAGAGATGGTGCCCAATGAAAGGAAGCCAGACCATTACAGATGCAGCCGGGAAGGCACTGCTGGGATCCCAGCCTTTTCTGAATGCTCTCTATGAACTGGATGGATTCCTTTAGCGTGGGCTTCCTCCATCATGAGCTGAGCACACACTTTGAACTGTGACCTTTGAAACTGTGAATCTGACGAGGCCACTCTCCAGCAGATTATCTCAGTTATTATATCCCAGTGAAAGAAAACTGACTAAAGCAGTTATTCATATGCATTTCTATTTCCAGTCTTGCTTATTTTTTTTTTATTTTTAAATTTTTTTTATTATTATTATTTATTCAACTGTGTGCATATGCGTGTGTATGTACGCGCGTGTGTCTGTGCGTGTGCGTGTGTCTGTGTGTGTGTGTGTGTCTGTGTATGTGTAGAACCACGGACGAATTCGCGAACCACCATGGACGCCTCCACCTCCTTCTGCCCCGGGATTCACAGACTCCGCCCTACCAGGACCAGAAGCGCAGGCCGCCCCCGCTTCTGCCTGGCGTCTATACGTGGGATCTGGGATCCGAACTCAGGAGCTTCCGCCTGCAAGGCGGAGGCTTAACCCCTGAGCCACCTCTCCAGCCCCTCCAGTCTTGCTTATTGCTGAGTAATGCTGCAAACTTCTGTACTATTCTTTACAAATAGTTTACCTGAGAGAGAGAGAAAGAGAGAGCAAGAAAGAGAGAGAGAAGGAGAAGAGCAGAAGGTGAGGAGGGAGAGACAGGCGCACATGTACGCCATGACACATGGGTGAAGATTAGAGGACAACTTTCAGAAGTCAGTTTTCTCCTTCTATTATGTGGGCCTCTGGGAATCCAACTTAGGTCACCAGTTTTGCAAGCAAGCACCTTACCCTCTGAGCTGTCTCACCCAGACTATATCATTCTTATAGCCACTGCTACCTCAGCATGGGATAAATTGGGATCATTGCTTGTCTAGGATTTTCAGTGGTTAGCTGACCATCAAAATCCCTCTCAATTCCAAGAGTCTTTTCCTGTGTCTATGGATGTGTGGAAACCAGGGGACAGCCTCAAGTATCATTCTCTAAGTACTCTCCAGTGTTTTCTTTTCTTTTGAGACTGGGTCTCTCACTAACTTGGAATGGCCAAGCAGGCTGGTTTGAGTGGCACTCGAGCTCCCGTGATTCTACCATCTCTGCCTCCCTAATGTTAGGATGGCAAACACAACCACATCTGGATTTTTTTTTTGCATGAGTCCTACAAATCAAATCCAGATCCTCATGCTTATAAGGCAAGCACTTGACTGATTCATCTCCCCAACTCTCACTGTTCAACCAAATCACTGCTACACATCTTGGTTTCACTTACATATTTATTGAGCGTCTCTCATGATCTCCTCCATGGCTGGCTACCTACATTAAAACTGTGTTTATGCTTAAGAGAAGATGACAGTGCGGGCAACCCTTGTATTGAGTCTAAGTAACAAGAAGCCCGCCTATTATTAGAGTTGCTCAATCCCTTACATTCTCAGTTGTTTGGTTAGAGGGGAAGGAGAGGGTCAGAGGAAATAGGAAGACACTCAGTAGTTGTATCAGAAGGGGTCGATGGTGACAGGACACTGGGAGGACACAGGATCAAAGTGGTATTTATTCTTATTCTCTCCTGAGACCTTCAGGACCTGAGGTTCTTCATGACAGATCCAGGAAGACAGGAAGAGCAGAGAGGAAAAGGGTTCTCTGCAGCCTGGTGATGGAGATTTGTCTGTCCAAGGGGAAAATGCCTGAAACAGAGCTATCAAGCCAGAGCTTAGGAGATGGCTCAGGTGTTAAGCGCTTGGCAGACAAGCACAGACTGGGGTTCAGATCCTCAAAGAGAGTTGGGTGGTTATAGCAGCCCCTCTAACTCTCCAGAGCAAGCTGCCTGGCCACTCACCCAAATGATGAGTCCCAGTTCAGTGAGAGACCCTGCCTCAATGAAAACGGGGCCGAAATCAACCTCATGTCTTTACACATACCCACACATGTGGGCATGTCTGCCTGCACATAACACACACACACACATGCCAAAAAAAAAAAAACAAAAAAACAAACAAACAAAAAAAAAACCTGTTGGGCAGAACTCCCTGTGAGTTCATGGTATCTGGAGGATGTTCTGAGTACATAAGCGACATGCTTCTTTTCTTGACATAGAGGGCCTTGCAAGACATGAGCATGCGCACTCACACAGATGCACACACACACAGATGTACACACACACACACCTGAAAGAAAATAGTATGCTCTACTCTATAGTGATCCTCTTTCAAAATACTTATTTCGGGCTGGTAAAAATCAGTTATTTATCCATCTTCTCCTATGTTTGGTGATGCATCTTTTTGATTTATCTTTCCCACAATGCACTCATTTTACCTGTATGATGATAAAAGACCAGCTTGGATATTGCTCCTCTGTAGTGATGGGAGACTCATGGTAAAGCGCATGGGGAGAAGACGGCAGAAGGGCCCTTTGACACCCGCCTGCCCCAAGCAAGACTCTCGGAAATGAAATGGAAATTGATTGACGAATACATGTTCCAGGGTCACAAATCTGCCTGCCCTGTGTGGTGGTGAAGAGTGGGCTAGAGACAGAGCAGACAGGGAAGTGGGGGTGCTGCGGATGCTGGGGTGTTCAGAACAGAGTGATTGCAGAGCAGACTGGGAACTCGGCTTGAACGTAATATTTGTCTCACATGAACTGAAAATAAAGGTGCTCATCTCTGTTTCAAAAAGAATTTCTCCTAGCTTGGAATCTGCACCTAGAATACAGAATTCTTCCTTGTGATGTCTGTTCATTGCTGAGATCTTGTTTTTCCATCAGCATTGTGCACCAAGCAGCGGCTCCAGCAAAAACGGCTTTACTATGCCATGTTTTGATAGAGTAGAATTTCAGGAGAACCTAAATATAGCAGACATCCGTAACTTGAAACTGAAGCACCATACCAGACAGTTAACTAAAATTGACCTCTCTAATGAGAGCTAAAAATAGCGGGAGGGACGAGGGCAAGACTGTATTTTCAGGTCTCTTCCGGCAGGCGTTGTCAGTGAGAAGGAACAGGACTTTCCGCGGCAAAAGAAGAAAGGCTGCTTCCCAGCCACCTCTGACATACTTCCCACCTGCCTTCATTAGGGATAAGTCTGAGGACTATCTGACTCTTGTTCAGGAGCAGCTGTTTCTGTGAGCTTGCTTTTTCAGTTTAACATTTTGAAAATTTTTTCCTAGTTTTACAAGCATATTGAGTACTTATTCCTGCCTCCCTCCTTCCTATCCCCCCTCCCCTCCTTTTATCAACCCATCTCACTCCCTCCTATCCTCCTGGCTGTCTACTTTTATGGGTCCCAGGATTCCTTCTGGCTTGTCTACTCTTGTGGGGGTTCAGGCCTCTGTGGCATACCAAGTGGCCCCTCTTTGGGCTGCCCCACTAATATGGTCACTCCCCTTCACTTATCCAGCCCTAGTCCCCAAGGTTTCCACTGCATATTATTATCTCTCCTGAAATCCTCACTCGTCTATGGGGGCATGTTGGTATGTCAGTCTTTTTGCAGGTCTCGTAAGGGCAAGTCTCACTGCAGTGAGTTCCTGGATTCTATGAGCCTGCTTTTTATTTTTCTTTAATTTTTTTTTAATAGTAACAAAAAGAAGCAGACTGGTGGTTGTATTGCTGCTGGAATTCAGATGAACAGATATCATAAAATAAATATAAAACCAGATATCTAGTTTATTACCCATTGCATTGCAATGCACCCACATCCCTATTCCATGATAGGCTTCTGTAAATTCAGATGGGTAAACAACGAACAGAGCTTTATTTATTTCTTTAAGTGTGTGTCCACATCAGGTATCCCACTCAAACCATCACTACTTTATTCCCTTGAGACAGAATCTCTAACTGAACTCAGAGTTAAGCTGATGGCCAGCAAGCCCTGGGATCCTCCTTTACGTACCCCTTAAGCTCTGGAGTTATAGATGCACATCTACCCACACCCAGGCTTTGTATATGCTTGCTAGAGATTTGAACTCAGCACCAGAGCTTGCTCTCAACAAGCCCTCTTGCCCGCTGAAACATTATCCCCCCTGGCCTAAAGCCTCTGCTTGACAGAGACCATAACTGTCCTGTAAACACAACAGAGGACCACAGATTCTGATCCTCAAGACCGGTGGCCTCTATATGAAAGCCCAGAAACAACCAAGGTGCTGGGTGTGATCGAGAGGGGAGAGGGCAGGCAGTGGCCAAGAAATATGATATGCAATAATAAGTACCCGGGTTGTCTGGTGCTTTCCAACTTTCCATTCACAAGACTCTCAAATGTCTTCAAGAGAATTTGAAAATCCAAGACACGGCTCTGGTTTCTCAAACTTTTCACATACACCCCCACCCTTGGGGAATGGGTACCCGGGCAATTGTTGATTAATTCATGGGATATGTTTGTTTCTAATGTTTTGCTTCTTGCCAGTGACAAAAGGATACATTTTAACTGTTTTGTCTCACACTTCCCAGCTAGGAAAGTGAGGTTAGAAGATCTGCTCTTATTGTGAATGCTGCCTGTGACTATGCCTGGCATAGTCAACTATATAGATTGACAGACAGATATAGATGGATAGCTAGATATGATAACGAGAGAGAGATAGCTATAGCTATAGACATTCTGCTTAAGTCGTTATGCTCGCATGTTTTCTAATTTATTCCACTTTATGGATCAAGGACAGAATATCAAGGATTGTCCCCAGTTGTGTGAACAATAATTTTAAATATTACATATTGTGCCTCTCTTAGCTTCCAGACTGTCAGCTTGCTCTCACTGCGGCCAGCAGAACTAGAGGTAGCTCTTGAATGTTCTGTGGCGCCGACTGCAGCATCCTGCTGAGACTTTCCTTTGCAACCCACAGGCTTGGTGGTGTTTGGCCAAGACTCCTTCAGATCTGCACAATCCTGTCCCTGCTTGGTTGAAGGACATCTTTAAAGATCTTCATTCCTGATTTGGCCTTTGAAAGCAGGATGCCCAAAGCCTCTTTTTTCTTGTTTATTTTTTTTTTGTTTTTGTTTTTTTTTGTGTGTGTGTGTCCAAGAGGGCACTTGAGGGTATGTCCATGTAGAGGCCCAAGGGCGACATCCAGAATCATCCTGGATTGCTCTGCTCCCCTCGCTCAGTTGTATGTGCTGAACTCTGCCCCTCGCCATGTGCCATGATTCATCCTTGGACCATCTCAGCAGTTCTGCTCAGCTCGCCTGTGCTTCTGAACAGCTGGAGATTGCCGGCCCTTCACATACAATGACACTAAATCTTTTACTGAGAGGAAGTCTGTGAAAACATTTTCTTTTTTTTTTAAAAATGAAAATACTTGAAGTCCTTCTGTTATGGCAAAGTATTAATGAACTTCTGCCTGGTGCATTCAGGCTAAAACCATATGGCAGCAATAATTTTCTGACAAAGGCATGCGCTCTCAGCGGGATGATAGCAAGATGCAGCCATTCATGTATATACATCCAGTCATCCAGGATTTATTGAGTATCTACTATGTCAGAAGCCCTCTGTTGTCAGGAATGACGAGATGAATAAAACATGTCCCTTCTCTTTAAAAAGGAAGGAAGGCAAAGCACCAGGCGTGGGACAACCTGATTTAGGTATTGGTCAAGGAGGTCCCAAGGTCCTCTTGGTGTTCTATGAGAAATTGATGGAAAGATATTATTCCTGAGCCACACACTTGTGTGTGTGTGTGCGCGCGCGTGTGTGTAGTTGTGGGAATTGCATTGTACACATATGCTAGGCAAACACTCTGCTAGGCAACCACTCTACTACTGAGTCCTATTCCAAGATCTACATACTAATTTTTAGAACTATTTGACTTGCTTACTGAGAGCAAGAGAGTGCAGGGGTGCCATGGCAGGTGGAGATCCGAGGGCAGCTGTTGGAAGGTATTTCTCTCCTTTCACTATGTAGACCCAGGGCTTGAACTCGAGGCACTAGATTTGTGTGTAGGTGCATTTATCTGCTGAGTATTCTTGCCCAGGACATGACAAAAAATCAAACTGTAATTCATCTGGAGGCTTCCTCCCTGCTGGTTACCTTTCATACTATGAGACTATATGATGCAGGTTGTCAGGGGTATAAAGGTCATTTAGTAGTCTTACCTCACTGTGAATCCTATGAGCTATATAACAAGAACCAGTCTGGCAAGATATGTTTATTGATGCAATAGTGGCATGAGTGTTATGGGGGTAACCAACTGCCCTCCAATAGGATTCAGGGCCCACAGGAGAGCGCTCACACCTACTACTGTAAACCCTGCTAAGAAACCATAGGCGGGGAAATGACAGGCCATAAGGGAGAATTTACTACTATTGTGCTAATAAGGTATGGCCTTGATTTGTTTTCCAGCTAATTACCTTTAGACCCAGTGACTTGTGCAGCTCTTAAATCACATCTCAGAAGCTTCTTTTTGCAATAGATGGCAGAGAAGACTGTGGAGCCATTTGGCCCCAGTTGGGCATCTAACCCTCTCCCCTCATGGACTAGAGCACATCACAGCAGAGAGAGCATCACTCCTCAGCCTGTTTATAGCGTGAACAGAGGTGAATGAAGAGAATCTTGTGGGGCCACAAGATGCCGAGAACAAGTGAAAGTTGGGAATTCAGTCCTCAACTTGGTTCATCCACTACCCCTGAAGGCTCAGGGAGATCTGAGGAACAGGGAGTGAAAAGAGTGTTAATACCCAGAAGACAAGGGAAAAAGATCGTAAAGTGTCTTCAGAAACAATATAGCCACAGTAGAGGTAGCTATTGACACCAAACTTGCAGTGGACCTACCTGGGCAATGGACAGCTGTGAACAGGGGAGAAACTTATGGGGTGCCACAAAGCTCGGACACACAGTGGACGGTCAACAGATTCAAGGGGCAGAACCCAAATATCTAGTCTTGTGCTCACAGAGGAACCTCCAACACCCCTAGAGAAGATTCCCAACCCCCAGATCAGACAGGACTTGAAGGGAAAGGAGAATGGTGTAGGCGGGCCAAGGGGAAAGACAGAGAAAGAACACATGGAATACTTTGCATGTATGTATGACATTGGCAAAGAGAAGATTCATCAATGAAGATGAAAAGAAGGAAGACAGTGAGCAGAGCAAGAGAAAACTCACAAGAGGAGGGAGTGTGCACAGGGCTCCACTGCTGTATTGTGCTGTGACTCCTCAGTGGGTAGCGGTGGGGGGCTGGAGTGCAAGGGAGGATTTGGGGCCTAGCCCTGCTTATCCCTGCTGGAGCTGAAACGGCCTCTGCTTTGGTTGGAGAGTATACACCAAAAGTTTATGCAGTAGAGCCGCAGTTCCTCAATGTGGCGGTGTTGGGAAGTCATAAGGGCTGGGCAGTAATGACTGGATTAATGCAGATCTCAAACTCATGGACTACGTTAGTGATCATGAAAACTGGTTGTCACAACCCGAGTCTACCACTCATGTTCTTTCTGTTATACTTGAACTGAACGATGTGGGCATGATGGTGAAACACGTTCTATAAGCAGGAGCCCAGAGGAGCCTCTTCCCTTTATAAATTATCCAGGTATATTCTGTTACATCAACGGACAAGTGGTTATATTGACCATGAGAACCTCTCACAAAACCTCTGTGATATTTCAATTCCAATATTGGGTACAAGTCATTTATCTCCCAAAGGGATAATGAAGCGAAGAGAAACAGCTTCCAATGGCTGGCAAGGAATGGAAAGAATATTCCAGAAAATACATCTGAGTTGCAACTGTTCTGAGGAACCCTGGATGTTCCCTCCTGCATGTGAGAACGCGTGGGTCTTGGTCTATGCCATCTCCACATTGGCTCAGACTTTCTGGAAGTCTGGAGCAGTGGGAGAGAGAACTGCCCATCCAGAGTTGGTACATGTGCTCTTGCCAGTGTGAGGGCAGAGCGGGTGTACAGCAGGCTACATTCTGCCACAGAAGACCATCAAGCCAAGGGGTGGGCGCTCCCTCCCTGAAGTGACAGGAGCCACCATCAGAAATTCCTCTCCAGCACCAGCTGTGTCACCCTGAAAATGGGCATCTGTTTTCCCAATACCCCATTTCCTGGTGGATCATGCAGGATTGAGAATGCTTCCTGGCTCAGGATTTGGAGTATAGCAAGGCACCTGCTAAATGGTGGAGACCACAGGACCTCAGCCCGTACAAGAGAAAGACACACACTAGGTTCTGCACAGCACTGGGAAGCACCCCTGTTTGTCTGCTTCCTAAGGCCATTTCCTTTTCTCTCCTCCCTTTATGCCAGGCTCTGTGGGCATCCGTTGCCAAGGCTCCCATTCTGTCTCCTCTCCTGCCTCTGTCAGTCTCAGGTCACACTTGGCTGTGACAATGACTTCCGCCCCAGGACTAACTGCTATGAGCCAGTAAGTGACTGAGGTTAGCCCTCACTTTCCCCTCTGTGCTAAGCTCTACGGGCACCACCTCCAAATGAGTGATCCTGTTCTTGATTTAAAAAATAATTTGAGGGGCTGGAGAGATGGCTCAGGGGTTAAGACTCTGTCTCGCAAGCAGAAGGTCCTGAGTTTAGATCCCAGATCCCACATGAAAATGCTTGGTGAAAACCATGCTGGCCCACACTTCCGATCCTGGTGGGCAGAGCCTGGGATATCCCAATGCCAAGCAAGAAGGAGGTAGAAGCAATCTAGAATGATTGTTGAAGTCACCCTTGTTCCTCCACAGGGACACATTGTGCCTTCTGATACACACACATATAAACAAACAAACAAATAAATATTAAAAAATATTCGAAGGCTGGGGAGATGGCTCAGAGGTAAAGGCCTTGCCTCACAAGCAAAAAGACACCTCCAATTTCAGCTCTAGAAGGCAGATCCTGGGAAACCTCAGAGCAAAACAATAAAGAGGTAGAGCAACACAGACTAATATTCCCGATGTCACCCTTGGGCCTCCACAGGTACACAAACAACAAAAAAAGTTAGGAAGGAAGGTAGAAAAGATGGGAGGGATGGAGAGAAAGAGAGAAAGGGAAAGAAAGAAAGAGAAAGAAAGAAAAAAGCAACTTGAGGATCCATGGAATGGCCCAGCAGGTAAGGGCACTTGCTTTGTTGGTCTGACAACATGAGTTTGGGATTGTTTTTAAAGTGCACGTTATTTACCCGTGCCTCATGATGCCACTTCTGACCCTTCTGATTTCTACCATTTTCCCTTCTGGCATAATATAGGAAAAATAATTTAGAGCTCAAAAGGACCTCATGAACTGAAATTCTGGGTTAAAACACGAAAAATGTTTTGGACAAATGCGAAAGGGATTTGAGAAAAGAATGTTACCCTGTAACTTTGTTTATGATAATGATAAGGAAATTCAGAGACAATCTTCATGTCCATCGATAACTCAGTAATGAGTAAGGTACAGCAGTCAGTCTCTACACTGAAACACTAGACTGCAAGGCAAATGAACCAGTCATATATTCCAACACTGGAATAAGTGACCATAAGTCTTTTTTTCTTTTTTATGAGCTATTGTCAAAGACTTTTCATTTTATGTGTGTGTGTGTGTGTGTGTGTGTGTGTGTGAAGATCTCACTTTGGCAAGCTTGTATGGGGGTTCCTGGGTGTCTAGTAGTATTGGTGACCGTCACAAAATGAGCGCCCAGCATGGTAGCGTCCTGCCAGCTGAGAAGGCAACTGCATCTTCCCAGGAGACGAGAGAACTGTCCAGAGAAGCAGGTCACGCTTTCTGATCTGAAGATACACCTGCCTCATCACTCAGACCTGAATCCTCTCAGCCGGGGCTGCAGAATCGCTTTGCCGATTCTGTAGATGCAGAATTGGAGTCGGCATGGTCCTTCATCATCCCTGTCCACAGAGGACAGGTCCATTAGGATGATGAGGCTGAACCCTCATCATCTCAGGCTTCCCGATCCTGCTGTCCTCAGCAGTGGACCAATGCTTTTTTTTTTTTAAATACCCAAGGACTGGGGAGACGGCTTTATTGAGAGTTAAAGCCTTTGCTTCACAAGCGAAAAGACTTTAATTCGGATCCCAGATCCCACCAGGCGGATATGGTGGCAGCTTGCAATTACAATACTGGAAGGTAGAACCTGGGAAACCTCAGAGCAAAGAAATAAGAAAGTAGAGAAACCCAGGTTGATTCCTGTTGTCTCCTGTATGCTTTCACAAACACACACACACTCAAGTATACTCACTCACCCACATGTAAAACACATGACCCCCTCCCCCCTCAAAAAAGTCCAAGAGCTTACCTGGTCCTAGTTTGGCCACGGCGTAGAGGAGGTCATAGTTGAGGACCGGCGTGGCGTCACTGACGGGCTTCCAGCCCACAGGAGGAGAGGAAGGGGGTGAGATGAGGAACTGCTTAGCCGGCTGCGGGGGGGCCAGATGCAGTTTGTCTCCATCTGTCTCTGGAGTCTGGACCTTTCAAACAGAGCATAAGGTAACACGTGACACTCTGACTTCATGGGGTGCCAGGTTGATAACTAGGGCGTGGGGTTTGTCAGACCACAGCCATGACTTGCTACCATGTCAAACAGCAACTCTGGACCTTTGAAGAGCCCCAGAGTCACCTGAGAGTTTCTGTTAGAAAATGCACCTTTTTGAGCCCTATCCCCAGTGCCTATCTCTCTCTCTCTCTCTCTCTCTGTAGGTTAGAGGACAACCTTAGGTGCTTTGTACCTTGTTTTTTGAGATAAGATCTCTCCTCCCAAGTGTGCCAGAGATCTGCTTGTATCTGTCTCCCCGGTACTGAGATTACAAGCATACCCCCCTCCTGCTACCCCTGCACCCATTTTTTTAAAATGGGGTCTGGGAATTAGCTCTGAACTGAGCTCTGTCTGCACCCTATGTGTGAGGGCTTTGAATGCAGGGGGCCCGTCAAGCCATTGTGCCCCTGCACCTGTGAGTCCCTGATGCTGCTGCTGCTGGTCCACTCTTCCACAAAACTACAAGGGAATCAGCCTTTCTTCTCTGTCCCCTGGATGCTCCTTACTCTTTATTGACCTAAATCTACACACACACACACACACACACACACACACACACACACACACACACATACACACACACTAAGAAATAACCTATTTGATCTGCTTCTGGGACAGTACATTCCTAATGATTCTTCCGCTGTCACTCCTATCTTGTTCCAAATCCTTTCTATCACCCAAACGATATGCCTTCAGCTAGGACAACTACTATAGCCTCCTTCCATATAGCTTCTTTCCAGTCTCTAGCAGCTGCCAAGTGGTACCTCTGTGGATTCCCCTACTCCACTATTCGTGTAAATGAAATCGCAGAACTTGGGAGCTTTTGTATCTAACTTTTTTCACTTCATAATATGGCATCATGCATCAGCATTTCTTTTTAACAATTGAGTAATATGCCTTCACGTGATTGATATATCCCATCCTTATGCTCTTTCCTCTGCCACATGGTAGGCTTTCTCTCGCCTTTGCTCTACTCAGAATAGTATGGCCATGAACATTCCTGTACATGGATTTGTTCTAATTGCATTTCAATACATAGGAGAGGAATTCATATTTTTAAGTTGATATTTTATGTTGAATACATTCTCCTCCATGCCTCCACATTTTCTCTTTTCTAATTGTGTGTGTGTGTGTGTGTGTGTGTGTGTTTGTGTGTGTGTGTGTGTGTGTGCACGCGCGCTTTGCATGTGGGTGGATGTGTGTGTATGCAAGCCTATGTACAAGAAGGCGTTTGAGTGTGTGTGCCTGTAGAGGCCTAAGGATAAAACTGGGAATAATCACCCTGGATTATTGCCTTGCTCTGGGGTTTCCCAGTTTCTGCTTTCCAGGGTTAGAATTACAGGTTGCTGTCATATCTGTTGCACAACTTTTATTTTATTATTATTATTATTTTTTAACCAGCTAGCCATGGACATAAGATCCTCCTGCCTCAGGCTTCTACCTTCTGGGATTAGAGATATGTACCACCACAACTGGCCCCCCAAATGAGGTATGAGCTTTTTTTCCCATTTTCAAGTGTGTATGAGATGCACTCATGAATATACGCATCGACCATGCAGGCATCTATTTGTATGTGCACACGTGCATTTCCCAAAATGATTATCAGAAATCATTCTCGATAGATCTTCCACTTTTGAAGCTTGGTCTCTAAATCCAAAGCTCACCAATAGGGATTGTCTAACTAACCAGCTTATTCTTTGGATTCCTCATCTCTGCCATTCAGGGTTGGAATTACAGATGGATCACCACACTCAACATTTTACTTGGGATCTGAATTCTCGTGCTTTTTGCTTACACAGCAAGTGCTTTAGCCTCTGAGCTATCTTCCCAACTCTCTCCTAAAGTGAGCAGTTAACAAACATCTGAGGTTTGTCCTAGCCCCACAGCTTAGGGACAGAGTTAGGATCTGAACATGAGTCTGAGGACAAAGTCTCCCTCAGTTTCTTTCACTGTGTTCTCTCTGTGGAGTTCAAGGCTGGAACCAGCACCCAGAGACCAGAGTACTATTGTAAACAGTGCTGCTATGAACATGGTTGTGCTTGTGCTGTCGAGGTGAATTTTTGCTGTAGGGAGGGTTATTCCCAAAAGTGGAATAGCAGGCTTATATGGCATTTCAATCTTTAATTTCTTTAAGAATCTCCAGACGGCTCGCCAGAGTGGCTGTACGAGCCTGCACTCCCACCAGCAATGTAGGAGAGTTCCCCTCTCTCCACATCCTCTCCAGCATTTGGTGTTGTTTGTATTGTGGATTTTTCCCATCCTGACAGGGGTGAGATGATAGCTCAGGGAAGTTTTGATTTGCATTTCCCTGATGGCTAAGGATGTGGAGCATTTTTTAAGATATTTGTTAGACATTTTAATTTCGTCCTTGGTAAAGTTTCTATTAAGATCCAAGGCCCATTTTTTAATTGGGCCATTGGTTTCCTTGGTGTTTAGTTTTCTAAGTTCTTTGTGCACTCTGGATAATAGAGCTCTATCAGATATGTGGTTAGTGAAGACTTTCTCCCATTCCATGGGTTGCCTGTGTGCTCGAGTTACAATCTGTTTATCTGAACAGAAGCTCTTTAATTTCACAAGATCCCATCTGTTGAGTGTTGGTTATAGTGACTGTGCTATTGGATGTCCGTTCAGGAACTGTTGGCATAGCCCAATCAGCTCGAGGGAGTTCCCTACCCTTTCAACTATGGTTTTAATAGTATCTGGCCTTATATTGAGGTCTTTGATCCATTTGGAGTTAATTCTTGTACATGGTGACAAGTACAGGTCCAGTTTTAATCTTCTGCATGTGGAGATCCAGTTTTGCCAGCACCATTTGTTGAAGATGCTGTCTTTTTGCATTGGAGTTTTTGGGCCCCTTTGTCAAAGATCAAATGGCTGTAGTTGTGTGGGCTTATATCTGGGTCTTCAACCCTTATCCATTGATCTGTGTGTCTATTTTGGAGCCAATACCAGGCTGTTTTTACAACTATGGATTTGTAGTATTGACTAAGGTTTGGTATGGTGATACCTCCAGCCATGTTTTTGTTACTCAGGATTGTTTTTGCTATCGTGGGTCTTTTGTGCCTCCATATGAATTTTGAGATTGTTTGGTCAACTTCTTTAAAGAATTGCTTTGGGATTTAATTGGTAGAAAATTGAATCTGTATATTGCCTTTGGTAGGATGGTCATTTCTATGATGTTGATTCTGTCAATCCAGGAACATGGGAGGTCTTTCCATCTTCTGGTGTCTTCTGCAATTTCTTTCTTTAGGGTTTTAAAGTTTTCATTATAGAGGTCTCTTACTTCCTTGGTTAGGTTTATCCCAAGGTATTTCATTTTTTTTTAGGGACTATAGTAAATGGGATTGTTTCTCTCAGGGCTTTTTCGCTTCTTTCATTCTGGGCATATAGGAAGGCCTCTGATTTTTGTACATTTATTTTGTATCCTGCCACCCTGCTGAACTTCTGTATTAGTTCTAGGAGCTTCCTGGTGGAGTTTTTGGGATCACTCAGGTATAGGATCATGACATCTGCAAATAGAGATACTTGACTTCTTCCTTGCTGATTCTAATTCCTTTTATGTCCCTTTCTTGTCTTATGGCTTCAACTAAGACTTCAAGTACAATACTGAAAAGAAGTGGTGACAGTGGACAGCCTGAAGCAGGAATACTTCAAGTTTTTCCCCATTGAGTATAATCCTTGCTGTTGGCTTGTTGCATACAGCTTTTATTATATTGATAATAGGTTACTTCCATTCCAACCTTCTCTAGGGTTTTGATCATAAAGGGCTGTTGGATCTTGTCAAAAGCCTTTTCTGCATCTATCGAGAGAATATGGTGAATTACATTTATTGATTTGCGTATGTTGAACCAACCTTGTGTGCCTGGGATAAAGCCTACTTGATCCCTGGGAATGATCTTTTTGATATGTTTTTGAATCCGATTTGCTAAGACTTTATTGAGAATCTTTGCATCTGTGTTTATCAGAGAGATTGGTCTATAGTTTTCTTTTTTAAGTGTATCTTTATTAGGTTTGGGGATTCAGATAATATTAGCTTCATAGAAGGAATTTGGTAGTGTTCCTTTCTTTGCTATTTGATGGAACACTTTAAGGAGTATTGGTGCTATTAGCTCCTTAAATGTCTGGTAGAACTCTGTGCTGAATCCATCTGGTCCAGGACATTTTTTAGTGGGAATATTTGAGATTACTTCCTCAATTTCCTCATATGTTATAGGGCTATTTAAATAATTCACAACTTCCTGATTCAATTTAGGTAAGTTGTGTTTACTTAGGAATTCATCCATCTCTTTTGTGCTGTCTAATTTCACAGAGTATAAGTTTTTGAAATATGACGTTATAATTCTCTGGATTTCTTGGGTATCAGTAGTGATAACTCTATTTTCATTTCTAATTTTGTTAATTTGGGCTTTCTCCCTCTTGATTTTGGTTAATTTAGCTAGGGGTGTATCAAATCTTATTGATTTTTTTCAAAAAACCAGCTTTTTGACTGGTTGATTTTCTGTATCATTTTCCTAATCTGGATTTCAGATATTTCTCCCCTTATTTTGCTAATCTCCTCCATTCTACTGCTTTTGGGATCAGATTGCTCTAGTGTCTCTAAAGCTTTTAGCTGCATTGTTAAGTTATTTATTTCTGATGTTTCCATTTTTTTGATGTAGCCATTAAGAGCTATGAACTTACCTCTTAGAACAGCTTTCATTGTGTCCCAGAGATTTTGGTAAGATGTATTTTCATTATTGTTTGCTTTCAGGAAATCTTGAATTTCCTTTGTAATTTCTTCCTGAATCTAATTCTCATTCAGCATCATAGTGTTAAGTTTCCAGGAGTTAGTGTATTTTCTGTTGCTTGTTGTGTTATGGATGTCAAGCTTTAGGTTGTGGTGGTCTAATAAGGTACAGGCTAGAATTTCAACTTTCCTGTATATGTGGAGATTCATTTTGTGGCCCAATATGTGATCTATTTTGGAGAAAGTTCCGTTGCTGCTGAGAAAAATGTGTATTCTTTGGTGCGTGGATGAAACGTTCGATAGCGATCTGTAGGGTCCATTTCAGTAAGGGTTTGATTAAGCTCCAAAGTGTCTCTGTTAAGTTTTTTACCTATGTTGAGAGGGCAGTTTTGAAATCCCCAAGAATTATCATTTTGGGATTGATTTCTCGCTTTAGACATTGTAGGTTTGCTTAATGAATGTGTGTGTGTGGGGGTGTATTGGGTGCATATATGTTCAGTATTGTGAAGTCTTCCTGGTGAATTGTACCTGTGACTAAAATGTAGTATCCATCTGTGTCTCTTATGATTTTTTTTGGTTTGAAGTCCACTTTGTCCAATAGCATAATGGCTACCCCTGCCTGCTTTCTGCTTCCATTAGCTTATAGAATTTTTGACCAGCCTTTTATTTTTAGGATGTGCCTATCTTTTGTGGTGAGATGGGTTTCCTGCAGGCAGCAGATTGATGGATTGTGATTTTTAATCCAAATTTGTAATCTGTGTCTCTTGATCGGTGAGTTAATTCCATTAACATTTAGTGTTATAATGGAGAAACTATTTTTAATTCCAGACATTTATTATGTTTAATGGCTTTTGTAAGTATATTGTTTTGCTTTTAGTGATGTTATACTTCCCTTCTGTTCTCCTGGATATGCCTGGTTTTTTTTCTTCAAGCTTGAGTATCATTTCTACCATTTTTTGAAGGCCTGGTTTGGTGGACATGTATCCCTTCACGTTGTCTTTGTGCTGGAAGATTTTTCTTTCTCCTTCGATCATGACGGATAGTTTTGCGGGTTATATCAGCCTGGGTTGACATTTTTGCTCATTCAATACTTGAAGTATGTCTCTCCAAGCTCTTCTTGCTTTTACTGTTTCGACTGAGAAGTCATGTGTTATTTTAATAGGTTTACCTTTACAAGTGATTTTTTTTTCCTTGAAGCTCTCAGCACCATTTCTTTTTTTTAACATTTTTTATTATTATTTCTGCTCATACAAACTTAATAGGTACACCAGTTCCCTCCCTCCCTCCTCCTACCCCGACCCCCCTGTTCCCCTCCCCTCACCCCTCCCTCCCCATCCCCCAATGCCTCCCCCCTCAATCCCTGGAGAATCCTTTAATGTCAGCACCATTTCTTTATCTTGAATGTGGAGTGTTTTAACTATTATTTGCCATGGCGAGTTTCTATTTTGGTCATATCTGTCTGGGGTACGGAATGCCTCTTGTATATGGATGGGCCTCTCTTTTTTTAGACGAGGAAAGTTTTCCTTGATGATTGTTTGGAAAATTTCCTCAGGTGTGAGATTCTTGCTCTGGTATTCCATGAATACGTATGTTAGGCTTCTTCAGGGTGTCCCACAACTCTTGAATATTTCTCTCGAGTATCTTTTTGGCTTTAACAACCTCTTCCATTGAGCTGGTTAATAATCCCACTTTGTCTTCAAGGTCTGAAATTCTGTTTTCCGCTTCGTTAGTTCTGCTGATAAGACTCTCTGTTGAGTTCTAGGTCGCGGTGAGTCCCGGCTGGACTGTGTGCGTCCGGGCGGCAGGTGGGGAAAGGGATAGTCAGGAGTCATTTGATGAAACCTTTCTTAGTACTGCATCTACGGCACTGTGTGCATTTTCCAAAGAGTGGTTACTTTATGGTAGTGGTTCATCTTATCCTCAGGACACACAAATGGGGTAAGGATGGGATTAACCTCATATTACAGATGAATTATCTGTGCTCTCACCTGCAGAAGCTGTCATTGTCAGAGAATTGTAACCTGGGTTGATTTCTCTTAACTATAATCAGGAACCAGTTTTAGAGTACCTGTTCCCATTGTGAAAATGCAAACACAGAGAATCAGAGGGATGAACCAGGGTGGACTTACCTGTGCGAAGTACAGTTTGAGTTTCTTCCCCCTGAACTGTGTTTCGTGAAGCTCTATCCTGGCTCGGGCTGCAGATGTAGGATTGCTGAAGTTGATCCGGACGCGTCGGAAACTCTTAAACAGTTGGAATGTCACACACTCGTCATAAGTCCGGAAGAGTCCCTCAAATTTTTCCTGATAACAAACAAACATAGAAGCAACTCCGTTGGTCATAGGTCTTGTACAAAGTGGTCTGATTAAACTGACAGAGGCTGCTCAGAAGAAAAGTTGATGGAGGCGGGGTTGTCAGAGACAGGAATCTCCTCACTTTGGGTTCCTGCATGGCCATGTGGCACAGAATGGCATTCTCCCTATACCCTGTCCTATACTGTGGCACTTAACTCTTTTCTATTGCTGTGAGACAACACTCAGACTCAAGCAATCTAAAGGGAGAAAAAGAGATTTATTTGGTTTATGATTCCAGAGGGGAGACACGTCCATTATGACAGAAAAGGCACGGCTGGCTGGCAGATGCTGGAGGTAACTTAAGTCACCTCCATCATGGAGGCCGAGAGAGATAGCTGCAAACTAGCAGAGTCAACTTTAATAGAAGCAGGGCAGGACTAACCAACCTCAAGGACTGCACCCCAATAAGGTACCTTTCTCCAGTAAGACTCCATCTTCCAAAGGTGCCATGACTTTCCCAAACAACTAAGGATTCAAACATATGAGCTTGTGGGGGACAAAATATATCTAAACCATAACATACACCCAACTTGGTCATGGTAAGAAAAAAAAGCCTTTCCTGTGTTAAACCAGTGAGATCTTGTAATTGTTTTATTCTTGAAACATAGCCAAAACTATAAGAATACAAAGTGATAATTTTTATTTTATTTACATTTCAATTCAACTAAAAGAGTCAGCTATTACCTGTTTACTTGCTAAAGGCATAGTCTCTTTCTAGACTTTAGGAAGGTACAGAGATGAGGGTCATATTGTTCCAAGTTTCAGGGATCTAACAATTTAATATGAGTGGCAGACACAAAATTAGAGAAAGACACAGAAGGAAAAATCTGAGGAAACAAGCATATTATATGCATCTGTGAAATCAGCACTCTCAATACAGTTCTTTTTAGCCTTCAAATACTTATTAGATGGGCGAGGAAAATGGCTCAGGCTAGCCATTGCCTCACAAACAAAGGGACCTGAAATCAGATCCTCAGATCTAACATAAAAGGGAGATATGGTAGCAGCCTACAATTCCTACCCTGGAAGGTGGAGCTTGGGAAACCCCAAAGCAAAGCAATAAGTTGGTAGAGCAACCCAGAATGATTCCCAATGTCACACTTGGGTCTCCACAGACACAAATACATATATGTGTACTTCAAGTATACTCTTATATGTACACCTGCTTACATACAAAACATTATACCTACCTACCTACATGCAATACACATTGAAATAAAAAAACCTTGTAAGAAAGTCAGTGGATGTTCAGTTACTGCACATTCTTAACAGAGAAAGGGAGGGACCTTTTAAGGAAGTAACTTCTGTTAAAAAATTAAACTATCCAACTTCTTAATTTCAATAGTCAACTAACTGTATTTTTGTCATCACAAGGGGAAAGTAGGTGAATGAAAGCTCAGCTGCAAAATTCATAGAGTTTTATTTTGAAATTGTCCCCTGAATGGGGAATTCAGCATTTTCCTCCTCTCTGCCAACATTTTACAAATTGAGAGATCACAAGAGCTGAAGACCCTTCTTGGGTCTTGTGGTCAGTGAGCAACAGAGAGTCATAACCAGGCCACAATCTTGGGACCCTGACCACAGAATTGTTTTTAGTTACATAAATAATCATTCTGCTAGATGATAGGAAAAGAGGTGGTGTTTATACGAGCAAGAGATGGAGAGCTACTAACTGATCTGTGACTAAAGTCATGACCACATCAAAGAGAACAAACATGTGATGGTGTTTTCTGCAGTGACTTAAGAAGGACTCTGGGTATCAGGGAAATGCTTCCTGCTCTCTGCCATCCAGAAGATGCAGCCTGAGCCCTTCATGTTCACAATTAACTTGCTACCCAATCTAGAAAATACCCAGGGCTGAAGCCCACTAGAGTTCCACATTCGATTCCTAAGTCTGACATACTTTAATACCAAAATGTCAACCCAGTCCAGTAACCTCAAAGAATCTGCTGAAAGCATTTGATGTCTGTTTTTTATTTGCTTCCAGAGATGGAGGGAATCTTCCCTCCTCCCCATGTCAGATTCTGTTATTGTATCCTTTCACCATTAAGAGTGAACCAAGATACTTTCTTGGGCTTAGTTACAACGCTTTGATTCCCACCCCTGAAGCCAGAATCTGGGCCTTTAGCTATCACTCCAAGGGAATCTTTCCCACAATCCTATGGTTTCCTGGACAGGAATCATGATGATTTCAGCACACTTCTCTCTCTCTCTCTCTCTCTCTCTCTCTCTCTCTCTCTCTCTCTCTCTCTCTTTCTCTCTCCAGTATGAGTATTACAAGTTGGTGAAAACTCAGCTGGTAGTTTTATTAGTTAGGGGTGTCCTCAGGAACAAAAGAAAATTGAGATAAAGATTCTATCTTGGGTAGTATGTACCTTAAGATACGACCCTTGCATCTTCTCTATGACTTGCTTTTCTACTTCTAGTTTGGGGTTCTGCCTACCCATCAGCTCACAAAGTCTAATTGTAAACCACTAAGGATGTATGGGTGTGGGGGGGTGCTCATTTTCTTTGAATTTCCTTTTTCAGTTTTTTTTTAATATCTCCCATCTCAGTTTATGTGCATCGTTTGCCTCCAGAACTTGGCTTAAAAGAAAGGAAGGAACCCAAGCATTAGATTCAAGGTGAATGGTTTTCTCTATGCTGCTAGGGTTGGGAAGCCTCAGAGACAAATCATTAGGTGATGTGTTCGTCCACTTGTTTCCATTTCCATGTGTATGTGGAGGCCTGAGGATGATGTCAAGAATCATCCCTGATCCCTCTCCCATCTTATTTCTCAAGACCGTGTCTTCAGTCAATCCCAGGATGCACAGACAGAGCTAGTCAGGCCAATCAGCTTGTATTGGGGATTCACAGTTTCCACCTTCTGTGATACCAACCCAGCATTTCATGAGATCCAGGGAATGCAAACTCTGCTCCTTCTGCTTGTAGGGCAAGCACTTTAACCTCTGAGCCACATCTTAGACCACATTTGTTTTTTTCTACTGATCTTCAACAGAGGGTCCCAGCAACTACCACCACAGAGTTCAAGTTGGATTTGCAGGCTTTCTTGATCCCTTGGTTTAGGCTCAGGTCAACAAGCAAAAGGAGTTCTTATATCCATACAAGGGAGTAGCCAGAGCTTAGGAGTCAGGATTGTCATTGGATCATATGGGCTTTGATGTCTGTGATGATAATTTAACCAGGCTATAAACAAAAGGAAGCCACCTTGTAAGTTGGGCTTAACTCCTACTGCAGCTGAGATGGAAAAATTTTAACCCAGCCATTTACAAGGGAATGTAAGACAGGATGCAAGTCTAAAGGTCATGGTATAATGACTATTCCTGGAATTGCTCTCAACAAACACTGGATATCTCCATGGTTCAGACTAACTGTTTATCTTGGTATCTATAACACTTCTTTAGGCTTAGACCTTTAGGCTTGCTGACCAGTGAATAAAAAGGCTTTCTATTCGATTTAACTCTCATTTGGAGTTCATTTCTGGTTGTCACCCTTCAACAATAATAATGGCTTGGCAGGTCCTCTGGAAGAGTCTTTGAAAATCTTGCCATTGTAATAGAAGAGCTAACCAAGAATGGAGGCTTACTGGCCCCATCTCTACTTTGGTTTCCATTAGTGACATTATCATCAACTCTTGTACTGAGGCAATCAGACAATTGGCTGGAGGCAGAGCCAATGTACTCAGCCGCCTGGATGTACCCTCAGGCAAAAGAGTGATGTGGGAAGTCTGCCAGGATACTCACTCCATCACAATTTCTCTACCTTTCAGGTTAATGCCCAGTTCCTGTCAGGCACACAGCTCAGTGCCATGCTTGCCAGTTTCCTCCCGTGCGTAAGACTGCAAACACAAGGGTTCTTCATTTGCAAGGCAGTGAGTCTTTGCATAGCCTCTGGTTTGAATACTGTTCTAAGGTAGCCACCTTCAACTCTCAGTCAGGGACTCTGTCTACACTGAGAAATTCCTGATGATCTGAAAGAGCTTTAAGAACAATAATTTTGTCTAGTGATATTTGCTGTATCAGAAGTAAAGTAGAAGTATAAAGATACTGACTTGTGGGCTGGAGAGATGGCTCAGGGGTTAAAGCTTTTGCTTCACAAGCAGAAGGACTTGAGTTCAGATTCTCAGAGCCCACAGGAAAATGTCCAGTGGATATAACAATATAACAGCAGCCTGTAATTCCTGCCCTGGAAAGCAGAGCCTAGGAAACTCCAAAACAAACAATAAGGAGGTGAAGCTATCCAGGATGACTCCTGATGTCACTCTTTGGACCTCAACAGATACACACACACACAAGTGCCCTCTTGGATACACACACACACACACACACACACACACACACACACACACACACACAAACACACATGCAAAAATGTGGACATGCAAATTCATTTCACGATAAGAGTAATCATCCCATTACCATTACCATTACCATAACCTTTTTTTTTTTAAAAAAAAGATGGAAAGTCACTCTTTTTTGAAATGAACATGGCTTCTTTCCTGATGTTTCATCAACACTTAAGAGTTGTAGTTTCTGAAAATTAAGTGCACTTTTAAATCTGAACCCATAATCCAATAACACTTTAATTATATGAAAGTCCATTTATCTACTTCTGTGTTTCTAATGGATACTTTTCTTTGTGTGCATGCATACGTGTCTGCATGCATGCACATACACCTTGAATCTGTGTGCCTCTGAAGGCCAAGGGTGACTTTAGGAATTAATTGTGGATTGCTCTTTCTCCTGACCATTTTGCTCTGGGATTTCCCAGGTTCTGCCTTCCAGTGCTGGAATTGCAGTCCACCACCATATCCATGAGTCATTTTTACACGGGACCTGAGGCTGTGACTCATATTCTTTTGCTTACAAGGCAAAAGCTTTAACCCTGAGCTATCTGTCCAGTCTTCTAATGGATATTTTTATCCTGTACATGATTTTAGAATAGTGTACATTGGCAATCTGCAAAATATCGGTTCCCTAAATTGGATGACTTTCCAAGATTGAATGGGTTCATTTGCAATACTGAGATTCCACTCATGAAAAGCTGTCAGGTTGATGTTGGCGGATATGGGTTGTCCAAAATTAACTTTTGCCTTAAAGCTCATGGTTTATCGTTGGCAACAAGCGGATCAGTCATGTTTATGGAGGTAGCAGATTCTTTTCATTCCATTTTTGAGCAAATGTCTGTGATGTGTCTGTCTGCATGGTTGAAGCGTGTGGCTCCACAAGCACAGGAAGGGCCCAGGCAGCTTGGAAAACCTAGAATGCTTCCTACATGGAAGCATTGCAGTTAGGTATGTCTTGGCGCTCCCCACAATGTCATTCAGATTATTCAAAAGGCATGTACCCGAGGAACACCCCTAGAATCAATAACCTCTTGGCTTCATCAGGAACAGGCTAAGATTGGCATCTCCTTTTTTATATAGTAAAAGATGTCCTTGTTATTGCGAACTTGAGAGTGTGTATCTGGGAAGAGCACAGATAGTCTTGGTGTCATTTGGTGCCACTTGACTGAGTCATGCTGAAGTGCTAGTAGTCCCTGCTTCCTTGGCAGTGTGTCCATCCCATAAAGTGCCAGTAGTTTTAACCAACACAACATTTGTGCATAATAGCATTAGCACAGTTGCAGAGGCAAATAGTTTCCCAGTAGAACTAAGTCTGAGTCTGTGCTAGTTAGATACCAGTGTTAACTTGACAAGTGAAGGCTGAGTATTTGGGCATAGTTAAAAGCCCTAAGTAAACCTAAAGGAGACTGAGGTTCCCAGCCCATAGTGAGTGGGACCATTCCCTGGGCAGATGATAAGATGGAGGAAGCTGTTTAATTCTTGACATACTTCAGCATACTTTGGTCAACTTACAGTATGGCAAGTAAGGCTTGCATCTCTCAGAAATCTCGGTGGATATGTATGAGCACTTCCCTCAGCTCCTGTAGTTGGTATGAGATCTCCTGCTAAGCTGGACTGTGAAGTGTAACTGAGAATAGTAAGAGAGACTAAAACCCCCTTGTTTCCTTAAGCTTTGATCAGGAATTTCTTGGCATGATGCAGGGAAGCTGTAACAGAATTCATGGGGACTGTCTTGCTCATTCCCACGACTCTGTCAATTCTGAGAACTGCACTACTTGCTACTCTACGGTCTCAGGAAAAGATGTAAAGATTCTGTTGGCTTGGGACAAATGCTGGGGATCTACGAAGACCATTCAGATACAAGAAAATGATCAAAGTCGAGCTGTCACTCAAGGCAGTGTGATGGTTGTGGCACTAGGGCGGCAGAGGGGTCAGCAAGGATGACGACTGGTCAGGAGACATCAGCTTTGGACTTGTACATGCATAGGCACATATATGTGCACTTCGCCTAACATGAACACTTACATACACATGAGTGTGCCTCCTAAGCCCCCCCGACACACATACACAAAGGTAAGGGAGCCCAGAGAAAAGCCACAGATGGTCCTTATTGGTTCAGACTCCATGTAATGGCAGCCCACTTTCTGAGTAGGATTCTTTCACCTAAACCTGGTTTACTTTTGACAGATCGTTGTACTTCCATCCACCCTGCCCAAGGGAGCCCTGGTTGTCACAAACAAGACACCTATTTGTGGGTACCTGCCATTTCCTGCTTTCATCAAGATGCCTGTCATAGCCTCAAAGGGATGTCAGAAAGAACAGGAAGCAGACACAGGTGGCCACCCATAGAGCAGGGAGGAGGGTACCAGACAAAGCCTGTGAGAGCGGCTGGATTCACAACTGCTGCATTTGTGATCACACTGGCGGTGGCTGCTTTCCTGTGGGACGTCTCCTGAGGGGTGATGGCAGCTTTGTCCTCCATTGGGCCACCTACTCCTCTTCCCTGGCCATCAGTCTGCAAGAATGTCTATGGTCATCATCAACCTGATTAGCTCTACTATAAACAGTGATTTGTAAAATTGCCTGATAACAGAAGTGTAGTTTATAGTCAAATATCTACCAAACACAGAACCATAAAATTATGCGTGAGGGCCTACTGTGAAAAAGTACTACCTAGCTCAAATCCTGGCCCTAAAGTACCTTGACACACAGGTATCTCCCTTTCCTTATCTATAAAATGGGAATTCAAAAGTAGGCTACCCACAGAGCCATCCTGAGTACAGTGTGAATTCATATAATTGAGTCACCTGGAATACCGCTGAGCCCAGTGTATGTGAGCTGTTGCGACTAATTCCACATTGGAAGACAGGCAAAGTTTTGTTTATATGTCTATATTTGGCCTTCTAGCTCCAGCTGTACAAATCTCTGTATATCTAGATCCAATTATATTATAACTATGGTCATGTCTATATTTATATGCACACCTGTTTAAAATCATTAAAGATTATAAAGCACATTTTAAGAATGCTTGCGTAATATGTCTTAAAATTAACTATAAATACATTAACTTGGTTTTATTGGCTATTATCTACTTAAAAGATAGAGCCCCAATTAGAACAGATATTTTATCCTATCTGCCAAGCTTTAACAATGTCCTTTCTAGCCAGTAAAGTGCTTGCTACACAAGCAAGAGTACTTGAATTTTTTTTTCACCCCAAAATTCCATGTAAAAAAGCTGGAAGGGTGTGGGGAGATGGCTCAGGAGTTGGAGCCTTTGCCTCACAAACAAAAGGACCCAAGTTCGGATCCCTACATCATATGTAAAAATGCCAGGCTGAAATTGTGACCTCCTGTATTTCCAACCTTGGAAAGCAAAATCTGGGAAACCGCGGAGCAATGCAATAAGGAGGTAAAACAATCCAGCATGATTCCCAAAGTCACCCTTGGGCCTCCACAGGTACATACACTCAAGTGCTCTCGTACACACTCCCACACAAACATAGCTGACTGTGGTGGTGCACACTTGTGATCCAAGTACTGGGCACGTGGAAGCAAATCCCCGAGACCTACTAGTCAACCAACTTCATCTACTAGGTAAGTTCCAGGATGCTGAAAGATTTTGTCAAAAAAAAATGTGGATGAGGTCTGAAAAGCAACAGCTGAGTAAGGTTGACCTCTGGCTTCCACTTGCACACATGCACATGTAAATATGCATGCAGACCCACACCCCAAACATTAAATAATAAAAGCGTCTTCTCCCACACCACGTGACAAATCAAATAACGTTAAGGAGGAAATTAGGGTATCGACTTCAGCTAGGTTTTGGGATTTCTGCACCATTATCAGGGGTTGGGGCTCAGAAGACCAGTGAAAAGAGAAACAAATCACTCGTGGGGCCGGGGAAATGACTCAGCAGTCACAGCCCTTACTATTCAAAGTGAAGGCAGGAGAGCTTGGATTCTCCAACTCCACATAAAATGCCTGGGAGGTGTGAGGCGGCCCATCTGTCATTCCAATCCCAGAAAGTAGAGCCTGGAAATCTCCAGAGGAAACTGTCTGGAGGTAAGTTCTGGGCTTCATTAGAGAACCAGCCTCAGAACAAAGATGATTTCAACAACCACTTCAGGTCTCCAGGCATGTATCACGTGTGTGTTCATATGCATATATATATGTATGTACACACAAATACATGAAAATAGTGGGAAAAAAAGTCTCTGGCCACTGTCGAAAGTATCTGCATTTCCCCAAACGTGCTCAGTTAAACCCTCTCTCTCTCTCTCCTGCCGCCCTCCCTCTCTCCCTTCTGTCTCCTTCCCTTTCTCCTTCTTCTCTGCCTTCCTCTCTCCCTCCTGTCCTCAATCCTTCCTGCCTCCCTCCCTCACTCCCTCTTTCCTGCCTTCCTCCCTCTCTCCCTTCTCCCTCCTGTCCTCTCTACCTCCTGTTTCCCTCTCTTTCCCCCAACACACTCCCACTCTCTTTTACCTCCAGAACTCTTTATCACCTCCATTCCATTATTCCTGAGCAGTTGCTATGCAATATCCAATAGATACCTTGCACTCAATGGTTCTCAAGCCTATTATCATTACTGCAACCTCTAAATCTGTCACTCATTTGTTTAAAAAAAAAAGCCTCCGCTCACCCATTTCTCCCATCTGGAAGCTTAAATATCCCCGTTCCCCTCTCCAGCCTCCAGCGTCAACACTCCCTGTCTCCTGTGGCTACATCATCCTCTGCCATCCTTCTCTGTGGATGTCTTCACCCTGTCCAACTTCTAGGCTCACTGCAGCTGACCCTGTAACTATACCTCATCTCCATGCCTGATTGAGTGTTCTAGAATCGTCCCGGAAAGGTTACTGCTAGAGACGGCTTTCCAAAGGAAAATGCCAAACATGCCCCTCTTCGATAAGATCCTCGAGTCTCAGGCTGGAGAGATGACCAAGAGTTCAAACTTTTGCCTAGCAAGCAAAAAGAACCTGAGTTCAGATCCTCAGATCCCACATAAAAATGCCAGTTAGAAATGGCGACGGCCTGCACTGCCAACCTTGGAGAGCTGAGCCTGGAAAATTCCAGAGCAAAACAGAAAAAAGGTAGAGCATGATTCCTGGTGTTATCCTTGGGCCTCTACAGGCACATACAGAAATACATACACGTGCCCTCTTGGACATACAGAAATACACACATGAAAAAAAGAGAGAGAGAAAGATCTTCCAACTTTTCCCTATAGTTTGCAGAAGGAAGTGAGCTTAGGATTAAAGGTCCTTCATGAAATGGTCATCATTCACCCTACTGACCTTGGATCCCACTTAAGCCTCCTTCTGCCTCCTAGAGTCTAGACACATTTCTACTTATAGGTTGTTTGATCTTCCATACATGTCATCTGTCCTGCTAGCCAGGTAGCTTTGGGTTCCAGGGAGTTTGAGTGATTTTTTTCGGATCCAGTTGAGCTCCCACATCCAAGAAACCTTTCCTGGTCCTCACTCAGATTCACACATCCCTCCACTGTGCTTTTGCCAGAGTGGTCTAGGTAGTAAGAGTCAGTGCTTCCTTGAAATCTGAACTTCAAGGTGTCATGGTGCCATGTTTGTCCTGTGGACTTTTCTGATGCGTTGACTCATCAGCGAGTGCCTGCATGTCATGCAGGATATCTGGACTGCAAAGGGGTCACTTACTAGTGAAATGAATTGTTGTGTTGAGAGAAGAGCCTTCTCCAACAAACACCATTTAGAGCTTGCTTTCTTCCACTTAAGCAACAGATATATACAAAGCAAATAGATTCAGATTTTCCCTACTGTGGTATATAGTAAGAAAGTCAACATCAAATTTGACATATTGCCTCTATGAATTCTCCCCTGCCACAGTCCCGTCCTGCATTTAGGATGAACTTCCTCTTCCTTATAGTCTTTCAAACAGACTAATGTGGGGCTGGAGAGATGGCTCAGGGGTTAAGCCTCTGCCTTGCAGGCGGAAGGTCCTGGGTGGAAGCAGGCCGGCCTGCATTTGTGGTCCTGATAGGGCGGAGCCTGTGAATCCCCGGGCAGAGTAAACAAGGAGGAGGTGCAGGAGGTCTATGGTGGTTCCCAAATTCATCCGTGGTTCTACACACACACACACACATAACACACACATACATGCACACATGTGCACACACGTATACACGCACAATTGAATAAATAATAATAATAAAAAATTTAATTAAAAATATTTACAAACAGACTAATGTATCTTTGCAGCTGTGCGTGTGCATGTGCCTATTGCCTGGGAAATGTCAAGGAACACTAGAGAGAATATAAAAGATTATTCTGTAGAAGACGGGTTGAATCGAATGCCTAGAAATGAGATTTTTGGCTCTAGGCAGGAGGGGCAACAAGATCAAAGACCTTATGTATTCATACGAACCTGATCATTGCTAAAAGAAAATGGTGTTCTGATTTTCCCCACGAAATTAACATGGCATTTGCATTCTTTTAAAAGGCAGATATGAAAAAAAATAAAAGGCAGATATGAAAAAAAGGCAGCTATGAGCATTTTTTAAAATGATTCAACCATTAAACCTAAAAAGACAGTTCTTATATTTCCTTGATTTTTCTATTGGTCTTTTTCACCTCATTTTGGTTTTATTTACTCCTCTTCCTTTATGTGAGAAAGAGGATGATAACAGTAATAGGAATTGCCTTGTTGTATAATTATACTGTTATTGATTAAGTACAGATGGGAAATAATTGAGATTGGGAATTTTGGACAGTTGCGTCCCCCCTTCCCATATGTCATGTACTTTCCTTGTAAGATGTGACCGTGAGTGCATTTCATTTGCATTCAAAACTGCAGGGGGATCAGGAGCTGCTGATGTTGCCCACCTTGGAGACTTGGTCAGGAAAATGCCTCTTTCTGGAATGCTGCCCTGTGAGGTGGTAAGAAGGTAGGAAACGCACTTCTCAAAGCAAGGGCACTCTCAGTCTCTCAAGAGAAAGAGGAAGCCCATTTTCTTATCAAACTGTCAACAACCGATAAGGAGAAATGTGGAAAATTTAGTGTTCAATTAAAAGGCTAAACTCTGAATATGTTCCATATCTTGTCCTTTGAAACACAGACAGTTTAAAATTCAACTTTCATTTTTTTTTCCATTTGGCATGTGATCAAAGAAAGTTTCCCTGGGGAGTATGGAAGCCTCTGATTTTTTTCCCATGAAACAAAAAGGCATTTGCATTCTTTTAAGAGGCAAAGATGAGCCATTTTTATGATCTAATCATCAAATCTAAAAGTGCAGTTTTTAACATTCCTCTAGATTTTTCTATTGCCTTCCTCTTCCTTCTCCTTCTCCTCCTCCTCCTCCTCCTCCTTTTCTTCTTCTCCTCCTCCTTCTACTCTTCTTTCTCCTCTTCCTCCTCCTTCTCCTCTATTCCTTCTCCTCCTCCTCCTCTCATTTCTGTACCATTTAGGCTATGCTGCCTCTGTCCTTGACATCATTGCATAAAAAGCGATGCCTATGAATGGCAAAACTGTGAGTCGATTTCGCCTACTCAAGTCCCTGGAGATTTGAAACTAGAAATGGTTGCCTCAATCCCCTACAGATTCAGGACATAAGGAAACCGATAAGGAAGTCTTTCTAAAATAAAACATGACTGTCAGCATTGGGTAAGATTGAAAGTGACTCAGAAAGCAGAACTAATGCTGGCCATAGAGAATACTGTATAGAATTTTGGATGGCCTTCTTATAAAGTGGTGAAATTTCCATCCAGGAATTAATGAGACAACAAACATGTGCCCTGTACAACAGCTAAAGTTCAAGGGAGGACGATAGTCCTCATTCTCTCTAAGCCCCTTCCCGCAACCCCATTTCCTTCTCATAGTTAGTAAACGTCTGAGGCAGACTGAGACGCAGGTTGGACGAGAGGAGGTGCTTTACCTAAGGGAGTTCAGTTAGCAGCATCTCCATCCCAGAGCATCTGATATCTCGAGTTACAATGTGAACTTCCAGGCTAGCTTATTAATAAGCCTCCATCTCTTCCAGTGGCAAGAATACACCTCTTGTCTTCAGTCAGTGGCTGAAACACCATGACACATTCTCAGGAGAAATGGTTGGAAATCATGAAGGAGTTGTGTCTGACCAACTACCTGACTTGATGTCTTTGTACAAATAGGAACAGGATAGTTGGGTCCTATGCCTGACTTGTTTCTACTTTTGTGAGATGCCTCCACACTTATTTTCATGGAGGTTGGACTTGTTGACATTCCCATCAGTGGTGTGTAGGGTTCTAACAGGCAAATAATATAAAAGAACATGAGAGCTTTACATAGGCAGTCTAGACTAGAAGGAACCACAGTCTTAGAACTTTATTTCTTCTGAGAGAGAGAGAGAGAGAGAGAGAGAGAGAGAGAGAGAGAGAGAGAATAGTACGAGTAGGCACATGGAGGTCAGAGACAACTTCAAGTGTTACACCTCACCTTGCCACCTTGTATGTGACTGGGTCTCTTCACCACTACTGTGTATGCCAGCTATCCAGTGAGCTTTGGAGATCCTTGGGTCTCCAAAGGCAATTCCATAGGCAAACTGAATTAAAGATGCTTATGCCCCTGACTCCTGTAGCCCCCTGGTTTTTACATGGGATCTTGGGATCTGAAATCACAGCATCTGGCTTGCATGGCAAAAGCTTTGTTCGCTGAACCCTACCCCCCCAGCCACACGTCTCTCTTCTCATAGAGTCATTTTCCCACTATAAAGAGGGAGCCCCTTGGATTGCTGGCGTTACTGTGGTAGAGAGTCCCATGTCCAAGTGAAGATGAGAAAAAGAAATTTGGGGGGGCAAAGAGAGAGCGAACCAAGAGGCAACTAGAACCTTAAGAGGTGAAGTCTATTTAACTGACTGGGACATGGGATGTCTCCTGTCCAAATCCCTGAGGGCACTACTTGGTTGAATCTTGGGTTTTGTACCTTTTAGGTTCAAGGTGAATTACAGAGAATTTCATCAATATCTGATTGATCACTGGGTTACAGAGAACCATCAGTTAAGAAGGGCCAGGAAAGAAGACCAACTCAGCAAGCAACGACAGAAGCAGATACACGGAGTCGGATGCATCGTCCTAGTGGAGGGCTCCTCCCAACCCCTTCCGCAGTCGCTGCAGGAAGAGATAAGGCTTCTTTCTCTTAACTTAACTGGACTTACAAACTGAAGGGGGAATCACGCTTTGCCTTTTACAAGCTAAAAGGCCATGTGGTGGTGGGGGGAGCATTAAGGTACATGACCCCTTTATAAATGTGTACCTTTGAATAGTGTGGGTTCTTCTCTGAGATGCTGAGTCATGAATGCCCCATCTGCCCACAGATAACTCTAGGGCAGTTCATTTCTGAGTCATGTTGCTTCAAACGAAGGTACTTTTGAAGCCAGCCAAGAAGCTCTTGTGAATGACGTCATCCTCTGGTTTTATAACGTGAATATAAGCATCGGATTTCCTATTCTTACTGGGTTTTACTTTTTCCAAGGTTCCCAGAATTTCTTCTCTAGCATCTCTTTGACCTCTGTTCTTAGGAAGGGCATTGACAGAAACTTATTCCAACCCCTCACTTAAAACCCCACACCTAAAACCGATCTGGATGGCCACATGCCCGAGGGTTAAAATGTCACTAGAATTTGGGACTCGACACAGGCCCAGCAAAGCAAAGACATCGCAGCAATGTATAAAATCAAGACTCCTCCTGGTGGATCGACATTGTGAGCCATGCAAGGCTGCGAAGAATCAAAACGCCAGAAAAAGTCTGAGATGGTTTAAGTCTCAAGTAGAAACTTCATCTCTCATTTTCGTTTCATAAAACTAGGAAATTAGTGATTGGTGAAAGCAGGCACCAGGTCTTCACATTTCTCCATTTACACCTTTAATAATGTTGTATGTGAAAAGATGACCGTTGTTCAGAAGACAAGTGGTCATGATAGATCACTTGGAAAAGTGCACACAAATACCGGAAAAAAAAATCATCAGAGATAATTGCTGTTAATAATTCTATTAAATAAAGGCACTGAATTTAATGTTGCCCAAGTTTATCTTAAGCTTTTTTTGAGAGATTGATTCACTGTGTAAGCTAGGCTAGCCTCATGCTCTAAACAGTTTTTCTGTCTTAGCCTCCTTAGTACAAGGGTTACAATACTATACCATTGTGTCTATCAGTGCTTTTATTTCATTTGTCCTTCCTTCCTCGTCCGCCTCCGTCCTTCCTTCCTTCCTCCTCCTTCCGCCTTCCTCCTAGGAGCTTCTTCCATTCCTTCCTACCGTCCTATCGTCCTTCCTTCCTCTCGTCCTCCTTCCTCCTTCCTTCCTTCCTTCGCGTCCTTCCATGCTCCTTCCTCTCACGCATCGGTCTCCCCTCTCCTCCCCTCTCCTCCTCTCCCCCCTCCCCTCCCCTCTCTCCCTCTCCTCTCCTTTCCTCTTTTCTTTCCTTTCCCCTCCTTATTTTGCTTTGAGACAGAGACCTTGAGCCCTTTTGTAACCCAGGCTGGTGATTATCTATATTTATAAAATATTAAAAATTATTTTTTAAAAAACCTGCTGACATTCAGAAAAACATTCTGTAAATGAGAACTAGTAATTCCCTTAGGAGCTTTTGAAAAATCTAAGGAAAAAAATGCTTAAGGAAAATAGGTCCAAGTTTCTGCATGCAAAATTATGTCAAGTGTCTCATGGATATCTGAATATAACATAGACATCAAAATCAAATTTTATGTTTGCATGTATCCTGTTAAGTGTGGGCATGACATATGCATGTGGGCAGGGGTGCATATTTACATGTGTGTACATATGTGGGGGAGTGTAGAGATTCATATTGGTTGGTCATCTTCCTTGGTCGCTCTCCACCTTTAGACATTGAAGCAGGGTGTGTCACTTAAACTCAGAGTGTGCCGCTTAGACCAGCTAGGCATCCTGCTCAAGGGATCTCCAGTCTCTGCCTCCTGTGCTCTGCAATTACGGGCACAGCACCACACCCATCTACACTTACCAGGCTGCTGAGCATCAGAATTCTAGACTTCATGCTTATGTGCTAAGCATTTTACCTACTGAGCCATGTCTCTGATCCTTCAAAATAAAACATCAAGACTTCTATTATTTACTTTAAAAAGGACCTGAGACTACTTAGGAATCAATTCATGGGAGTGGGAGGATAAGACTAATTTGTAGAGTGCCATATGTGAGCACGAAAAGCCCTGGTAGAAAAAAAGTAGAGATAGGAGCATTGAGAAGGGATGGTGGATTGCTACAGGTGTCAACTCAACAATTGAAGACTCAAATTCTGGCCACATTTATAAAGCATTAGTAGTAGAATTAAACCCTGAGCAAATCTGCTAGAGATTATCTAATTGATGAAGGAACATTTAGTCCATGGTGGGTGATAAGGTTTTCCCTGGGCAGGTGGATAAGAACGAGGGAGCTGATTAAGGGAGTTGAGATTCTCAGGCATACTTGGGCAGACATACAGTCTGAAAGGTTTGTCCTCCTCTCAGCAGTTTCCACGGCCTCTAGTGCTGTATGAGCTCTCCTGCCAAGCTGGGATAAGAAATGTAATTGGATAATTGTATGAGAGAATAAAATCCCTTGTTCTCATAAGCCATTTTTTGAGAATTTATCAGCAACATGCAGAGAAATTGCATCAGGAAGTGACCACAACCGCCATAAGCAATAAATAATAAATGTGTGGTGACTACAAATTCCTAGACCTGTGGGGATTTGGTTTGCTATCACAGAAGACGCCGTTTCTCTGGGTTCATCAGCGAGCAGGTGCAGAATCTCTTGTCATTGAAGACTTGCAACTGCCTCATGTCTTCCAGATCAGCAAAACCCCTCTAGCTCCATTGAAGACAGTTGCTCTTTGTCTCACCATCTATACTGCAAAATCGTCTTTCCAGGTTCCTGATTCTATAATTTGAGCCACAATATCACATGTCCTCAGCTCAGCTTCTTCCCATTGATCCCTTTGCTTCACTTTCCAGCCTGTCATGGAACAGTCCCCATAGGGTTTCCTCCCATGTCCATTTTGGGTCATTTCCACCCTGTCATGACTCTCCTTCTATCGCAACACTTTCTTGCACTAATGTTTCTTGCTATGTGGGCAAAAGCCTTTGAGTCATTCCCTCCTTCCCAAGGCACACTAGGCTAGTTTACCAAAAAGTCAGTTTTGGGGCAGGGGGAGATGGCTCAGTAGTGAGGCATGCGCTGTGTGCGGAAGCACAGGTTTCTGTAGTGGTTTGAACGTGAGTTGTCTCCCACCAGCTCGTGCATCTGAATGCTTAGCTGGTGTTAATGTCTGGGAAGATTATGGTACCTTGAAGAGGTAGAGCTTGCTGGAGGAAGGCATGTCCCAGGGAAGGACCTTGAGGGTTGGAAGTCAGGCACTGCTTCCTCTCTGTCTCCAGGATGGCTGCAGTGATCTGCACCAGTTTCCTGCTTTCACCTCCATCCATGCCTTTCGGGATGCAACTTCTGCCATAACGAACTATCTCCCCTCTAGAATCATAAGCCGGATTAAAGCTCTCTTTCTTCCCTTAGGTGTTTGAATCTAAGAACTGTCTCACAGGAAGAAGAAAATTCACTGTGACATGGCCTGACTCAGAATCCCCAGAATCCACCTGAAGTTGGACATGGTAGTACACATCTGTGATCTCAGAGCTCCTAGGAGATGGGAGACAGACGGGACAGTCGCCAGAATCTCATGGGCCAACATGTGCGGCACAGTGGAAAAACACAGAGAGACACTGCTTCAAAACAGGATGGAAGGCCAGGACTGAGCTGAGTCTGTCTTCTGACACATGTGTCACATATATGTCTGCACATATACACATACATGCATGCACACACACACACAAATGCATGCACACACACACACACACAAGTGCATGTGCGAACCACTTTGGTTTATTCCTGAACACAAGTATGCAAGCATACCAAACATGGTTCTATGGTTTTGTGTTTACGTGACTTTCGTTGATAGTGGAAATGGAACCCAGACCCTTGCATACACCAAGCAAAGCCAAGCACTGACTTATATCCCACCCAGCACCACCGTGGATCAGCCAGACCCTTTCTATCACATCTTTTATGTTCAACCAAGAAAACTGTCTGTGACCCTTGCCTGATGTTGCCTTTGGAGATAATTCCTTATTTTCTGGAGCTCAGAAATTTGAGCAGTATGTCTAGGAGTGTGGTTCTTCTACATAATTCCTGAAGGGCAGGTCAGTAAACCACAGGCAATTCTGACTTACTGTCTGCTTATATAAATAAAGTTTTATTAGGCCACAGTCACTTTCATTTGTTAGGTATCGATGCTTTGGGGGAAATAATACAAAGATGAGACACATGATTCACGAATCCAAAATAGTTCCCTCTCTGCTTGTCCGCAGAAAAACATTTTGTTGACTTGTCCTATATAACATTCAGGATTTCAGATTGACTCATGACACCTTTTTTTGATTTCTAATAGTATGGGTTGCTTCTTTTATTTTGTTTTTGCCCTTCCAGAGAGATTTTGGTAGAGAGGTGAATTGAGCACTTTCTAAGTCTGCTATTTCAAACCAGAAGGGCACCAGGGACTTGTCTAGATTGCATGAGGTTGAGTTACATGACATTGCATTTTACATGGGTCAGAAAACAGTGACTACTGACAATTTTTTAAATAGTTTCACCTGTTAATAAGTGTACAGGGCATTGAAACAAAAACAGATAAATCACAGAATTCTTTCACAAGGCCCTTTAAATAAGTAAAAAAAAAGTCGACTTTTAAAAACTTGTATAAAACTCAACATCCATGCTTCAATTCCAGGGAAGGGTGTTCATCATTTATTTCTAATTTCGATACTATATTGTGTACTTTCTCTGCAAGTTCATTGAAACATTGCTGCAATATAGGTGTTCTGCTGGCTTCCAGTCCACATCACATGGTATAGGTGACGCACTGAGTCAGAAGCGTGGAGGCAGGAGTTGAGGAGGAGGGACTAGAACTCACCTGGGCAGAAACCAGGACAGGGATGGGAAAGCCAGAGAAAGCTGTGCTCTCAGCCTGTGCAGGCCTTGCCTGCAATTTTCTCAAAGAATGGCAACCAGGGTCGTATTCCTGAATGGGGAGCTGCTATTACCAAGTGTTCTCTGTGCCTGGCCGCAGTTCATGCTTGCTCTTCTATTACCCTTCCTGATGCAAATGGATTTAGGCTCTTTGACCAGGGAAGCCGTGGAACAAATAGACACACAAACATTTGTTTCTCCTTTCATTAAACAGAGGAAAATTAAATGCAAAACACCTATGGTATCTCAGCCATGGAAACATGTTTGAAACACTACTCATCAGATTGTACGTGAAGCACTCTCTGGGCCTTTCTATCCTGTATCTCCTCCTAAGCTCTCGGAGATCACAGATGTGTACATGTGGGTTCTGGGGATTCCAAGTTAAAGCATGCTATAGTTACTTTTCTTTATACTTTAGATAGTAATAGACTCAATCAATTTGTGGAAGAAAGGGAACTTTATTTGGCCTGTGGTTCAGAGAAAAGATAGGTCGATGTCTAATGTGTTTGGGGATGAAGCAAACAGGAAGTAGAGACTTGAATTTTAGTGTGTAGTTTCATTTCCATAAGAGTCTCTGTAGTGCCCATGGTAAAGCATATTTTTGATCTCAGTATCAACTGTGGGATGTGAGCCCCCAGCAGCAGAAGGAGCTCCAGGTTGGGGACTAGATGGGGAGACCACAGGTTAGGTTCCTCCATGATACCCGACCATCTACCTACATCAACTGGAGCTGGAGGAATGCAGGCCAACTCCATTCCCCAGCAAAGTGCCCTTCTCTCCCATCTTCAGAGTTAGTCAAGGTTTTTCCAACAAAATGCTACTTTGGGGGAACACTTTCACTACAAAAGCCACCAGTGTTTGAAAGGAGTCACCATGCTCACACAAATAAGGAATTGAATTTGCAGTTTTTGAACGCTCTAACCTTGGGAGTTGTGATTGTAGGGGTGCGATTGATTGTAGAGGAAGTCTCTCTGGGCCTGTTGGCCCAGCTAATATCTATCATATCTGTATGCATCAGAGGGGTGTGTGTGTGTGTGTGTGTGTGTGTGTGTGTGTGTGTGTGTGATTTTGAGAGAGCTGGACAGGAACAGAGATGAGGACAGAGATGGGTTGACTACTGACAAGGTGGCCTTCGGCAGTATTCAATAAACACCTGGGCTCATGCTCCCTAAAGTTTGATATGAATTTCATCAAGTTCTTCATTCTTGACACTCTGGTGGAAACATAATACAAATTCAGGCTCTGCCACAGGACGCTGAGGGAACACAGCTCTGCTCTCTCTGAAGAGCAGTTTAGAACAGAAGTTGAGAATGAGAAAGAAAAATAAAATTGCCCTTTCTGAATACTCTCTAGGCTTTTCCTGTTTCATCTGTGCGATTTCTCTGGTCTCTGCTTTTGAGCCATCTTGGTTTGACCTTAAGTTGACTCTAATTCATACCTGGTTACTTTCCCAAAGCTGGTAGGTTGCCTATGTGAAGCCCAGCCCATCTAGATAAATGACCACTGTGAGCATTAATTCATTCCAAAGGAAAAGAAATGGCCTTTAAAACAAAAAGAAAGGAAAATGAGGACAGATTAATATCCATACTCAGACACTAAGAGTAGTGTAATGATACCAGGAAGGGGGATGGGTAGTACCCACTGGGCTTGTCTAACATTAATTAATCAGACTGATTGCCTATCACTGGATAACACAGAGCAGAGTGAAAACACATCTCTTTCTCCAAAGGAGACAAAGAAACTTTGTGTTCATGAACTTACCTTTTAAAACCTCCTTTCTAGAGAGTGACTTTTAATTTCATATATGTTTATATATAAAGGAATAATCTCTGAACCTCTTACTCCAGTGTTTTATTTTTGCCAGAAGGAGGCATCCCAGGACAGGGTGTGGGGCAGGAAAAGTTCTGGAAGGTTTTATTCCATTGCCAGTTTTTCTGTTTCTTCTGTTTTAAGTAGCTACTATTCCCATCCGCCTACCCTGCATGACGTTATCGTGACTGATACTAAAAGTAACACAGCAGAATGACCAGAAGTGCTGACCTGTAAGACTTAGTTAGAATGAGGCAGAGGGAGAGGGAAAGGGGGAAGGAGGGGGAGGGAGCAGCAAGATAGCTCAGTGGGTAAGGCACCTGCTCCATGGTCCCAGGTTTGACCTCCCAGAAGCTCACATGGTAGAAGGAGAGAACTGACTCACTGACTTCTAAAAATTGTCCTCTGACTCCACCTGTGCTTCATGGCAAGCATGCGTGTGCCTCCGAGCTTCCTCTGCCTTTCTCTCGCCTGCTCTCAGACAAGTACATAAAATATTCAACAAAACACAAAGAAGTAAATACCAAAGAAGACACTTAGGTCTCTCATGAGAACCCTTGGAGGAGGATCCCCTAGCTTAGAAGTCCCAGTCAAATTTCCTTGAATATACAAAACGATAACTGATAACTTCAGGCTGCCTCTTGCCCATTTCTGTCAATTTTTTTCTGTCTTTGCACAAAATATGGCATCTAAGTTATCCACCAAAGGCAACATAGACCTCAGTCTCAAGAGCTCAAAACATGGATTCTTACACTAGTCTTTGAAGTATTAATTTTTTTGACATAATTTTAAAATTTACACAAAAGTTGCACAAATAAAAATTCCTATATATTCTTCACCCAGAATCCCCAAATGCACTGTGTATTTCCTTTATCTTATCTTTTAACTTTTCTCTTTTTCTCTTTTCCTCTCTCTCTCTCTCTCTCTCTCTCTGTGTCTCATATACACACAGCATTTTTGGAATCATTATAGAATAGCTTCTAAAATTGTATTTATTATATATTATATATAGTTTTATTTTTAAAACCAATAGTACTCTCTTATATATAACCACTGAAGATGTTATCAAAGGAATGCAATTAATGGCGATATGCTATTTTAATCTCTAAATTAGGTTTAGTTTTTCTAGTTATCCCATTTATATCATACACAGAAAGAGTGAACCCTGCACCATGTGCTGAGTTCAGTTACCATTCCTCTTTAGTCTCCTTTAGTCTGGAACATTCCTTTTCTTGGACATTATTGAGGTGCATGACTCAGGTATTGTTGGAATATCCTTCATTGTGGGCTTGTTGGCTTGTTCCTTCACAGTGAAGCTCATATCGTGTATCTCCACATGTATCTCCATCTTCCAAGTGTTTAAAGTCCCCATCCCTGCGTGTTTAGTTTCTAATATTAAACTTATCCCTAAATTGATGCTACACCCAAATCCTACTTGACTGCATGTTTTTACCCAGTACAGCCAATGACTCTCAACTCTGGCCATGAGATAGAGCCACCAAAGTCACATCTGATGAAACAAAGCAGCATGTCTGCAATTGATAATTGAGCAAAAATGTTTTCTAAAGTCCTCAATAATTTTAATGTGTGGACACTCTGGAATTTGCTTTTCTCTTTTAATATGCTGTTTTCTTGATGGAATGCAAAAAAAAAATCACCCAGTTGGAAGATCTTGCCATTCGACCCATCTTGATGAGAAGTGATTAATGAAAGCCAAAACAGCTTGCTGGGAAGGAAGAGTTGTTACTCCCACTGTAACCCACATCCTGATAGTTTGAGTTCAACATTGTCAAATGGATTTACGTGGGTATGTTAACCATCAAACGACACAAGGAAGTCTGGAGAAACAAGTGGGACAGTCTTGTTCTAGGATGTTCCACTTGCTAAACTATTGACATTTGGAGTCACACTAATTCATGGCTGTGGAGGGATCATAGAGGGTTAGTGAAGCCTGGGCCCCCATTCACTAATTTCAAGCAATACCTCCGACTATGGTAGTAAAAATTATTCCTGGGTATCCTTAAATGCCCTTGAGGAGGAAGGCCTTGTTATTGTGAACAGTAAACACAGCTGTATGCTTCCTTGCCTCTGGATCTTTGATGGCAACTATCTTCACACCCATCTCCTAAATTCCTAAATTTCTAAGTGCTTAAATTCCACTAGTCCTCTAAAATAAGCTAGATTAAACAACAATGTCTATGCAGTTATAAGTGTGAATGCAGTCCTCAGACCAGATCAAGCTCAAATCTTTTGCTCTGCCACTTTCTGTGCGTGAGCCTCCTTCAAATGACTTCAACTGACTTTGTAACTCTCAGTCTTATCATCTGTAAAATGGGGGGGCATCTGCCATCGAGGAGTTGCCGTGAAAACTTAGGTCATCTATGTGTTGATAATTAGTAACTACTAAGAAGGGATATGTAGTGAGCTTGTGTGTGTGGAGGGATGAGCTCATCCTGGGCGCAGAGTAGTCACTCTGGAGATGTGAGTGGCTACTGCGTATGATCTTGGAAATGAAGACACAGCAGAACAGAATGATTAAAGGACTTGGTGAAGGTTATAGGGCTTCGTTCTGAGCTGTGTGGGGTTGAAACGCTACTAAGGAAGTGCTCTAACCCTGAGTTACACTTCATTACCGCCAATATCTTTGAAACCAGTGTTTCTTAAATGCTTTAGTCTCAGTACTTTTCATTCGTAAAAATCCAGAGGAGCCCAGGCCCGGCGTGGTAACTCTCTTCCCACCATCCCAGCACTCAGGGGCTCAGTGATCGAAGATTGAAAATTCCAGCCCAATATTCAGACTTGAATCCTTAACTAGGAATATCTGTGAGAGCCAGAATGCATGAAAGGAACCATTGAATTGGGCTTGGGGTAGAGTAAGAGGGGATGTAAAGACCACAGGTAGTAAGAAAGTGGAAAGAGGAATAACAGAAGAATTTAAGTAGAGAGGAAGATGAGGGGATAAAGTACAGGAAAGGCTGTGGGAATAATGAATAGCACTATGGTTGGAAGAAACAGCCAGACAGAAACCTTCTATAATATAAACTTGTTTTGATAAGCAATGATACACAATTAATTTTCATATTTTTGTATAATTAATATATAACTTTTTTCAAAAAAGAGTGTAAACAAAGTTCCAGGCCAGTTTGTCCAGCACGTTAAGTTTTAGGCTGCCTCAGCTGTATAAAAAAAAGGCACTAAAAAAGAAAAAAATTATGGGGCTGGGCTATAATTTGAATAGAGTGTGCTGTCGTGAGAGAGGCTTTGGGCTCAGAACCATAAAAATAAATAAAAATCCAAAGACATTTGTTTACATGAGCTGAATCTGCACAGAATTATAAAAATGGAAAATTTTAAATATTTATTAACTCGGAGTGATCAGCTTCAGATCGTGTTGACGACACGTACAGGTCGCACAGCATCGAGCGGCAGGTGTGGGAAGAAGCCATGGGACGGCACTCCCAGTGGGATGCTCCCTGCCTCCAAAGGCTTCCAAATGTCAAGGGTAGTCCCAGAGGAGCCGATGCTGTTGACTGGATTGGCTGTGGGCAGTGCTAGAATAGGCGGACTCAGCAGCACAGGTGAGAGATGAATCATCATTCTGAATTGGCCGTGTCAGAACAAAACCATTCAAGGGACGTGTTTAAAGGCACAGAGTCCCTTAAGCACCGTCCCCTCAAAAATGATTGCTTTGAAAAAGGAACAGAAATAAAAAAAAGCTCTAATCCCGCTATGAAAAAGTATTTTCCTACCAGAACGCTGAAGTGTTACAAGATGTCAACCCTTTGTGGTTATAAAGCCTTCTGCTGGGCTGGAGAGATGGCTCAGGGATTATGACTCTGCCTCACAAGCAGAAGGTCCTGAGTTCAGATTCTAGGTCCCGTGTAAAAAATGCCAGGGGGGGGGGAAACATGTGGGTGGTGTCTGGGAAATCCCAGAGTGAAGTAAAAAGGAGATAGAAGTAATCTAGGATGATTCCTGAAGTCACCCTTTGTCTTCCACAGGGACACACTGTACCCCCTGACACACACACACACACACACACACACACACACACACACACACACACGCACATGTAAAAAATAAATACGTTTTAAAAAAAGGCCTTCTGCTGAAGACAGAGACAGAGGTATGAAGTCAAGATGAATACTGTAGCTCATGCGACTCAGAGATGATAGAACACCAGTAGGGTAGATGAAACCCCCAAAGATCCCTAGAAAACCCAGCAAGCATACTAAGAATTAAAAAGGTTGGTTCTTCCTTCAGGGGTGTGTGTGTGTATGTGTGTGTGTGTGTGTGTGTGTGTGTGTGCATGCGCACGTGTGCACACTGTGTGTGTGCATGTGGACACTGTGCATGTGTGCATACAATCTGTATGTGTGCGCATGCTATGTGCACACTGTGTGAGCACTGTGTGTGCAAAATGTGTACACTGTGTGAGCACTGTGTGTGTTTTCTGTGTGTGCACTTTGTGTGCACAATGTGTACACTGTGCGCACCGTGTGTGTGCACTGTGTGTGCGCTGTGTGTGCACAATGTGTAGGCTGTGTGTGAGCACTGTGTGTGCACTGTGTGTACTGTGCGTGTGCTGTGTGTGCACTGTGTGTGCACTGTGTGTGTGCACTGTGTGTGTGTGTGCATGCCTATGGAGGCCAGAAGTCAACCTCAGGCATCATCCTCAGGTGTCATCCACCTTGTTTCTGAAGGCAGGTGCCTCTCACTAGTCTGGAGCTTGCTGATTTGGTTTATCTAAGAGGCTGACTGGCCAGCAAACCCCACAGACCTGCCTGTTTTCACCTCCCCAATGCTGAGATTATAAGTATGCATCGCCACACCTACTTTTCTTTTAAACATGGATCTTAGGAGTCAAACTCAGATCCTCATCTAAGCACTTCACTGCCTAAGCCCTGAGAGCTGTAGCTTAAAGTGCAGTGTTGGTTCTAATAGGGCCTTGTAGAATGACTTCGCTCCCAGGAGGCTGCAGCGTCCCATGATGCCTCAGATGAGGGAAGCGCATTCGTCACAACAGGATGGCAGACTGCATCTTTTCTCTCTGTGAAGAAGTTGGGAAGTAGTTACACTAAAATTCTCTTAATGAAATGGTTATCAAGCTATAAGTGACTCAGGGAAGGCTTGCAAATACACACATGCACACACACATGTGTACACACACACACACCCCATACAACATGCACGTACACATAGATGGCATGCATGTGTGTGCATGTGAATGTGGGGAGGTGTCTTGACCTGAGAACAGAGCTGCCGTCCTTTTGAAATAGCAACGGTGCTATTGACTTGACATTACCAAGTGCAGACGACTCATGGCAGCGCTGGACATTTGTCCAACTTACGGTATCTACTTCTGCTTTCTAGACCCTGTTTGCAGGGCTGGTTGTTGAGCCCCGTCCACAGTTTGTCAGTGCACAGAACTCTAGATTGTCCTAAGCTGGAGTTGCAGACTGGAAACAGGTTTTAAATGAGCTCCCACTCCCCCAGTGATGCATAAGCAGTCATAGGTGCTGACCTCCGTTCAAAGGTTATACTCAAGGAATAAGCATGATTCAGGAAGAAGGAGAGACTCTCTGATAAGGAAAACCCGAAAAGGCCTCATGTGACACAATAGTTTCAAACACTTTGAATAGGCACATGCAAAAAAAATGATTGCCTCCTACTCCGAAAGGAACATAAGGGAATAAAAGGAATTAAGGATGTTTCTTATTTTGTTCCTTTTATGTTTGTACTTATTGATGCTTAATCCATTGATTGCTGATTATATTTTGAGAGGTTACAGTATGAGGAATTATTATCTTATAAATTTCATAAATAGGTTTGTAGTATGTCATGGTTTAAATACAAATCAACTCAACATGGGATCATGTGTTGAGTATGTGGTTCCCAGTACGTGGTGGTGCTCTTTGAGAAGGCAATGGGCCTTCAGGAAGTGGAGCCTTGCTATAAAAGTACATCACTTGGGGGTGGGTCTTGAAGTTGGATAACCAGGTCTGCCTCTTTCCTTCTCTGGTATAGCTACAAGGTAGCAGTCAGCCTCCTGCCCCCATCACCATGCCTTCTCTGTCTACCCTCCTGTGTTCCCTACCACTGATGGATTTTATTCCCTCTGGAGCTGTGAGTCCCTTCCTCCCTTAAGTCGCTTGGGTCAGAGAAGAGTCACTCTAATATAAGGTAAGTATGATTTTCATTTCTGTATAAACTGAAATGACATATAAAAGTCGTGTTTGCTAATGAGGTTCCATGTGATAGCTTGATGCATGAGTGCATTGGGAAATGGTTAAAGTAGGCTAGACACATCTGTCTCCTCAGCCATTATGATTTCACTAGTAGACCGTCCACATCCTCTCCCCCAGCCTTCTGAAATGAACTGAACGTCATTGTCACTGTGGCTCCCGCTCTGTAGATAAAGAGATCAAAAGGTTTGTCTCTGCTCTGCTGAAAGTCCCAAGGTTGAGAAGTAAGCAGCTGTTTTCCCCCAAAGCCCCTGCTCATAACTACTGTTCTTCCTCCTGTTGTGTATGTATAACGACTCTCACCATTTGACAAATGACATGCACACACCATGAGGCCAGTGATCATTTCTGTCTTATACACTTCTATCTTCCTACCGTCTGGTAGTCCTGAATGCCCACATCCTAAAACAATCTTTAACTGATTAACTTATTTGTTATGAGAAAAAGAGAGAAAGTATGCATATGCATGCATGCCACGGCACATAGATGGGCATCAGACACAACTTTTAGAAGGCACTTTTCTTCCACCCTGTGGTCTATTGATGACTAAACTCCAGTCACCAGATCTGTGAGCAGGCGCCCTCCTTGCTGTACTATTTCAATGGCCCAACAATATTTTTAATCCATGCAATTTTCTTGGATTTCAGAGCAAATAGTCCTCATTTTTCCTCATGACTTAAACAAGCTTATCAAAAAGACACTGCTTAGCTAGCGTACACTGTACACTGCTGATAACCATCAAACATGGGTCACACTGATGGGTCAAGAGAAAATGGTGCTGTCTGAAACCCTTAAGTTCCTCTGAAGAGACCTTCTGTCTTCCTCTTAAAAGCGTTTGTGCTTGCTTCTGAATCACCCTGCGAAACCACAGCCTGCCTGACAGCCGCTGAGCCAGCACTGCAGAGGAGCAATCTGTCTTTATGATTCAGGGATGGGCCATAAATCATCTTGCACTTGACGTTATTGATGGGCAGAAGCGTACAGATCAATCTGGCAGACAGCAGCACAGAGGCCTCTGCTGGCCTTAGGTGCAAATAGTTTCACACTCTTCCCACACGCCAACTTCAGAGGCAAAGGCAGAATTCTGGCTCCAAGTCAGGCCTGTCTTTTTTAATAAGTATTACACTTACAAAACAAGACTTCAGCCTTTGTTTGAAAGATAACAACACTTCAGTAAAGAACAAAGGTTAAAACGCTGGGAAATTTTTCTGTTTGGGCATTGCACAGCTGGAGGGGACTTGAGCAATGAGTCTCTAGTGACGGATCATGGGGAAACTCTGGGGGGGGGGGGAGGAGTTCCAGGACAGGGTCCGTGATGGTTAATCAACCTGAATGGATAAGGGATCACCTAGCAGTCACACCCCTAGGCATGTCTGTAGAGGGCATTTCTAGGTGGGTGTACCTCAGAAGGGAAGACCCATCCCATGGACTGGGGTCCCAGATTGAATAAAAAGGGGGAAAGGAGAAACCACGAATGGGCACCAACATTATTCTCTTTCTGTTTCTTCACTGCCGATGCCATAGGGTCAAAAGCCTCGTACCTCCCCCAACAGGAAGGGCCAGAACAGCCCTTCCATCCTGCCTTCCTTCAGTTGCTCTGTCAGACATTTTATTCCAGGAACGAGAAACAAAGCTAATACAGGGTCCAAGTGCCCAAGGCAGCCTTATAGAACATTTGGACAAAGGCATTTTTACTAACATCAACATAGTTCAGTAATTCACACAAAAGACAGAGGCACTATTATAGGTAAATGTATTAGTGTTACAAAGTCACTATAGTAATGTACAATGGGAAGAAGAAAAACAGGCTGTCCTGTGGCAAAAATAAGAGCAGTACTAATACTAATGCAACTGTACTAGTACTACGTACTAAGACAAGGACTACTATGTACCTGGTTTCTTTTGCACATTTTTCCCCAAAGATCTACTGGCTATACTATAGTTGCCAGAGGTTAAAGGGGGGGGGAATAAATGTTACCAACTTACATATAAGTTTTGTAAATCTTAATTTTCATTTATCATTACTACTGTGTATGTTAGAGAAAGAGAAAGAAAAAAGTTAAAGAGAGAGAAAGAGAGAGAGAGAGAAAGAGAGAAGTACATGTGGGTATGCACTGAGAGATCAGAGGAAAATTTCGTGGACTCACTTCTCTCTTTCCATGTTGACTTGGGTTCTCAGGATAGAAATCAGGTCCTTAGGCTTACTTGGCAAGTGTCTTTACCCACTGAACTACCTTGATGGTCCTTATAGGTTTTTTTAATGTATGTTCTTATAAACGTAGTTTGACATTAAGCATCTAATTCCTTGCTTTTGTGTACAACTGAGGAATAAGCCTCAGCCTTAAGGGATAAAGGGACAGAGTTAGTGCATTTATATGGATGAGGACGAATTAAAAACTCACGGTAACAAGAGGAAGGAATCTCCATTGAATCTGTTCTTGACATTTGGAAACAAAAAGAGAGTGGGAAGGATTATATTAAGATATAGTGTTTTGGGGCAGCCCGAGGAGGGGCCATTTGGTTTGCCACAGAGTCCTGAACACCCACAAGAGTAGACAAGCCAGAGGGAACCCTGGGACCCACAGAAGTGGACAGGCAGGAGGGTGAGAAGGAGTGGTATGCATTGATGAAGGGAAGGGAGAAGAGAAGGGAAGGAAGGAGGCAGGGATAAAAGAAAACAAAAAGGATTTAGTAGACAGGCTGTAGAGATGGCCCAGGGACTACATCTTTGTTTTCAAACAAAAGGACCTGAGTTCAGATCCTAGATCCTGTGTAAAAATGCTATATGGATATGGTGATACCCTGTAATTATGGCACTTGAAGCAGGACCTGGGATATCCTAGAGCAAAGCAACAAAGATATAGAGCAATACAGGATAATTCCCCAAAACAACCTTGAGCCTCCATGGGCACACATACTCAAATGCCCTCTTGTGCATGTACAACACACACACACACACACACACACACACACACACACACAAACACACACACACAAGTGCATGCACAAAAACATGCTAGTGAAAATTCGTGTACTTACACTCATCTATGTGCACCCACTCACATGTGAAAACACATTCAAACATACACAGCAACACCATATACAGACACACTCATATGCATCCCCCCACCCACAGACACATGAAAGGAACCAAAAAAAAAAAAAGTTAGTGCAGGCTTGTACAACCGTTGAGGTGAAGGTAGCTCACTGCTAGTCTACACAGGAAAGATCTGGAAGGAACTAGAGCTGCACTCGGAAGCAGTTGACCCAAAGTCTTCTGATTTTATAAGGTCTCACCAGGGAAATTGACCTTTTTACTCCTGAGGACCTTTGACTGCCGCCTAGAATGAACAGAGGTTCTTAACTGTTCCTTGAAGGTAATAAGGAGGAAGGTTAGATTGACAAGAGTTGGTACTTGATAAACACTGATGCAAAAAAAAAAAAAGCATTTATTTAATTTAAATAAATTTGGGGACTGACTCGTTGAAAATCTTTGGAGCCCAACAGTGGCCATTAAGTCAAGGTAAAAACCCTACATCTGGTGGGGTGGGAGTCACCGTCCCACTGAGAAGAGACTCCAGTAAGCCAGGGACACTGCTTTCTCCTGGCCCACAGGGAAAGAGAAGCTCGCGGCTGTCGAGGGCAGTAGTCAGCAAACACGGCAGCATCCAAGATGGGTAAAAGAAAGAAAGTAACTGATTGGAAAAAATAGTTCCCTACACCGGGATGGTGGTTGGTAGGATCTCTGAAGCTGGCTCAGCTGATCAGTCAGCATATGGCAATGCCAATACAGCACAGCCTTGCACTGGGCAAGGAAGGAACATGACTCTCCAGTGGCTCTGAGGCTTCTCCCCCCTTCTACCCCATGCAGGGAAGGGACTGAGTCACAATGACACAGGGCTGATGCCCCCGTGAGTCATCCAGATAGATAAGCTGTCCTGCGCACAGTGCTAGCCAGGCAGAGAACCTGCCCTGTGAATGGCCAGTGTGCACTAGGCTAACCCCACCAAACCAACTACCAAGTGGAGAACCTGCCCTATGCACCAGGCTAACCTCACCAAGTAGAGATCCTGCCAAGCACGCCAGGCCCACCTCACCAAACAAAGAACCCACCATGAGCACCGGGCGAATCTCACCAGGTAACAACCCACAGTGTGTACCAGGTTGGCCTGGTACGACCTCAGCAGGTGGAGCATCCATCACGCACACAAGCTCTTCCTCACCAGGGCCAGCCACTGCTGCTCACCGGGCTTCCGGAACTCTACTGAATTGTAGACAGATTTCTTTACTGCAGTTTATTTGAGAAAACTAGTTAGCATCACCATTAGCACGAATTATGGAACTTCACAATGCATCCCAAGATGCCTCTTTCCTGCAAAGCAACCCCAGATTTTTTCAACCTGCTTTTATTTGCTTTCTTTTAGCCACGAAATATTTGCATCAGATGCTACGCCAAGGTCGGCACTTGATTTTATGCCTTGACATAGAGCATCTATCTTTTCGTCAATATGTATCAATCTCTCTTTCTCAAATATGTACTAACATGTAGACTGGATTTTAATTTATTTATATCTAGGTGCATATCCTAGAATCCCACTGACCCGCTAATCTGTGTGTCTATGTAAAAGTGTGACAGACGGTGATATGCATTATGGAATTTTTACAATGCATCCCAAGATGCTTCTTTCCCACAAAACAACCCTTTGTTGTGCTTAACAAATGCACATTTAAGCATATAGCTTCATCTTGAACTTCACTTCTGTTTCCTGAGAGAGAACCTGGTACTTTAAATTATGTACAACTGCTCTTAGGATCTTATAAATGTGGGCAGGGGTTAGAGCCTTTTCCTCACAAGCAAAAGGACCAGAGTTGGGATTCCTATATCCCATGTGGGAAGTGCCCAGCTGGGCGGATATGAGGGAGGCCTGCAATTCTGGTCCTCGAAGGCAGAGTCTAGGAAACCCAAGAGTAAAGCAATAAGGAAGCAAAGCAATCCAGGATGATTTCTGATGTCACCCTTGAGCCCTCACAGGCACACACACTCAAATATCCTCTTGTGTACACACACACACACACACACACACGGAAAAATCACACAGGCAAAAATGAAAAAAATAAATAAAAGTGGCCCTAGACCTGACTTTGATTTACAGGCTCTAAATGCTCCAGCTTCTGGGAATGTAAGGAATACTCAAAAGATTTATTCAGAATATCATTTCCAAAGTTGAAGATACAGATTCGAATTGAGCATGTCTAGAATAGGCCCAGATGGTGATCTGTGTCAGATTTGAGAAAGACTCCTCTGGTAGGTGTTCTCCAAAAATCCATTGGTAAATCATACCAATAAGCACATTCTAAATTTAACTGGAGAAAATGCCTTATGTGTTTTCTAGAGGCATCTCTTGAGTTAGACAGATGTGATTCGGAGCTTTGCCACTGACACATGCATTAGATAAGGGGCCCATGCTTCAAGTCGCTATTTTGAGTCTTTAAAACTGCATAATAATGGTTCTGATATAGCATAATAATGATTATTTTGTATAGTTGTTGTGAGCTGTGGGAAGTGCCCAGCATTAAGGCTATTATTAATATGCAATAGCTATCAGAAATGCTGTTATGAATCATATTAAACTTCTTCTTGATGGAAAACAGAGTTATAAAATTTCCCACAAATGCAGTATCTTTCATAATAACATGGATGTTTAAGCAGAAATGTGTGGTAGAAAGAAGGAAAAGTCATCAGGTTCCTTTTTGGTCAGAGCAGAGCTGGATTCCCCAAGGCTCATGTGGTAAGACTGGAACTCTCTTGAGAAGCTACAGATAAGCAGAGGACTTCTGGGAAACAGGAGATAATCCCAAGGGTACCTGTGGGGTTTATGAGCAGTTATGCCCAGGCAATTAGGAGAGTCATCTGTACAGACCTATGTCTGGCTATGTAGAGAGTGGTTGATATAACCTCGTGTCATTGCATGACTGTGATAGGAAGCCTTTCCTGAGGACAACTTTCCCTGGAAGGGGAGGGGCGAGATCAACTGATGCACATATATCCAGAAACATGAGGAACTCTAGGGAGATGCCATAGGTTCCATGGACAAGGAGCTCATCATCTCCATGTCTGTAACATGGAGATATCTATTGTTTTTCCTCGAGCTGCAAAGTTAGCTCAGTCCATGAAGCCTTTGTTCTGTAGGTAGGATAGGTATGACGTCACAAGGAAAATCCTGGCATGGCATTGTAATTCCAGCTCTGGTGAGAATTCCTGGGGCTTGTCAAATGGATAAGCACCAGGCTAATGAGAACCCCTGTCTCTAATAAACCAACACAAAGGATGGGTCCTGAGGATAGAGACTGATCTGGTCTTCATACACGGACATGCATGCACAATTACACATATGCATGTATGTGTACTCTCCAGGTTATTATTGCATTAGAAAAGTTCAATCTGAAATTTCTCTAGCTAGCAAAGCACAACACCAGCTTAAGACTTTTCATCCTCTGGCACCTCAACTCCCATCCTTTGTTTGGTGCCATTACTCTGATTCATCAGAGAAGTGTATTCCCAAGAGTTCTTCCTCATCCACATTTTTTTATTATTAATACATTTTTTATTATTATTTCAGCTCATACAAACTTAATAGGTACACCAGTTCCCTCCCTCCCTCCTCCTCCCCCCGTATCCCCTGCTCCCCCTCCCCTCCCCTACTCCCCCTCCCCTCCCCTCTCCCTCCCCATCTCCCAGTGCCTCCCACCACAATTCCCAGAGAGTCCTTTCTTGTGCATGCCTGATTTTCCTCTGGGCCCTCCTCTCCGATGACGTACAAGGACCCAGTGGCATTTCCCTGAACCCTTTCCCGTGTTCCCCTTAGGTATAGTGAACACTACTGTGGCTGCCAATCCTTTGCCTCCAAGGATCTTGGTGCCTTTAGCAGATGCTAGACTTTGTGAGGTCAATAGTGTGTTGGACAATGCGCAGGGCATGTAAAGTCCAATTATGATTGCTTCGGCCCTAACTTGTATGGAGTATCTTGCATATCATTGCTCCTCCCATCCTTTTGCTCTTACACTCTTACCGCCCCCTCTTCCGCAAATTTCCCTGAGCTTCAGGATGGGGAGAGATTAGGCTGGTGTAGTTCTAGGTGGTTGATATAGAGTCTCTGAAGTTCTGAATTTGGTTTGTTGATTTTCTTTTGCAGTTTTGCTGCTCCTGCAATTCCCTTCACTCCATTCTGCTGGGCACTGTATGTCACCCCCTGGCCAGAGACAAAAAGCTGTTCAACTAGAGTCTTGTGATAAAAGCACATTCAAAGGTAGATGTAATAAAAGTGGGAAACCACAGTGAGAGAGGGGTCTATCACCCATTTGCAAAATGGTTACTTTTTATCTGCCAGACTATATGCCCTTCCCTTCTGGTGAGATCACACCCCCCCAGTAGTAAATGATCAGGAACGAAAGTCTGTGAACTTAATCAGATGTCTCATTACTTATTTGAGTCCTTGATGGAGGCCTATTTTCTCTGCTGTAACATGGTCCCCTCTCTCCTTGTTTCTGGTGTGGCCCTCCTACCCCATCCCTCCTGTTCATAATCCTAGGTGGGCTGGGTGGGTTTGGTACTAGGAGCCACCGATTAGGGAGTACATATGGCGCTTAATTTTCTGGGTCTGGGATACTTCACTTAATATAATTGTTTCTAATGATATCCATTTCCCGGCAAATTCCAGTAATTCATCATTTTTGATGGCTGAGTAGTACTCCATTGTATAGATGTACCACACTTTCCTTATCCACTTGTCAACTGTTGGACATTTAGGTTGATTCCATGACTTTGCTATTGTAAACAGTGCTGCTATGAACATGGTCGTGCTTGTGCTATCGAGGTGAATTTTTGCTGTATGGGGGGTTATTCCCAAAAGTGGAATAGCAGGGTCATATGGCATTTCAATCTTTAATTTCTTTAAGAATCTCCAGACGGCTCGCCAGAGTGGCTGTATGAGCCTGCATTCCCACCAGCAATGTAGGAGAGTTCCCCTCTCTCCACATCCTCTCCAGCATTTGTTGTTGTTTGTATTGTGGATTTTTGCCATCCTGACCGGGGTGAGATGATATCTCAGGGAAGTTTTGATTTGCATTTCCCTGATGGCTAAGGAAGTGGAGCATTTTTAAAGATATTTGTTAGACATTTTAATTTCATCCCTGCTAAAGTTTCTTTTAAGTTCCAGGGCCCATTTTTTAATTGGGCCATTGGTTTCCTTGGTGTTTAGTTTTCTAAGTTCCTTGTGCACTCTGCTCATCCACATTTTTTAAATGAGAATGCAGTCTGACCCTCTTCCACTCTTCCTGCCTTCCATTCCCAAGATGCTCCACTGATCGCCGAGTCAGGGAACAGATGGACACGGCATTCAAGACTGTAAGAAGATACCATGAAGAATGGCCAACGAAAGTGAAAACAAGCAAGGAAAGTAAAATATCTAAAGGAAACACAGGAACATGAGGTTGATAGTGTGGACAGCAGACCAGCTTTCTTGCTTTATCTACCTTGAGAAATTCTGTCCAGTCAGGAATCCTAGGCATAGGTTGACCAAGAAGTGCTATAAATATGAGAGAGAGGGACTTTCTGGATGTCTGGAAAGAACCTCTGGGTGTGACACAGGTCTTAAGAGCACCCACCTTGCAGGATTTAATATGGGTTAGAATCTTCCTGCGAAGATCTTAAGAGACCCCAAACCTTCCTGAGAGACTGATGAGAGTTAATGCTCATGTGGGGGAAGGAAGGTGCTTTTCTCAATGGTATATATTGGGATAGAATATATGATCCATGCTCCAGGAACACCCATGTACAATTCGTGCTCCAGCAACTATTCAGGCATATGCCATTAAAGGCAACCAGATAAAATGCAGTGGGCCACACATGCAAAAAGACACGAAAACTAGGAGGAGAAGAAGAAAGGTCATTATGAGAAGAGGAAGGCAGATAGGATTAGGATTACAGGTATGGAAATATTATACATTTACTGTGTTCCTGTATGAAAACCTAAAAGAATAAAAGCATTAAATATAAGAAAGAAACTTCTTTCTGTGAATTATTAGGGGTTGAGCAGACTGGGAAATACTGATTTTCCTTTGTATCTAAATTCTATGAAAAAATCAGCTGCATTTCTGAGGAAATAAGTAAAGAAGAAATGAGCTCAGGGGATGTTGTAATCAGTCTTGTGCTGTGAGACAACACTCAAATTTAAGAAACTCGGGAGAAAAAGCATTTATTTGGCTTATGGAAGGAGAGGGGATGGAGTCTATTATGTGTGGGAATCACATAGCAGAAGATGTGGTTGCAGACAGAGCAGGAGGCTGGTTCAGGTCACTGCAGCCATCATAAGGAGGAAGAGAAAGCAGGAGCCAATGCAGAGAGAGCAGGGCGGGGTTACCAGGGCCTGAAGGCCCGCCCCTCTGTGACTTGCCTTCCTCCTGCAGGGCTCCATCTCTCCATGGAACTATAACCTTCCCAAACATTAACAGCAATGAAGGATTCAAACACATGAGCAAGCGGGGAGCCCATGGTATTCAAACCATGACAGGGGCAAACATGAGGTGTAGGAGGGGTAAGTGTAGGCAGGGAAGGATATGATTGAAGTCCACTTTACACAAGTGTGAAATGTCACGATTGAACCTACTTTTCTGTATTATTATTAAAAAACATTGTCTTCTATTTCCTATTTTCCTTTTTACATTGGAAAATGGAGAAAACTGGGACATTTGCTTTGGATCAAAAAATGGAACCTATATTAAATGCAATGACCCAGGATGATACTGAGGGCCAAATACATTGACCCACCAGGAAGTGCTGGCCAGCTCTGAATGTTGGGTGCTTCTGCCTTAAACCAGCAGCTAAAGCTGGGGTCTCTCCCCCACCCCCAGTCGTCTCTTTCTTAGTCGAAGCTACACCCTAACGCAGGACTTCCCTACTCAGTATTCTAGAAATACAACTTATGAAATTTATGAAAGTAGGGAAGCAATTTAGATTTCAAGATGGAATCAACCACTGTGGCATCAAGTTCAGTAATCTCAGAATATGACAAAGCAACACAAGTTAGTGCTGAGATATAAATGGAGAGAAAAAATAAGGAAAGCTAGTTGACAGGAAGCTTCCAGAGGACATGTATTATATATTTATTATCTTATGTTTTTATGCAGTATTATTGAGGAACGTTTTAACTACCTACAAATTAATGCACCTTAAATAATGAACAAACCAAAAAATGCATCATTTTTATGTGTGTATGTGTGTGTATCTGTGTATGTGTGTGTGTGTATGTGTGTCTGTGTGGGTCTGTGTTTGTGTCTGTGTATGTATCTTTGCATATCAGAAGGCAGTGGGTGCATCTGTGAAAGTCAAAGGGTAACTTTGGGAATCATCCTGGATTTTTTTTTACCTCCTTTTGTTTTGTTGGGGTTTTCCAGGTTCTATCTTGTAAAGCCTGAAGTGCAGGCTGCCACCTGCATTTTTACATGGACTCTGGTATCCAAACTCAGGTCCTTTTGCTTGTGAGGCAAAGGATTAACCCTTGAGCCATCTCCCCAGCCCAAAAGAATGCATCTTGAAGATTCCAGAAACACAGAGGGCACTGAATCATTATGAGAGAATTGCTATGGCATTGCCAAATGGACAGGTACTAGTCCAAGATTCCTGAAGATAGAGGCTTGGGAGAAAGAGTCGAGATGATTCGGTGTCTCACCCAACCAACACAAGTGTGAGGAATACAGTAGTGACATCATCAAAAGAGAGACTATCAGAATGGCTTTGAGGAAATTATAAAATTTCTGGGTGTGAAAAGTATAAGAAAGTGACAGCATTCTCCATCCTCCTGATCTGACATAGATGTGTATAAGTCAGCAAGTGGCTGTCCATTCATCCATCTATCTATCTATCCATCCATCCATCCATCCAGTCAGCCAGCCATCTTCTAATTCTCAATATTCTTAGTATTTTACTCTATTCTTAGAAGACAGATGATAACTCCAATGTTATGATAACTAACCCAATGAAATTATAGTTTCTATGATAATATGGGTATAGTAGTAAATAACCTTTGGAGAGAGCCAAATTCATACCAAAGAATCCTTTTCTGTAATTTCATTGATGATTACACATGACCAGCCTGTGACATTGTGATTTTATAGTCAAAGGCTTAAGTAGATCAGCAAATAAACAATTGAGCATCTACTCACTTGGACGGATGAAAGAGGTCAGAACATCAACACTAAAATAAAGAATTTAAAGTGGGATAAACAGGGCAAACACGCATCATGTCCTATGGAGAATGACTGTCCCTTCACTGTCTCCCAGTTCTTCAGCCCTGACTGAGTGTCTCCTGTCCTATCAGCTAGGTCTGGGCAGCCCTTGGGAAGGAGCTGTGAAGAGAGCAGGGAATAGTAGCGTTGTGAGGGGGACTTGCCCAAGGGCCAGCAGAGCCCAGGACAGGGAGGAGGGATTCTGATTTGAAGGTCAGGAGTAGTCCTCACCAGTGTGAACCTTGACACATCAATAGTAGATGGTCAAATGGAGAATAATGGGGGGCACTGTATGTCAAGCAGGGAATTTAAAGACTTAAAGGGAACACTAAAGGATTATTAAGGGTGGCGTGAGTTTCAGAATAAAACCAATAGCAGAACATCTAAAAACTAAATAGAAAGTCAATGTGAAGGGACTGGGAGGGATGCTGGGAGAACAGGGTTTGCTGTGTAAGCATGAGGACCCAAGTTTGAATCCCCTGCACCCCTATAAAAGTCAGGAGATGTGGCATGTGTCTGTAACCCCAGCGCTGGGACAGTGGCTTGCTGACCAGCTCAGCCAATCTGTAGAATACAATGAGCTCTAGATTCAGCAAAAACCTTGTCTCCAAAAATAAAGGGAAGAACAATCCAAGAAGATCCCCAATATTGAACCCTGGCCTGCACCTTCATACACACACACACACACACACACACACACACACACACACACACACACACACAGAGTTAAAAAAGATATAAAGAAGTAATTCACATGATAGTAACATGAAAAGTTCTCAACTTGATAAAATACCGATATTTCATTCAATTATTAGACCCTAAAATGCATTATTTAAATGTAAACCTGTATGTGTGAGAGATATCAAATCTATGTATCCAGAGACTCAATGATTTCTCTTTTCTGGAAAGCAACTTGGCAAGATTTTTTTTTTAAAAAGGACCACAAGAATATGCATGTTTCTCTAATCCACTGATTCTACTTCTAGCAATGGATCCCAAGGAAATAATGAGAAATCAGAATTTGAGGATTTATGTACAAACTTGTTTACTTAGTGTTAATTAAGATGAAATTTTTTCTTGAATGTATACTGCCAGAGCTGGTAGAGCAGGTCTGCAATCCCAGCTACCCAGGAGTTTGGGGCAAGAAGATGGTGAATTTGAGGTCACACTGGGTAACATAATGAGCCCTTGTCTGAGACTAAAAAAAGACTACAGAAAGGGCTGTGGATATGAATCAGTGACAGAGCTTAGCATGCATGGGGCCAAGATTCAACTCTCATTACTAGAAATAAAAAGATACAACTAAAATATAACTGACTGCTTGATAATGAAGGAGAAGTTAAATTTCATTTAGAGACTTATGAGTGGTCATTAAAATGACATTTGCAACAATTTTAATGATATGAGCTTATGCTTTGTGTATTGTATAAATCAACTGGGGAGGGGGGCAGTGAAATGGCTCAGTAGACAAAGGTACCTGTATTCGAACCTGGAGATATGACTTCTATCCCTGGACCTAGGGTTGGCAAGACTGCTCAGTGATTAAGGCACCTACTCACAAAGCTGGCAATCTGATTTTTATCCCTCTAAATCCACATGGTAGGAGGAAAGAAATGACTTCCAATCTCTGGAGCTTACATAACGGAGGGACAGACCTGAGTTCTAAAGGTTATTGTCTTCTGACTTCCACAAGTGTATGTGCTATGACGCTCTCTCTCTTTCTTTCTCTCTCTCTGTCTCTGTCTCTCTGTCTCTCTCTCTCTCTCTCTCTCTCTCTCTCACACACACACACACACACGTAAATAAATAAATAAATGGTATCAGTCAGTCAGTAAATGTAGAACTTGATTCTAGTTGTAATAACAAATTTATTGTTCATTATTTATGTATGTAGCATTAATAACGGCTACATCCAAGTTTTTGAAATAGTGGAAAATTTTTATTATCGTTGCTATTTTTTTTCCTCAAGGCAGTTTTCAAGGTTCATTGTAAATAGTATGAGCATGTATCCCCTTTACATGTTATAGTGATTTTTATTAAAATAAAACTTTCAAAAAATATACTGTGCTATGGAGACTGAAGAGAGGCAGTTGAGAATGAGGACTGAAAGCCACAGATAGAGACTGCAGTTGTCCAAGAGAAAAGCCAGGTCTGGGTCAGGTTAGTGAAGAATAAGGGAAAGAAGTCTTCAGAAGATGCCAAGCAGACAGAAACCTCCCTAGCAAAAGTCTCTACCCTGCTTGGTAACAGGACAGAGGGTAAGGAGGAGTCAGGCCCCAACATACAGGTTCTTGGTGAATCTGGGGACCACTCATTTGCAGTAAGGAAGACGTGAACTGTTTCAGTCCACACATGGTTGGTTTATTGAGCTACTAGAATATCCAAGAGGTGGATGTCCAACCAGCAGCCTCTCTTTACAGCTGTGCCTTACAAGAAGCCACAGGCCTAGATCAGAATTTGTGGACTGAATGTTGGGGAGATATAGACAGGAGTTGATGGCCCAAGACAGAATCTAGAAGACTGGGTACTGACGGATAGCATGAAGGAAGAGGAGATCAGCATGGAGACCGGAAGAGGAGGAAAAAACCAGGAGAGAAGGAGAGAGGCCACCCCAAGAAGGACAAACCAAAACTAAAATGAGATGCACAGAGTTGGAATAATGTAAGTACCTGCAGCTCTAGAGGCAGCCAAAGCAAGGCCTCAGTAGGCAGTAGGAAGAATGTGGGGACAGTGTCTTCTGATGTTTAACCCTTTAGTTCAGGGAGGAGAAAGGCAACCAGAGCCACTCTGCCAAGATTGCAGACAGAGGACGACAGGAGCTGGAAAGCAGGGCTCCCAAGGGAAGCTGACCCAGAGGAATCTTGGGCCAAAGAAGACTTTTTCCCCCTGCATAAAAACAGGAAAGAGGTAGAAGGTAAGGGAGGAAGTAGGGGGAAACGCAGATAGATTTCTTAAGAGCTTGCTTAAGATGGGGCTGGGGAGATGGCTCAGAAGGTAAGGTCTTGCTATACCTGAATACAACGTAAAAAGTAGGTGCCGGTGATGGAGTGTGTGCCTGTAGCCCAGAGCTGATGGGCGGAGACAGGCAGATCCCTAAAGCCCACTGGCTGGCCTGTTTAGCTGAATCCATGAGTTTCAGGTTCCCTGAGAGACCCTGCTTCAAAAAAGTCAAAGGTGGATCATGATGGAGGAAGACAGCAGAGGCTGACCTCTGGCCTCATGCAGATGTGGTCACAGATACCTATATACATGCATGTACATATCCATACTGCAAAGTACCTAACACACAAGAACATGCACACCCACACACCACATGAACTGATTTTGGAACACTAACAGTACAAAATTTTCAGTCAAAAGTAGAGGACTTTTTCAATGAATTAGAGACTTCAATGCCATATTCCTCGTGGTACATCTTATTTCTTTCTCTGGGGATGCAATTTAACATCGCGCACTCCCTTCTGACTTAAAATAGTCATACTAGACAGAGGCTTAATTAATCCTCACAATGTCTCACCTGACTTTTGAGCTACTTAACAAACAGACAGGATGTCTCATTGATCTTTCTTAAGGTTGAACTTTACTTAACACATACTTCTAACCTGATTTTACACAGTGTTACTTTATTAAATTCAAAATAATTTATCTCTGCCATAATAGAGGGGAGAAAACAGTCCTATAGAACAAAGTCATGTCCTCCAAAGGTCTTCTGGTAACCATGTAAGCTCTCGTTTGTGCGTGAACATTCCCCCAAACCAGTTTCTACAATCTCTTGGACATCTCCAAGAAGAGATAAATGGGGTAAAAATGCTGCCAATTATAAGATTCACCCCAACACCAAACCATCTTCTCCTATAGTAAGTTAAAAAAATGTTCTCTAGGGTTGGAGAGATGACTAAGGGGTTGAAGCCTTTGACTCATAAGCAAAAGGACCTGAGTTTGGATCCCACGATCTCACGTGAAAATGCTGGGTGGAAATGGCGGCTCTGGAAGGCAGAGCTTGGGAAAACCTAGAAGCAAAGCAATAAGGAGGTAGAGCAGTCCGGGATGATTCCCGAGGTCATCCCTGAGTCTGCAGTCTTCACAGCACAGATACTCAAGTGCCCTCTTGCACACACACACACACACACACACACACACACACACACACACATCCTTTAAGTCTTCTTTGCTGCCAGTTTTCCGCTTTTATGGAGTCTTCACAGATGTACCAGTCGCACTTGAAAATGAAAGAGGTCGGATCCTGTCTCTTTCTGTTACCCCCTAGATATAGCCTCAAAAATACTTGAGTCTACATCTCTTTTCTCAGTTTGAGCTCTACTTTTTTTTTCTTATTTTTGAACTCGATTGAAGAGAACTGGGTGATAAGGCTCTGTACAACTTACAGTGTCTCTTTATTATCTTCCAGGGGTCTGAGCCTGAACTCGCATGTCTCTGCAGGATGGGGAGGGGGAGCGCTCTCTGCAGCAGGCACCCGCTGGGGCAGCCAATTTTCCAAGAAAAGATTTCAGTGTGAAAGGTCCTTACAGAAGCTGATTGGCTCAGCATGGGCTCCGCCAGGCCAGAAGGATGAGAAGATGCAGTCACTTGTCACATCAGAGGGAATGAGGAGGCAAGGCTGCTCGGAGGCAGCTTCTCAACCCTGGGATGGGGAATAGGATTCAGGCACCGACTTGTGCTGTATCTTCCACAGGATGCAAACACCATCCTACAAATTGGGTCCCTAGTTAGGTAACAAACCCTCCCTGTAGAGTCCAGACAGACAGAGTGAATATCCACAAAGAGATTATGGAGAGGACCTGAGATTTTATAAGCAGAGCACAGAACATACGGTGTTCCAGATTCTCTGAAAAAACTGTTGGGAGAATTAAGTGTGCTGCCATAGATCAAACCCAACCCATGCGTAGTAGCACATCTCCAGCGCCTTTGGTGGCTACAAAAACTCCATTTTTTTCATGTCTCCTATTTACTTAGAGAAGGATTCCACACATTTTTAGAATGCTTCCTGCTAAAAACTAGTTCAAAGAATAAATTTTAGTTTACTCAAAGCCCAGAACAATTTAGAGATGGAATGGAAAGAAAAAGAACAAACGGTTCGAAAGGTGAGAATGCCCATCAAACAGGGAGCAAAGGGAGTGAAAGATAGAGCTAGAACACCTCAAAACAAATTCTACCCACTTAATATTCCACCAGAGGTCAGACCGGCCCCGAGCCACAGCAAAGCCCTGAAGGTCCAAGGCGCACCAGAAGGGATTCATTAATTTATGTAAATTGGATTACAAAGGCAATTCTATTTCTCAGTGATAGAGGGCCTGACATTAATATTGTGGTGTCTGAAATGTAATTATCTTCTCAGTAGCTTGGAAGGGCATGGAGATACCAAAAATAATTTCTAAAAATACCTTCCTTCGATACTGTCAGAGATCAGATATGCTTTCCCAGCTTGCGAATGAAGACCAATGTGATTATTTCTGTATGTTGTGGGTGTCACTCGGTGCAGAGCAGTAGCAGTATTTGAGGATTCAACTAATTAAAAATAATGCTGGGGGAGCACCCAGGGACAGCAGTAAGAGAGATACTAAGGTCAGCAGGAACCAGAGTTCCCGGGGAAATGAAACTTCACCCGCTATGAATGGTTCCGTGGTTTACGCGACAATGGTCATTCTTACTTGGGACAATATTTTTGTTCAATTTCAGTACATCTTCACATTCTCATGAGCTAAAGGATTCTCCCCCGCTTTTGAATGAAGCACACAAGTACTCACAATGGACTGAGGAGATGGCGCAGGGATTAATGCCTTTTTCTCACAAGCAAAAGGACTGAAGTTGGTGTCCTAGATCCCATTAAAAAAAAAAAATCCACGGGGATATGGTAACAGCCTGCAATTTTGACCTTGGAAGGCAGAGTCTGGGAGACTCCAGAGCAAAGCAATAAGAAGATAGAGTAATTCAGGATGATTCCTGATGTCACCCTTGGGCCTCCACAGGCGCACACAAATGTCCTTTCGTTGCACATGTGCTCACAACACACATAAAAATAAAGGAAGAGTAGAAGCCAAAATGGCATTTGAACTCAAGGGGAGTGTCTGAAGGGTGCTTTCTCAGGATTGTAGCACCACCAATATAATATTTACAATGTGGAGTTAATGGCAGAGAACTGGGAATAAAGATACTCATTGAACAGGTGATTGACTTGTGATGGTAGCAGCAACGACGACCATCACAACATTGCCATTTGCTAGTCTCTATCAAATTCAATTTTCATTAATATCTCATTCAATCTGATAGTTCGCCCAGTAGTCAGGTCCTATCACCATTTCACAGATAAGTAAAATGACTCTCAGAGATGGCGCAGGGCTAACTGCGGGTTCACAACGGGAACTAGATGCTTCTTTGAAGTCTCTGCACTCTGTCTGGAAACATCTCAGGGGGCTGGATCAGCACCTGCTGCACAGCAGGACAGCAGGAATTCGGATCCTCAGGTCCCCATGCAAAATACTGAGTGGGAAGGTTATCTCACATGTAATTCCAGGTTATGACGATGGAGCCTGGGAATCCCCAGAGTAAGTTGGCAAGCCAGACTACCCTGTCGGCAATCTCTGGTTTTGTTGAGAGACCTTGCCTTAAAATGAATAAGGTGGGAAAGCCACTGAAGATGATTCTTGACATCAAATCTTGAACCTTCACATGTACATATATGCATACATATCTATGTGCATAAACACATGTGAACATGCACACACATATATCCACACACACATACAAGAAAAAATGGAAAAATAAAAACAACAAGAGCAAAGTCAGCAGAAGAAAACATAGGCAGATGCCTGACTGACCTTAAGAGTCACTCTGCTGAACTCACAATTTGATATTGACGTCCAGCTGAAGTCATCATTTGTCCTTGGGTACCTCAGGGAAACTGTGACGGTAGAGGTATCGTATTTAGGAAGCCACTGTGTTTCTAAATCAAAGAGTCTGCAAGGCCCTCAAAATAAGAATCCCTAGTGTTGATTTACTTGAAGGTTGCTTAAATATGCATGAATCTAAAATTTAGTATAACTATTTCACTTTTGAAGCTCTTATAAAATTGTGGAACAAAACAAGTGCCCAAATTAGACACACATTCTAAACCTAGCTCCATTTAAATTAGCAGCAGCTCCAGGCACGGACTGGGTTCTGGCCTTTTTATATAAGACTTCAAGTGTGGTTCACATTACCACCCTATTCCAAAAATAGTTCATTCTCTCTCTCTCTCTCTCTCTCTCTCTCTCTCTCTCTCTCTCCTTTCTCTCTCTCTTTCTCTCTCTCAGCAGTCCTTATGCTGAGTTAATAATTTTATGTGCATTCCTGAGGTAAAAGAAACCTTGATTCCCCCAATTCCTTTGGCTGATTACATCTTACACTGATAATTTCTCCTGAAACAAAAGTAGCATTGCATAAACTGTCTCCCTGCCCAAGTTCATTAACCTCTCTCTGCCCCATTGTTCCCATCTGTAAAATGGAAGCAAAAGCGTGGAGCCTATTCTCATTGAATTTTCTCAGGAGTACTGATCGAATGAGTCAGTAAATGCGAAATTCATTATAATAATTCTGGTACCCAGTAAATCTCAATATTGATTATATTCAGAGATATGATTATTGATAATAGGCTTTGAATATGAGTTGCATTCTGGAGGCTCATGTACGTGCATCCTTAGTTGTTGGTAATGTTTGGAAAGGGTGTGACACCTTCAGAGGTTGAGATCTGCTGAAGGAAGGCACATCATTGGTACTGGGCCTTAAGGTTCAATAGCCCAGCTTGGCTTCCTCTCAATTTGTTCTTGCTCTTGTCCTCCATGATGGCTGCAGTGATCTGAACCTGCCTCCTGCTTCATCTTCTAGCCATGCCTTCTGCTATTTGATTCCTGCCATAATGACTGACTCTATCCCCTCTGACTACTGAGAGAGAGAGAGAGAGAGAGAGAGAGAGAGAGAGAGAGAGAAAGAATGAACTATTTTTGGAATAGGGTGGTAATGTGAACCACACTTGAAGTCTTATATAAAAAGCCAAGTAAGTCTCCTTTTCTCCCTCAAGTTGTCTTTGAGTATTATCTCACGGAAATAAATGATAAGCAATTATAACAATTATTAATAAAAATAAATATATTAGCTTATAGTTTCATTCTAAGGAGATTAAGCCAGTATCCTCAAATCCAACTGATTTTTTTTGTTATATGCAAAAAGACAGATGGATCAGGGTGTGTGATTCATAAACTTTAAGCTAACTGGTAGAAGTTTTAAAACAGACACTAAAAGAAGCCAATGGATAGAATAAAAGGGTAGCGTTAAAATGTTTAATCAAAAATGGGGTAAGAAAGAGAAAAGGGGAATAAAATCAGACATAATAGAAAATGGTGAAAACTTCAGCGGGTTTTCATCCAATCGCATTAATAAATAATATAAATAATAAATAATAAATAATAATTAATAATAAATATAAGTGACCTGAGCAAATAGTCAGAAATAAAAAGTAATCAAGTTAGTTATAAACACAACACTCAACAACATATATCCCTATGCAATAAATGTAATTTAAATGCAAATCTATATATAGTTTTAAAGTAAAATGATAGAAAATATGTATAGAATACAAATACAGATAATAAAAAGAAACAGAAACCAAGCTGGGGTGGCCATATTACCTCTTCATTATAGAAGCATTGTATAACGTTTTGTACAATGATCACATCTTTTTCTAAATGTCTTTATTTCTAGCTATTAAAAATGCATAGATCCCTGAGAAAATAGGAAATAAAGTAGGATTAATCTTTTTGCCTCTTGTCTCATATGCTCTGTACCTGATCCAATTTAACTGATTAAAGTATCATGTTTAATTGAGAAGCTTATGCTATGACATTTGTTTCCAAAAACGAAGTTCAAGACAAAACAGCATAGTAAGTGATGGGAAATGTGAAGTTGAAAACTGTACAAATCCTCAATAGCTAAAACAAACATTGAATTCTTGGCAATGATAGCTACATTCTGAAACATTCATTTTGCTAGAAGAAGAAACTAAAATGGGATCGCATTTTCAGAATCCATCAGCAAGAGCCAGGCTTAATTTAAAAAATCAGAGAAAATAACAGCAATAAAAAAGAAATGCTAAGATTTTAGCAGGTAGAAGGGGCAGCAAAGATCAATTGTCACTTAAAAAATCAGAATGGGATAGAAAGATGGCTCAGGGAGTTAAGACTCTGCCTTGCAAGCAGAAGGTCCTGAGTTTGAATCCCAGGTCTCATGTAAAAAACACCAGGTGGAATTGGCATGGTCTGAACTTCAGTCCCTGGCAGATGGAGCCTGGGAAATCCCAGAGTGAAGCAAAAAAGAGGTAGAAATTATTTAGGGTAATTCCTGAAGTCATCCTTGGTCCTCCACAGGACACACAGTGCCCTCTGATACACATACATGCACACACTAAATAGATAGATAGATAGATAGATAGATAGATAGATAGATAGATAGATAGATAGATAGATAGATAGATAGATAAAGCAGAAGTACAGAGAGAGAGAGACAAGAAGAAAAACGAAGTAAAGGGAGGTAGAACAAAAAGAGGAAAGAAAGAAGAAAAATAGAGTATGAAGAAGGAGGGAGGGAAGGAGAATGGGAGAGAGATTAAAGAAGGAACAAGAGAGAGGGGGAAGGAAGTGAACCAACAAGAGGAAAGGAGGGAAGGAAAGACAAAAGGAAGAGAGGAGGGGCAGAGGAGTGGTGAGAAAGAGGGAAAGAGAAAGAAACAAAAAAAGAAAGAGATAAAGCAAAAGAAAAAAGGAAAAACCAGAAAATCTGTATAGGAATACTGAGACATCTTGCCTCACAATGAAAATCTGGCCATATTTCTTTCTTACAGGAGGAAATAAGAATTTTAGCACTGGTGTTGAAATGGAGTAGGTGTACATGAGGAAAATATTTATCAACATGTAGTTAACACCACTGGTTATAAAACACAGAGATACCAGAGTTGTTTCAACAAGAACAGATGACAGATGCATACTTGGCTAACATAAAATAGCGGAAGTGGGTAACTGGGAATGTCTTCTTTGTTCTGAGCCTCAGTGCCCACATCTGTACAATGGGAGTCATCCCTCCTAGGGTAGTTGTCAGTACTGGAGAGATACACATGGCTGGCCCTCCAGACATCCTGCACACCTGTCCTAGCTACTTAATGTCATTGCTACAACCAAGTACCTTACAAGAACCAACTTGCAAGAGAAAGGGTTTATTTCTGCTCACAGTGCAAGGTTACAGTCACGGATGTGACGCATCACATCCACAGTCAAAGGCTGATACGGTGTGGAGGAAAAAATATGCTACAAAGACTGCTGATGTCTATGACCTGAGGGCCTGAGAGGTAGATAGTATCATTTTCTAAAATGCAGAAGGCCATAGGAAAACCAGACTTGGTGCAGAAAACACCAGATTTCTGCTCTGGTCAGGCAATGTACAAATGCTGTTAGATATCAAGCGATGGGTTGAGTGCCAGCCCCAGGAGACATCACAATGAAGTCACATTAGCACAGGCGAGGATCTGCTGGTGCCCTCCAGCAGTCACCAGAGTGGCCCCGATTTCGCCGTTCTGCAGACCTGCTATTCAGATTCTGCTGCCACCGCATTCTGTCCTTCTGCAGCCTTTCAATAAGTTGCCATTTCTGCAGATGTGAGCTTTTCAATCCATGCAATTTTTTTCATACCCCCAAAGACCTTACCGAATCATTGCTGCTGGACAAGATCATTTCGCAGGTCATTTCCTGCCTATTTCATGCCCAGCTAAGAAGCTATTTTTATCACTACCCATGTCGTGAAGTGCAGGGTGCTGGGTGCTGAGCCCGGCAGGCCCCAGCTCTGTGGAGAACAATGTCTGAGCTGCAGTCAGCACCGCCTTTGTGAGAGGCACTTGTCCAGGTTTCATCTCATTGATTCCTAACAATGAGAGAAGTGGGGTGGGGGTGGAGGTGGAGGGGGGGCTATAAGGCCTGCCTAAGTGCATGGGGATAGTAAGCATTAGAGCTGAGTTCCTGGTATCCAAAGCATCTGCAAAGAAGTGCAAAGCCCTGCTGAGAGCTGACGTTCCTTTGTGGGACAGGAGATCAGAACTGTGAGGGTCCAAATGAGGCTCATGGACCCATGGGGGTAGTGACAGGGTAAGAGACTGTAGATATCTTCTAATCTTCTTTCTGACTTCTTACTGCAGTGCTAACCATAGCCCAGTCAGGTCTTTGCAAAGCTCCGAGTGAGCTACGAATAGTTGTGTGTTCTTTCCTCTCTCTCCTCGGGGTCTGTGTTCATCTGTGTCTTTAAGCAGAGAAGAACACTAAGGTGTCTTTGTGTTGGCCTTGGACAGCCGGGTGGGGAGGAGGTGGTTGGGGGGGGGTCATTAGGGTCATGTGCCTGGGAAGATGTGAGATATTTTCAGTCATCAGCCATGATACTGGGAAACTGAGGCTTGAAGAGGTACTTCTCCAGGACTGACATGGCTAACTGGTTGAGCTAAACTTCGCTGGCATGCTTCCTGAGTCTATGTATAAATCAATAATACCTCATGATTTTGGCACCACCCCCTCTCTTGATTGACAGGGACATCTTAGACCCTTGACTGGTGAGAATAATCAATTTTTTTTTTGCTTTCAACTTTACTATCCTCCCAATTAGTTTTTACTGAAGTGGAAGCTACATACATAAAGCACACAAGTGTGTAGTTCTGTGATTTCTAAGGAGCATCAGCCTTACCACTCACTGCCCAGCTATAGTCATAGTACATCCCCAAGCACTTAGAAGGCTCAGTTCTTCTTGTCAGTCATGAATCACCTTCCCCAATCCCTGAATCCCCTATTCTGACTTCCGTCATCACAGATCAGCTTGGTCTGTTCCCAAACATTGTATACATGGAAAGTTATCAATGCTAAAGCCTGTCATCTTGTACTCTCCAATACAAATGGGAGGGAATAGCCTTCTACCTTGTAAACACATCTCAATGCATTCCAATCTTTCTACGAAAGGGATGTTTGAGTGTTTGGGACTGTTATGAATACATTGCTACAAATGTTTTGGTGCATTCCTTCTGGTAGGCATCTGCACTCATTTTTCTCACAAATTCAAATCACTGCCTCACAGGGTGGACATAGATTTAGCTCCAGAAGACACAGCAAGCAGTTCTCCAAAGCGGTTGTAAGAACCAGCCATCCTGCTGGCGATGCATACGGGTTCCAGTTGTCCCGTGTTCTTGCCAACCCTTGGCAGTGACTTGCTTTTGCTTTTGGTTGCTCTGCTGGCTGAGTGATGGTGCCTCACATTTCATTGCCATTTGGGTATCTTCATTTAGGAAATGTCTGCGTATCTTGCTCATATTTTAATTGAGCTGTTTGACTTTTATTGGACTTTTAATTGGACTGTTTGACTTTGTTATTTTCGAAGCTTCTCTGTAGATTTTGGAAGTGTTAAACATACATAATGTGATATCTTCTCTTATTCTGGAGCCTTCCTTTTAGTTCTGCGTAGTACTTTTAATGAACACAAGTTATTTACTCTTAATAAAGTCCATTTTCCGGGTTTCTATTATGTTAAATAGTTCTTTTTTGCTTTTACCCTTTTTTCCATTTTTTCTACTTTTACAAACATATTGAGTATTCATCCTTCTCACCTCCTTTCCCTCTTTCTTCCTCCCATCACTTTCCTTCCCTTCATCATTCCCTTCCACTCTTTCCAACCCTTCTGCCTGTAAGCTTCTATGAACTTCAGAGTTCATTCTGGCTTATCTACTCCTGTGAGGTCTCAGGCCTCTGTGGTATATCAAGTCACCTCTCTTGAGGCCACCCCACTGATATATGCATTTCCCTTCGCTCATCCAGCTTTAGACCCAAAAGTTTCCACTGTAAGTTCCCATTCTATGAGTATAACAACAGCTACCTACAGAGCAGTTTTCTTCCTACCTATAGGTTTATTGGCTGTCTTCCCTATTGATATATTTCCTTCCCCTCTATTTTAGGTTTTTGTTTTAGTTTATAGTAACATTTTGACAAGAGGGTCTTGAGTCCAATCAAAAAACTGTTGGTTGTCTCCTTGATATTCATGCCACTATTACACTGGTGGTCACCTGTTGCCATGGTGATTTATATTGCAACTTACAGATCTCATGCTGTTGATGGGGCTAGTGAATATTTCTCTCCCCCAGCAGCTTCTACCGTATTCCTCGGTACTGTGTAAGCTATCCAGCAAGGAGAAACTCTCATTCCAATTCCAGTTGATGTATTTTGCCCATGTTCTATGCTCCATTTGTGTTGCATCTTTAGTAATAGGGTCTTATTCACAGTTTTTGGAGAGCAACCAAGAGCAGTGGCAAAAGCCTATAATGTTTGGGAGCCTTTAAGACCTCTCTGACCAACATTTTATCAGGAAGTGCCACATTCCTATTACTTCTAGTATAATTTTGTCCCTGGGTTCTAAGTAGATCAGCTCAAAGCTTTGCTCCTCAGCATAGGGACTTTTTTTTTTTTTACGTATTACTGACATAAGATGTTCTTTTGGGGTTACTTCCCACAATCTTAAGAGTTTTTCTATAAGTCCCTCTGTTCCCTCCATTCCCCCATTCCCCACTAAGTATTTTTCCCAATTATTCCCTCCCTCACCCTTGTCTTGGGATCCTAAATATCCCCTTTAAAAGGTTTTACCCTAACCATCCCTTCCCACCTATGAATCTTTTTCAAATTTTTTGGTTCTTACAGTGCTTCCAATCCAAATATATTGACAGAGTAGTTCTTTTTTATCTTATTTAAAAAATCATTATCTACACTTTAAACCTTGTCTGTTTAAATTCAGAAACTTCAGGGTGAATTAGATATTGTCTGTTGATTTGACAGGTCTGGAAAATATTGATAATTGAGCTTTTCTTCAGGTCTAAGAGAAGAAAACATTGAGGAGTCAGAAAGTGGCAAGAATATGATATTGACACAGGTAGAAATTTTCATTACACCCTGGAGGTTTGGAAGTGGGAGTGAGGGGAAGGAAGGCAGTAATTAACTGAAAATCCATAATTAAGGAACACGAGGACCTGAATTCAATCTCCAGGACCTACTTTTAAAAAGTAGGGGGGGGGGATGCTGAGAACATAGCTCAGATGTTAAAGCTTTTGCCCTACAAGCAAAAGGAATGGCGTTTAGATTGCCAGATTCTACTGCCAGGGGAGGCAGGCTTACTTATAATTCTAGCCATAGAAAGAGCTTGGGACTCTCCAGAGCAAGCTGGTTGGACAGATTATCCCTAATGGTATGCTCTGCGTTTAATAGAGACCCAGATCCACTACAATAAGGTGGAAGCAGGATTGAGGATGATCCCCAATATCATCCTTGGGCCTCCACAGGCACACACACACACACACACACACACTTGAATGCATTCATGTACATATGCCCCTGTACACGCGTATATCCACTCACATGCAAATGTGCGCATGCACACACACCCCCACACACAGAGTGTACCACATAAACATATACATGAAAAAAGGGGGGAAGGAAGGGGGGAAGGAAAGGGAGGGGAGGGGAAGGGAAGGGAGAGAAGGGAAGAGGAAGGAAGGAGAGGGGAAGAAAGGGGAGGGGAGGGAAGGGAAGGGAAGAGGAAGGGGGAAGGGAATGGGGAAGGAAAGGAAGGAAGAGGGAAGGGAAGGGAAGGGAAGGGAAGGGAAGGGAAGGGAAGGGACGGGAAGGGAGGAAGGGAAGGGAAGGGAAGGGAAGGGAAGGGAAGGGAGAAGGAAACAATGAATGAAGGAAGGAAGAAAAGAAGGAAGGAAGGAAGGCAGGAAGGAAGGAAGAAAGGAAGAAAGGAGGGAAAGAGGAAAGAAAGGAGGAAAGAAAGAAAGAAAAAGTCAAGCACTGTAGTGCACACTTGTAATCCCAGCACTGGAGCAGTGGAGACAAGTGGATCTCTGGGGCTCACGGGCCAGCCACTATAGCCAAGTCTGCAAGTTCCAGACTCTAAAGCAAGGGGAATATTATCATAAGGAGCAACATCCAAGGATATAAACGTATACCTACATGTGCACCTGGACACACATATGCATCCACATATGGACATACACACAAACATAAACATACACAAATAGACATAACCCACACAAAATAATGCATTTATTTTTTTAAAGTAGAGAATCTATTATTAGAATGGGGAGGGGATTTTTCTTGACAGAAAATAACAGAGCAACTATCAGACAAGTCAGACCTACTACCCATAACCTTGACTAAAAACACCCCAGGCTTTCGGAGATGTGATTCAAGGCCTCACTGTGCAATCACTACAGCCACCAAAGAAGGTTTAGAATGGGGACCATGGAAGAGAAAGATGAATTGACCAGCATGCAAACAATCCCACCTCTTTCTCAAAACAAGATGGGCTGCAGAGAAACACTCATAACTAAACAGTGCTTGTGCTGGGTACTTACTTCTAGGGCCTCACTCTGCACATCTATATGTCCTCCTCCATATTCCAGGTCTGTCTAGTCACTTCTGTTGGATCCAGTTCCATAGAGGTTCTGATTCCCTTCATGCGGCCTTGAAGGTTTCACCTCCATGTCCATCTCCCTCCCTGGGTTTCTCTGCTGAGAACTCACTGACTCTTCATGCATGACCACACTGAGGGCAGGAGAGCTAGTCTACGGTCTCTGATCCACAGTAGCTGGGAACTAGGGACGAATCCTTTTCCCTTTCTTACCTAGAGCACCCCATATAGTTTCTCAGATTCTCCATGGAATCCAGCAACGGTGGAAATCTGCTCCATTGCTTGGCCTTGTTCTAGGCATCTTCTCCTTTCCTGCTCCATACTTGTGGCCCTTGAGGCAGTTATTTTCCTTTGTACCAAGACAATTCTCACACAGGCAACTTAGGGGAGTGCTGCAGTTACTCTACAAGTTGCTCATAAATGCATGACTAAATGGCTTATGGGGGAAACAAGGGGTTTTACTTTAACTTGTGAATGCTAGTTACAGTTCTTACTCCAGGTTAGTGGGAGAGTCCACACCAGTACCAGAACTGGGCCACTCCATATCTACAAGACTGTTAAGAAGGGACAAACTTCCCTTGCCAGACAGCATGTCTACCCAAGTATACTGAGGAATGACAACTTACTGAACAAGCTCCCTCCATTTTATCTTCCTGTCCAGAGAATGGTTCCACCCACTGTGGGCTTGGTCTCGTACATCAATTAGACAACCTCCTGAAGGTTTGCTTTGGGCTTAATTCAACTACTAGTGCTTTACAAATGTACCCGTAGCCAAAGCCTTCAATTGCCAAGTTGACCTCAGTAGTTATCTACCACAGGAAAAAAAGGGGGGATTTATTTGGTTAATGATTACAGAGGGGATGTAGTCAATTGCAATGGAAGTCTCCTAGAAGATCTAACTGATGGCAGAAGTATTAGGCCAGTTCAGGTCACTGCAGCCATCATGAGGCAGACAGAACAATAGTAAGGGCAAGTAAGACTGGACCACCAAACCACAAGGCCTGCCCCCTTCAATGCGCCTTTCTCCAGCAAAGCTCTACATCCTAAAGGTGCCACGACCTTCCCGGATATTAGCGCAACCAAAGATTTAAGCCCATCAGCTTATGGGGGCCAACTCACACTCAAATCATTAGAGCCCCCATCCCTGTTTCTTGGTCTCCACTGAAGTACCACTTTGGTACTTACACGTGGCTTCTTGCCTTTGCCTGTGCTCTCTGGGGACACTAGGCTAAGATGACAGTGCATGGGATTTCCACTTAACTGATGCTGTTTCATGAGATTTCAAATGTGGGTCAGTTTGGCCCTTTGACAGCTTCAAAAGAAGACTCCTGTCTTTTAAGTGGGAAGGCAACCTGACAAATTAAATTTGACCAATCAATTGCACAAGGTAGCTACCTAGGTAATTTATTCAGGAATCCGTGTGGTTCTCTGTCAACCACAGAGATGAAAAATCGTTCTCTTTAGTTTCTGGAGAAGGTCCAAAACTCGAATCAGACTTAGCTCAGACTGAGGTAATCAAAGCACTGAACTTCATCAAACCAACACACTCTATGAAAAGCAGGCTAAGAAGCAGACTGCCTCAGAAAGGTAGCATGTCAGTGGCTCATATAACCAGGGCCTGCTCCCAGTTGAAGACCCTTTTTGCCTCAGTCTCCATATAAGATGCTCTTGGTAAGCAGAAGTGCTCAGTTCATATTTCTGGTGTAGTCACCAGGGAGCCTGGATCAGATACCAGTGGAGGCAGGAAGGAAAGCATGCTGTGGATAGGTGTGTGCACTGCAGAACAGAGTTGTTGTAGGCAACTCACCATACCAATGAAAGGGTTTCCAGTGAGCGATAAGTAACACATCTGAGTGGGTCATGTGGTCCCAAGACTCACTGCTTCCCATGTCAGCAAACTGTGTCACAAAAATCATCTTTCTGTCTAGCCTGCCTAGTGTCTTTCTTCTTCAGCTTCGTGGTGACTGTGCCTATTACAGAGGGGAGCCACTCTCACATTTTCTGTACGCAGCTTCACGTGACCGTCTCAGCACTGGCGTGAGAGCTTTAGTTTTGAACGCTTGGACCTCAGCATACTGCCTTGCTCACCGAAGGAAGACTGAAAAATGCTTCTGAAAGGCAGTAGTCTTTGCTAGTGTGCATCTTCTTAGTAAAGATTACCACCCCAGCAGTAAAAATTCCTACCATGTTGTTATTCAAGGACACCCACGGTCCCATGCTTTGTCTTCTCAGCACACATCCTAAGAACATATGGGACAGCTTAACTTTTTTATATTATCATGCGTAGGTATATGTTGGCTATCTGCATGTATGCATAAGTGTTTGCATGTGTGTGAGAGTATTTGTATAGGAGCATATGTGTATACACATGTGTGTGCATGTATGAGAAGCCTAAGGTTGATATTGGAAATCACCCTACATTGCCTTTCCACTTTATTATTTTGAAGCAGGGTCTCCCATCAAAGCCAGAGTTCTAGTCAGGCCAGCCAGCTTACTCTGGGATTCCTGGGCTCCATCTTCCTAGATTGGAATTATAGGTGGGTTACCACATCGAACTGGCATTTGACCTCAGCTCTGAAGATATAAATTCTGATCTTTTTGCTGGTGTGGCAAGCACTTCAACTGCTAAGCCATCCCCTAGTCCCCACTGTTGAGCTTTATCACTTTGGGTGTTATTTCTCTTTTCCCACAATCTTTAGCAGAAAACACTTCTGATGGTTTCATTTGCTTCCCTCTCTCTAAATGGAGAACAGAACCTGGGATAGAATGGTACTCAGTAAATACTGAACAAAGAGCTTTCATCTCCCAGTCTACCCAGACCTACATTGTACTTACCCTTGCATTTTCAGATACCTATTTATAGAAATGGCAATTTTAGACACAGGTCTTGTATATTCTGGGATGGTCTTGAACTTGTGCTCTTCCTGACTCAGTCTGAACACAAGAATTATAAATATGCGTCACCACGCTGGACTCTAAACACAGTATTTAGAATTCATTAGTTAGCTACTAATTTTATACTTTGCCAGGCAAAGTGCTGAGTGTAGAGTAAACAACTGTGGAGACAGGACTCTTTTCATCAAAGATTTCAATGTCAGTGGTATTCAGCTACTGTGACACAATGAAGTGCAGTGCTGGAGACAAGCTATGAAGGAAAAAAATAGATTAGAGGTGAATATCCTCATGGATCATCCATGATTTCTATAGGAATCGAAAGTCTGTGGAGGGCTCATGGGTTAAAAGCCTTTAGCTCACAACCAAAGGGACCTGAGTTTGGATCTCCAGATCCCATGTAAAAATATCAGTGGATGTGGTGGTGGCTGTAATTCCAATCCTGGATGGCAGAGACTGGGAAACCCCAGAGCAAAGCAATAAGGAGATAGAGCAATCTAGAATGATTCCTGATGTCATCCCTGGGCTTCCACATACACATATACTCAAGTAACTTCTTGTAAACATGCACACACACACACACACACACACAATGCCTGATTCATGGCCCAGTAGAGTATGTACTTTGAGGGGAGGAGGGAGGATTCCTAGTAGTAGTTGAGGAAATATACCTAAAAGCTCAGTGCCTATATCTAAATGGAAATAGAATTGCTTTATGATTGACTGTCAGCTAAGCATTTTCTGGATTTCCATTGTATTATGCTCATTGTGTTCAGCCACAAATTTCTGCCTTTGGAGACCTTTGCTTTCAACTGAAAATAAAAAGATATTCAACCAAATAAGTAAGTGAAATAAGTGCTGGTCAAAAATTGAGACAGGAAAGAGAGGAGAACCGTGGGAATGAATGCATTCCAAGGCTTGGGGATTGAGTGACTATCTCTGTTTGTATCATCTTCTATATAATCTTCAGTAAGAGATGGTCAGCCAATGGGTTGTGACAAAATTCTTTAAAGTAAGGATGGAGGAAAGTAGGGTAATACATTGTAGTCATCTTAAGAGTTATCACACTATTAAATACTATGAGAGCACTAAAGTAATCATCCAAAAAACATATGGAAAGATTGACGCAATTGCATCGGGTAAGGATGCTGTGATTAGGAATCAGGCTTGGCACCAGGTAGCCTGACTTTAGCTCTAGCTTTGCCCCTGCCTGGCTGTCTGACTTGGGCAGTTCCTTCATGTCACACAAGGCCTGCCTTTATCAAGTGATGTATAAGGATAATGATAACAGGCTCTCTATCAATGGACTGTGACAATTCAGGACTTCCAGAAGAGAGGAGAGAAGGGCGACACAGCTGGATAATGACATAATGTAAGTCAACAGGACCTGAAGGAGGAAAGCTGCCACCATGGGCCAGAGATATCACATTGCTCTGCAGGAGACCTGAAGATCAGGTAAGGACCAACGAGCTGCCCTCACAAAATGGAAATACTTTTCTTGCAAAGATTGTAAGGTGCCTGGTGTACAATCATCAGACCTGAGTTCGGATCCCCCAGGACCCACATAAAAAGCCAGACCTCAAGATGCGAGAGAGACACTGCCTCAACAAAATGAAAGGAAGGAGCTACGTCCTGAAATTTGCCCTCTGGCTTCCATACGCATGCATGCACATGTACATATATACGCTCTAAGAATGACAATAATAACAACAAATAAATATGAGATTCCACAGCCTGCACAGCATTGCTTTACTAGGACAATACAAGAATGAAGAAAAAGACAAAACGATATATAGAAAAGCTGGGATTGGGTGGTCTGCTCATTTCAATGGAGATTAGTAGCACCCCTGTATTTATTTCATGGGGAAACTGAATAATAATGCTGGATCAACAGGATACAAGGTCATGTGAATAAGTAGGCTGTGAACTTCCCTGCAGCATGCAATGTATTCTGAAGGGAGGTCAGAACAAGCACAAACAACTTTATCTAGAAAAAGAAGACAGGTAGGACTTTGTCCATAGTCACATCCTCCCTCTGGCTTTGAGGCTGGCCAGCTTGGCCCAGGGCCACGTTCTGGTTTCAGCCTTTCCAGTCCAGGGTGTGTGTAGGACATCGCTTTGCCTCTCACATTGCAGCCACTCTCCTCAATGACCAAGAAAGAGGAAATGGAGACACGATTGTTTAAGGGATCATCACGGTCTCTTTATTAAAGTTCTTGGGACCTTTTTAAAGATGGCAGAAGACCTGAAGAGATCTGACTCTGCTTCGATGCCAGAGTAAATCTAAAGTCTAAAACTAGTTATTTTACTGCCTCCGGGTTCATCCCTTCTCTTGGCTGCTCTCAGCGCAGCCCTTGGCTGTAGGAGGGGGATCTGTGGCACTGATTATGGGTGGAAGCAGGCTGGAGATGTGCAAGAGTCTTCAGGGACTGAATCTTGCTGGGTCATTGTGGCTAATCGGGCTCAGTGCAATGGCTGTCGGGATTGAAATGATACTCGGGACCTGAGGATCTATTCATAAAGATCTGCAAGCAGAGACAGAACTACCCAAGGGCATGAAGCACAGAAGGACGGTGCGTTAGTTACTTTCTTGTTGCTTCAATAAAATGCCCGACAAAGAAAAGTTTGAGGATCTGGTCCATCATGCTGAGAAGTCGTGGCAGCAGGAGCTTGAGGTAGCTGGTCACACTGTCTCCACAGGCAGGAAACAGAGAGATGAATGTAAGGGCTCAGCTAACCTTCTCCTAATTATTTAGTCTAAGACCCCAGCACATGGAAGAGTATAGCTCGCACCTAGGATACGTCTTCCCACTTCTAGAAACTCACTCACAGATATGTCCAGAGGTTTGTCTCCCAGATGATTCTAGATGCTTTCCAGTGGACAATCCATGTTAACCATCACAGACAGCAAACAGCCAAGGCCTAGAAGTTGACTAGAGAGGGAGTCCGCAGGACTCAGATTTCATCAACTGACTCAGAAAGAACCAGCCATTTTGAAGAATGTGATCCTAAGGGCTCATTAAAGTCTTCTGAGCTGCTACTTAGCAAGTATTACCTTAGGATTTGACTTACTAAGTCATCAAATTATTTTCAAAATGTTTATGTGTGTGTGTTTAAAGGATGTATCTGTTTCTTGCACAGAAATTGTTACTTGTCTCTGAGTATACCTCTTCTCTTCCTCTGTTTATAAAAAAATCCTGGTTTTTTGTTTAGCGACACACAGAACAAGATAGTATTATTCTCAGCCTCTCTTGTGTATGAATATGACCAAATGCCATCTTCTGTCCAGATGCGCTCAGGAAAAAGGGTGACATGCAACAACAATTAAGTGCAATGACACAGCACTGAACTTGTGCTTGCTTTGGATGTGGTCAAGTCTAGCAATATTTATCCCCATAAGAATATGTTAACAGCAATACTGTGATTTTTCCTGTGTGTGCATGGTATGTATGGCGTGTTCAGTGTATGTATGGTACATGTGTAGTGTGTTCAGTGTGTGTGTGTGTGTGTGTGTTCATTCTTAGAAGGCTCTCAGAATATTACAAATACAGCCTTGGGCATCACTGAAGCTCAGAGGTGATGCTATTAGAAATGCAAAGAGGCATCTTGGCAAAAGAGCTGAATACATGCTCCCATCTGTGACTGTGAGTCTGTCTGCCTTGACCACCGGGAAGACAAAGGACCCTGGTTTGGAGTCCCCATTTTAGGTTCCTGTCTTGAGAAAGCGATCAGCACGTGCTTCCTGAGCACCTGTGCTGCCCCCCACAGCCTCCGCTGAACTCGCTTAATCACACCCTCCAGACGACTGCTTTCTTATTTTAACTTTTTCCCTCTTGAAAACGGCAGAGGAAGAACTAACAGACAGTCACATGCTTCAGGGATTGCGGGAGTCTGGAACCTCAGCTCGTAAGCTCTTGCCCTGTCTGTCTGTCTGTCTGTCTGTCTGAGATGCTGCAGGCATTTCCTCTCTTGGTAGCACTAGCTGCAGGTCGCCAGGCAGACTAGATAATGGGCTTCTGCTGCTGATCTTGTGCCCAGAGCCAAATCCCAGGGGATTTGAAGGTGTGCTCCAAAGCCCTTCCTAACATGATCCCAGTTTCAAGATGACTTCCTATCCCCCAGGGCTCTACTTTCTGCAATCAGCTTCCTTGCTGCCTCTACTCTGGGGCAGGATCTCCCTCCTCCGGGGACAATTTCCTTGACCCCCTTCTTCTCCCGCTGATACCCATCTAATCCACAAAGCTGTAGCTCTAGAGTCAGTTGCTCCAGCGCGCATCACCTTGACAGGGCAGAAGACCTTCTTACACCTTCTTCCTGTCTTCCAGGGAATGGAACCTTAGAACACAAGGCATATTCTCAGTTCTGTGTGTGTCTGTTCATTACCTTCATTCTTCTGCCAGCATAGGAACTTTTTAGGGGTGGCAGCTAGGCCATTCCTTCTAGCATTCCCATGTATGAGAGCCCTAACGTGTAGCAAGTGGTCCACCACACTTATCAAAGCGGACGACTCACTAAGTCCCCTCCACTGAGTCATCAGGAATGATAGTTGCCACTAATCGATCTTCTCCATTCCATAAGCCCTTCGTCCAAATTTGCATCTTCTTTTTACACGTGTATAAAGTCATATGTAAGAGGAATCCTAACTTCCTGCCTCCAAAGACCAAGTAGCTTTCCACCATACTTTTGTCACAAATAACAATGAAAATTGCAAATTAAAATTAGACAAACTGGGGAGATAGCCCAGTTGGTAAAGTGCTTGCCTCAAAAGCGTGAGGACCTGAGCTTTGATCTTCAGAACCCATGTAGGAAAACAAAACCAAAAACTAGGCATGGTGGCACAACTGTCCTGAGACTAATATCCAAAGTTTGTAATATCCTTTGCATGCACACACATGTGCCTACAAGCATACGCCCTTCCTCTGATACACACACACACACACACAAAATTAAATAAAACTGAATCTCTCTTTGATTGTTTTGTTTCACAATTTGGAGTCTCTTCTTATCAGGATGTCACAGAAAATCAAAACATCTTTTTGTCTTTTCTGTGTGTGTGTGTGTGTGTGTGTGTGTGTGTGTGTGTGTGTGTGTGTGTGTCTGTGTGTCTCTGTATATAAGACAGCACTATGTGTGCCTGTGTAAGCCCAAGGATGACTTTAGGAATCATCCTGGATTGTTCTACTTCTACCTTCTTTTACTTTGCTCTGGGACTTTCTAGGCTCTGTCTTCCAGGACTGGAAGTACAGATTGCTGCTATTTCCATCCAGCATTTTTTATTACACATTTAAATTTTGCTTAATCATACAAGCTCAATAGATACCCCCCTCCTCTCCCTCTCCCTTCCCCTGTTGTCCCCCATTGTACTCTTCTCCCCTTCCCCCTCCTTCTCACCCCATCCCTCCCTCCCCCTCTCATGGTACCTACTGCTTCCTTCCTCTCATCCCTCAGAGCTTTCATTATGTGGGCGCAGAACCTCCCTGTGAATCCTCTACCCTAATGAGGGTTAGGGACTCAGTGGCATAGCTTGGGGCCCCTTCTTGGGCTGCCTGCTAGCATGGGAACTCTATTATAATTACTGTTTTACCCCTTGCCTCTAAGGATGCTACTGCCTGAAGCTTTCTCCCCTGTGTTACACACTAGACTGGGGGGAGGGGTCATTGACACATCAGCCATTGTATTGTGCAGGTCAGGCAAAGTCCAATCACCTTGTGGCTATATTCTGGCTGCTTTAGCTCTGACTGGTGTAGTGTCTTGCATATCATTGGCCTCCCCCATCTTTAGGCTCTTACAATATTACCATCCCCTCTTCCACAAGTTTCCCTGAGCTTTAGGATGGGAAAGATTTGGCTGGTCTGGTTTCAGGTGAATAATGTAAGTTCTTTGATGTTCTGAATTACGGTTTGTTACTTTCCATTTTGCTGTTCCTGCATTGCCCTTGGCTGCATCCCAATCAGTATTGAAGGTCATCTCCTCTGAATATGTCATTAAGTGGGTTTGGAACTAGAATTCACTTATTAGGGAGTACATACGGCGCCTAACTTTCTGTGTCTGGGAAACTTTACTTAGTATAATTTCTTCTAATTCCATCCATTTCCCCGCAAATTTCATTAATTCATCTTTTTTGATGGCTGAGTAGTATTCCATTGTATAAATGTACCACATTTTCATTATCCATTCATTAACTGTTAGTCATTGGGTTGGTTCCATGACTTTGCTATTGTAAATAGTACTACAGTAAGCATGGTTGTGCTTGTGTCACTGTAGTGAATTGCTGCACTGGGGGGATTATTCTCAGTAGTAGGTATAGCAGGGTCATATGGCATTTCAATCTTTAACTTTTTAAGAAATCACCATACTGATTGCCAGAGTGATTGTATAAGCCTGATTCCCATCAGCAATGTATGAGAGCTCTCTGTTCCTCCAGGAAGGCCTCTAGGCTACATCTCAGACCCTAGGTCATGTGCTGTTCCCACGAGCCACTTGGCCCATCCAGCATTTTTACATGGGATATGGGATCAGAACTCAGGTCCTTGTGCTTATGAGGAAGAGTCTTAACCCCTGAGACATCTTTTCAGTTCCCAAGGAAGGCTTTTAATGACATCAAAAAGAGGTCATAAGAAAGCATTCCTTCCAAGGGAACTGCATGCTGCTAACTGTTGCCAATGCTGAGGCTGCATGCTGCTAACTGTTGTTAATGATATGTCACCTTATTTAAGCACACAGTACATTTTGCTGAGTGCAAGAAATGGAATGGAACACCTTCCTTCAAGGAGAGAAAATAAAATATAGCCTATCATCTTTCTCATCAATAATTTAGGAATGCTTTATTCATTCAGATACTGGCTGGCAGAGCTTTTCATATGACTTGTATTTTTTAAATATTTCAGATGTGTTTACTATTTTTCCAGTACAAGTTATTAAGCATTCAAGAAGAGCTGTCTATGGCAAAATATGGAACTTTCAGGATTAGGTGCCTAGTAAGCAAAAGAGAAATTGAACTCAGCTTGAGTAATTAATATAATTTTCAGCTATCTCCATAGTTTCAAAGCAGAGACTGAATCTGAAGGTCAATGTTGAAAGTATTGTAATTATAGTTTAGCATTACCATGATGAGAACAGTCTATAATTCCATTTCAAATTCATGCTCAGAAAGAGGTATTTAAATATATTTTTGAAGAAATGGGTTCTGAGCTCAGCCTTTCTTTTCTTTAATGGGTATCTTGCCTTAAAACCTCTGAATTTTCACGTACTCCTCTCTCTTATGAAAACTGGCCTGAGATCTGGAGTTTTTGCCTAGCTCAACGAGCACTGTAAGAACATATTCCAGGGTATGGAGAATCAGAACATACATTTCTTTTGTTAAGACATGTTGCAGTCAGCCTGTGTGGTTGCTGATAAATGACCAACAAATGGCTTAAGGGAACAAGGGGTTAATTTCCTCTTATGATTACTGGTTACAGTTCTCAGTCCAGCTTGATGGGAAAGCATGCACCAACACCATGGCCGAGAGAACTGGCCACACTATCACCACATAATGGTTAAGAGAGGGACGATCCTTACTTGCCAGCATGTCTGGCCAAGTATACACAAAGATGCCAACTCCCTCAGTCAGCTCTTGGTATTTTATTCATCTGTTCTGGGCCTAGTCCTACCCATCATGGACTGGGCCTTCCCCAGCAGCTAGACAATCTCCTGCATGTTTGCTCTGGGATTAACTCAACTACTAATTCTCCACAAATGTGCCCAGAGCTCAAACCCTCAACTGTCAAGTTGACACCTGTGCCTAATCTGACAAGACACATCTTCTCATGTTGCTACATACCAATGTCTCAGGACAGACAAGGCAGTGGACAAGAGAATAGGCCTGGTCCTCCTGACACTTATATTCTGGGAGGAAGATGGACAGTGTGTTAGTTTCATCTTCCTGCTGCTGAATGAATACAGGCTGGACACAACTCGGAGAACAAGGGGTGTATGATTCTCAGTTACATTCATCAGCATGGCAAGAGAGCTCATACCAACTTCACATACACTGTCATACTTACACATGCAAAAAAAAAAAAGAAAGTCAATAGAACACACATACACACACAAAAAGGAAAACAGTGCATGAAAGTAGGAGAAAACCCGTTGAAAAAGGTGGTTTTCAATGGGAGACAGGAGGAGAATGGGATCAGATATTATGGCATGAAAATCACTTCAATTTGTTGTATACATATATGTAACTGTGAACAGATAAAACAAAGTTTTCCAGCCCTGAAGTACATACAAGTCTCAGCCCTTCAGCTTCCAGAGAAGATAACTTTAATGTATCTGTTCTTGTGCTAGATTGGACTATGGACCAACTTTCATCTCTAAATCAGCATCTTCCTAGCAGTGGTCCCAATGAAAGCCTTGTTTGTTGCTTGGTTGTGAGATTCCTGTCTCCCCATCTCTGATGGTCCTGTGGGAGTATGTGAGACATGGTTGTATTGTGCCATGAACATTAGACTATTAGACCATGAACATCAGCTCATTTACTAAGTGAAGCATCAATTAAATGATCCTAAATATTGGCAGATCCTAAAACCTCAGCGACATTCTCCTTCATTGTTCCACATGGTTACATGATGACAAGATGAGAAATTTCAAAAATTCTAACAACAACCCCAATTCAGTAAATATATACCACACATTCCAGTCATTATTATTTGGTAATAATCCAAAGCATTTATTTATTTATGTGAGAGTTTTATGCAAGATCATTGGGTAATTGGTGGAAGTAGGACTCACACAATTGTTTCCACTATTGACATATATCTAAGGATTACAGAAAAGCCATTAGTTAGTTGTTAGAACATAAATCTTAGCAGATGGAATGTTGAACTTATATATTTAGCCCATGTCCAGAACTCTGTCGCTGATGTAAGTTTTTTTTTAATTTTGTAAGTATTTTTATTCTTTTTTTATATATACATTTTTATTATTATTTCCGCTCATACAAACTTAATAGGTAGACCAGTTTCTTCCCTCCCTCCTCCTCCCCCCTGAACCCCCTGCTCCCCCCCGTCTCCCCATCTCTGATGGTCCTGTGGGAGTATGTGAGCCATGGTTGTATTGTGCCATGAACTTCAGACCATTAGACCATGAACATTAGCTCATTTACCCCTCCCTCCCCATCCCCCAGTGCCTCCCACCCCAATTCCCAGAAAGTCCTTTATTGTGCATGGCTGACTCTCCTCTGGACCCTCCTCTCCGATGACGTACAAGGACCCAGTGGCATTTCCCTGAATCCTTTCTCGTGTTCCCCTTAAGCATAGAAACACTACTGTGGCTGTCAATCCCTTGCCTCCAAGAATCTTGGTGCCTTTAGCAGATGCTAGACTTTGTGAGGTCAATAGTGTGTTGGACATTGCGTCGGGCATGCAAAGTCCAATTATGATTGCTTCGGCCCTAACTTGTGTGGAGAATCTTGCATATCATTGCTCCTCCCATCCTTTTGCAGATCGATGTAAGTTTTTTATCAGACATGGTACTCCAACTTTGAGTAAGTCAGTAGTTGAATTTTTTCTTGACAAAGTTAATGTTGTGGCTGCAGTAGACCTGGCTTCTGTGTGGGATTTTGTTTCAGTTGTATTTGGAATATGTTTTGGAAACGGTTTCAAAATCTAGTGGAGGATCAGCAAGGGCTCCCCAGAGCCTGATGCACTGGTTCCACGATCCTCAGCCTTCTTGCACATCATGAAACACATCCATGATCTTAATGGGGCATGGACCACGGGGAACTTGGGGGTGGATTGATGAAAACAAGAATGATGACATTTTCTTTGATGAAGTGTTTTCTAAACTATTCATGAGACATATGCAGTAGTTTGGGCTTGGATTTTGATCATCACACAAAATAAGATCTCTTGGTGTATTATTATAGCCCACATCGATAGTGCATCTAATGGAATTGATCTCTTCTATGATTTCACAGTGCCTTTCTGTTTTGAAGCAGCTTATTGTAAGCTGTCTTGTCTGGGAACTGGATTCATAATCAATAAGGCTAACTTAAGAATAGCAACAATATATTGAGCATTTACAGTTTGTCAGGCATTTTGCTGAGTACTTTTTTTCATTCACATTCATTCATCAAGTGTGTATTGATGCTTTTGTGGTCAACGCTCAGACCGGGCACTGGCCATCCATAGATGAACAGTCCTAAGAAGAACCAAGACCTATATAATACCGGGTCTTCATACTACCCCACATGTGTCCCTCCAAAGATAGTGCTGCTTAGAAATCTGAAGAGACTTCCTTTGCTTACACACAGCATATAGAAGCATATAGAAGGATCTAGAAACAGATGTCTTGGTAGGAATAATCCTAGATTACTCTGCCTCCCTATTGCTTTGTTCTGGGGTTTCCCAGACTTCACCTTCCAGAGTCAGAAGTGCAGCCCACTTTCATTTCTGCTCTATATTTTTAAGTGGAATCTGAGATCTGAACTCAGGTCCTTTGGCTTAAGCCATCTCTCTAGCCCTTCATTGACCTTCATAAGAGTTACCTGCGTTAGCATGAAATAGATCAGTAGATACACCCTTCCCATGATTAGGCCTTCAGGGAGCGGAGGTCTCATGAGGTCTTCCCCTTTCCATGATGAAATGCTCGCAGGTCCAATCCTGTGCAATCTTGTAGAGGTCAACCCTGCTGCAGTGAGTGTGTGGGGGTGCCACTACTCTGTGGTGTCCAGAAGGCACTAGTGGAAGGGTTCTTTTCTACCCTGTGACTCTTACATTCTTCCCTCCCCCTATTCTGGAATGTTCCCTAAGTCTTAGCATCAGGGATGACTTAGATGTGGTGCTTAGCATGTTATGGCCTATAGTCACTTTGGCCAGTGATGATTTTCTATATTAAACACCTTCCATTACAAAAGGAAGCTACGCAGTCGAAAGCTGAGAGCTGTACTAATCTACGGGCATAAAGATAAGCATTCAGAAGGCTGTTGGATGTCATGTCAATACAGAAGTGGCAAATTATATTGTGGGCATAGTAATTGTTGCAACACCAGATGTCCCTAAAGTCTATAATAACCAGGAGAAGCGGTATTGAGATTCTAGGTCCTCACTCTAAAGCATTACTTGGTGATTGTTCTATTTCAGGTTTCTGGACAAGGGCCTTCGTTCATCCTTCTAATCCTCTCACATAGTTAAGATGCTGCAGTTTCTAACAGCTAGTTAGACAGGTCAGGTAGAGTATCTGGTAAAAACACTTTTCATGTAACAGAAAGATTAAGAACAAAGGATTATGGGCTAAGGAGATGGTTAAAGGTTAAAGCAATTGCCTCGCAAGCAAAGGACCTGAGTCTAGATCCCCCGATCCCGCGTAAAAATGCCAGGGGTTTATGGTGGTAATCTGAAATTCTGAACCTGGGCAGAACCTGGAAAACCACAAAGGAAAGCAATATATATGCAGAGCAATTCAGGATCATTTTGGATGTTACCCTTGGACACCTCCACAGGCACATACACCCATATGACCTCTTGAACATACACACACACACACACACACACACACACACACACACACATACACACACACATACACAGAGCAACAACATAGGACTATACCATTCATAGGTGTACATTTACATATGTATAATATCTACTGTTTTAAAAATATATACATTGAATAGCTTCTAAGAAATGTCTAACTTGACAGGTATTTCATGCTTGAATACTTTCAACTCTCTGCTCTACCCAGCAGACTGGGTGTAGGTAATTATATTTTTAATATCCCATCTCTCGGTGGGATTTTCAAGTCCTGTTATGGAATCAGCTTTTATTTAGGGGTGGAAAGGGACATAGACCTGACATCAAGAAATCCGTTTGTCAACATCAAGAAATTCTAAGACCAGAGGTCTGTGAAAAAGTTCATAAGTCCTTAGGAAAGACACACTATCCATTGCAAAAGAGAAACATCTATTATGCTTATAGTCAGAACACATAAAGTGACAATCAATGTTTCAGGAATGATTTTCTTCCTCACACATTAATTGCATGCTAAAACAGGCCATACTAGTCTGCTCATTTCTGTACTCAAACAGAATCATGGAGGATTCAGAGGGCAGCCTAGGTTTCAAGAGAATTCTTTCAATGAAGATGCTGTGTCATATCTTCAATACATCTGATGCTCAGGTTAGAGGTGGTGGCATTGTCATTGCCTCACTTTCCAACAGCTAAAAGATATATGAAGTGGACAAGAGAATTCCTAGTTGAGTTCTCTGCCTAAGAAAGTCACCAACTGAACAAGGTGTACCTCAGCCATGTGACTGGTGATCTAGAAAGCTGCCTGATTCCCTCCTCCACAAACCTCCATTCTTCCCATGCTTGCTACTTTATTTCGAGGCAAAAAAGTTTTTCATAGCTCTAAATTTTAAATGAATTCATTTTCATCACTGAGAAGTCCAATGTGCTATCCATTGCATCACAGAATGGCTAAGATCTAAAACATAATAACCAACAGTAAATGCTGATGTGATGCAGGGAGAAAGGAACCCTTATACATTCATTGTTGGTGGGATTATAAACTCATGCAACACTTTGGAAAGCAATTTGGGGATTCCTAAAAAGGTTAAAAATTGCAATTCCATACAACCCAGCTACTGCCACTCCTGGGATATTCCCAAAGAACACCCCATCCTGCAACAGACCACAATCATAGCAGATCTTTTCAAAATAGCAAAGACATGGACCCATCCTAGATATCCAGCAGTTGATGAATGGTTAATGAAAATGTGGCACGTATTTATGATGGAATACTATTCAATATCAGGAAAGATGAACTAATGAAATTTGCCAGTAAATAGATGTAACTGGAAGAAATCATACTGAGTGAAATATTCCAGAAGCAGAAATACAGATGCTAAAAGAAAGATCTCAACACCCAAACAAGACACAGTCTATTGCAATGAAAGAGCAGTGAAGTAGACGACAACCAACCAGAGCACAGAGTACCACTGACCCTAAAATACACAGCCAGAAATCAGGCCAACCAAATCTCTTCCCAGTTGAAGACTCAGAGAAGTTTGCAGAAGAGACGGCAGTAAGATTGTAAAAATTTAAAGGTGGGGGAGCTACTGGGAGCCAGAACATTACACTCAAGATAGGGTTACACATCCAGGAACTTCCTGCAATGAGACTTATCCTCACCAGATCTTCACTATGGCTGACATATCAATATTTCCCAGAAGCCCTATATACATATATTTGTATGTTCACGTACACATTTATATATATACACACACACAGTGTCTTCTCCTACACACACATATACACACTCCACACACACACACCTTTGTGGTTTTCAACAAGTAAAGCTGATCTGCAGATGTGTAACCAAATATTATTTCTTATTACTTCATTGAGCAGGCAATGATGGTTTTGGTTAAGGACCTTTTGATCATTGAAGTTACCATGAATAACTTAAAAGTTTTTTTTATTTGGGGGACATGAAGTTGGATACACTGTAAACTCCTCTAAGCTACCATGTGGACATATGGTTCTGAAGCTCCGGATAGATGAGCAGAGGCATTGAGGGTGATAGGTTGCAGTCATACCCCTTTCCTCACCTAGTACCTACAAAACACTTAGGAAGTAGGCAAGGGGCCAGTGATCTCTCTCTCTTTCTTTCTCTCTCTCTTTCTCAAATAAATAAAACATTTTAAAAAAAATAAGAAGCAGGCACAAATCTTTGCCAGCTCTAAGAAACATCCAGAGTTTTCTTTTGAAAATGGCTCCCTACATCCAGAACCCACATGTATCTTCATGCATTTACCTCTCTCACCAAAGAGACACATCATTTGAAATTTCCAGGGGTTCAAATGCCAGAGATCTCCCTTGTACTAAGAGGCTGTAACTATTCTATAACCCACACAGCAGTGTGACATAGCTCCGGTTCATTACCACTGGAGGTAAAGGAGCACCAACTCCACACACAAGTATCTGCCTCAGCATCAATATGGTGAATCCACTAAAGTTAAGAGAATTGTCCAAAGTCAAGTGGGTTGGGAGGATGCTGGGAAATATTCCAAAGCAGAGAGCAGAAAGTAGGACTTATGAGTGACCTGAAAATACCATCACTGGTAACAACATGGAGAAGCCTGGAGGATACCTGGCTAAGGATACCAGGCACAGAGAGACAAGTTGCATGTGACCTCATTTGCATGCACACGGAACATAAGGAAACGAATCTCATGACAGTACAGAGTAGAGTGGTTATCACAGGCTGGGGAGAGGAAGATGGAGAGAGGTTGGTGAACGGGTACCTTCTCAGTGGTAAGAGAAGAAGCAGCAGCAAATGATTTCTGGTGTTCTGTGCTCCGTGGGGATTCTGAAGTGTTTGTTGCACAGCTCCAAACCCAGAAGACAGGATTTTGCGTGTTTCCCATGGAGAAATTACCAATATTTAATATTAAGCATGTCCCAGCTACTGAGATTTGAGCATTAGATAATGTAAATTGGTATCACAAAATCACAGTGCACCAAAATATAGAGGTATTATTTTTCAGTCAAAAATAAGCATAAACAAAGAAAAAAACCTTGACTTTTCAGAAGAGGAAAGAGGTAGCCTGTAGTAACCATCAGATGTCAAGTGTATAAAGTGGCTATGCCAAAAGAAGTTCTTTGCTTACACGTTTCTCTCCCTGAAGACATCCAAGGTGTTATAGTTAAGAATAGGTGTCAACCTGATGGTTTACAGTTTGAGCTCTGGGCACATTTGTAGAGAATTAGTAGTTGAGTTAAGCCCTGCATAACTTCATAACCTGCATATGATTATCTAGCTGATAGGGAAGGCCCAGCCTGTAGTGGGTGGAATGAGTCTCCGGGCAGGTGAATAAAATGGAGCGAAGTGTTTGAGAAAGAAGCATCCTTCTGCATATTTGGCCAGACATGCTGCTCTGGCCAGTAAGGATCCTCCCCCCCTCTCTTTCAGCTTCTATGTGGAGATGGTGCAATTCCCTTGGCCCTGGTGTTGGTGTGAGCTCTCCTGTCAAGCTGGACTGAGAACTGTAACAGGACCATCTTAAGAAAATTAAACCCCTTGTTCCTTAGACTGTTTTGTCATGATTTTGTCATGTCAGCAATAATGCAGGTGAACTGCAACACAAGGAAATCATAAGGTGGTAAGGGGAATGGGAAGATGGCTCAATGGTTAAAGCATTTGCCTCACAAACAAGGAGATCTAAGTTCAGATCCCCAGAGCCTTAGTAAAAATGCTGGAGTGGGTGTGTACCCCAACTATAATGATTCTATCCCTGGGGAAAGGAGCCTGGCAATCCCCAGAAACAAACCAACCAGGCTAGTCCTAATAACGTTCTGGATTTGACTAGAGACCCAGGTTCACAACAGTGAGGTAGGAAATGATCCAGGATGATCCCCAGTATCTTTGAACTCCGTAGGCACACACTGAAGTGTACCTGTGTACGTCCACCTACACACACAGGTACATCCACCCTCATGCAAACACACATACGCACATATATAAAAGAAAAAATAATTAAACTAAGTACGATATTTCTTTGTGTGTGTGTGTATGTGTGTGTTTGCATGTGGGTGGGTATTCATATGTGTGCCCGTGTGTATATAATAGGACACTTGAATATGTGTGCAGGTGGAGACCCAAAAGCGACTTCAGGAATCATTGTGGGTTGCTCAACCTCCCTATTGCTTTGCTCTGGGATTTCCCAGGCTCTGCCTCCCTTGGTCCAGAATTAGAGACCACCACCATTTCTATTAGGTATTTTTACGTGGGATCTGGGGATCTGAACTCAGGCCTTCGGTCTTGCGAGGGAAAGATTAACCCCTGAGCCATCTTCCCAACTCTAACTTGACTTGACTAACTCTAACACTAACACACCTTGAGAGTTGGCCCCAGTCAATAAACAATGGCAAGCGTTTAAATAGGGGCTAGGTACAAACACATCAAGACAACTTCATTGACAGACTCTTTCTTTGGATATACAGAGCAAAGCGTTTGAACAGAGGCTATGCCTGGTAATTCTTGGCTGATCTCACTGTACCCATCTGTAATTAGGAGAGTCAAGATACTGGCTCAACACAATGGTGTGTATCTGGGCTCCATTCAGATTTTAGAAGTTCTGGGCAGTGATCCTGAGAGCCATCAATACTGTGAAGAGCTCTCCGGGGGCTACCAATGTTCAATCTGGTTTAAGAACCACCAGAACACAGTGAAATGTAAATGTCATTCCCCATCTTTGGATCCTTTTCATTTTTTTAAGCATTTGGCTTCTTGTAAAGTGCAAAGGCTATTTTCAGAAGCACAAGTAGAATGTTGAAGGAAATCATCTTTGTACATCCACAGGAACATGCACACACAAGCACATACACATACATGGGCATGAGCACCAACGCACATGTACCGCACACACCTTTTTGCAATCCATCATTTTTCTTCTAGTAAAGCTTCAAATTTCCAGACTTTTATGCATATTCTTGTGCTACATACAATTAAGTTCATAATACTACCAATGATAGATTTCTAGATAGAAAACCAACAAATACGGCAGGCCTACACTAGCCCAATTTCCTGCTCTCTAATACTATTGATCTAGAAATTTTGACAGAATTTGAGGAGGATGTACTCAGTGTGGCCCCATTCCACCCAGCTGAAGCCCCTCTTTGGAGTGATTTTCTAAGTTACTGTGGGAGAAAGGACTTTTATAGTGCATGAGTTAAGGGTAACTACAGCCTATGACCCCCCTGGTATGGCTGCTTGTTTGTGGGAGCTACATGGAGAAGGGGGAATCTACAGAAATATGAATGCATCTGAGGTCCAGCAAGTCAGAAGCAAGTGGGTGGAGCAGACCCTCACTGCATGCTTTCCTTTTAACTGACATGTTGTTGAATATCAAATACTAAAGACTTTGAGTAAAGGAACTCCTGGCTCTAGCAGTTGTCTGCTATCAACAGCAAATCATAAAGAATACATCTGGGGGAAAGTTTAGTGTCCAGAATCTTATATTTGAATCTTTTTCATTACAATAATTATAATAACAATAATTCTCTAGTTTTTTTTAACGTAGCCCACATTCATTTCTATCTTTTAAAAAAATATTTGTTTATTTAATGAATGTCAGTGAGCACACATGCATGCTTTGTCCCACAGGTGGAGATCAGAAAACAATTTTCAGAAGTCAGTTGCCTCCTTCTACCATGCAGCTTCCATTCAACACGTGGGCTTCTGGGGATTGAACTCGGGTCACCAGATTTGTGAGCAAGCACCTTACCCACTGAGTCCATCTCAGCAGCCCCATTTCCATCTTTTCTTAATAAGCACAAGATAAACCTTTACTTGAGAATGACACCACTATTCTGAATTAGATGATTATATGTCCAAAATGGTGGACCATGTTTTCTAGGATATGAATTGGTGTGTGTGTGTGTCTGTCTGTCTGCATACAATTATTTGTGTGTCTGTCTGTTTGCATACAATTATTTGTGTGTATGTGTGCGTTTGCAAGCATCCAAGTAACATGCATTTGTTTGTACATGTGTGTACATGTATTCATATTTCTCTATGCATGTACATATACATGCAGTTGTTCATCTATGTGGGGTGTGTGTGTATGCATGTGTTGAAGATGGAAAGGGAAATACTTTCATGGTCTTGGATTGTCATTGTACATTCATCCAGAGTTAGGACATACTGATAAGCTGTCTAAAGAAATCAGTCACCTTCAGAGAATGTTTAACAGGATGACCCTAATGGTAACAGCTGGCATTTACTAAGCATTGAACACAAATCAGTGTTTTTGGAACCCATACATTTCTCTAATCTTCCTGATACGTCAGAAGGTCAGGATTATTACTGTCCCACACTACAGATGAGAAAACTGAGGCAGAGCTCAGGTAAGTTGTTTACAATAGACAAAGCTACTGAAAGAAAGAATATATACCCACCTTTCTGATGGGTTCTCTGAGAAAATTCTATTTCCCTTCTCCCTCTCCAATGTCTCACAGATACCCTACTTCAGTCACACAGGACCCACTCAGAGGCAAGTATAACTTCCTAACTTCCTGTTCCCATACACACCTGCCCTTCTCGAGTTCAATACCAGTTTTTTTCACGAAGTTATCCAATCTCTGAAATGCAACCAGTACTGAACGCAGTGATTCCTTCATTCCACAAGACATTCTCAATCTCTAAAAATACCATGCGTGTGGTTATTCTACAGCTATATATCCATGCATAACTTAATTACCTCCTGTACACATCTGTCACCTACACACACCATAACTCTCTCCTGCACACATCTGACATCTATGCACATCTTAACCCCCTCCCAGATATCTGTCATCTATGCATATTTTAAGTTCCTCTTGTAAAAGCACAGTGTCTGGATTGGGATAGGTTCTATGCTATTGTTTCTTGAACCCCAGAGAGCTGGGAAATGCTTATGATGCCTCTGGGACAAGAGGATACACAGATAATCACTGAGCAACAGAGGACAGAGGGAGCTGTGCAGTGTTCTGTCTGTGTTGACCCAAAGGCTGCTGGCATCCGGCTCTAGTGTGGGTCCCACAGTGGGCTGTCGGCCAGCTCTGACCTGGATGGGCTTCACCGCCTGCCCTCCGTTTATAGAGCCCCTGCATAGTACAACCAGAGGGGTAGAGTCTCAACACACATATTTTCACACACTTTTCATCCTAGACACCCTCACAGGCAACCCCAGCCCTTTTGGTTTAATTATTGGACCCTTCCTAGGATGGTGCTAGATGGTGCCATGTCACTGGAATAAGAAATGAATAGAGATGCATGCGAAAAATAGGAAGAGTGACCAAGCAGGTGCATGAATCATTTCAACACTGCTTGAGACTGCAGTCTTGAATGGTGGTCCCATGCAACGTGAAGTGACATGTTTGTTGTCCCCTGTGAGGCACGAACACACCACCCACACTCTTGACATTTAAGAATTCAAGGGCTTCCTTCACATAAGGATGAAAAACATAGACAGTCAGTGATTATGGGGTGCGACTGCCTTTTCTTCCTCCTGTCTCACAATAAGTGGACATTGTGTGTGCATTTGCTTGTGTGAGTGAATTAAGTGTTTGTGGATACATGAACTGTATGAACTATTTAATTATTTCTGCTAGTTCTTACTGATCCAAGAAACAAAGATTCTTTTATACAAGCATGCAGTTTTTTTTTTTCATTGTAGGAAACCAAACTACACAAAAGAATTTTAAAAAATCCCCAGGAGACTCAACATCATTAGTGGCAAATGACAACGCGTGACAGTTAAACAATCACCACATGGTGAGGATGAGCCGTGTCACATGGAGCCCTAAGATATGAAATGTGTTTCTGCCTCAACTTTCTCAACAGGCAATTGTGCAAAGAACATGACTTGTGTCCTTTGTACCTAACCTGACAGCTGGTTTCCAACTTCAGTTTGCAGAGAGCTGGAAATGGACATTACCATGTATCCGAGGGCTTTTGTTCCATTTGAAAACCATATCACAGGGTACTGAAGTGGCGTGTCACCAAAAGCTATTGTCCCATTGTCAGGGCATCTTAAGTGTAGCAGTGGTTGTGTGTGCTTTCTTGAACTGTTCATCCAAACCCCTCTCAACATTAAGGACCTGCACAATCTTCTTACTGACAGATCATCAGAGAATATGAAAGCAAGTCTCCCAAGAAAGAGGTGACCACAGCAAAAGTCAGGAAAAAAAAAAAAAAAAAAAAAAACAACAACCAAAAGCGTGGACAATAAGAAATGTTATCTCATTCAGAATTAGCATGCTGGTCTCTGCTTTCACTTACTCTAGTGAATAGCCCTGTGCATTTGCCACTTGATTTCTAACGGAGACCATAAACTGAAAATGATTAACCCAAGAGGTATTTCCCAACACTCCAAAGGCTCTTCCAAATAGCCTCAGGAAAGAAAACAATAGAAAACAAGACCTCAGACTGCATACCTTAACCTCCTGGCTGGTAAAGACTTCCACGTCCACCACACAGGCGACCAGAGTAGAAGCATCACAGTCCATGCTAGGGGCTGGCATTCCCCCTTCTGAATTTCCAGTGAAGAGTTAGGCAGCCTCAGAGTTGGGAGTGGACAGAAGCACCTCTGGATGGATTCAACTGTGGCCAGGCTAGCGTGTGTGCGTGTGTATGTGGGAGGTGCTGCCTTACTTGGGAGTGGGGAATGGGGATCAGCTGGAGCCCTCTCCCGCAGCACACAGCAGCCCTCCGCGTCTGAGACAGCTCAGCAGAGTAACGAACGCCCGGCTCTCTCATGCCAATGACATCATCACAAAGACTGAGAGGAGCTGAGCCTTTTTCCTCTCTCTCTCTCTCTCTCTCTCTCTCTCTCTCCTCTTTTATCTCTAGGCAGCACAGTGGAGCAAACTGAATATGATTATGTGCTAAATCTGAACTCAGAGTGAATCAATCCAGGCAGCATTAGCAAGAACTGACTCATAGCTGGTTGGTTTAGCTTATGTTTGCAGAGAGAGAGAGAGAGAGAGAGAGAGAGAGAGAGAGAGAGAGAGAGAGAGAGAGAGAGAGAGAGAGAGAAATCCTGACACCCCTGGTTCTGCGCTAGAAGGAGGGTAATTTCACAAATGAATATCCTGAGGTCCAGGCTGGACGATCTGCTGCCGCAGAGATGGAGCAGGAAGTTGGGGGACCATTTTATTTCAGTCACACCTGTCCCAAGCATCTTAATGCATCCCTGAGTCTGGGCGGACTGGAAATGCATTTATGGAGGCACTGGAGGGTTGGTCGTCAGTCATTGATTTTGGACTGCTTGGGAAGAAGGAAATTACAGGCTTGTGAAAATTCTATTTGAAGTGCCTTAAGTGTAGACTGGTAACTAGCAGCACCCTTCCCAGCTCAGGATTCTGAGCTGTCGCCAAGGTCATTCAAAGCCAAGGCAGTCTGTGGAAAGAAGTCACAGTGAATGTCACACCCAGGGACAGATGGTGGCATCTGATGGGAAAATTCACTCATGTGGGTCACGGTCGGAGCCTCAGGGCTCTACTTTGTCCAAGAGTTTGAACATGTCAGATTCTGCTTCCTGACTGTGGATTCTTTAGGGCAGGTTGGGGATAATCACCTTTGCATCCCAATCCTTAAACAGAGTGGCCAATATACATGACATGTGTATAAGGATTAAATCAATCAAATGGGAATTCCCCTCCACCCCCCTCTCAAAGGAGGACCAGGCAAAGGAAGACTATCAGATTGGTTTTACTTTCATGATGAACTATATGAGTGTCAAGGGATCTCACTACCATGCCAGCACAATTTGCCCCAAATAGAAGTGCAGTTTCTTCTGTGGCCACCTGTGTTTCCTGCCTTGTAAACAGCTGGGTACCTTCAAGTACATGACTACACAAAGCATTCTGATTTTACATGCCAAAGAGAAAGACAATTATTTTAGATTAAGGAGAGATGTTTCATGCTTGATCCGCAGTGGATTACATGTAGGTACCAACATTGTTTTTCAATCAAGCATTTTTTTCATTCTAACAATAATCAGCCTAGGAATCCATTTTCAGACCCTGCAAAATGTGTATATGTGTGTGTATGTGTGTTTGTGACTTATATAACACCTATGTTATCCAGGCACCATGAGAAATAAGAAGTCATAATATATCCTTATCACTTTCTGATGATGAATATGTACAAAGTTGTGTAGCAGATGTTCTTAAGGTTAAAATGATGAATAAGCAACGTCCTCATCCTCCAGGAGCTTAAAATCCAGAAAGAGATGGGCTGGGGAGATGACTAAGGCGTTAAAGCCTTTGCCTCACAAGCAAAAGGAACTGGGTTCAGACCCCACATAAAAATGCAGGGTGGAAATGGCAGTAGCCTGAGCTTCCGGCTCTGGAAGGCAGAGCCTAGGAAACCTCAGAGCAAGGCAATAAAGAAGTAGAGTTATACAGGGATCCAGGATGATTCCCAATGTTACCCTTGGACCTTCACAGTTGCACACATATTAGTGCCTTCTTGTATAACACACACACACACACACACACACACACACACACACACACACACACGTAAAACCTAGCAAGAATAAGACAAAGAGGCATTTCTGCAAAAGTATAGTAGTAGTGGAGAAGAACTGCGGAAGCATTCAATGGGAGCACTGGAGAAAGAGCACTGCTGAACGCTAGATGCCATGTGGGCACAGCGGATGGGTATCAAGAAGGACCTGACCTCTGCTCTGACCTTGAACCCCAGGAAGCCTCTGGCAGACAGCAGGGTGAAGAAAGCTCTCCAGCTAGGAGCCAGCAGACTATAAATGTCCACGGGAAAAGGAAGAATAAGGTATTTGGGGCAAGTCACATTGAAGATTAAATTTGAAGGCAACAAGAGCCAGATAATACGAAAGCCCAAGGGGCCCTGAGCGTTGATCTAATCAACCACGGGTGCGAAAAACAAAATTTCCAAGAAGCTAAATAGGGTCCTGTGCATGTTGAAATACAGCTAATATAAAAAAATACATCCAATGAACAAGCCTTTCAAAATCGCTGGTCTCTTCTCAAGAAGTTAAGGGGTTCTTTTCCCCTCCATCCCCTATGGCATGCTCTAAAATTTATTTTCTAAAAAAAATATTTCACAGGCAGTATCATACTGATAAGTGTCCAATAGCTCTCTTCCAATTTATAGTGTTTCCAGTTTCCACAGAGTACATTCAAGGGGGGGGGGTAGAAGAATGGGGATATGGTCTAGTAAATATCCCCAAAGCAGGTAGCTGTCCACATGCACTGAGCTCCAAGAGGTGAACAGACAGACCCGAAGCAACAGAAAATCCTCCTGACACAGAGATACCTTGCAGGTAGTACATGTGCATGTGAGCTCAGGGATCCCCCATCTCCATGCCCCCCCAGTCTCTGACAGCTGAGCCAGGACACAGCCCTATTCATGAATACGCTTTTCAGTTGATAAAGTGGAGGGAAATCTAGAATTTGATGAAACTATTGCTCTGCCAATGACTAACCACAGGGTGCCGGAGGCAGCAAGGCACAGATACCTTAGAAAACATTTGCTTTCCCTCTGCCCAGAAGATGCCCTTAGGGAAGAGGCAGCTGAGTCTGTGTGTAAACACACACACATACAACCACACACACAACCACACATGTACATACACACACACAACCACACATGTGCACGCACACACATCCCTCCACAAAGCTAAAGGCACTGCATATCTTCCAATACAGATGTGGCCACGGCAATAGTGGCCACATGTTTTGCTAATGAGCAGAGAGATGTCCACTATACACATGGGTGGTGGAAGATTGCACTCCTGTGTGTCATCCTGGATCACTGGAATTTCTTATTAATGCTCATTGCAGAGAATTTCAAACCTATTCAGAAGTCGAGAGAGAGCAAAGAGTGAGACTCCATGCAGTCTGTGCCCAAGTGCAAGAATAAGTCATCATCCTCATTGTTATCATGGATCCTCTGTTGGGGGTCCTGTGTGGGGCGCCCAAACCAACAGGCATCAGTGTTGCCTGGAAACATCAATGTCGCCTGGAAACTGGTAGGGAAGGCAGTTCTTACTGGGTCCTGCCAGCACCAGATGCCCTGGAGGAAGGACCTGTGTCTATTTTAACAAGCTCTAAGGTGATTCTAACTTAAATTTAAGTCTGAGCATCAGGGTTCAGGCCCTACTCATTTCCCGCATCCCAATTATTTCAACATAGATGCCTGACATAATTTCAGCTGTAATATTCCACTACAGATATCCATACATATGCACATATATACATGTACAAATATGATATATATGACTTATATTAATATATACATACACAGAATTCCTGTTTGTAATCACCATGTTTATCAGTATACATTCCAAAAAGTTAGAAAATGTCCTTACTGTCCCCAATTATTCCACAGGTTGCGATAATTCTCCAGCTAACAGTACAACACCCTCTTGTCACCATTCGTCATCACAATTATCACTATCACCTTCACACCATCTTGATACATCTTGCTGCCCCCTCCTTTTCCTTCTTTCCTCCTTAACATATTGCTTATTTAACCTGGGATCCGGACCACTGTGTCCTCCTCATGCTTCTTTTAGCTACAGTTTTCCTTCACTTCTTTATTTGCTCTCCTTTATCACTGGCTGGGTTAATGGTAAAACTGCATGATTTGCCCTTTCGAATCTCTCTCAAATCTTTACACAATGCCACTTCATTGCTTGTGGGCCCTGTGTGCTGAACCTGGATTTCTGATGATTCTGGTTCTAAGAAGATTCTTTCATCAATGGTATGTGTATGTGTGTGTGTGTGTGTGTGTGTGTGTGTGTATACATGGTGCCTGTCTGGCTCTCTTCTTGACATTACCAATCATGATAGTTACAGGTGTCAATTTGACATAAGTGAAGGCTTGAGCTCTGGGCACAAGAATTATGTCTGAGCAAACCTACAGGAAATTGTCTAATTGATGGGGAAGGTCCAACCCATAGTAGGTGGGAACATTCCCTGGGCACATGGAAAAGATGGAGGAAGCTGGCTGAAGGAGTTGGTGTTTTGTGGTATACCTGGCCAGATATATTTGTCTGCCAAATAAGGATTGTCCTTCTCTCAGCAATGGATATAGTATGGCCATTTCCCTTGATTCCTGGTATTTGGGTGATTTCTCCTGCCAAGCTGGAGTAAGAGATGGAACTGGGCAATCACAAGAAGGAATAAAAAGCTTTCATTCCGCCCTCCTTTAAGTTGCTTAGTTGTGACTTTATCAGCAATACGCAAAGTAAGTGCAGCAGTGGTCTCCGTGCTCCATGCTAAGACCTGGTGATTGTGTGCCCTGGTGAAGACACTCCCTCATTCACTCAATCTCCTCCCCTGCTATATCCTCCAAAAATCACTGAAGAATTTTACCAATATAGGAATCCTTAAATGATCACTAAAACCCTCATAGGTTAATCCACAACATTTTTATGTTGTTGGTACATATATTATCCATCCTTGTCTGGTAGAAATCTAATGAGATTGGCTTCTGAGTCCTTTTGACAGAGGCCGATAAGTCTTTGAGTGTTTTGCCTTCGGGTGTGACAAGATGTTCTGATCTCCTCTTGCTCATTTCCTGCCCAGATAAGGGAGTCAGGCATCTCTCCAAGGAATCCTGACTGCACATAGTAAATATTTCAACACAATCTTCATACTTTGAGTTGCTCTTTGCACTGGGTTGAGTATTGTTTATCGGCCAAGCTAGGAAATATCTGAAGACATTATGAAGATAAGCTATGAGACTGGCTGATCATTCCAATGATCATTCAATGATCATTGAAATATAAGACTCCAAGGGTTTTGCTGAAACTTTACCATTCTTACATTTATAATTCCTTCCTTCATCAAACATCTTGACTCTTGCCAACACAATAATCAGATATGGGCTTTATCCTATATTAATACACCCTGTCAAAATCCTCAAAAATCACAGGATTAAAAACTACCAGAAAAAATTCAGACTTTTTCTCACTTATTCCTTTTATCTTTAGGACACAGTTCACAAAAGATACAAAAATTATGTTTTATAGTCATTTGGAATCATTCCTCTATTCTACCAAATCAATGCCAAGTTTGGTTCATTTATTTCATTTTACTTCTGGCTTCAATAGATTGCTTTTTCCTTTAAATTAAATTTTGTTTTGCAGACATGTATAGTATCTACATGGTTCAAAAATCAATCCAAGGGCCACTTACCTTTTTCTTACAGACAGGCTCTCTCCTTGCCCTAAAGATCTACAATTAACCTAGGCCTGGCCAGTAAGCCCTAGATCTTGCTGCCTCATCTTCCCAATGCTGGGATTAGACACCCATGTCACTGCACCTGACTTTGTGTGTGTGAAAGGGGGTATATGTATGTGTGGGAAGTACTTGAGTGCATATGCCTGTGAAGATCAAAGGATAACATCAGAAATCATCTTTGATTTTTCTATTTCCTTATTGCTTATCTCTGGGGTTTCCTAAGTTCTGTCTTCCAGGGCTACAACTGCAGTCCATGTACACCTGGCATTTTTACATAGGATCCAGGGATCTGAACTCAAGTCCTTCTGCTTGTGAAGCAAAGGGTTTAATCCCTGAGCTATCTCCCCAGCCCCTGCACCTAATTTTTAACATGGGTGCTGGAGCTTGAACTTGGGTCTTCATGTTTATGTGTCAGGCATTTTTCCAATTGCCATTTAGCTTTCTCTGGAATAGCTCTCCTTATCTTTATTGTTCATCTTTTTCCTCATTAAGAATATTGACACAAAGATTAAAAAAATCACCTTCCTTTTTAAGATAAATGACAGTACAGTTTGCATGCTTTTCTTTGTATTACTTTCATTACTGAAAAGTAACCAGAGATCAAACACTTCATCGGAATACGTAGAACTAGAGGCAAATGAAGGTGCCTTGTATCATAGGACAGTGAGGTTGGGGAGGTGGGGACAGAAGTCTATGGGTTAGGGACACTGAAAGGAGAGAAAGAAGGACACAAGATATAGTCTCCCCTTCCCCCATGTAGCAGAAGTCCCAATTAGGCCGAAGCTGCAGTGTCCTCGGGCAGTCGGGGACTGCCCTCATTCCGCCACCATCCCATGAGCCCTGACTTCTTTGTGCCTGTGAATACCTTTCAGCTGATTCCCTGGCAGCGTCCTCCTTTCTTCTCTACCTGATCTTTCTCCCTGGTTCTGAAGGTCTTCTCCCTGTCTGGATTCATCCCTTAGGAAGACATATTTTCCTCTTCTCCTTCCTTGCCATCTGTATTAGATGACACACGTAGTCCAAGCAGCACTAAACCTAAGAAGCTGACACTCGACAAATTACAGGGATGAAAATAAGGAAGGTGGGCCCTTGGTCTTCCTGTCCTTGGGGCGTTACATTCGTCTCCTCCATCCTTTTCCACATCAGGCTCATCCCAGGGAGACCTTGATCAGAGAAGGGAAGCCCGAATTCTCAGGAGGATCTTCCAAACCAAAACTGGGCCATCCATACGGATCTCTGGGAATATTAGACACTGGGATTATCGGCAGCCACCTTTTGTACCAATTGCCTTGGGCAGAAGCAATATTTAAAGATATCAAAGATGGGAAGACAGGAACCCCGAGAAGCAACAGGGTCCCTTCAATCAGCTGCTCTGACAGCAGTGGAAGCAGTTCACACATACGCAGATGGTCCTGAGGCAAACAGCTGGTGGTAATAAGGTGACAGTCACAAGGCACATGGGTCTCTCTGGGGTTCCTTCCTGAAACTACTGTGACGTGAGGAAACTGGCGCTGACTTCTCATGAGACAAGAGCAGGAGACTGGGATTGGATTTCTATAAAGAAAATGTCTTGCCAGTGTTCTCTTTCCATGTTTCTCCTGAAGTGGCTAATCTTCAAGGTCAACTTGACTAGATTTTGGTTCAGGATGGAAACATGTCCTTGGCTGTGGCCATGAGGGTGTTTAGATTGAGTTCTCTAACTGGCAAGTGAAGTAGTAAGTATCCTGGAGACTGTGTAGGAATATTAAAAACAACTGGTTAAGTGTATCAGGGACAGGGAGAAGCAGGAATATTATCAGAGAGATGGGGTAGAAGTAACTTTTTAGTCTCATCTCCAAGGTAAAGATGATAAGTGCGTTGTCTAAAGCAATGAAAAGTCCTGGGGACTAGCAAAATTAAGAAATTCTTGAATGGAAGAGAAGGCCAGTTGTAGTGAAGGTCTCTAACTGCTCTTGTGACTGCATACTTCTCCATAGTCAAATTCCTAGGCATGAGATCCAATTGTCTAAGCTTTACTGTCAGTCATGGAGAAGAGACTATCTCAGTATAAAATGATGTCAGGATGGTAAGCAGTTCAAAAATAACGAAGGACCCCCCCTCACTTTTGTCTACAGGAGTATTTTCTTTGACCTGGTTACTCTATAAACTCAGAAAGGTTCACTGATATCTTAATGTTGGCATAACTGAATTTCTTTATACATCTGTCCCCCAAATTGAACTTCTCAGAGCAGGTCCTGTTATTAAAAACTCTTGGTTTTGCTTGGCTGTCTTCTGCAACTGGAATTCGCTTATCTAATGACTGTTGGATATATCATGTATCCACCACACAGCTAGGCACTGGCCTTAGGAAAATGACAAATCACTGTTCCTTTCTTTATGGAGGTTTGGCAGATAAAGTGCAAATAAAGTTGGAAATAAAGCGATTGTGATGTGACGTGCTGAAATGTAATATAAATTGTATTTTCTATAAATGATGTGGAGACAAAAATGTAGCATCAGCAAAGGGCATCCAGGCATGTCCTAGGGAAGAAGTACTTTCTGAACTGTGAAAGGAGAGAGAGGAGGAAGAAGAGAAAAAGAAGGAAGAGGAAGAGGGAGAAAAGGAGAAAGGAGCAGGACATATGATCCATGAGATCCATCAGATACCTACACTGACAGAAGCTCTGCCATCTTCATGAACTGGCTCCCAAAAGCAGTTGGAAGAAAGAAATGATGCCCAACTTTGGCTTCTCACATTCCTGAAAGTAATATGCAACATTTCTCCTCTCACTCCATTGGCTAGTAGAGGATTACACTTGATTAGGAAATCATTTTCTATGACTATACCATGGAGGCCAGTATAGAACTATGATAGACTCTCTGTACATCTCTCTTTATGATATAGTTGGACATCTCTGAGACTTCATAGCTATGTTCTTGGTTTGCTCAATAGAAATCACCATAACACTCAAAGGTTGAGGAGACAGGAGTCAATGGAGTAGGAAACTTCATGCTGAGCATCAGTACCAGCACCAATGATGCCTGCCCTTCAGATAGGATGTTACAGAAACCACCTGTGAAAGGGAACAAGGATGGCATAGGTCTCCTGTCATTCATTCATGCATTTATCCATTACTCAGATATCATCTGTATGACTTTGATTATCTCCTAGCCATGTCCCAAGTGCTGTGGATATAAGGATAAACAAAGCAACCCAATTATCTATTCAGATATGAGCTATAATGGATACATGTGAACTATATGAGTGGGAATAATATACGTTATTTGAGCAGAAGAATGGCCTTCCACTAGAGTAGCATGAGCATTTCCCATCACAGCCTCAGAAGCCTTATTTTCCCATAATGCTATGCAGATCTGTCCTTGATTCTCACTTTGCCCTTTACTTTCATGGATAATAACCACAGACTATTTGCAGACTGTATTAAAATGAATTTAGAGGCAGGGAAAGTCAAGAGGCTACTACTCTAATAGACCTCACTGTTTTTTTCTTCCTATGAAACAGAGTTCCTTCCATCACTCACAAAGTCTTGTGTGGTCAGTCCCTAGACTAATGATATCACCCTAATGTATTCAGCCTGCCCACCCTGATCTCTAATCCACATGTACAGATTGATTACAGTGGTCCACTCATTGATTCTCACTTCATTGTGTCACCCATGTTTCTAGCTATGCTTAAAAAATCACCTCTATCTACCTACTTATAAACCTAGAAAAGAGGTTGCCTAGTTGGGATCCCCTTTAAGTGTGACCCTGTACTAGCTATTGGAGTGAGAACAAAAGTATTGCATGCTACTTTCAGGGTTGGTGCACAAGAACACGGTTTATGACATCATTTCCTTTCTTCCAACTCCTTATGTCCTGTCCTGCTGCTAGTGATATTCTAGATGAGCAAGAAATAAGTTTGGACCCCTAAGAATTTAGTATTCCCTTCTACAATGTAGATGTTGTAGTTATACTTTTCTTTCCGCTGTGAGACAACACTCATATACCACTTAAGGGGAAAAAGGGAGATTTATTTGGCTTATAGTTCCAGAGGGAAGGTCTAGTCCATTATGGCAGGAAAGGCTCAGCAGGAAGCAGAAGTTGCAGATGACTCAGGCCACCATAGTTATCATGAAGGCAGGGAGAGCAAAAGCAAAACTGCAAGAGGAAAACAGAGCTAGGCCAGAAAAACGTCAGGCTTACCCAGAAGGCTCCACCTCAAGTTGCCATGACCTTTGTGAACATTAACAATAGCTACATATTTGAACATGTGAGCTTATGTTTAGGGGATTCATATTGAAACCATGGACATGACAGTGCTGTGATATTCTTATTTTTGTAAGCTAATGATATTACTAAAACAGCGATGAGTAAAAGATGTAGGTTGTACTTCTTAATCAGACCAACCATTATAAAGTAACAGAAGAAGCCTGGGGAGATGGCTTAGCCCTTAAAGCACTTTCCAAACAAAACAAAGGATTAGAATTGAGCTTCCTCAGATCCCACATAATGTGTCTCATGGGTGTGGTAAAGCCTGGGAATTCTCAGAGAAAAGTAGTTAGCCAAACTAGGCATATAAGTGAGCTCTAGATTAACTATATACCTAGCTTCAAAAGAATAAGCTGGAAGAATGATCAAGAATGAATCCCAATATCACCCTTAGGTCTCCACAAACATGCACACACACATGAACCCAACCATATGCAAACACACACACACACACACACACACACACACACACACACACACACTCACTCAAAAAAGAAAGCAGCAAAAGGAGACCTATATTTAAAAGTCCATGAAAAAGAATTAGACACTAAAGCCAATAACCGAAATAAATCAAAAACTAATTTACCGAAGAAAGACAGAAAAGGAATAGGAATATAGGTCACATGGAACAAACCAAAAACACATGCCACAATGATACATGCAACCCAACGAAAATGGTAATTACTTGAAATGTAAATGGATGGCAAACATTTTAATTAAAGGCAGAAAATATCAACACTACATAGAAGAGCTAAAATCAAAGTCTTTTCCCCAAAAGATAAATATGTGAAGTCTAACCACTCAAATAGGTGAAAGTAAAAGACTGAAAAACTATAAACCATGAAAATCATAACCATATAAAATTAGCAGTGTATACATTAATAACAGACAAGGTAGGTGAAAAGATTACCACTGATGAGGATATATATTTTATAAATTTTAAAATAAAAGATATAGTAATTTAAGACGTGAATATACCTGATATAAGTGTTCAAAGTCCACTGAGCAGAAACTGACAGAATGGCAGATAGCAGCAGATCTACTATTAGAATTGGGTATTTTAACATTTATTTTAAAACTGGTACCAAAAATATCAGCAAAGGAACCTAGGGAGATGGCTCAAAGTACCTGTGAGGATGAGGACACAAGTCCTGTGCCCAGTACTCAGGTTAAAAAAGAAAAATGAGGACAGAGAAAAGTGGCTGTGCGAGTAAAATTGCTGCCCAAAACCAGTGGCCTGAGCTAAACTCAGAATCCACATAGTGGAAGGCGAGGAATAGACTCCACAAAAGAGTTATCCTATGATTTCTACACACGCACTGTGGCACACACATCCCCCCCCACACACAATCAATCAATCAATCAATCAACCAGGCATGACTGATATATGCCTGTAAAAACGGCAGTAGGTAAGCAGAGACAGGGCTCTCTGGGGCTGATTGACTAGTGAGAGACTGTGCCTCAAAAAAAAAAAAATCACAAAAATAGTGGACAACTGAGGAATGTCATTCAGAGTTGTCCTTTGGCCTGGGCCCTGCCCCCAGTACACACAAATACATACAAACTATCAACAAAGATAAGCAAGATATGAACAAGTCTACAAATGAATATGAGCTAATTGGCACTTATAAAATACTCCACAGCTAAAGGACACAAAGGATCTTATGCACACAGAACACTCGCCATAATTCCTCATGTCCTAGAGTAAACAAGCTTTGGATAAATTGAAAGGGTTCAAATCAGGTGGCTGAGTGGTTCTCAAAATATTATCCCATGGGGTGGTTATGATTCTTTTGTGAGGCTCATAGAACCAAGACTGTTTTCAAAATATTGAAACGCATGCAGGTTTTCCCTACTCTTTTCTCATTAGTTATTTACAGTGGAAGTTTCCAGAAGCCACATGATATGTCCTCTCACAATTGAAGCATTGAAAACCCAAAGGCAAAAAAAAAAAAAAATCCAGTTTCTAAATTAAGCCAGACATAAAAGACGTTTGTGAGAATGTTAATTATTTTCATCACTTTTTATTGTGGAAAACATAGTATTCTCCACAAAAATAATTTTTAACATAGGATTCTTGAAATGATATTTTGAAAACCTCTAACTTTAATTTCTTTTTTGCATTTTATTTATTTTTGAGCAAAAAGAGAGAGAGGAAAAGAGAGAGAGAGAGAGAAGAAGGGTACATATGAACCACATGGATTTGGGGGGACTGACTTTGGGTCACCAGGTTAGTGAGTGGACACCCTTACCAGCTGAGTTATCTCACCAGCCATCACCTTTAATTTTTAACAAAGTAAATATAAACAAACATAATCCATGTAAGAAGGAACTCTTTGGGGGATGTTTAGTTATTTTTATTTGTAGAAACTGATGAAATCATATCTTCTTAATTATTGGCATAAAGAAATTGAGTAGAAATCAACAAAAAATTTATCTCTCAACTCCAAGTATCTGAAATAAAACTATCCTCTTTTGAGTAAACCTTGAAGAAGAAATCTAAAAGGAAATTTAAAAAAACATGTAACTCAAATGATAATGAAATAATATGTTGCCATTGGGATAGGTTAAGAATGAATGCCATAGCCTGGTGTGTTTATATCAAAAAGAAAATTATAAAATTCAGTGAATTACATATTGACATTAACCCGTTCAGAAAACAGAGACGGAAGAGGAACTTCACTATTTTGTCAGGACAGTACAAAGCTTATGCCAATATTTGGTGAAGTCATTCAAATGAGCATACATATTCTTTCACCGCTAGTGGTATCAAGTTTAGAAATACCTTCAAGCAAATTGCTGGGAGTCTGAATATTTGTGTGCAATAACATAATAGTGAAAGAAATGTTAATTGCAACTATTTAAGTAGCCTGGAGCATTAGGAACCAGTTAAATAAATTAGGATAAAAGCCTATGGGCTGAATTGTCTGCAAATTCTAAAAGTGTATTCACAAAGCAACTAATGCTGTGGAAAAACCTGTAGATTATGGAAAACAGATATACAGTCAGATTCCATTATGACATTAGACACACTGCTGGAAATATGTAGATTATGTAAAATATATAGAGTTCCATTATGGCATCAGACGCACTTCTTGCCATGATATCTGTTGTATTCAGAAACTCACTGCAGTTGTAGTTACCTGCAGCAGGTTGGTTTCTGAAACATTCCATCAAGGATGGAGAGACATGTCCCTCCTTGAGCAGTGATTGGCAGGTCATGGTTGCTGTGAAAAGTGTCATTTTCAGTGGTGCAGCCACAGGTAAGTTGCCCTTGCTCAAGTAAGTAATCTCTCATTCACACTCAGGCAAACAACCCTTGCTGACCTCAGTGGGTCCCCAAACCATCACAAACAAGAAAGTAAGAGGGGAAGGTTTTGGGCAGAAGGATAGTTTGAGTATGAGAGGGCAATATGGAGTGCAAATGATTAAAATTAATTATAGAAAGGTGTGAGATTAACAAAGGATTAAAACAGAAATTTTAAAAGACTGAAAAAAATGTGCTTAAATGTTACTAAGTGCTCCATTCTGGATTGAGGGATTTGCTACTAATTTCGTTCCTCTTTTTTTGCATTTGATATAGTTCTCAAATCATCTGTGATGGAAATGTGCCACTTCATTGATAGGGGAAAACACAACTCCTAAGAAGACTTCTGGATGACATAATACTATAATTCACATCATAGTATTTTCCTGAAGAGCCTCTGAAAGTTGCCAATCCCATGCCTGTGATGAGAAGATGCCACCAAATTGTGAGACTCTCAGGACCAGGTCATTATGATAGCAGTGTCTTAAGTCACTGTCATAAAGCACTGTCATGACGCAAGTAAAGTAATGGTGGTGTCACTGCCTACACTGACCAAATCAAATGACAATTTGGTGGAATAACTCAGGTGACCAGATCCCAAACTCAGTCGTCAGTGAGAAAGAATGCCTTTTAATTCATCCACTATTTGATTTAAAAAAAATAAAGGAGTTTGGCATTTGCTTATAGGTATGAACTTAATAACTGAGAATTGAGCCTTCAAGCACTCCCATGGCCAGCCTGTAGGAGACTATGCAGGAAGACTTAGTCCATGGTGGGAAGGATTGTTCCTTGGGCAGGTGGATGAGTTGGAAATGGTTCGCCATGAAAGTGTGCCCTTCTCTTTGCTCTTCCCATGAACAAGGTCTGGCTGTTCCCTCAGCTCATGATGCTATTACTCTTCTTCCACAAAATGGACTATAATGTGGAACCGTGAGCATGAATGAAACCCTTGTTCCTCTATATTCTTTTTGTTACGTATCCATTAAACAACAGGACTATATGATTAAGACACGGAGAAAAAGTACAGTCGATGGCAGGATGGTACACCTCAGATCACAGTCTCCGTGGCATAACTGAATGTGCCCTTGGTCCATACCCAGTCTTGGAGTAAAGCAACCCTAGGCAACCCCCAGCTGTCCCCTGTGACACAGGGACATTGGCCTGTCTTTCCAAAGCTCTCTGCAATGCAGGAATCCAGCAGCAGCTTCCTCTTGTCATGTTGGAGTGGCAGCTAGAGCCCCCTTCATTCTGCCAGTGGGAACAGAGGTTCACGTCAATCCCTGAGTTTGCTCCACAACTGCTCCGTGAACCAAGAGACTGGGCAAAAGTCATCTGGCCTATCTGAGCTGTGGATTCCCCCTCTGCTCCGTGTAGGCTGGTGCCTGGCATGAACGGTGTCATGGACCACACATCGAGGAAGACTCTGAGGTCATTTTGAGAATCTCCCTGGGATGAACCACTGCAGTGCCTGAGACGATGCAATTCCCCAGTTGATCTCAACCTTCCTCCCTCACTGCAGACCACTGAGCACGCTCCATCCCATATCAGCAATTGGTGGCCACCCAGGATGAAGATGGGCGTGGTGACTACTAATTCACAATTATAGAAAGATAGATCAACAGAGTGAATGTGTAGGAATTACTATGTACTCAAACCTTCAAGAACAGCGGCTTAGCCTCCATCTCGCCTCCTTTTTCTTTCCCCTCCCAAGATTGAGTTCAGGGTCTGGGGTCAGGATAGGAAATGCCACCTTTAGGATCACAAGTCTTGTCAGACTCTCTAGCTGAAAGGTCCCCACATCTACCACAAGCTCCCCAGAATCTCAAACAATCCTCCTGAGCTCTTAGACCAGCCACTTCAGACCTGAACCTCTCTCCCCAAAAAATACTTAATAGAAACAATGTTTTCCAAGCTCTAACTCAAGCATCTTTTGTGCACTGGAACTTTCTGGAACTCATCCAAATAAAAGTCCCCTGGGCCATCCAGGCTCTGAGCCAGGAACAGGGAATTGACAGGTAACATGGGGACACGGAGTTTCTTGGAGAGATCAGAGAAAAGCAACCTCTGAGACAGAAAAGAAAGATACAGAAAGGGGGTGGAAGGAGGTCCCTGAGGGCTAGTCACCTATGCCACCTGAAACAAACACCATATTCTGTGTGTGTGTGTGTGTGTGTGTGTGTGTGTGTGTGTGTGTGCGCGCGCGCGCACGCGTGCGCTGGGTATTCTGAGGAACCTGGGATCCTGGGGTCACTGGGATACAGGCATGACCTATGGGAGCAGGTAAACCTTCAACGGCATCTTGATCAAAATTTGACTAACGTTTCACTTCAGTTAAGAGGAACTCTCCTTTTTGGTATACACTAAGGGTCAGTTCTTACCCTGACACAGATTCAGCTTCGAACCAGTTCAGATTACAAAAGTCCCTAGTTAACCCTCATGGTTAATAATTACTCTAGGATGAGAAGTGAGCTTCATTCATTACTCCCATGGCTTCTTTGATTATACTGATTGCAACTCTTTTTAAAGCTATGGAAACTTGCCCAAGACAGTGTTTAATTTCCCAGGTGGCCATGAAAGAAACAAGGATTTATTTACATAGAATAGGAATGACTGATTTACATTTTGCAGTAAGATCAATGGGAGTCTCATTTCTAGCTATATATATTATATACATATATATATTATATATATTATATGCATTAGTAGGAACTTACCATGTTATCAGGCTTTAAACCCTGCATTGTATTTGTATAATTTCTGTACATGCATATGCAGGCAAAAATACCAGAGGGCACTTGAGTGTGTGTGCCCTAAAGTCCAAAGGTGACATCTGCAATCATCCTGGATAGCTCTTTCTCTTTATTGCTTTGCTCTGGGATTTCCCAGGCTCTGGAAAGTAGAGGCCATTGGCATGTCTGGCATTTTTACACAGGATCTGAGGATCTGAACTCAAGTCCTTCTGGTTGTGAAGCAAAGGTGTTAACCTCTGAGCCATCTCCCCAGCCCCCTACATTGTACCTGATGGTTTCAAACTCTGTGGAATTTTCTTCTTGCTGCTGGCAGGGACATTAATTCGGTGAATCACAACCTTTATTTATTTTCTTGGGTATGGCAGGCATCTTGTGCCTAACATAGGACTCGCGTCAGGTTATATGATGTACAATTGCAGAGCCTCAGTCTTCCAGGAGTAAAATTTCCATCTAAATGTCAGTGACTTCAAACCCACAATCTGTTATTTAAAGGTTCGAATTCTTAGGATATGTAGCTGCAAGATTGTGTGCAGATGCTGCTGTGAGACAATACTCACACACAGCTTAGGGGAGAAAGGGAGATGGATTTGGTTCCAGGGGAGATATGGCCTATTATGCTGGGAATCGCATAGCAAAAGGCATGACTGCAGGCAGAAGAAGAAGGCCCGGTTAAGTCCCTGCAGCCATCATAGAGGCAGAAAAGCAAGAGCAAACTGAGAAGAAGCAAGATCAAACATCAAACCTCAAGGCCCACCCTTTGTGATGCCTTCCAAGGCTCCACCTCCCAAAAGTGGCACAGTCTTCCCAAACATTAGCATCAGCTAAGATTCCCAACACACGAACCTGGGGGGAGGGGCAATTCACATCAGGCCAAGACAATACACATACACAAAGTCACTGTAGAGGAATCTCACATCTGTAAAGACTGGATGGAGTTGAGGAAATGGCTTCAGTAAAGTGTTTTCTGAGCATACCTAAGGACCCGGGATCAGATCCCAAGCACAGCAACACACACATCTGCACTGCGCACACGGAAATAAGCAGATCCCTGCAGCTCATTGAGCCCCAACCTCGCCAGTCAGCTAACCTTCAGCCACACCTATGCAGAATTATTTAGTTGAGGCCACTAAGACCATCTTCTTCAGGTTTGTGTTAACTGGGTAGTTCCTTTTCAGTATACCTAAGGGCTCAGCTCTCAATTGTCAAGGAGAAAGCTGAAACTGTCTCAAGTACCAAATCCCAGCAGGGATTCGCTGTTGGAATTACAAAGGGTTGGGAAATACAAGCTTTGATGAAAAGGTAATACAAGAAGATATTTATTTAAAGTGGTTCAGATTCACTTTGTCCAGAGTAGGAAAATGCTCAGGTGGCCTCTTAGAATTTCTGCCAGACGTCAGACAAGGTTTTCTTTCTCCATCACCAGAGAACACAGAGAAGTACAAAAATCTATCCGGCTACCTCAGAATGTTTTCCTTTTTTTTATTTTTCTAGATGAAAGTTTTAGTATTTTTACAGCATGCAAATCAGAAATGCGGACAGAAAATTCAGCTCCATTGACGATAATCCCAAGGATGCCCTAGATTTAGGGTAACATTCATCTGAGCAGAAGTACTTTTGTGGTCCTAGGAATGGTGTCAGTGACAGCTCACAGTCCCATCCAGCACTGCTACAGAAATCCTTCCTCCTCCTTTGCAAATACTCTTGGAAAACAGAAATCACCGTATTAACAGAAACCTCCCTTGGATCCTGACTGCGTTGCATGTTTAGGGGTCTACTTTTGTTGCTGCGAGTCCAAAGAAGGGGCAGCTTGTTCAGGACAGATGTGGCAGAGGAAGGGAAGATACCATGCTACTGGAAGAAGATTCTAGTCCTCCAGATACCTCCATAGGCTACTGGAAGGGTCTGGGTCTCCCCTTCCTACTGTTGCCTTCTTTGACTATATCTGCAATTTTGTGATACAGCTGCAGAAGAAGGGGAACTCCAGCAGACAATGAGACCCAAGCAAGGCTTCTAGGGAAGAGCGCTTCATGCTTCTTTATCCAGGAACCCAGGGCATCAAAGGATGAGGGACCCTCAATTTTCCTGTCTATCAGAGAAGAGGCCATGTGTAACCACTTGGGAAGCAGAACCCATGAGACTCCTCCCAACAGGTCTCTCATGGTCCAGATTCTAGTGCTGCTTCAGCTGCAGTCTTGGCCAGTGGCTTCTAGTTCTCACTGTATTTGAGGACCATCTGGAAGATCCCCAGTGCCTAGGCTTGCAGCCCAGGACTGGTGAAGATTTGATTAATGGGCTGGGGAAATGGCTCAGGGATTAAAGCTTTTGCCTCAAAAGCAAAAGACCCGAGTTCGAACCCTTCCAGATCCCACAGAAAACTGTCAGGGGGATATGGTAGCAATCTGCAATTCTGGCCCTGGAAAACTGAGCCTGAGAAACTCCAGAGCAAAGCAATAAGGAGGTAGAGTGATCCTGACATCACCCTTGGGCTTCCATAGACACGCATACTCAAGTGCCCTCTGGTACACATACATACACACGCAGTAAGAAGAAACCAGCACTAAGTTAGATGACATCTAGAAGTCTAACGGCTGGAAAATCCTGCTGTAATTGGAAGTTTCATAGTGTACCCTATTTTGCAGTTAGCTCTAACACAGTTTGTTCCATCAGCATTATTGGGCGGGCTTGCTTTTGTTGGAGGTGAATAATAGCAGGAGAAGAGGCAGGCCACAGAGCTATCAGCATCTTCAGGTCAGACCTGGAGACGGAGATAAGACTCCAAAACACAAAGAGGCAGGATTTGGGAAGAGCCAGGCGAGCAGAGACATGCTTCAGCCAACTTACCATTTGAGAAGCTGCTGCTCAGGCAAATGTTGGGAAGACAGAAATATCAGAGCACATGCTGATTTTTTTTAATTCATTCCAGCCTAGCCATACTCTCTTGTATTTGATCAAAAAGGTTTACCATTTACAGTTCATGACCTGGGTTATCCGTGGCATTATGCTTCCGGACTTCTGTATTTAGAAGGGCGCAATCATGCTCTGAATGGATGGGGATGCTCGGCAGACAGAAGCATAACAAATGAGAAGGCCTGAGGATGAATGGGAAGCTTAGCGTGTATTAACATGTCTCACCCAACAGTTGTGGTGAGGATTTCCTGTTTGTGTGAATATATCCTGCTTAATGCTCACCAAAAATAGATGGGTGATATGTTACTGGGTACCGCTGCTAAAGACAAACCCCAGAGGTCACAATCATTTGCCTGCATTCCCAGGTCTAGCAGGAGCACTACAGGGAATTGAGTCCTGGTGTGCCGACCCTAGGTGCCTTTTGTGACCTCACATCCCCTGGTCCTCACTGCACACAATCCTGTCTTTGTGCATCATCTGCTAATGGGCTGTGGAAGATGCTCAGCCTTCCCAATCTAGTGCTTCTCAAGTCTCGCCATTATAAGACCCGACCCTCCAGGAGAGCTTGTTAAAATGATTGAGAGGAGGGGCTCTGGTTCTCCTTTCCCGCTCCTAGGTAACTTGGACGCCTTCCTCTAGGAGCCTTAATTGCTATGACAAGGTCTTGGGAGCCCCGAGTTTCAAGAGAGCTCGGCCTTAGCTACAGGGCGACAGAACACTGCCCCGCAGAATACAGTGATGAAGACACGGCTGATCTTTGGAATTTCTAGGGAGGGACAGGAGGGGGCAGAGGTGAAGCTAGCAGGATTACACTGGCTACAGTTTCACGTTCCATAGTCTACCCGCCATCTGTTTGGTACCAGACAGCCCAATGAGCCAAAACCTCTATTGATTCCATCTAATGAACTTTCGCGTTGCCACAAAAAGGAAAAATCCAGATAGGTGACTTACCGTGATAACAAAAAATAATATATAAATATATATGTATATGTATCATGCATATTTTACACATATAATATATAAAATGTATTACATATACAATATATTATATACTTTTATAAGTATACTTACATATACTTAGGTTATGCATATAATATGTAAGATATTTGATATATAAATTTATACATTATTTACAAATATATATGACATATAAAGGATATATGTAGTATATATAGCACATATATAAGTTATATATAGCTAAATAATGTATATAAGATATATAATGCGATACATATAAAAATATAGATATTTAATATGTATTATATATAATATAGAATTAGTGTATATATAGTACTATATAAGTGGTATATATTAAAAATGTGATATATTTTGTACATTATATGTAAATATGTGATGTATTTTATATGATAAACAACATACTATATATAAAATGTATTAAACACAAACATGTATATAAAATATATCATACACATAATTCTAATGTATCCTTTCAAACAGTCGTGAACTTTGCACAAAGATAGCTGAGGAGTGACAGTATATTCACAGCCTTCTCATTACCCACAGGATGTGCACTACTTGACTTGGGTGTCAGAAAATACCTCCACTCTACACAGCGGTAGGAATTAGGATGAACTTCTTGATTGAATCTCAAGTCACTAAGTGGTTTTAAGCTCCCCTTGTTTCAAACTTTTGGTGGTGTTTTCTGGACATCCCTGAGCTTCTGGAATGGCAGCCCTAACCTGGTGAAATGACAATCACATTAGCAGGCCCAGGGGTAAGAAATGACATGGAGAAGTCTATTCTGCAGCTAGGGTGAGACAGCCTAGGCCTCAGGAACTCAGACAGAAATCAAAGTGGATTGTGCCAAAATCCCTGAGGACAAGAAGCTAATGTGGGAGGCTAAAGACGGGCAGAAACCGCAGCAGCAGAATGTCGGAGAGAGGCTTGCAAGAGCTTGCGTTAGTTTAGAAATGGAAAGTAATGGAGGCTTCAAGCCAGCTGCTCCATGGTCAGTTCACACTGGGTCCCCTTCATGCCTCCACTCTATGTGAAGAACAAATCCAACCTACCAACTGCTTGGGTTTGTCTTACAGAAAACTCTAGCTTGACCACTGCTGCTGTCTAAAACAAGAGATTTTGTATTTTGAATTGTGTGAGTGCTGCTGCCAGATCCTGACCTCACAAGTTTGGGAGAGCATCAGATTGCAGTCATGCAAAATGACATGTTGCTTGATGAAAGAGAATTTTTTAAAAAAAGGAGATTGGTAAATAGCCACTTTTTTTCTTCTACTATCATTTATTGAAATAGAAGCATCTATATTTTTCAAGCTCCCACTCACAAATTACAGGCTTAGTAACCTATATAATGAAACCTATAAAATGAAACCTATATAATGAAGGAGCATTGGGAACATCCTTGGCACATAATGTAAAGTTTTATTTTTTCTTATTTATTTATTTATTTATTATTTTTATCTCAATGGATAGGTACCTTCACTCCTCTCCTTTCCCCTCCCCCTCCCTTCTCCCCTGTTGCTTCCCCCATCCTATTGTGCACCCCTCCTTCTCTCTCTCCCCCTCTTTCCTCCCTCCTCTTCTCTTGGTGTTTCCCACCTGCTCCCTCCCACCGCATCTGTTTTATATGGGCGCTGAATTTCCCTCCTAGTCATCTACACTAGTGAGGGTTCAGGATTCTGTGGCATACCTTGGGGCCCCTTCTTGGGCCGCCCACTAATATGGGAATTTCGTTATGTTGGTCTAACTTCTTGCCTCTAAGGATCCTACTGCCTGAAACCTTCTCCTTTAAAATCCATGCTAGGGTTTGAAGGCTGGTTGACATGTCAGCTATTGTGCAGGTCAAACAAGGTCAAATCACATTGTAGCAAAATCCTGGCTGCCACAGCAAGTGCAAGTAATGCATTTACTTTACACTTATTTGTAAGAAAACTATGCATACACTTATATATATATAATTTTAAAAACTATATGCCAGATACAGTCACTCTGATTATCTCTTAAGGTTGCCCCCGCTCTTACTAACAGACTTTATTTAAGAATTAGATACCAGTTTTTCTTGGAGTGAAATGACACCTAGACTTGCTGCTATGTGGATTAGGTGACCTTTCCTCAGGGGAAGGGCTGCTAGGAGCTTGTTTATCATTACAGAGCCCCTGATGCTAAAGGTTTTATTCCAGACTTTAGAAAGACTGGAGTTCCCTTTGGTGCCTAACTAAAGTGGGATTCATATTAATCCATGGCCATTTTTCTTCAGCTGGATTAACTCCTGAGAATGTATTTTTTTTTATCTGAACCTTTTCAAGCAACTATCATCAGGATTTGGAGGATTTCGGCTGAGATCAAGTTTTAAGAGACACAAAAACATCAATCAATGAGGTTTTGGAACTTACACATTTGCCAGGATTTGCAATTTGCAATCAAAGTCATCTTTATGAACCGATTCTGATGAATGTGCACTGACTACTGTGTTAGGAAAGATCCTGAAGTTCAGAACCAGGCAGCACCAGGATTGAGAAGTGCCATTTGCCAAGGGCCCAGCTTAGAGTGGTGACCAGGCACGACATGGACGTGCCCTGTTCCTGGAACTTATGTCACTAATGGTGTTATGCTTTTATTCTCCTGCTCGAAGGAGTGAGGAAAGGCCACATAGATTTAATACAGACACAATCAATGGGCCAGTGGATTCTGAAGCTTTTAAGTGTTGTCGGGTTTTTCCTTTGTTATAAGGCAAAATCATATCTCTGCCTAAGAAAACATGAAGTCATGGACCATCGTATGAGGAAAACTGTCCGAGATGCTCTCTCCCAGCCACAGCAGCATGCAGGCAGCAGGGGGCTTGCCACAGGATGATGTGCTGGTACTGAGACCCTGGGCCTTAAGTTAACTTCCACGCAAAGTCCCTGAGACCCAACGAATTCAAATATCCTAGAAGGATACATTAGACAATGTCTCCAATTCAAGGATGACATAACAGTCACCTTTGGGGTTCTCTGAAGAGCCTTATACAATTTTTTCCAACACCATGAATGCCTACCACATAAATCTCTTCTGTCTGTGATGGTTAACCTTTAAAGATAACTAAGTTGTGTGGGAGCAGGGAGCAGACAGTTTGACATGAAAACAGACCATACTCCGCAAGGTTCCTCTTCAATTTCACTTGATGAGAGACAAAGGCTTAAAACTGCCACGGCCATTTCAATGTCCCTTCCAAAAGTGCACAGATGTGGGAAGAGGAAAGACTTGGAAAGCGACACTGGTCTTTTAAATTAATATGCAAATGCTTTTGCTGTGGTTTGGATATAAAATGACCCCTCCCCTTTAGAAGGTGGAGTCTTGTTGGAAGAAGTATTCACTGTAAGGCAGGCCTTGAGATTGATAGCCTGGCCCTGTTCCTACTTGGGTTCTCTCTCTCTCTCTCTCTCTCTCTCTCTCTCTCTCTCTCCCCCCACCCCATGTTTCCTGACTTCTGCCCCAATATGCCTTCTCTGCCAAGATGGACTCTATCCCCTCTGAAACCGTCCCCCAAAATAGTAAACATTTTCTCCCATAAGTTGCTTGGGTCTGAGTATTTTATCACATCGATGGAAGCGTAACCAGAACACTTCCTTATTTATGACCTATAATAGCTAAACTTAGGATTTCTCAACTTCATGTTGATATGAAATCAACACACATTAAGTAGAAACTGCATTTTAATCTTCTCTCTGACTAGCCACACAAAGGGAAATGACCCCCTAGTGTTGAGCAGTATTAGCAAGGCCAGCCACCCAGTCACAGCAGGAAAACAACCAGTGCCCATACAGGGTTGATATGCTGGCATTTGATGTGATAGGAGTATTATTATACACACATTCATTTTACAACAGACTTGGAGGGTTGTAACCCATCATTGGTCAGGAAGTACCTGATCGGGGGGTCTCAGTTTCTCTTCTGCTGCTGATACAAATATATGACCAAACAGCTTAGGGAAACGGGGGGGGGGGTCTTTTTCCAGTTTACAGTTCTCAACTGTACTTCATCATCTTGGCAGGACAGTGCATACCAACGTCGGGAGCTGAGAGAACTAGCCATGCTATATCGGAAAGAAGGGGTGAGAAAGGGGCATATTTCTAACTTACCAGCAGAATTAGTCACAAATTGCATAGTCTAGTGTACCACAGCATTTTAATACTTTCTAACCTCTAGGTGACTAAGTAACCAACACTACACACTTGGGTCTAGAAGCTTCTAAAAACTGACCTGCCCATGAGCCTTACTCAAGTTTGGCCTGAGATGCTAGGGGCTGTCACACACATATCTCACTCATTAGCCTTCTATAGCACTTGTGAATGCTGCGTTCTGGAGGTCCCTGCAGCTGGTAACCCCTGCCAAAGCCGCTGTTACCCAGGGCTCCTCAACTGCTAACCCTGGGACAGAGGAGACCATGTTCCCTGAAATCTTCATGCATCAACATTCCAGGAATAAATGAGCTCATTGTCCCCCCCCAAACACACTCCCTCTGATTCACTGTGCCTGGCCACACCCACCTCCTTGCTCATCTCTGAAGCCACCATGTTGTGTCCGGCCTGTTCTTTCTGTTTAGAATGTTCTTACTCCAAGTACCAGCACGATCCAGGTCCTCACGTCTATCAAGTCCTGACTCAGGCTTCTCACAAAGCTTGCCCTGAAAACACTCCCTAACTTGGATGCATAGTATGCCTAAGCCCAGGCATACTTCCCTCCTTGCATTTAGCACATTCTAGCAGAATATATATTTATCTTAATGGCTGACTGACTTCCCCATTACAACGTAGTCTGCGTTGAGGCAGAAGTTATCGTGTGCTCTGTGTACTGTTGGGAGTCTTCTGCCGTGTTGAAGTCACGGCAGGTGCTTGGTGAAATCTGCTGAGGTTGTGCGTGCACGTGTGTAGGTGTGTAAGTGCATCGTGCATGCATCTTTGGGTGCATATGTGTGTATGTGGCGAAGAAGAAAAGGAGGAAGGGAGTGAAGGAAAGAGGGAAGTAGGGAAGGAAGGAGAGAGGGGGAGAAAGAGAGAAGAGAAACACAGAGACAGAGAACATTCTCTGAAGCATCCTTCACTATGTAATTCCTTCTAAGGAGTTGTGAGCTGAGTCTTGACCCGGAGCCATCACACAACTTCTTTGTCTCCTCCCAACCTACACCTCTTCCACCTTTCCAGTTCAGCCTTTAACATTTGTTTTCAATAGGTGAAAAATCAGAGCATTTCTTCCTTGTCATCATAAAAAAATAAAGCACTGGTGACCCTCAACGGGAAGCTGTCTTCTAGTGGTTGCACCTGGTAGACTCAAATCCTCACTTTGAGCTTTGTGTATTTGGTCACTGTGCTGGTTACCTGTGAAAAACAAATTAGTTATGACAAGCTTCTCAGGAAGCCTACAGGAGACTATCTAATTGGTGTGGGAAGACCAGCCCATTATGGGTCAGACCATTCTTTGGACAGGTGAGCAAGACAAAGAACGGGCGAAAATTCGGAAGACTGGCAAGCGAGGAGGTATAGGCTTTGGTCCTTGTCCCTCTCTCAACTCTTTCTGTGGCTGTGGTATGGCCCGTTCCCTCGACTCTTGGTGTAGGTACCATTCTCCTATCACAGTGGACTGTAAATTGAAATCATAAGCTCAAATGAATGCGTTATTCTCCCAAATTGTTTAGATTTTGTATTCATTACAGCACTGAGAATATGAACCAAGACACCCACGCTTCCTTTACTTCCTTGTGACTCACATGATACCACGCTTAGATGTTGAATGAGCAATAACTAGTCAATGACAGTTTAAGGTATCCAGGGTCTGGCTATGTATAAACCCATCTAAGATGAGAAGAGCTTATTTGTTGGAGACTTTGTCTGCGCTGAGCACATGCTAGCTAGGTACTCCGCTTGCATGATTTGGCTTCATTTTGTCAAGGACCCTCCTAGGCAAGCAGTTTATGCATGAAGAAAAGAGAGGCAGGGAGGATTAAGGATTATCTGGCTGGAGTATAGATGCTTGCATTGGAGTATGGGCCACTTAAGTCAAGAGTCTAGGATGGAAGGTACTAGTTTCCAGGGCCAAAAGAATCTTCCAGAACCATCTAACCAGACAACATGCCTTATTCTCAACGCAATCCTTAGGCTGCTGCCCCAGCTTCCCATCTTACACTCTTTCTTCATAATTCCCACCTTCAAATAAATCACATTTATGATGGTTAGTCTTGCTTAGTCAACTTGATTGGATCTCCTGTGAGGGATTTTCTTAAGCAACTGGTTTGAAATGGGAAGACCCACCCTCAGTGTGGGTGGTACCTTCTAGTGGGAACCCAGATTGAAGAAGGTCTTGAGGGTTGAATTCCCCTGTTGAGTGATTTTTTTCTGTTATTAACAAATATAAATATTTTTCTTTAACATAGACCCATCTCCCTACCCAATGAAAGAGCTTCTTTTTCATCTTATTTTTAGTTTTCTTAGATGTCTATCTCTTCTTCACCTACTCATATCCATCTATCCATCCATCTAGCCATCTCCATCCATCCTCACTGGTGGATCAACTAGTGCAGAAATATAGATGTGCCATGCAAAGAACCTCTGATTATAACACAGAGAATAAGAGAATCCAAGATGGAAAAATACCACCATGGCAACTTGGATATTCTTGCTGCTAGGCTTTAAGGACAGCTTCAGAAAGAGAGAAACAAATCTTGCCTGAATGTACTACCCAGAGAACATTTTTTTTTAATTTTTTTATTATTATTTATTCAATTGTGCGTGTGTGCATATGTATGTGCGCGTGCATGTGTGTATGTGTGTGTGTAGAACCATGGACGAATCGGGAACCACCATGGACGCCTCCACTGCCTTCTGCCCCGGGATTCACAGGCTCCGCCCTACCAGGACCAGAAGCGCAGGCCGCCCCCGCTTTCCCCTACAGATTGCATTACCCAGGTGGAATTACCATTTTTTTTTGTCTTGCATCGCTTTTTTATTTTTCCAGAGGAGAAGGTTCAAAAGAACACCTGCTCTTCCCAATGAATATTCTAAATATCCAGTGACAGGCTGGTGTTTACATGAGACAGTGGCCCATTTAGAAAGCTTCCTAAAACCCCAGTATTAAAATTATGCCACTTAGGAACTTCAAAGGCTTGGCTGGTTTAGATGAACTTGAAATGTCAGTTCAAGATCATGTTACATCATTTAATTATGCCGACCCGTCATTTTCCATCCAGGTGGACAGTCTTTTTCTTTTCCCTATTACTGGATGTCTCATTGACAGTAATATGATCATCTCCAGACATCATTTTAAAACTAGAGATGTGTAATTTTGGGGGGGTTAAATTTTTCTCAGACTTCATTTAGCTATAACACCATATGAAATCATAAAAATAAATTATATGCCTGCTGGTGTCATTTTACTCTCCATATTCCAATGTGCTACACGTTTCATTTCAAGTTCTAGTTACATTGATGCCAATTAGTCATTGAAATCTTAAAATACATAAAAGAGGGAAATGATAGTTGAAAATTGTGTTAGCTATACTCAGTCACTAATATACGGCCAGTCAATTCAGGGAAACAAAGAGTTTGTCCATGTTCATGGCGTTAGGTAATGGTCCATTATGATGGCAGGAAAATCGGTATCAATATCAGGACTGAAGGGAACTGGCCACACCACAGCCACAGGATTGCCGAAAGGGAGAGAGGTATATACTTTCCACTTTCCCAGTCTGCCAAAGCCAACCACTTCCCTCTCCATCTTATCCAGCTGCCTAGGGAATTGTCCTACCCACTGTAGGCTGGATCCTCCCACATCAACTCAATAACCTCCTACAGGCCTGCTCAGGGGCATTCCTTAACTAAACATTTCTTCATAAGTGTCCCCAAAGGCCCAGTTCTCAGTTTTCAAGATGCCGTCTAAAAACTACCTGCTACAGCTTGCATTCTACTAAATCCCTCTTCTAATTGAAGTAGCTCAGGCAAACTTTGCTCTGGTCCCTATCGAGACTGTATAGAAAGGCAGGTCGCTTATTTATTTAGTCATTTATCTTTTGATCTAGACAGAAAGATAGGAAAGTTTTCCCTATGAAAAGCCAGGAAGTAGGTACTTAGTATTTCGTGGCATGCATCATCTCTATGGCAACTACTCAAGTTGCCACTTAAGACTAGAAACACTTTAGTTTACTTTAGGATATTGTACATATTCTAAATGATGGATATTATTGATTGGTTGGTTTTGTTGTAAATCTTTTTTTATTTTTCTTTTTGAAAAAAAAATGTTTTTTTCTCTCCCAGGTTGACTTTGAAGTATGTAGCTCAGGCTGGTTTCAAACTTTGAAATCCTCCTGTTTCTGTTTCCTGAGTGTTGGGATTGAAGACGTGAGTCATCATCCCAGCTCTAACACACACACACACACACACACACACACACACACACACACGTATATATACTTTCTCCTTTATTCCTCTGAAATCCAGAAAACAAGAAAAAACTTCATTACTATATAACAGAATATATATTAATACACATATATAGTTAATACATATTACATATACAATGTAATATATTATATATGTATATATATGAAAAGAGTTTGGAGTCTCTTGCCAAATTAGTTTTAATTTGCCAATAACTTATTTTCCTTTTTGTTCCTTTAAGAAAAAAAAAAGATTAGAGGGAGCCATAGAAAATAATGTAATGAATGTGTGTGTCCGTGTGCCTTCCACATGTAAAAAAACAAGAGATGTCTAGATCAGCTTTGCTGTAAACACCTTTATAGTATTAAAATTTTAATAAGCTTATTTACTGTACTGTGCACTGCACTGTATTGTATATCCAAACTCTGTGCTGAAACTCTGCTCAGATAGGCTACAAAAACACCCACTCTCCCAAGCATTAATATACTACTCTGCATTTGTTATTATAGGACATTCAATTTCACATATTTAAAAGCATAGAGAACAAATGGCTCCAGAAATAGCTCTGAATCAGATATGAGAGAAAAAAAGTAAGTGAATTAATTGAAACCCAACTCTTAGATAGAAATAGTTCTAAATCTTTCATGGTGTCTGGCTAAGATGGAAAAACAGGAGCCCCTTGCTTCCTAATGGCAAGAATAGTTCACTGTGCCTCCAGCGGTCTTTTCTATTACCTCCTCCAGTCTGCCACCTCTGCACCCCAACGAGCCACACTTGGACGCTTGAGAAGGTGTGCTGCCCTATGCCTTGCCTGCTAGCAAGAAGGGCCTAGAGAACACTGCTTTCAGACCAGACTTGGGGGCATGTGGCCACAGTCCCACACGTGGGAATGAGCAAGCCTTCTCCTTCAAGCCCTCTGTTGAAGCCTTAGGAGTAATTCGGCTTCCTGCTGGAATCTCTACCGATTGGCTTTCTGTCTTTTCACCTTGGTAGTACAGTCAGATTCAATGTGCAAGTCATCCTGCTTGTTGCAGGTGCTCTCCAAGACATCAGCAGGCACTCTCAGGACCACGCTGGCTTGGTAGGCCTCTCCAGCCTCACTGTATACTTCCTGCTCAGGACTGCCTTCTGGGGACTCAACTCAGAGGTCTTAGCCTGAGATACATGATCTCATTAGGGGTAGGTAAGTAGACTTAGAATTGGATATATTTTGGGCTGGAGAGGTGGCTCAGGGGTTAAGCCTCTGCCTTGCAGGCGGAAGGTCCTGAGTTCGGATCCCAGATCCCACGTATAGACACCAGGCGGAAGCGGGGGCGGCCTGTGCTTCTGGTCCTGGTAGGGCGGAGCCTGTGAATCCCGGGGCAGAGTAAACAAGGAGGAGGTGGAGGCGCCCATGGTGGTTCCCGAATTCGTCCGTGGTTCTACACACACAGACACACACAAGCATACATACATACGCACACACGCACAATTGAATAAATAATAATAAAAAAAAAGAATTGGATATATTTTGACACTGAACAGTGTGTGTGCATATGTGTGTGTTGTGTGCGCGTGTGTGTGTGTGTGTGTGTGTGTGTGTGTGTGTGTGTGTGTACGCGCGTATAAGCAAAGGATTCACCACCTTTTCTAAAGCCTTCTGACGTCAATGAGTAAGCATTAATTGTAACTAAAGCTGAAAAGGAAGATGTGCAAGTCAGAACCAATTTTCTATCATTTAAAATACCAATGCATGATTGTTTCAGAGTTTCCACCCCAGGCCATGAATACTGATGACTCCCTCAGATATAATGACAGCTAACTCTGTGGGGTGTCCAAACACTAGTCCTAGTTCCAAATTCTTTGGGGGGACAAAAAAAGCAAGATGGCAGTCGATATGGCACACTCAGTGATAGGAGGACATGGGGGGACCATTATATGAGGAGAGACAATGACCAGATTGGTACATCCAGTTACAAGCACAGCAGAGCAGATTTTTCCAGGATGGTTTTGTCCAGATAAGACACTGGAGGAGGAGGAAGATGCTGATGAGCTAAGCTGCCCAGATCCAGTCTTGTCCCTAAAGCTGATCAATGTGATATCCCACCCTGTCTCCCCTAGAGGTCAGCAGAAGGACAAAGCGAGGCAAAATTCCCTACTGACAAATGTCACCCATTTTTACAACACTGCCCTAAGTTATCAATGAGTTTAAATGATGGCTGCTCCTTGTCGTGTGACATCTCACAGTCTGAACACTGGTCTTCTGGTAACATCTCTTAGTTTACCACACTCCATAGCCATTTATCAGCCGCTACTCAGAACCGCTTGGGAGAGAAAATAAAATGGCAAGCAGAAAAACTCCACAGAGTTTATAAATGGAATTGACTCAGGCCAAGTGGGGGATATTGGGTTATTTTTGACTTTGAATAGTAGAAAAGTCACCTCAATCCAAATAATGGAAAACACAATCAGAATCAGCGTATAGATCATTTTACTTATGTAACTTGAAGATGTGGATATGAGAGGACAGATTATTCTGGATTCAGGTGAGATTAAGATGGGGGGATTCAGCCCTCCTGAGGCACATGGAATGGATCTGTGAATGCTGAAATACTAGAAAAATAATGGCTTTTCTCCTTGTAAGTAAATGGCAGCGATGGGAACCAACCGTGTCCAACAGAGTCTCATCAAAGTCAAAGTCACTCCTCCTTCAGGGCCGTATTTCCTGTGTAAATCATACTGCAGTCTATTCACATCTTGACTTGATCATTTAAATCTCATGAACAGGAAACAGAGAGCAGCTGCTCTGTCAACAAGTGCTGAATGAACACCAAATGTGCTGAACCATCGCGCCTCGTGGCCTGGACCACCCCTTCCCACTCTAGTCAGAGTGAGCTCACCGGCACTGTGCGAACCACAACTGAAGGAAGGGTTATCTTCCAGGTGGCATGCTCAAGGGCATTTTTGCCACCCATGGGAAAGACAATGCTGAAGACTGGCACAGGACCATGCTAATCACAGCACCAAGCAGTCAGAGGAGACACAGAACACATGGGATGGAATGGGTGGTCTGCCATCAATTGCAGAACAACTCATTTTTTAAGCACTTCCTTCCTACCCGGCTCTGTGCGAGACATTGAAATGAGCTCCATAATTTAATTTAAGCATTTTAATAATTCTATGAACAAGATACCATTCCCTCCAATATACAGAGAAGCAAACTGAAGCTTGTCTTTCTCCCTTCTCCTTAGAACCGGCTTTGGATGTTTCAGATGATTCCCCATTTCTCCCTCCCGCCCTTTCTTTCTCTCTCCCTCTCTTCTTTCCTTTTCTCCCTTTCTCCCTTTCTTCCTCCCTCCTTTCCTCCCTCCCTCCCTTTCTCTTTTCCTTTCTCTCTCTCCCTCCCTCCTTTTCTCCCTTTGTCCCTCCCCTTTTCTCTTCCTTGTGTGTGTATATATGTTCATGTGGAGAACAAAGGTTAATGTCCAATGTCTTCCTCAGTTACTCTCCATCATATTTTCTGAGACAGGGTCTCCTACTACACTTGGAACTTATCAATTGGCATGACTGCCTGACCAGTGAGCCCCATGGATCCTCTTGTGTCCGTCTCCCAGTGCTGGGTACACAAGCGCATGCTACTGCACATGGTTTTTATATGGATGCTGGGGATTTGAACTCAAGTCTTCACGCTTTCTGCAGCAAGCATTTTACCCCAGCCCCAGGTCAAGTCTTGAGGGTGAGACCTGAACCCACTCCCCAGAACCACATATAGAAGCCAGGAGTGGTGGCACAAGCTGGTAATCCCAGCGCTTGGGAAGTGGGAATAAGCAGATCCCTGGGGTTCTCTGGTCTAGGGATTCAGGCTTAGTGAGAGGCCTTGTCTCAAATAAAAACAAGGACCACAGCTCCTGAAGTATGATACCCAGGGATGCCCTCTAGTTTCCACATTCACACACACATACCTTCCCACACGCATGTACTCCCACATGCATATACTCCCACACGCATGTGCTCCCACACGCATGTACTCCCACACGCATGTGCTCCCACACGCATGTACATGCATCGATAACCTTTGACACATACATGTACATACACGCACACTCATACAAAGAGGAACACGGTTGTTAAATTCTGGTCATGTAAGTACTTTAGAACTCTAGGGCTCACCATCATATCACAGCCCCTTACTTTTTTACATAAAGTGTCTTCTATCAGAATAATGTCACCTGGCTTTCCAACTAGATGATATTTTGGCTTTCCTAGAATCCATCTTGAGTTCCTTAATTTTTCTCTACTTCACATTTATGCTTTTTAATTTTTTAACATTTATTTATTTATATTTATTTATTTAGTATGTGTGTATATCAGAGGGCACTGTGTATAACTGTGGTGGGTCAAGGGTGACTTCAGGAATCATCCTGCATTGCTTCTACCTCCTTTCTGCTTCACTCTGGGATTTCTCAGGCTCTGCCCACCAGGACCAGAAGTACATTTCCACCTGGCCTTTTTATGTGGAATGTGGGACCTCAACTCAAGACCTTCTGCTTGTTAGGCAGAGTCTTAAGCCCTGCCATCTCTCCAGCCCCTCTCCTTCACATTTCTATGATGCAAAATTACCTATCTTGCATTATTATTTTAACAGTTACATATCTGTAATTCCAGATCTAGAATAGAAAAATCACTTCTTTATGTGTCTTTACTATTTTTTCCTCAGAATCTCCATCTATTTCATGTACAGATGAATAAGATAGGAAGTTGACTGGTGAGATGATGGGTAAAGCATTTGCCATACAAGCATGCGGACCTGTTTAGGATTCCCAGACATGGGAAAGAGCTGCAACACCAGTGCTAAGGGGAGTAGGAGGAGGAGGAGGGTTCATGGAGCTTCCTAGTTGGCTAGTCCAGCTCATTTAGTGCAGTCTGCCTCATAAAAAGGTCAAGAGAAATTAAGGAAGATGTCCAACATTGACCTCTGACCTCCACTTGAATGCACACACACACACATACATATATGTATACATACACAGACACACACACATACACACGGCTGACAGAATGTAGTATTCAAAGCCATTTATACTCTTACCAATTGAGGATTTGATGAAAAAAAAAGCAATTCTGGATTCCACAGCCTTAACATCATAGAGAAGACATTTTGACAATCATGATAAGGAGAGTGTGAAGTTTTCAAATTAAAGGAATGTAAACTTCCTGTTACAAACATAATCTCATCAAAATTGCCTGGTTGCTCTGTGGTCCAGCACTTAGCCTTCTCAGACTGGCTTGTAAGCAAGAAGAGGTATGTGGGGTGTGTGAGGTGTGTGTGTGTGTGTGTGTGTGTGTGTGTGTGTGTGTGTGTATGTGTATGTGTATGTGCTTGTGGTGGTGTGGGGGCAGAAGAGGGCAAGGAAAAATAATTCCATTTTTATTACAGTTTAAAGCTTAACTTCATAGAGTACACAAATACATCCACATAGTTATTTGGACAATGAAACTGTCCAAGAAATATTCTTTCTGCTTCCCCCCCCCCCCATGCATGGAGTGCCTCTTCCCTTCCTACCCTCTCAGACTGCAGATCTTTCCTCCCAAATGCAAACATGATTGTGTTATTTCCCATAATCACATCCTTTTCTTGGTCAGAATTCTTCAGTGGCAGTCCATTATTATAACCCAATGTCTAAAAGGACTGACTGATGAGGCTTGCAGAACACTCTGGTAAGTATGCCCTTTTATGTTTCTAGCATATTCTCTGCCACAGGTATCTACACATTTGTCAATTTGGTATTCTAAGAAAACAACCCTTTGTCTATACCCATCTCTTTAGGAATCAGAACATCCATCTCTCTCTCTCTCTCTCTCTCTCTCTCTCTCTCTCTCTCTCTCTCTCTCTCTCCTTGTACCTCTGTGTGTGCACTTGTATGTGAGCAACAGTATAGAAAGCAGAGGTCAAAGTCATGTGTCTTCTTCAATCATGTCTCTTATTTTTTTTGAGTCAGGTCTCTCTCTCTCTGGACTTGGAACTTATTAATTCAGCTATACTGGCTGACCAGCAAGCCCCAGAGATCTGCCTCCTCCACTCCCCCCGCTCTGGGATTACAGGCACACACTACCATATCTAGCTTTCATACAGGCACAGGGAATTGAACTGATGAACTCACATTTGTGCAGCAATCACTTTTTATCAACTACACCAACTTCCCAGCCTCCAGAATTATTTTCTATAAGATCCAGGGAGTAAATATTTTTAATTTTCAGACCACACTGTGTCTGCCACACTACTCCACTTTTCTGGAAGGCATAGAGGCCACTGTTGGCTGTACATAGGCATGGACACGTCTTTGTTCTGATTAGACTTACTGGAAACAGGAACCTGAATTTCATGTAATTTTCTTTTTTTTTAATTATTTTTTAAACTTTATTATTTATTCAATTGTGTGTGTGTTTGTATGTGTGCATGTGTGTAGAACCACGAGCGAATTCCAGAAACACCATGGACGCCTCCACCTTCTCCTTGTTTACTCTGCCCCGGGATTCACAGGCTCCGCCCTACCAGGACCAGAAATGAAGGCCGCCCCCGCTTCCACCCGGCGTCTATATGTGGGGTCTAGGATCTGAACTCAGGATCCTCCGCCTGCAAGTCAGAGGCTTAACCCCTGAGCCACCTCTTCAGACCCAATTTCATGTAATTTTCATGTCTCGAAATATCTTTTTGAAATTTTCTTTTTTAGCCATTGAACAATGTAAAAGCTATTCTGAGCTACTACATCGTATACAATGAGTGATCAGCCCTGCTCTTTTCTATGACTGGGTACATGGCTCTCTGCTCTTTCTTTTATCGCTGATCTCTTTCCATTCCCCACTGTCCTACTGAAATGTTGTGTTCTCCAGACACGTGCCAGCTCTCAGGAGCTTACCCTGACATTCTTCTTTATTACAACCCAGAAACTTTCATTGACCCTGCTATCATGGTTCAATGTGGATTGTTCCCCACAAGCTCATGTGTTTCAATACTTGGTCGCCAGTTGGTGGCGCTGTTTGGAAAGGTTATGGAACTTGCAGAAGGTAGAGCTTCTCTGGAGGAAGTACATTGCTGGGGGAGGAGGTTTGGTAACCCAGCCCCTCCCCCCAGCCCCATCTCCCTCTTTTGCTCTCTCTTCTTCTTGATGACTGCTGTTTGGTGAGATGGCCTCCTAAGCAGGAGTATTTTATCATTGCAATGGATGAGTAACTGAAACAAAATCTGGTACCAAGAAGAAACATGCTACTATGAAACTAGGAGGTTCATGGGGTCTACAGGATTACCATCCTGATTGCACCCAATTGCATCTGCTCTCAGAACCTAAGCAACATCAGGCCTGATTAGTCCTTGGATGGAAGAGGTACCAATATGACAGGTGCAATCCTGGAAGCAGTCACCCTGGACTGTCTGTTATATGAACTCATTAGACTATAACTCCCTTTACCAATCATCCAACTCAACTAGCCATGACCTTGATGATCCCTCTCTCACAGTGTTACTTCACACAAGTCAGTGCTCAGCAAATGTGTATTAATGATAAAGATTTACTCCTTGCCTCCTTGAAAAGTCCATCAAGAGTCTTCAAAATGAAAGGGATCTGGTAAAGTTAAGATCATAAAAGTTGGAATGAGATCATACTGACTGAGGTCATTATTAAAAATCAGCTCTGATGGGCTGGGGACATGCTCAGTGGCTAAAGTCCTTGCCTCACAGACAAAAGGACTTGAATTCAGATTCCCAGATTCCATTAGAAACACCAAGCAAGTGTGGCAGCCTACCTGTAGTTCTAGCCCTGAAGGGAGGAATCTGGGAATCCCCAAAAGTTGGGTAGCCAGATTAGCCCTATGAGTTGTTCTATGTTTCACCAGAGACTCAGGCTCAAAACAGTAAGGTAGAAAAGTAATTAAGGATGATTTCCACTATCCCTCTTGGACCTCCACAGGCTCTCTCTCCCTCTCTCTTTCTCTCTCTCTCTCTCTCACGCACACACCACATACACACACATTCAAGTGCACTCGTGTACATATACCTGCACACAAGTGCAACCACCACATGCAACATCCACACAAGTACACACATATATCTTATATGCATATATGAAAAAATACTGCTCTCCAATCCTCCAGAAAGGCAAAGTCAAATGTGCAAAAGGTTAAGTGATCAGAAAGCAGGAAGCAGATGACTCTGCTTTCAAGAGGTCAAGTTTTGCTTCATGATTCCCTCCATAGCATTGTCTTCAAAGCGGTGATAAACAGGACACTGTCCTCCATGGCAGGGCCGCAGAAGACAATGAGGTTTTCATATGACTGTGCCTCTGAGCTTGGGAGATGCAATGGAGGAAATCAAATGCCACCTTCAGGATGCTAACTTGAAATGAAAGAAAATTTGGAGTATGCACTCGGCAGAGGTGTGCATGCCCTGGCCTGTTTCCCTGATGGGTGCTGCTCACCAAGGTTGGAGGACAGTATATGTGGAAGATGAGAGGTCTGAAGCAAATAAGAGCAGGACTGGCATCTGAATGAAATGATTCTGATATTCCCTACGGGAAGCAGGCACAATTGGAGCACGTCGTGTGCTCAGGGGAAAATGCCCTTCAAAGAATCTGGCAGAAATTAATGTTCAGCATGGACATTGACAGTGTCCTATCCTACCTGTAGAAAAACATCCACAACTTCATGACCAACTTTGAGTCACGACTTCCAGTGGAGTTCTAGGCTGAGTCAGCTGTTCGGTGTAGCCCCATGCCAGAAGACCAAGGAACAAGTTGTGCAGGAATGCATCGCCAACCATCTGAAGAACTCCATCAAAGCCAAGCAGGCAGCTAGCTGTCTTCTGTCGAACATTAGCTAATGGAGCGGACTGCTTGGAGGTCACTTCAGATTACTGCCAGCAAGACTGCTGAGTTGGCAGAAGTTAGGATCTGACATCCTGCTCATTGAAAATAACATGCATCTGCTTTATCTCACATATAAACTACAAAGGTGGAGGTCAAGCCCTGAGTAGTCTGGGGACCCAAGGAGGAAGAAAAGAAGAGGTGCTAGGTCACAGAACAAACCTGGGTTCAGAGTCATTTTTTTCCCTTAAATCACGTTGGGTTGTAAGAACCAATCTATGCCTTAATACCTCATCTACATAACAGAATGACAGTATTCTTATGAACATGCTAAAAGATTATCCACGCGCATATGCCCCCTCACGTTAACATGCAAACACAGACCTATGCACCAACACTTATATGAATAATATATAAACATCCAGAACATGTAGTTTGCTCCGTAAGAGCACCTGTCATGACAGCTGCACACAGTAGGAACTAACTAAATGATTGTTGATCAACTAATTTTTTGCAATAAGCCAATGACTGTTTACTAGTATTTGCTAATCGTGGCACCTGTTCAGACAGGCTGGATTTGCCATGAATTTCCTGATTTTCTGGTGAACGTCTAAGGCTTTTCATTTCTAAGCAGCTTCTCTGGAGGGAATAGACAGGAAGGGAGGAGTGGATATGATGAATAGCAGCTTAAGCAAACATTACTCAGCGCTGACAGCTCCAGCTAGCGCCTGCTCAGCAAAGCTCCCAAGTACCCAAGACACTTCAATGCTATAAGTACTAAACAGACACTATTGCTCTCTCTTCTGGTATAGGAGCCCTGTTCAGACAGCTGGGTAGGTTTGATAATCTGGGATTGTGCAGTGCTCAGGTCTTGGATGTGTGACCTGATGATGGTATCATGCATCGTGCCTTAGAATAACATAAGTATATGAACCAGTAAAAAGAACTACACCTCAACATTCAACCTAGAAGCTCCTTTTACAATGGAAGGTGTTTATTACAAAAAATCACTACTAAACAAAGTACAGAAAATAATTGTCTGCAGACTGCTTGGCCCTAAACAGGACATCTAAATCATCAGGCCACGCTAAGGCTCAGGAGCATTGCAGAAGAGGGGGCAGTGAGAATGTAAGAGCCTGAAGGTGACAAGGGACAGAACCAGATGGTATCTTCCATACACAACAGGGCTTCTGCAATCATGAACTCACTGCAGCTGGGTCTGCTTCCATGAGAACACAAGATCTGACCTATCTACTTTTTATCATGAAAGGGGAAAGACCTCAAGAGTCACTCACTACACCTCTGTCAGAGTCAAATAAGTGTTAAGGCTGAATAGGAGAGAAGTGGAGCAATGATCTCTAGTGATATGCCTACTGGTACATTATCCTTGGTCCATCAAGTGCCCAGACACATGACCTTAACAGTAACCCAGATGGGACTTAGTAAGCCATACTTACAGAGAGACACAAGAACGAAAGGGACATAGACAAGGAAGAAACAAGTTTGTAGTGAGGAAAAGAACAGAGACTAGAATTGGGTAATAATGAGTAAAGATGACACAGATTCTTGTGTAAAGTCCCAAAATAATACAAATAATAAAAATAGTTACACATAAGACTGTACAAGTTGTCCACAGTACAAGTCTCAGGGGAATTAGTCACGTGGAACAGAACACTCCAGCATTTCAAATCAACACCATGACTGTCCCACTAAAGAGTTCTCAACTGCAGAGAAGCTGTAATCCCAGTCCCAATCCTCTCTGAAGACACTATCCCTACACAGAAGTCTCCTAAGAACAGCATAGCCATACATGAGATCTTCGTCAACTTAACACACGCTCTAGAACTTTCTTTTGGGAAAGTTGGACAGGTTACACTTTTGGTCAATCTAGGGTTCTGAACCCAACATGCTCATTGAATCAAATAATTTGAACAGGGGCTGGGAAGATGGCTCAGCAGTTAAAGCACTTGTGATGCAAGGATCAGGAAACTGAGGATCAGAACCTGGATTCTCAAAACCCCCCAAAATGCTGAATGGATATGACAGCCCTCTTGAGACGCCAGGCTCAGAAGGCAGAGTCCTTCTGGGAATCCCCCTCCAGCTGCGTGGCTATTCTAACGGGAGAGTATGGATTTAATTAGACACCCTGCCTCAAAAGAATAAGGTGGTAGAGAGACCAGGATGATTCTTGACATCACCCTTATGTTTCCACATGCACATAAACACATGAGTACTTGTACATCTATGTGCATTCACACACATATAAACCTGTATACACACAAGCACACATAACTCCTCTCCCCACAGGCACAAAAATAATGATTTGAATAAGTTAGTGATCTGTTATGCAAAACAGACCTTCTGCAATTCAGGAGCCAAACGGAGATGAAAAAGAATCAATCAAATGAGTTCTAGAGTAGCTGAGAATGCTCAGGAATGCTCTAGAAACAGAAAGCAGACGAGCGAAGGGAGCAAAGCCAGTCTGAAGAGGTTGCTGGCCATGTGCAGACCTCACACATGGGAGACAGAGATGCTTCTCCGCTGCTGCTGCTCCTGCACAAGTCACTCTGGACCCGGGGCAGCAACTCTGAAGAGATGCTGGGTCCCCTGAGCATCTACCAGGAAATGGGCACTTTGGAAGGCACTGCCAGAAGCCACAGTGACATGAGCTAGGGGGCGGTGAACCTCCACAACCCTAGGAATGGGACTCGGATCTGGCTGCTTCGGGTCAATTAAGTGGGCCACATGTTGACTTTAGCTCAGAGGAGTTCATGGAATCCAGTTACAATATATGTTGGGATTTCCTGGCCAATATGCTCCTTGTGGCTCTGTGAAGTGTTCTCTTTTCAATAAAATGCCATTTGGGAGATGTGAGCAATTGCTCATGATTGAAGCTTGTAAGAGTCCCTCTTTGGCTGCTGTGATAAAATACTCTGACCAAAGTGACTTAAGGGAAACAGGGTTCATTACGTTAGCTAACAGTTTCAGACGCAATGCAGGATGGCATTTTGGCAGGCAGGGATGGCATGGGCTCTGGCTTACGCTGAATCAGCAGTGAGGAAGGAAGGATGGAAGGAGAGGGAGAGGAGAGAGCAAGAGAGAAAACAGGAAATGGAGCCATGTTATCAAGTATTTTCTCTAGCAAGCTCCACCTCCGCCAGGTCCCAGAAGCTTTCCAAACAGCGCCACCAGCCGGACACCACGTGTTCACACACTTGAGCCTGTTGGGGAACATTTCCCATTCTAACCAGGACAAGGCCGGATTCGTTCGTTAGTAAATAAAAGCATCAAGCTTGCGTCCACCTTCTTCCTCACCCAGCAGGACAGTTACAATGGAATTTGGATGGAATCTCCTTCCCAAGTAGAGAATCTGAGCTTTCAGTATGAGTGTCGTTGCTAACCGCACTGAAATGTACCTAGCTTCAGGAAATGATCACTGTCTTCCACCATGTCCTCAGCGTTTGCTGAGGTCCCTGGGGAAAGCACTTCTTTGACAGCTCTTCTTCTGCTGCAGCATGCAATGTTTTTCTGCAGCAGAAGGACAGACTCTCCTGGGATATCATCCACAACATATCTCTAAAGATATATATCAAGTTCAGATGTGCAATGCTCTTGTCTCTAGCTAAAGTTCATTTAAAAAAAAAATCAGCTTCGAAAGCAAAGAAAGAAGCCCCTTTTGTGCTAGTTCACATTTAGTCTCTCAACAGACATCTTTGGCATTTAGATATATCTCAGATTCAGAATCATTCAGACTCTCAAAAGATATACAAAGTATCTCTATATAGAGTAGATGCCCCCGAATGAAAGTGGTTTTCTATAGTACCACTTTAATTCAGCATTCCAGCATGTCTGCAGACATCATTAACGACAGTCACATCAGTGGATAAGGACAGACTATAAATAGTCTCACCCTGGTTCAAGTCAGGCTCTGCTGCCAAATGAGTTTGCACCAACTGCAAGTTTAAAAAAAAGTTCCATTTTCAGAATGTTTTGTGTTTCTACGTTGCAGTACTGCAGATGAAGGATCCGTTACCTGCTAAGTGCTCAAAGATGCAATGGTGAAGTTACATTCAGCAGTTCCTGAAGTGTGGTCCATGGACCAGCCGCTTTAACCTCAGCAGGGAACACACTAGAACTGCATGATACAAGAGAGACTGAGGGCATGACTTAAAAACAAACACAGAGTAATATCATTAAGGAGACATAGTGAGATGGCTCAGTGGTAAAGGCACCTGCCATCTAGCCTGGTGACCTGAGATGAATTCCCAGAAGCCACATGGTAGAAGGAGAGAACTGACTCCTGCAAATTGTCACATGTGGAACACGAGTCCCCCCCCCCATATACACACATGGACACATGCATACACACACCACACACACACATAATTTATTTAATGTAAAATATTTTTACATACCACTACAGAATGAGATAAAATTTAACTAACCAACCAATACAATATGACAGGATAAAGTAGTCCCATTAAAAACATGACATAGACCATCTATGCCTGGAAAAGTACTATAAAAAAAAAAACCTCACAATGTCTTCTACCTCGGGTTTCCTATTGCTGACTTGTGTTTTCAATCAACTCCCATTAAAACATCACAATGTACCAAAAAGACTGACATACCCAGCAGAGGACACACATGGGTGCATTTTATATCATCCACTCCAGCTCATTCTCGAAGGTACTTATGGCAAAGATGAATAGCCAAAGACTCACTCTACTACTTGGATTTCTATGCTGTGAATGAAAGAACAAACCAGAAAGGCAGCTAATACTAAGGAAAGTCCTAGGACACAGAGTCAGGAAGAGTGGCTTCTAATTGCAGCTCTGTTGTAATTAACTCCACCATGGTGGCATGGAGTGTTAACCTCTTTGGATTGCTGTTCTGACTCAGTTTGCTTAGCCAATGTTTCCTTTTTTTTTTCCAGTTCTTGACATCCTATTCTATGAACCAAGGGCACTTATAACAACACCTGAATCCAGAATGAATATGAAATGAGATGTCTCCCCACCTGCAGACCTTGCAGAACAGAAACACAAGTCAAATTGTGTTTGGGAGTATCCAGTCTTCAGGGTGGTTATCTTATAAAAGGTTTTGGTCTCTCCAAGGAAAGAGTTGTGTTCACATATTCCTGTGTTGAGTATTCCATTCTGTTCTTTAAAAAGTTACCCTATTGGCCTAGGGAGATAGCTCAGTGGTTAAAGTGCTTTCTATATAAGTAAGATGATATGAGTTCAAATCCCCAGAACTCATGCAAATGCAGGGTGAATGTGGTGGCTGTATGTAATTCTTGTCTCAGAAGATAGAGACTGGAGTTTCCCAGGGCAAAATTAGCCATATTAGTGAGCTCTGGGTTTGATTAGAGATTCAATTTCAAAAGAGTAAGGTAGTGGAGGGAGGAAGGGGGAGGCACTGGGAGAGAGGGGAAGGGAGGGAGGGGATGAAAGGAAGGGGAGAAAGGGGAAGAGAGCAATGGGGGATGACTGGGGAGAGAAGGGAGGGAGAGGCTGGGAGTACCTATTGACCCTGTATGATTAGGAAAAAAATAAAATGTGAGATAAAAATAAAAAAGAAGAAATTAATAAATAAGGAGGGCAAGGAAAATGGAGAAAATCGGGGAAAAATGTAAGGTAGAACAATGCAGGGTGATTCCAATGTCAGCAATCTCAGGCTTCACATGCATCTGCATGCATGTATATGCATATCTGCACACACATGTGTGCTCACACATATATACACATCCGAACATCCAACACAAATGCACATATATACATGACAAGCAAAGTTTCTCCAGGGAAGACGCCTCCCATTAGGAATTCTATCTGCCAGGACCTCAGTCTAGTGATTGATTGCCAACGAAGATCATGGCTTCCTGCTCCATCTGCTCAGCTTGGACGGTGTGGCGGTGTCCTGCTCAAGCCTTTGGGGCCCTATCTGTCTTTTTGGCAGATCTATGTCTTCAAGGGCTTCTTTGCTGGAGCAATCAGCCAAGGAGCAGCGACTGTACTCACCCCAACCTGTGGTTCCCACCACATCCACAGACCACAGCTAAGAGGCACCACCTCATACAGACTGCACATGGCCGACTGAGGATTGAAAATGCAACAAATTCCTTCTCCCATCATAATTTCGAATTTTCACACACCAAAGAAAACACAGAGAGGTAGTTAAGACTAGAGATATGTGGGCATCAGACAGACAAGGGGCTAGATTCCCTTAGTCGTTTACATCATGAACCATTAATTCATTTAGTTTCTGTGCTCAGCAATTTTTACATCTGAGCAATAGAATTAACTATTGTTTTCTCTTTAGGTTATCAGGATATTAAATATTTTTCTTAGTTTTGAAGACACTACACCAAACTGCCTTTAAAACCCTATTATTATATGCAATGATTGGAGAACACTCAACCTCAAAGCCTCTTTCTGCAACAGAAAGTGTTTACTACAGGAAACACAACTGGCCAAATTGCAGACAATAAGTGACTGTGGACTGCTAGGTCATAATCAGAACATCCATATTCACCTCCACCCCAAGGCTCAGGGAACATCCCCGAAGAGGGGGCAGTAAGACTGTAAGAACTTGAAGTGAGATAGTGGGGGGCCAGACACTATCTCCTGGACATGATGAGAACTGCATGGGCACTGGCCTGCCAACCTCTCACAAGAAAAGGGGAGAGATCTCAAAAAGTCCACACCTCACTGAGAGACTCATGAGAACTAATAGGGAAGAAAAGGAAGATGTTATCCTCAATGGCACACCCACGGATCTATGACACTTTCTGGAGCATGAATCATGTCAGGCATATGACATCAAGGACAAACTCGATGAAGTGCAGTGAAAAGACTTGAAAATAGGAGGGAGTGTGACAGGGGAGATGAAGGGTTGTCAGGAGAAAAGGAGAGGAGATGGGAATGGGGATTAAGGGGTGAGAAAAAAATAAATTTAACAACAAGAAAAATGAAAACAAGAAACCCCAGAACATTGCATCTATCACTCTAAACAAAACAGAAGTTCCCCAATGACTCAGCACAATGGTTACATACCTGCAATCCTAGAGCTTGGACGGTGGAGCCAGGAGGATTGCCCTGAACTTAAAGCCAATCTGATTTCAAGACCCAACCTGAGCTACAGCGTGAGACCTTGTCTCCTGCAAATAAGTGAGCTTTTTGAATTGAAATGCGGTGCTCATCTTCCAGCCTCTCTCTTGTTTAAGTCATGGAAACTGTTCCCAGCTAAGAACCAGACACTTCAGAGGTTCTGCTGGCACACAATTTCAAAGTGCTCTAGTAGATGTATGGTTTCTTACACTTTTGCCAATTGCTACCCCTTTGCGCATGAGAAATTTTGTTTGCTTTTATTTGTCATGCATGCATGCGTATTTTGCATGTTAGTGGATGTGCATGTGTGGGTAGGCATGTGTACAAGAGTGCTCTTGAATGTATGTGCCTACAAAGGCTCCAGACATGACGTTAGAAATCATTACTCTAACTTTTTATTGCTTTGCTCTGAGATTTATCAATTTCTGTCTTCCAGGCTGAATTATGGGCGGCCATCATATCTGTCTAGCATTTTTTTACATGGGATCTGGGGGCCAAACCTGGTCCATGTAGTTGTAAAGCAAAGGCTTTTAACCTCTGAGTCATCTTCCTAGCCCCCATGAGAATGTTTCATGTCACCATGGTATAGATATATAAAATAGTTATACTAGAAATGTACTAAGTCAAAAAATTTTAAAACAATTCACTACATGTATAACTTTACCATTTATTAAACACAAAAACTAATGTGCATATTAATAAGTAGATGAGCTTGTTTGCCCAACACAATACAATCCAAAGAATGCTACTATGATACTTAACCTGCTGAATCATGACCTAGGGAACTACTATGAGTCTTTACTTTCTGTGATTAAACCATTATGTTTAAGGGCATAGAACTTTGCATGTACACTGAAAACACTTTGTCCCATTGCCTGCAGGCTCTTAATCTGGGCTGGAGTGTTTTGCACAGTATACATTGGTATTGCATGGTGTAAAGGCATACATAGGGCTAAGTGGGAATGTTGTGTGTTTGCGACCAAGACGTCAGTGAAGTCACATATCATGACATGCGTACATACTGTCAGACTCACTTCATTACATGCTTGATTTTGAATTAATCTACATCCAGGAACCTTTCCCAATACATTGTTAGTTGTTCATCACATTTAGTTACATTTGGTTAGCTGAAAGAGCTTTTGTCTAGAATATTTGATCAAAATAAGTTCTATATGAAGATGGCTAGGAGATGGCTGGGAATATGAAAAGAAAAAAAACAGGCAGATTTTTAACATTTACAATTATTTCCTTGAGACTTCTCTATGAAAAATTCTGCCTTACTCAATGACTCCAGCAGGAAGTTACTTCCTACGGCCACGAGGTGGAAGCCTTGGGTCGCAGGGCAATCTGCTCATCCTAGGGACAGAACAGTAAGATCTCGCCTATATGGAAAGCCCCTGAAGGTGAAGCTTAGCTAAAGCAAAAAGAAGGCTTTGCAGCTGGGGAGGAGTTGAGCCCATTCCTTGGGAAGTGATACCAGGGTACTTCTGAGAAATGGTAACTGATAAGGCTAGGGTGTGGGGGCACAGATCTGGATTCTTGCCAAAATTGTATAGTTAAGATGGTGTACTGCCATGTTCGCCAGTTTGACCTGGGATATAAATCACTAGTTTTTTTAAAAAAAAAAAAATATATATATATATATATATATATATATATATATATATATATTGTGTGTGTGTGCGTGTGTGAGAGAGAGAGAGAGAGAGAGAGAGAGAGAGAGAGAGAGAGAGAGAGAGAGAGAGAGAGAGAGAGAGAGAAGGCACTGTGTCTGCCCTTGAAAGCCCAAGGGTGACTTTGGGATCACCCTGGATTGTTCTACCTCCTATTGGCTTTGCTCTGGAGTTTCCCAGGCTCCACCTTCCAGGGCTGAAAGTGCAGGCTGCCGCCATTTCCACCCAGCATTTTCACATGAGACCTGGGATCCGAACTGAGGTCTTTCTTGTGCGGCAGAGTCTTAACCCCTGAGCTATCTCTCCAGTCCTAAATTACTATATTAAAGAGAGTGAAAGGGCCAAAAGTTGGGGCTGCCATGATTGGGCCGTGGCAGCAAGGGCTTCTGCCTATACCCTCTCCTTATTTTGTAAATGTTTGGAATTTTCTGTGGTTAAAATATCTTATTTTAATAAATTGAGAAAAGAACCTCCAGGTCTACCTGATTTCAAGGTTGAGGGTCTTTTCACCAAACACTGTGTTGCAAGCAATCTCCAAGCATAATCAAGCATGGTAGGACAACCCCCGACTCCACAAAGATACGGGAGGGGCACCCCTGCACAAGAAGGGAATCGACTAGCCACATAGAGAATCCACACCATCCTGCACTGTCCCGAGGCAATGCAGTCCACAGAGGAGGCGGCCTCTCCAGGTGCTGACTTTTTGTCCATCACTACGAATAACATTCCAGGTAGAAAAGACCAGGGCACGATGGGTAAGAAGTCAAGATGCAAAACCTGGGAAGACATGACGAGTCAGAATTCTAGATGTGGAAAGGCACGTGATCGTCAATGAAGAATCTGAGTGGGGTGAGCGGGAGGAAACAGCCAGAGAGCTGAATTCAGATGCACGCTCCCGTGGCTATCAGAAGCAAACAGAGGTTTGAGTTCAGTGCTCCTGAATTCTGGAAGGCAGAGGCGAGCAAGATTCAGCACTTCAGGCTGCCACTCTCTTGCCTTCCCCTCTGTCCTCCCTCCTCTTTGCCCTCAGCAGCATCTTCTGTTCATTCAGTCTGTTATTGGAAGCCACCATGGTTTTCTTTCAGCTCTTTCTGAAGTTATCTCTTTCTCTCAGGAATCCTTTCAAAGCCACTCAGGATCTTCCAGAGCATTCTACAGAACTCTAGAATGATGACCCCTCCCCCCAGTAACTCTGCCCCTTCATCATCCACTAGAGTGACCCTAGTAGCATTATTGGCTTGGGCACCTGCCCACCTGTCTGTCAGCACCTTCCTGGATAGATCATGTGTTCTTCCTGTCCCACTCCTAGAACTCTCTGGGCTTAGTAATCTCAGGTACACAGTAAGTATTTGCTGGAATTACACAGATGCTCTGGAACTGGCTAAGCCTATGTGCCTTGCGACTACAGAGATAATGAAGCGATCCTAACCTGCAACTTTCCTGAGGCTGTCCTGGCCCCATCCTTGGCCCCTCCTCTATGGTCTGCATTGCAAGAGTCAGCTCTCCAGTTGGACTATTTAATTCTAATGGACTCACCATTCAAGTAAGGAAGAGATGGCTGATGAGACTCAAAGCACCATCTCAGATGATTCTGGAACAGAGGCCACGACAAACTGGAGGTGGTGCTCTGTCACATCACAAAAAGCCATTCATTCTCCTAGCCCTGCAACTATCCTTTACTTCATGACATGACAGAACAAAGAAAGTGAGCAGACAGATTCATCTCTGAGGTCTAAAAGAGAGAGAGAGAGAGAGAAAATGGACGGGACTATTCTCTTCCAATTGATTTAGCTTCGATTAATTCCATTTAAGTGTTCGCACGATGGCACAAGCAGAGCAGCCCAAAATTCCATCATGGAAGAATCAGTAGAGACTGGAACTGCTGTGAGAAATTGTATAGGGAAACAACGTGGGGGAGGGGCGCTATCCTGGGTGACCCATTCATTCCTATAGCATGACGGATTGTTCCGCGTGCCACCTGACAATCTGTTCAAAATTGTTCACAATCTGCAGCTCACAAACAGATGGAGCACCAAATAAACTATGAGCAAGGGAAATATTGTTCTCATATAATTTGGTGTTCTTTCTAGAATACAGATGGAAAAACCCCCGGCTGAGTTTTTCCCAAATAGTAAAAGCAAAAAGTTGGGGCTGAAGAGATGGTTCAGCAGTCAAAGCATTTGCTATATAAGAAAAAGGATGAGAATTGGGTTGCTAGGAACCCATGCAATAAAATGCCTGGCAGGTATGGCATCCTGTAATGGTTACTCTTAACTATTGCTGTGAGAGAGTACTCAAAGTCAAACAACAAGAGAGATTTATTCAACTTATGGTTCCAGAGAGGAGATATAATCTTTCATGGCTGGTGGCTGAAGCTGGAGGCAGGCTAACTCACTACAAACATCCAGTAAGCTAGTAGGCTGGAGGATTCCCAGAGAGCCTCTCCTATTCCAAGTTTCCTCTTCTATGGTTCCTTTTATTTGGTCTGCTACTGGGAGCTCTGGGGAGGTTCCAAATCAGGATTGGTCTTCGTATTATAAATTGTTGATCCAGATGCTCTCTTCAGGTGGTCTCAGCTGATTTTAGTTAATGCCAGGTGTGTTCAAGTTGACACTCAAAATTAACTATCACACACCCCTACCTGCAATTCCAGCCATATAAAGTAGAGTCTGAGAATCTTCAGAATAAACTGGCTAGCCAGATTATGCTAATGATGATTCTGGACTTGATCAGAGACCCAATCTCAAAATAAGAAGGTGGACAAATGATTGAGATGACATATACACATCACACACACAGACACACACACACAGTATATATACAAAGATTTTAAAAGAAAGCTATAAATTGTTTAAAGTCAAGGTGAGGTGTAGAGAGGATAAGTACCATGTTTTCCACATGGTGATTTAGCTAGAAATACATGCAATAAAAATGTATGTAATGTTGTCAATTGCAGGGTTAACAGGTGGTCATGTGCTATAACAAACAAATGTCCATGCAAAATGATTACTTGATTCAGACAGGGAGTAGACCACTGGGTCTGGTCATGTCCCAGGAAGTAGACACTGAGGGGACACACCAGCAAGAGTTGAAAACTCAATGGAGAAGAAGCAAGTCAAGGACTTCATAGCCGTTTCCAAACGGCTTTACCTGGACCATGACTTCAAATATTTAAACATGTGAAGCACTGTCAACCATGTGGAAGATGGATGGACTTCATTAAACTGAGCAAACACTCATTACACACCTGCTATTTACAAAGTGTTCGCTCACTGTGTTGCAGATACTGATAGAAGCATAGGGAGCAGTTCAGCTGGTAAAGTGCTTTGCCGTACAAGCCTGAGGATCCGAGTTCAATCCCCAGAACCCATGGGACAAAGGAAGAAAAGAAAAACCTGGGCAGTGTGTCTGGCAATTCAATCTTAATGATGGGAAGGCACGGACAGATGATTCAATCTTAACTTGGGAAGACACGGACAGATGATTCAATCTTAACCTGGGAGGGCACAGACAGATGATTACTGGCCTAATTGGGAAGTTCCAGGTCAGTGAGAGAACTCTGTCTCAAAAACAGAGCTCATCCTACCTGAAGGCATATGTATATGCAGATGTGTGTATTTATAGGCCTTTTATATGCAAGTGTAATTCTTTGCAGTTTTTTTTAAATTTACCCATATGTGCTGAGTCTCTCTCCAATGAATACATATGATGCTGCTCTATGATTGTTTTTTTTACTGCAAGGATACATGCTAGAAAATGGTACATGCTATTGTATGGAAAGAAATATAAAATATTCTAAAAAGAGCAGAGAAAGAGACTAAATTGTGAGAGAAAGGGATGGACGGGCACAAGGGTGCCTCTGTATACTAGCATTAAAACCTTACAGGACAGCCTTTTGTTTTGCTGCTTGAATAAAGATCAATTACAATTCAATATGGGTGAATGTTCTCCCAACTGAACATGAGTTGTATCCAAAAATAGTAAGCTGTGACATTGGAAATGTTAAAAGCAAAGCCTACTAAGTTTCCAACACAATGAGAAAACGGAAACCACAACGGCTTTTCAACAGTATACATGTTAACTATAGTAAGGAAGGTTATTTTTTAGAGAATTACAAAAAAGAATAAGACAACATCCTGAATATAGTCCTGGTAGGGCGGAGCCTGTGAATCCCGGGCAGAAGGAGGTGGAGGCGTCCATGGTGGTTCGCGAATTCGTCCGTGGTTCTACACATACACAGACACACACACACACACGACACATACGTGCACGCACATACACATGCATATGCACACAGTTGAATAAATAATTAAAAAAATTAAAAAAAAATTTAAAAAAAAAAAAAATTTGAGGAGCCAGACATGGTAATCCACATGTGTGATCTCAGCACTCAGAGGGGCTGAGACAGGAGGATTGAAGGCTTGAGGTTAGCCTGGACTACAGAGTCATTTTCATACCATCCTGACTGCTACATAGTAAGACCCTATTTCAACACACGTGCGTGCATGCATGCGCATGTGTGCGCACACACACACACACATAAACACTACTTTCACTTCAGAAAATTAATTTAAAAGAAATTTTTATTATGTAATTTTAGTCTTCATCTTTAAATTTTACAGTAGACCATCAAAAATACCCTTCTTGGCCTGACCTGGGCCAGAGACTGGACTTGTGAAACAAAAGCAGAAAACCAATGACTCTTTTGATGTCTTACAATGTTTATGCAATATCTCAGTTCAGAATGAATTGAGTTGTTCATTCTGGGGAGTTGGAGTTGGGATTCATGAATTTAAAGTCAAGGTCCAACCAGTTTCAAGCAAGTTATCTGACTTGTGTGAAGCATAGAGCCGGAAGCTCCTGGAACATGGGATGGAGTATAATGGCTCATGAGGGCTTGGCTGCAGGGAGCGGCAGGCAACAAGTTCAACAGAATATACAGCTCCAGGCTGGGGTTGTAGCTCAGGGCAGAGAACTCACAGACAAGACCATGGGTTTAAATCCTCCCTCCCTCCTTCTCTCCCTCTTTCCCTCCCTCCCTCCTTCCTTCCTTCCTTCCCTCCCTCCTTCTCTTTCTTTCTTTCTTTCTTTCTTTTTCTTTCTTTTTCTTTTTCTTTTCTTTCTTCTTCTTTCTTTCTTCTTTCTTTCTTTCTCTTTCTTTCTTTCTCTTTCTTTCTTTCTCTTTCTTTCTTTCTCTTTCTCTCTTTCTCTCTCTTTCTCTCTCTCTCTTTCTTTCTTTCTTTCTCTCTCTTTCTCTCTCTCTTTCTTTCTTTCTTTCTCTTGACCTGCTTGCCTGCTTGATGAGTCGTCCCACCATTCTTCCCTCCTCCAGAGCCTACCAGGCAATGCCAGTGTGACACTCAGAACTATTCTGAGAAAACAAGAACTTTGGCATCAAATGTCCTGCTTTACACCCCCACTTTCACAATGCTGGCGATGGAATCCAGTGCGTTCTAAGCAAGTACTCCACTACTGAGCAACAGCCCAGTCCCCTGCCTAGTCTCCTTTCCAGGCAAAAGAACACATTCCCACGTTATGGAAATTTCCATCCAGAGACCTGCGCCTTTGAAAGGATAAGTGAAAGATGATGGAGTGATGGAATGGCAAGTGACAGCTGATCGCCAGTCATTCCCAGAAGTCAGCCTCAACTTGTGTTCCAAAGAATTCACCTTTCTAACAAAGCATAATCTGCTGGTGGGTAAGGAAGCGAAACTGTGATGTCACTGGCAGTGATCCGCTTTCAATCTGGGACAGGTGCTGAGCATCCTGAAATGGAACAACCCTACCATCAACCGCAGGAAGGCTAGACACCAAGAGACAGAAAAGAATCTGTCTACACAGCTGGAACTCTTCTGATCTGGCATTTGCATAAGCTAAGATGCAGCTCCATGGCATAGTTCCTTTCTTGCAGTTTGTTTTGAATAGTCCAAACTACTCTGACATTCTCTGCATAATCCAAGCAAGCTTCAAACTCCGGAGTGCTGGGACACAGACATGCCTGGGTCTGAATTACTTTTCGCTACTGCCTACTCCAGAGGCACATGGAGAGCCTCTTCGTTTCAAAGGCGGCTGGGTATGGAATAAAAGCAGAGCGCTACAGTAATTCAATATGTTAGAATAGCTGAAGAACCGGTCTAATAAAAGAGAGGTCATTCAGGATTTGGTTGTAGATGTCTCACTATAGACATGGGTTGTGTCAAACAATATCCTACTGTCCTAGAATAAAAATAGTAGCTTTTTCCTAGAGGAAATATGCTGTAATTTTTCCATGACCCACTCTTTCATTGTCTTTTATATATTCCATTTAAAAGCAGTTCATGCGAGGCCTGATATCTACTGTGAGACTTTGGGCTTCTCTCTTGTGTGAGACAGACAGTCCCTGGAGGGTTTTGAATGGGAAAGGGGGAGATCATCCTTACCTATTTTGGGGGTCAATTTTATTATTGTGTGTGTTGTGCATGTCAAGGGTACACACATGCCACAGTGTACACTTGGAGGTCAAAGGACAACTCTATAAAGATGGTTCTCTTCTTCCACCTTTACATGGGTTCCGGGGATTGAACTTGTGTCTTCCGGTTTGCTTGGCAAGTGGCTTCACTCAATGAGTCATCTGTCCACCCCTGATTTACATTTTAAAAGGATCCTTTTCTCAGGTTACTCTTACTGCAGTGTGCAGATCAAGGTCAGAGGTGACTGTGAGACTCCAGGCAAAAGCAGCAAATTCATCCAATCAGGGAAGAGGAGGTACAGATAGTGAAAAATATTAACATTGTCTGCTGAGAAGTGTGAAATTGATTCGTTGATGGATTCAATATACACTGTAAGGGAAGGAGAGGATGCCTAAGAAATCAATACAAGAAATTTCAACCCAAGCAATGTAAGTTGCTATTCCCTGAGATAGGGAGGAAAGGGAAGAAATAAGTTTCAGGATAGCTGACGGGCAGAGATCATGGATGCAACCTATATGATACTTTGACATCTACTAGATGTGCTGAGAGCTGATGAAGACCCAAGCTAGGGTTGAGGGGCATCATGCAGGTAGGATTATATATTGGGGTGTCCTCAGTGTGCCAGCAGTACTTGAAACCATGTGAGCAGATAGGGTCAGAGAGGAGAGAACAAAATCCTGGGTCCTTCAACTCGAGGTTGTTGGACAGAGCAGTGTTTCGACACCTAAGAGTGAAAGATCTACTCTGACAAAGGCTGAGCTCTTAAGTATTCAAAATCAATTGACAAAGGCAATCAAATCATCTATCTCCTTCACAAACAAAATAACACCTCCAGTATTAATTGCAGACTTCAAATCAAAATCTCAAGGCTAATTTTATAGACAGTCTAGCATTTCAGCCTTTTTTTCAATGCCTTGAAGAATGAGCACAAATAAAATCAATGGTTATAAGATGTCTTCATAGACTTCCTACAAAAGCATTAAAACTCTGTCATTAGCAAATTCCTACCATCTCTGTTTTGACTTCTTTTTTAAAAAGATCTCTCTTGGGTCTGTCCTATACCTATTTCTTCCAAAGTGAAATATTCTATTCAGGAAGAAAAAGAGGGGATTAGACTCATGAAGTTAGGGAAACTTACAAGGTTCAGGAAGCTCAAAGAATTTCAAGATTCACAAAACCTCCTTTTAAGCCCCAAGTTGATTCATTCAACGAACAACTTCTGGGACACTGGAGACATGCTAGCAGGACAGCCTGTTAGTCAGACAGGGAGCTCTAGAGAGCATTATTATTGTCTTGAGACATCGGGCATGCTGGGGTGAGCTTCTCAGTGATGCAGCTGCCTTTGAGTTGCCCCTGCTCCTGGAAATAACCCAAATCAACCTACTGGACCGCCAAGCTTGACGTGAGTGAATCATTACTTTGGCTGTCTGTGTGCTCTATCAGGGGTTAATAGACACTTAATCACATCTGCTGGGGAGGATGGGGGGATTACATAATGGGTGGTAAAGTTGTTTTTTCTATTTCAGGAGGAAACATTTACTTTGCCTGTAATTCCAGAATGCTTAGAACTAGGATAGTTCCATTTATCTGTAATATTTAAGAACAAGTGCTGGTATCTGAGTACCACCCATTTTAAAACTAATTCTTAGGCTGAGCAGATGGCTCATGGATTAAAACCTCTGCCTCACAAGTAAAAGGACCTGAGTTCAGATCCCCAGAGCCCACGTTAAAATGCCGGATGGAATGACAGTGGCCTGCTATTCCTAGAGGGCAGAGCCCGGGAAACCCCAAAGCAAAGCAATAAGGAGGTAGAGCAATTCAGGATGATTCCAAACATCACTCTTGGGCCTCCACAAGCACACTCATTCAAATGCCCTCTTCTACACCCACGTGTGTGCGCACACACACGCACACACACACACACACACACACACACACACACACATACATGCGCGCGCGTGCACAAAAAAAAAAGAAAAAATGTTCTCAATTTTAGTGACTGATGGCACAGTTGAGTACCATTGGACTCAGTGTTGTATGTGAGAGAGAACACAGGCCCACCCCTTCCAACTGGGTTCAGTGTCACAACTCTGTAGAGCACACACTTCCTGGGACATCTTCCCCCCTTGTTCTCATAAATGTATTCCATCATTTTTTTTTCAGTCAACAGAGAAAATTCTGCAATGTAAGTCAAGTGACAGCTAGTGCTCACACCCTAGTTAGAATCAACTAACACCTTTGCTTCTTGATTTTGCATTGTACATTCTGTAGTTTTCTTGTCTGAATCATGACCACAGTTTCACAAGTATTTTTACTGATATGAGCACATTGAATGTGAAGTCATTAGAAGCAGAGGAAATAAATGCAAATTTGGCTTTCTTTGTGTGTGGGGGGAGAGAAAAAGAGAGACTGACAGACTGTATTTGTATGCAGGTACATGTATTTGCACAGGTGTCTGAGCAAGTGGAAGTCAGAGGACAACGCAGGTGTCTTTTCTTTCCTGTGGGACCATCTACCTTTGTGTTGAAGCGGGGTTTCTCACTGGTCTGGAAATTACCAAGTACGTAGGCTGTCTGGCCAGCCAGTCCTAGGAATCTACCTGCCTCCACCTCCCAGGTGCTAGGATGACCACAGTGTATCAATACATTTGACTTTTTTTTTTTCTTACACAAGTACTGGGGGTTCAGGTCCCATGCAAGGCCTGCACTTTATGAACTGGTGATCTCCCCAAACCCAGATTGGCTTTCTTTATTCCTGCACATAAAGTGAAGGACTATCATTAGGAGCTGTGAGACTGGTGTAGGACTGTGAAGAACCAACAGCATTGAATGACTTAGTTTTGAGAAGACCACACAATCAGGTCACAAGCTCAGGGATGAGGACTTTAAGGAGCCATCAAGAACAGCTGATACACCTCACTCACCGAGGAGACATTATCTGGCATCTTGGTTGCTCTGTTAGGGGCAGTGAAGGGCATTATGCCCTGATACGGTTGTGATTACAATTCGCAGATCACATCCACTGTGATGGGTCACTACTCTAGACAGACTGTTGCATGCTCTAAACATTATCCATGCTGCTGAAAGGTCGAAAGTAAATACATTTCCAACTCCTGGGGTTTGCTTGTTGGTTTTATGAAAGCTTTGAAAAGTCATGCATCCCTTCCTGGCTCTATTACTACCATCTCAGCAGCACAGACCACAGAGTTGTTGATGTTACTGTATTTAAAAGCAAATGATGGTGACCTGTTTTTAATTTTCAGAGAGGTTTTCAATGGCCTGGAGCTTTCCAATTAGACTGAACTATGAGCCCCAGGGATCCAACTGTCTCTGTCTCCCAAACACTAAGACAAATGTGTTAAGACACTGTTTTATTTTTTTTTAACATGGGCTCAGGATCAAACTCATATCCTATTGCAAGCAAGCTCTTTACCTACTAAGCAATTTACCCATCCACATAAGTCTTCAGGTTGGCTCTAGAATAGTTCACTAGTCATATATCAAATTTTTAGGAGTTTAAAAAATTTCTGGAAATTTAATAGAAATCACAAAAGATGTGCATCTTTAAAACAGTTCCAAAATGCATCAAATATACTGATTTTTTTAATTATCAGCTCATTTTTTTTGCTCTGTGTGTGTGTGTGTGTATGTGTGTGTAGAAGAGATCACTTGACTGTGTGTGCCTGTGGAGACCCAAGGGTAATATCAAGAATCATCCTGAATTGTTCTACCTCCTTATCACTTTGCTCTAGGGTTTCCACACTCTGCCTTCCAGGGATGAAATTAGAGACTGCAGCCATATCTACCTTGCATTTTTACATGGGGGTCTGAGGATCTGAACTCAGGCCCTTTGCTTGCAAACCATAGGCTTTAACCCCTGTGTCATCTCACAGAAAGAGAGAGAGAGAGAAAGAGAGAGAGATTCTGTGGATCAAACTCAGGTCACCAGGTTTGCCAGTAGGGTGACTTACCCACTGAACTATTTCACCGACTTCTGTTATTATATTTAAAAAAGAACTGGTTGAGGATTTTCTCTCTCTCTTTCTCTCATAAATGAATAAAATATTAAAAAACAAATGCAATAACATTAACTGTTAAATATTGCAGAAGCAGAGGAAGGCTAACTGGATAGTTAAATGAAGGCCAGAACCCAGGAGCTCCGAATGACAAAGCATCAGGAGCAGACTGCTTGACAAGCTCCTGCCCCTGCTCCCTCGGGGCACAGGAAAAGCCAATCCACAGCAGACTGTGGCGCAATGTTCATTTGTGCCCCAGGAAAAGCCCCTCCCCATATTTTGAGCCATTTTGCCTTCTATAGAAAACCAATCATGTTCTCACATGTGTATTGCCAAGACAACACAATAGCTGAGTGCAAGCTGTGTGGCAGTAAAAGATGGTTTGTCGATAAACGGTGATCGACAAAGGCTCACACATCACTGTTTGCTGATACACCTGGCAAACTTGGAGGACAGGGTCTCCAAGCATATACACTCTGAAAAAAACGTATACACATTATCTAATTTCCCCCGAAATAAAGTCACTCCTCCAAATTTCAATGGATTCTGGCAGACATTTCTTGGTCTGTTCTCATTTCTCTCTTTGGTTACAACCATGCTTATCAAAACAATACAACCCCAGTTTGGTACTCGCTGGTAATCTGGCTTCCACAGGATTGATGCTTTTGATGAAAAATGTAGGACATTTCTTTTTAAATTTGAGGGCAGTTTGAAGCAAATATTTCTGTAAAGATTTTTTTTTTTGAATGCTTACAAATGACTGAGAGGAAAGCAGATCTAATGGTCCTATTTTTAGCAATTGTTTTATTTCAATATAAATTGAAGATTTGGAATGTTCCCATTTACAGAGACCACTTCCTTCCATGGCTTGGTAGAAGTTATCAGGGAATTCAGAGTGTACACAGTAACACTTTGTCATGTTGTCTTTCACAGGTTCATGTGACTCCTTAGTTGATGTTTGGGAAGGCTGTGGCAACTTTAGGAGCCTTGTTGGAAGGCGCATCACAGAGGGTGGACCTCGAGACTGTTTAGGTCCTCCATGCCCTTCTTCCTTGAGAAGGCTGCTCTAGTAGTTTGCGGTTTTCTCTCTAAGCCTCCTCCAGCTTCTGCCACCTGCCGTCCCTTTCCTGCCATAATGGAGGGGAACCGAGAGCCAAATAAATTTCCCTTTCTCCTCTTAAGCTATTTGAGTCTGAGTGCTATCTCCCAGCAGCAGAAAGAGTAACTGCTACCCACATAATGTCTTTCCTTTTATCTGCTGGATTCATTACCCTGTGCTATGACCGCTTAGATAAATAGTGAATGGTTTCCCTAAAATAAAAATTTCAATTTTCAACAGGAAAAAGAGGTACTGGGTGCTTGAATGATGTGCATTAAAAAAGTCTTTCTAAACCTTTGCTGTCTAATAAGGATGACAGAGGAGCCTAGCATTGCCTTCTGGAATAGAGGACAAACTTTTAAATCCCAGAGCCTGGAGGCATGCAATAGTCATTGCTGTCAATTCATGATCACTGACATGCTTGACAAACAAAAATTGATACAGGGATGGAGGGGAGGGTGGACATGCATAAGGCTAAACATCCAGAAACTCAGGGAGAGCTCTTGCTTACCATTTTCAGAACTACAAGTTTGCCTTGGACTCACCTTATATTGCAGGAAAGCCTTATACACAAGATCTGCCTGCCTCAGGTCCTGAGTAGCTGGATTCATAGTTGTGGGCCACCTGGTCCAGCTTCATGAATCCTTTACTTTTTTCCTCTGCATTCATAACATACTGTGGTTCATAATATACCTTGGTACAAAGTGTGAGCTTCATCATATGATGGTGTCAGCTAGACCAGATGAAGGGAAATCCAGAGAACACAGAAAGCATTATTTCTGATGTGCCAATGAAGGCCTCTGTCACAGATACAGATGCTAACTTGACACTTGAGGGTCACATTTGAAAAGAATTAGTAGTTGAATTAAGCCTACAGCAAAACTGCAAGAGATGGTCTAATTGATGGGGAAGGCCCAGTCCTTGGTGGGAGGGACTAGTTCCCAGGCAGGTAAATAAAATGGAAGGAAGTGACTGAGGAAGTTGGCATCTTTCTGTATACTTGGCCAGACATGTTGGTTTGTCAAGTGAGGATTATCTCTCTCTCAGCTGTTATGTGAATATGATGCCGCCAGTTCCTTTCGTCCTTAGTATTCATGTGGACTCTCCTGGCAAAGCTGAACAAGCAGTTGGAACCAGACTATCATAACAGAGTAAAGCCCTTGTTCTCTTAAGCCGCTCAGTGGCGATTTTATCAGCAGCCATACCTTGCAACAACCTTTATAGAAGAGGTTGGCATTTCAATTAGCAGGCAGAGTAAACAAGATCTTCCCTGATTTCACGTGGGTGGCAACATTCAATCCGCTGAGGACACTGAGCAAAGCAGCAGAGGAAAGACAAGTTTGCTCCCCCTTTCTCTCCCTCCTTCTCTTCCTCCCCTTCTCTCTCCTGGAGCTGGCTTCCCTGCATACCCTGTTTTGACTTGTAACAAACTACTGCATGCCCTGATTCTCAGACTTTTGGCCTCTGATAAGTTCCCTGATTCTGGAACTTTCCAGTTTGGACTGAGACATGCTATGAAACCAGTTTCCCTGGTTCTTCAGCTTGCAGACAGTGTTATATCAATTACCAGCCTATCTTATCATATGGACCCTTGACACAATCATATCTGCTCTCACTGATCCAGCCATTTGTCTATCTGTTTGCGTGTTTGTCATTCAGTCCATCTGCCTACCCACCTAACCATCCATCTATATCTGTATGCCTCCAGCTACTGTCTCTGTGCTCTATCTCTCTGGAGAATCCCAAATTACATATTCAATAATGGCCTGTATTCAATAATAGTCCTTGGAAGGAGCTAAAGAAACACTAAGGAAGCTGAAGTCCCAAGGCAGGAAACAGCCTGTGAGGCATCTCCGGTGAATGTCTCCCCCTTCTGGCCACAAGACCAAAAGGCATGTTGCAATATGGTTATACAGCCTCTTTAGTTCTCACAATGGGCACAGGTCTGTTCCTACAGGATTCAAATATGCGTGGAATGCCTAGTCTGAGTGACTTCTAGATAAAAAGCAACCTATAGAAAAGTCTGCTTTGAGGGCTGGAGATGGCTCAGAGGTTAAGACTGCCTCGCAAGCAGAAGGACCTGAGTTCAGATTCCAGGTTCCATGTAAATATACATGCAAGCAAAAAAAAAAAAAAAAAAAAAAAAAAACTAAAAAGTAGGTTAAACCACATATGTGATAGAGCTCTATTATCCAGAGTGCAAAAATAACTTAAAAAATTAAACACCAAGGAGAAAAGTACCCCAATTAAAACTGGGCCTGGGAACTCAAAAGAAACTTTCCAGGGATGAAATCAAAATGTCTAAAAAATATTTTACAAAATGCGCCACATCCCTAGCCATCAGGGAAATGCAAATCAAAACTACCCTGAGATATCATCTCACCCCAGTCAGGATGGCAAAAATCCACAATACAAACAATACCAAATGCTGGAGAGGATGTCGAGAGAAGGGAACTCTCATACATTGCTGGTGGGAATGCAGGCTTATACAACCACTCTGGCAATCAGTCTGGCAATTTCTAAAAAAGTTAAGGATTGTTATGCCATATGACCCTGCTATACCACTACTGGGAATAATTCCCAGAATACAGCAATTCACTACACAAGCACAACCATGTTCATTGCAGCACCATTTACAATAGCCAAGTCATGTAATCAACCCAAATGCCCAACAGTTGAGGAATGGATAATGAAATGTGGTACATTCATACAATGGAATACTACTCAGCCATCAAAAAGATGAATTAACGAAATTTGCCAGGAAATGGATGGGATTAGAAAAAATTATATTGAATGAAGTATCCCAGACACAGAAAGTTAGACACTGTATATACTCTCTAATAAGTGGATCCTAGTTCCAAATCCACTTAATGACACACTGAAAGGTAAATTTCTGTAATACCCACTGTAATCACAAGGGATTATAAGCAGGAGGAAAAGGGAAGAAGGACCTCAAAAGAAAGGAGACAGGGGAACATGCTTCAGTAGAGAAATTAGGCCACCTTCATGTATTGCATGTAAGTAGTGAGACATCTAGTTCAGCTTTCTCTCACTTTCCTTCCTGTTCACTTAGGACTGAATAGGTTTGATCTCCTCAGTCAGGGAGGATATAGGGACAGTTAGATGGTAACCAATCGGCAAATAGAACACTGATCCCTCTCACTGCTGTGTCCTACTCCTATTCTTCCATCTACTTTTGAGTCTCCTCTTATATAAAGGTCTTCATTTAAACAGTCTTTTATCTTTGGTTAGGAGACGACCTTTAATACCATTCGGGATGCAACCAAGGGCAGTGCAGGAAAAGCAAAACTGAAAACAACAACAAACCATAATTCAGAACACCAAAGACCCTACATTATTCACCTGGAACCAGATCAGCCAAATTTCTCCCCATCCTAAAGCTCAGGGAGCCTTGTGGAAAAGGGGATGGCAAGATTGTAAGAGCCTAAAGATGGGGAGGACCAACAATATACAGTATACTCCACACGAGCTAGTTCTGCAGCAGCCAGGATATAGCCACAATGTGATTGTCTGACCTAAACAATGGCCAATATGTCAGCAACTCCCTCCCCCCCAAAGTCTAGCGCTGATCATAGGGGAAGGGGCTTCAGGCAGTGGGATCCTTAGAGGCAAGGGGTTAAACAGTCATAATAGAGTTCTCATGCTAGCGGGCAGCCCAAGAGGGGGCCCCAGGCTATGCCACTGAGTCCTGAACCCTCACTAGTGTAGATGACTCAGAAGGAAGTTAGGTACCCACATGAACAGATGTTCTGAGGGAATGGGAGGGAGGAAGCAGGAGGCGCCTGGAGAGGGGAAAGGGGGGAAGAGTGCAGTGGGGGATGACTCGGAGGGAAGGGGGAAGTGAGAGGAGAGGGGATACCTTCTGAGCTTGTAGGATTAGGCAAAAAATGTGTACTAAATAAAAGAAAGTAGGTTACAAAAAGCACATTGCTATTTTAAAGAAAAAGTATGTATTTCTCACATTAGTAAAAAATATTTTTAAAAAATTTGGCTTGAGAAATATAGATTTCTTATTTTGTGAAAAATCCTAACATAAAAGTAAATGTTTGAACAATCCAAAAACACATAAATTGCTGTTATGGAGATAATATTTAGTATTTCGGAAGATAGGATCTTAAGATACTTATCAACTTGTGCCTTTATTTCCATAATACAAATGTTCTTTTATGCCTATGATTGTGGTTATCACCAGTAACATGAAAGGCAGCTGGAGCTTACATAGGAGGATGAGCAGGAAAATCATGGGTTTTGGGGTGAGGTGACCTTAAGTCTGCCAAGTGGTCGCTCTACTTCTCAGCTCTGTGACCTTGAGCAAATCCATTAGCCTTTAAGTCCTCATTTATTTTCAAGGCCAACTAACAAGAGAAGAACTTGGCTAGCCTTGACGATCACCAACAAGAGGCAGCTTGAAAGTCTAAGTAGAGTAGGAATTTGGCTCCGTGGCTTGGGTACTTGGCCTGCATGTGTGAGGACTGGAATTCAGATTCTCTGAAATCTTGCAGATGCTTCACGGTCGTGGTGACCCACCTATAATTCCAGTCCATGGGAAGACAGTGACAAACAGACCAGCCAGGCTAGCAGTATCTGTGAGCTCTCTGGGTTCATCCAAGAGACCCTGAATAATGAATAAGGTAGAGAATAATCAAGATAGACTCTGACATTAACCTTGAGCATACAGGTACTCATGAGCACGCGCACACATACATACACACACACACACACACACACAAAACCATTCACATATGAACACATGCAAACACACACACACACACACACACAAATGAAATTAAAGTATATGGGCCTCTTGTAAGATGAATGGATAAGCAAAATGCTATGTACACCTACCCTGCTAGCTAGTTTTGCATCATGATCAAATGCACACCAGAAACAACTTATGAGAGGAGGATTGATTTTGTCTCACAGTCTCAGGACTATCAATCCACCTTGTAGAGAAAACCTGGCAGCAGAAAAGGCTTCTGCCCACAACAGCAGCGGTTTGTGGCACACTTTGTGGCATCTTGGTGAGTTAGGAAGGACAGAGCCTGGCAGATTGCACCCCCTACCCCATCCAACAACACTACATCTGCCAGATAAGCTCCACGTCCGAAATGATCCACAATCAGCTTGGGACACATGAGCCTGCACAGGGGACATTTCACATTGAAACCATAGCACATGAAGTGGAATAGTATTCAGTCTTTAAAAGAAAGGAAGTTCTTGGCCTGATGACCTACTTGCTATCAAGTCCGATAATCTGAGTTTGATCCCCAGAACCCACACGGTAGAAAGAACTGACTCCTACAAAGTGTCCTTTAAGTTCTACCTGCACAGGGTGAAACATGCCCTGGCCCTATGATTTAAAAAAAAAAATTGCCGTTTTAAAAAGGAAGGAAATTCTATTGTATGTCACATCATGGGTAAACTTTGAAAATGGTATCTTAAGCAGTCTAAGTCAGGCACAAAAGGATAAATACTGTAAACTAACATCTAGATTACCTAGAGCAATCTAACTCAGAGACAGACAAGGAATGGTATCTACTAGGGGCCAAGGGAAGAGAAGGGGGAGTTTCCATCTAGAGATGTGGGATCTCTTCCTGTGGCTGCTCAACAAGGCTGATGCACTAAGATGGTGTCATGGCTTGAATTTGAGTGCCCCCTCCCCCACATTCTCAGCTGTTGTTAATATTTGGGAAGATCATGGCACCTTTAGGAGGTGGAGCCTTTCTGGGGGAAGAAACACCACAGGAGGGCAGGCCTTGAGGGTGGAGCCCCGCTTTGCTTCTCCTAGCAGTCTACTCTTGCGGTGGTCTGCTTGCTCTCTCTGCCTCAACAATCGCTATGACTTGAGCCTCCTCCAGCTTCTGCCACCCACCATGCCTTTTCAGCCACAATGAACTAATACCCTCTGGAAACATAAACCAAGTAAATGTACCTCTTCTCCCCTTAAGTTGTATCTGAGTATGGTCTCATAGCAGCAGAAAGAGTAATTGTGACACATAGCGAATTTTATGTTCTGTGTATTTTACCTCTGAAAAGACCAAGATCAGTGGTAGATGTCTGGTGTGTGGAGAATGTCAGATGAGCAGAAGTTTCTAGAAGCCATGGCCAGTTATTCTCTTTTGCATCACTGCCATGATCATGTGACAAGCGAGTGCAGGTGGGCTCTCAACGTTTCCACCTACGGTGAAGGTGTTGGCATATCTTTGCCCTGAACTGAGGCATGTATTTCCAACAGAGTTTTTAATGCTTAGGATCAGTCCTTCAACATGACCCAGTGTAGGTGCATGGCTTGGGTCAATCCGAAAAGTTTTCAGCTGCCCAGTGAGGAAGGAAAGGACGAGGCTGTCCCTTCTGTAGTGGCTTTGAGTTGAGACAGATTGTTAATAGTCATAGGCTGTTTGGGCATCAAGATTCCAATCAGCATGATAAAACACAGTGCCATGATTATCTCTTTGGCTGGCATCCTCCTCCTGCTGTGTATAAACACAAGTCTTCAGAGGTCAAAGTCATCGGCTGAGTCTAGGGCACTGCTCAAAGTACTATGTGCCAATTCAGAATCAAAGATTGGCATTAAAAAACTTCGATCATCCTATAGTAAATTTATTAATTAATAATGTGTCTCTGCTAGTTGGATATATTTAAGTGTCAACATGACAAATCAAGCCTGAGCTCTAGGGTACATCTGTGAAGAACTGGTAGTTAAGACAAGCCTTACACAAGTCTGTAGGAGAGTATCTGATAGTGGGTGGGACCATCCCCTGCGTAGGTAGATAAGATGGAGGGGGCTAGCTCAGGTGGAGGGGGCTAGGGAGAAGGCTAGCTCAGATGGAGGGAGCTAGCTCAGATGGAGGGAGCTAGCTCAGATGGAGCGGGTTAGCTCAGATGGAGAGGGCTAGGGAGAGGGCTAGCTCAGAAGGAGGGAACTAGCTCAGACGGAGGGAGCTAGCTCAGATGGAGAGGGCTAGCTCAGATGGAGGGGGCTAGCTCAGTAGCTACACATACTTGAACACACTTGGACAGAAGTGCAGTCTGGCAAGAGAGGTTCACCCCTCTCTCGGAAATCCCTGTAGATGTGGTGGGCCACTTCTCTCAGCTCCTAGTCAAGCTGGATTATGAACTGTAATGGAGAATCGTGAGCAAGAATAAGATCCCTTGTGCTGGAGAGACGACTCAGAGGTTAAGACTCCACCTCACAAGCAGAAGGACCTAAGCTCAGATCCCAGATCTCACATAAAAACGCTGGGCAGAAATGGCTATGACTTACATTTTCAGCTCTGGAAGATGGAGCCTGGGAAGCAAAATGGAGGCAGAAGCAATCCAGGATGATGCCTGAAATCAGCCTTGGTCCTCCACAAGGACACATAGTGCCCTCTGAGATGTGTATATATGTATGTATGTATATATATATATATATATATATATATATATATATATATACATAATACATACACACATGCACACACATACACACGCATGCATAGATTCATAAACAAAAAATTTAAAAAATAATGAAACCCCTTCCTCTCCTAAGCTGTTTGGTTGTGAATTGATCAGCATCACACAGAGTAATTCAACAGGGCCCTTGAGCAGACACCGAGTGCTATAACAGGTAAGCCAGGAAACCTTGCTGCTGCAGTTGGGGTATGGTTTGAGTGTCCCCAGAGCCTCGTGCACTGGGAGCTTGGCACACAGTATGCTGACATTAGAAGCCTTCAAGTGAGCCTGTTCAAAGCCATCGGGTCAGCGGAATCATTACGCTTGAAAGGGATTAGTGTAGCTCTCATGGAATCCTGGCTGTTAAGAGATTAGGGCCTGATCTCTCCTGCTCAGTGGCTTCCTGTTAGGCCAGGGGCTCGAGCTCCTTCTCACACACACTTCCCTGGTGATACATCTGAGCAGGACTGTCACTCAACACAGCATAAAGCTTCTAGCCTTTAATACTGTGCCCTAAATAAACCTCTTCTCTTTATAAGTAACCAGGGCTCAGGTATTTTGTTACAGTGATAGAGAACACTCTATTGCATCGCTGTAAAGGCCAGTAAACAAGAGGTTAAAAAGTGGCAAAAAGCAAACTGGACAGACATTGGGAGGAAGACACACTCAAGGTGACCTGCTCCCTTTGGTGCGGCGCCTAGAGGGTTTTAAGAAGGGTATTTTCTGGATTCTCTTATTAAACTCAAAGTTCCCAAAAATTTCAATTCAGGATTCTGAAGTTCTGTATATATTAACTAAAACCCCAGGAGGCCTACATTAAAGACATGATCATCAGTGCTACACACACAGACAGACACACACACACACACACACACACTCACACAGAGCAACTCAACAAACAAAAACACTCCACAATGAGTGTGCTGTAATTTGTTCATCGATGCATCATATTGTATTTTTTGCTTATAGAACTCTTAACGACCTCCTGGTATTTCAAGAAGAATGTCAAACAATAGTTATTTCTTATTTTATATATTTTTGAATGCGTATCCTGTGTAGTTTCTCATATCTATATGTGCATGCAATGTATTGTGATTATATTCACTCCATTATTCTTCCTCATCTCTCCCCGGCTCCTGCTGACTTTCTTCAGTCTTGCTACTTGCTTTTATGTCTTCTCTTGTGCTTTAACTTTCCAAACATTTGACATATGAAGGACGAAGGAAGAGATAGTAAGACAGATACTAAGAGATACTAATTCAGCATCATGCAGCTGCTGACTGGCAGAGCTGGGTCATGAACCCTGGTCTTCCCTGGCTCAAAGATGCCTCTCTCAGGGACAAAGTGACACTGAAAGATGACACTGGCCAGAGTTCTGAGTTATGTAGTTAAGTTTCCTTGACACTCTGAGTGTGCTTATTTGTACATCCTAGGGGATATCATTAATATGGGATAGTAATATAAAAACAATTTCATATACATATGATTATCTTTTTAAAAAGTTGGGTTAAATAGACTGGGGACATGGTTCAGGAGTTAAAACCTTTGCTTCACAAGCAAAAGGATCTGAATTCAGATCCCCAGATCCCATGTAAAAATGTGGGGGTAAATATGACTGTAGCCTCTAATTTTGGTTCTGAAAGGTAGAGTTTGGGGAACCCAAGAGTAGAGCAACAAAGAGGTAGAACAACCCAGAATGATACCCAATGTCACCCTTGCCTCTCCACAGGCACACATACCCAAGGGTCCTTTTACATACACACACAAGCATGCCAAAAAATTTTTAAGGGTTTAAAACATTCTCCTACGTGCATGTGGTCCTAAAAGTCACACTTGCTATCAGCTAATGGATCCTGGAGATGAAAGGTGACTCTTGTATGACTGTCAAATGTCCCTGCCTTACCCCCTGATGACTGCTAAGAACGCTCCCATGGGAGGGGCCTGCAAATAAAGTCTCTTCATGGTTATAAAGCAAAGTAATAGGACCACTTTGGGAGGCCTGAGCCCCGCAAACTAAAAGGGGACCGTCTCCCTGAGGGAAGAAGTAGCCATCATCTCTGGTGGGATGCAGTCTGATAGGACGTCAGGGACCAAACTTTCATCTTCCTTCATTTGGCTCTGAGAGGAGGACTGTAAATGAAGGGGTCCTGGACATCAGGCTTCTAGAGTTTGTTTAGATTTAGCACAGTTCAGACATGTGATGAGTAGAAAAGTGGTAGGAGTCATGTGGGGATACGGAGCACTTGTACGTTCAACTCTTAGCCAGGCAGGAGGCTGAGGTCCTACAAACAGAACCTTCAAAGTCAATTTCCTATTTCAAATATATTCACGGACTATCCATTTTGCACAGAACACTGTGCTGGTCTCACTGTAGACACCAAGACAGATAAGACACAGTCTCTGCTATGACATGCAGATGAAGTCATTATAAAGACCTTCAAGTAGGGCTGGAGATTTCAGAAGGGATACTTCATTCAATATAAATTTTTCTAATTCTATCCATTTCCCAGCAAATTTCACTAATTCATCTTTTTTTGGTGGCTGAGTGTCACAGTTAAGCACAGGTGTCAACTTGACTCTGAGGGTTTGAGCTCTGGGCACAGTTGTAGAGAGTTCATGGTTGAGTTAAGCCCAGAGCAAACCTGAAGGAGATTGTCTAGCTGCTGGGGAAGACCCAGCCCATGGTGGGTGGGATTAGGCCCTGAATAAATCACAGAGAGCTGGTTGAGAGAGGAGATATCCTTCTGTTCACTTGACCAGACATGCTGGTCTGGCAAGTAAGGATTGTCCATCTCTCAGCCATTATGCAGTGAGGGTGTGGCCAGTTCCCTCGGCTCTGGTGTTGGTGCATGCTCTCCTGTCAAGCTGGACTAAGAACTGTAACCAAGAATCGTAAGAAAATAAACCCCTTGTTCTCTTAAGCCGTTTAATGGTCATTTATCAGCAGCCATGTAGGCTGACTGCTACACTGAGTAATATTCCATTGTATAAATGTACCACATTTTCATTATCCATTCCTCAACTGTTGGGCATTTGGGTTGACTCCATGACTTTGAAATAGTGCTGCAATGAGCATGGTTGTGCTCATGTCACTATAGTGAATTTCTATATTTTGGGAGATCACTCCTAGCAGTGATATAGCAGGGTCATATGACATTTCAATCTTTAATTTTTTAAAAAATCGCCAGACTGATCACCAGAGTGGTTGTATGAGGCCTGCATTCCCACCAGCAATGTAGGAGAGTTCCCTTCTTGCCACATCCTCTCCAGCATTTGGTGTTGTTTGTATTGTGGATTTTTGCCATCCTGACCAGATTTTCTCCCATTCTGCGGGTTGCCGTTTTGCTCGGCTTCTAATCTCTTTATCTGAACAGAAGCTCTTTAATTTCATAAGATCTCATTTGTTGGGTGTTTGTCCTAATGTCTGTGCTAATGGATTTCCATTTAGGAACTGTTGGCCTAGTCCAATCAGCTGGAGGGAATTCCCTACCCTTTCAACTAGGGATTTTATAGTCTCTGGGCTAATATTAAGGTCCTCAATCTACCTGGAATTGATTTTTGTGCATGGTAACAAGTATGTGTCCAGTTTTAATCTTCTGCATGCGGATATCCAGTTTTGTCAGCACTATTTGTTGAAGATGCTATTCTTTTTCCATTGAATTTTTTGGGCCCATAGGACATGTTTTTGGATCTTGCTTGGTTGGGTTTTTCAGAACTGTTATCAACTGAGCTATCTCAGCAGTTCTAAGTCTGCTTTTCTCTTAAAATTCGAATCCCTCCCCCACAAGATTGCCACCAAGCTCTCTGTCCCCTTTTAGAAGTCTACACGCTCTAAACACTGAGATTTAATTATCCAACTCCTTTTACATGTTACTGACTTAATCCAATATATCCAGAGCACCACATTAAAACTTTTTTCCTAAGTATTGGCATCAAATGTCCAAGGAAGCTAGAATGAGGATGGTTTTAAGATAAGAGTCAGGTACTGTGCCAAGTGATTTAATATTCAGCAAATTTTTTGTTATGTAGTGGGTTCTTCAATATACAGTGAATTACGGGGCTGGAGGGGTGGCTCGGGTTAAGCCCCTGCCTGCAGGCGGAAAGTCCTGAGTTCGGATCCTAGACCCCATGTATAGACACCAGGTGGAAGCAGGGGCAGGCCTGCGTTTCTGGTCCTGGTAGAGCGGGGCCTGTGAATCCCGGGGCAGAGTAAACAAGGAGGAGGTGGAGGTGGTCCATGGTGGTTCCCGAATTCGTCTGTGGTTCCACACACACGCGCACACACGCACAATTGAATAAATAATAAAAAATAAAATAAAATATACAGTGAATTACTTTATGGTAACAGTTACTAGACTCAGTTCTCAAGAAAACCTAGGTTCTGAGAGATTTCTTTTTTGCTATTTCATAAATGATATGAAACTCAAATATTAACTCACACAAATTCCTTCCCCACTTCCTCTGTGTGTTGTGGGGGGGGGTCATGTGTATGAAGATGCTTATGTGTGAATGTCAGAGGTCAACATGGGATGTTGTTTTTCAGGAACCAATCACCTAGTTTATCGTCACAAAATCTCTCAATGAACCTTGATCTCAGGGATAAAGTTAGGATGGCTGGCCAGCAAACTCAAGGAATTCTGCTGCCTCTACCTCCTCACTGTTGGGGTTACAGTTACATGCCCAACTTTTTACATGGGTTATGGGGACTGAATTCAGGTCCTCCTGCTGGCAAAGAAAACTTTATGAATGTAGCCACCTTTCCAGGGTCTACAAGTCCCTTATTTGAATGTCACTAGAATTTAGTAACCTATGTAATAACTTCTTTTCATTAACCATATCTGAACTTTAGAAAACCAAAGGTATAATATAAAGGTATATAATAATTTAACACGAGAAAACATCTTAAACTTTGACTATGAACTTTTATGACAAGATCAGAGAAAAATAGCATGGATTATTTATGACAATCTTTGAGTTTATAAGAACCCCCCTCCCAGTCATTAAGCATTCCTCTTTTCCACTATACCAAATCAAAGTAAATCCCCATCCTCAATTCCTTACAAAATTGACTCCCTATCCCTCTCTACCAATCGGTGTCCTTATTAGTTTATATAGTGTTTTCCCAAAGCTGACCTCTGATCAGTCTGTGTCCCCAGACACCTGAATCCACCTAGCACCTCTATGAGTGAAGCCAGATGTGTGCTGGTATCCATTCAGCAGAACCTACTATTCAAAGCCAGACATTGTGCTGGTATCCACTCAGCAGAACCTACTATTCAAATCCTAGGAATATTGCAAGCTAACTGTAAAGAGATTTAAGGAAAAAATCTAAACTACACAGACGTTCACGCAAATAAACTAAAACAGAACATTCCAAATTCAGTTCCCTCTAATAAAACTCTTTCTTTATATTGTTGTGTATGTCTGTGAGAGTTGGTTTGTTGGTTGGTTTTGGATGTGTGTATCCTAAATCCTCAATGGTGACTTCCCATAATGCATCTCTTCTTGATCCTATATTTTGTGACATCAAACTGATGGAAATTAGCCACAGTAGGAGCATTTGTACCATGTACCCAGAACATGGTGCCAGTCAGGGTCCTTGTATCTAGTGGGCCTACTGTTAGGAACTGCCAACAGGCCACTAGATAGGGTCCAGTGATCTTTGTTCAAACATGCCTTCCAGATGGTTCCGATGCAACTAGCAAGGGAACTTCTGGCTTAGGACTTCATCATCTACTTCCAGGCACCTAGAACTTTCTGCCCAGCATCCTCTCTCCAGACCTTTCTGTCATGTACACAGCGCTGCTTCCTTCCCTGAAAACATGCCTCGATTTCCAGCAAACTGATTCCACCCAAAAGCACATGTCCTAATGCAGGTGATCTGATCATTCCCATGGTCAGTTAGTTCTTAGTTCACACTTAAGTCCCAGAGTAAGTCTACAGAACAGGAAGTTTTCCCTATAATTCCCATCCCTTTGAAATTGACTTCTACTTTTAAAACAATAAAATGACAAAGGCAAAATTCTTTGCTGAACACCAAAGAGCCTACATTAGTCACTTGGAACCAGATCAGCCAAATCTCTCCCCATCCTAAAGCTCAGGGAACCTTGCAGAAGAGGGGACAGCAAGATTGTAAGTGCCTAAAGATGGGGAGGACCAACGATATGCAAGATAATCCACAAAAGTTAGCACTGCAGCAGCCACAATCAGACTTTTTATGACCTGCACGATGGCTGACATGCTAACGACCCCCCAAAGTCTGGTGTGGATCACAGGGGAGAAGGCTTCAGGCAGTAGGATCCTTAGAGGCAAGTGATTAACAGTCATAATAGAGTTTCCATACTAACAGGGAGCCCAAGAAAGGGCTCCGGGCTATGCTACTGAGTCCTTACCTCTCCCTACAATGGAGGACTTAAAGGGAGGTTTGGCACTCACACAAAAAGGATGCTCCAGAGGATGGGAAGGAGGAAGGGGGAGGCACTGGGAGAAGGGGACGTAGGGAGGAGGGTGAAAGGAAGGGGAAAGGGGGGAGTAAAAAGGGGGACTAGGGAGGGGAGGAGGGAAGGAGAGGACGGGGTTACCTATTGAGCTTGTATGATTGGGAAAAAAAATAAAATGTGAGAGAAAAAAATTCTTTTCTGTAAAGGGCATTTTAAGGAAGGAAGCTTGCCATCCATTCACCTGAAAGTAAGCAGATCATAGTCACCAGCAGGTGGCAGCAAGGACCACTTCAAAGAAGGCCAAACTCCAAGCCTTTGGGATGGAGAGAAACCAAAAGCTTTTAGCCCAAAGTCTAGATAACAGCTGGCTGAATGGTTTGCTGACTCATCATATTTTTAAGTCAAACTGCTTTTTAATATGTGGGATAGATTATTTCCTAAGCTTCCATGGAACAGTAGCAAACCAAGTCATTTCTTCTTTTTATACAAATTGATCTATGCTGGAAAGACGGTGACATCCTTTTACTGAGCTCTTGAGTTGAAAATTTTCATAGATATTAATTCTTAAGTATTCTAATTTTCTCATGAATTCCCTTGTTAAGATGTGACAAACAAATTTCAAATTGTGGAATCTTTCACTTAAAAAATATATTTTTAACATTTTTTATTATTATTTCCGCTCATACAAACTTAATAGGTAGACCAGTTCCTTCCCCCCTCCTCCCCCCGAACCCCCTTGCTCCCCCTCCCTCCCTCCCCACTTAAAAAATATTTTGAAAGACTAGTCTATTAAATAAACCTACATAGTCCTATGGGCATCCATGCCAGGATGCTAAATTAAATCTTAAGTCAAAAATACAGGCTGCTAAAAGTGAAAACAACAAACCATAATTCAGAACACCAAAGACCCTACATTATTTACCTGGAACCAGACTAGCCAAATCTCCCCATCCAAAGCTCAGGAAACCTTGTGGAAGAGGGAGCGGTAAGATTATAAGAGCCTAAAGACGGAGAAGAGCAACGATATGCAAGACACTCCACACAAGTTAGGGCTGCAGCAGCCAGAATTGGACTTTGCTTGACCTGCACAATGACTGACATGTCAACGATCCCCAAAGTCTAGCATGGATCACAGGGGAGAAGGCTCCAGGCAGTAGGATCCTTAGAGGCAAGGGGATTAAATAGTCATAATAGAGCTCCCATGCTAGTGGGCAGCCCAGGAAGGGGCTCCGGGCTATGAGTCCTGAACCCTCACTAGGGTGGAGGACTCAGAGGGAGGACTGGCATTCACAAAAAAGGATGTTTCAGGGGATGGGAGGGAGGGAGGGGGAGCCACCAAAAGAGGGAGGGAGGGGGGTGAAAGGAAGAGGAGAAGGGGGAGAATGCAGTGGGGGACGACTGAAGAAGGGAGAGGGGAGGGAAAGGACAGCGGTACCTATTGAGCTTGTATGATTAGGAAAAAAAGAAAATGTGGGAGAAAAATTAAAAAAAAAAAAAAACAAGCTGCTGGGTGCCTAGATGGGGGCCGCACAAATGATGAAGCTGTTTGCTCCAGTGGTCCTATGCCTGCATAGAGCTGAATGCCCTGTTCATTCGGAACCGGAGGCTCAAATGTGTTCAGTATTAGCAGCAATCAGTACAGAGGACTGATTCTGTGGTGGCTTTGCCGGGCCTGGAGTGACTGCATACAGACATGAAATGTGGAGTGGAAGAACCTGGTCTCATTCTATGACTCGTGTGTGTGTGTGTGTGTGTGTGTGTGTGTGTGTGTGTGTGTGTGTACACCACACACCTGGCACATGTGTGGAGGATGTATGTTAGAGGACTTCCTCAACTATCATTTCTCTCCTTCCACCATGTGGTTCTGAGGATTGAACTAAAGTCATCAGGCTTAGCCGCAAGTGTCTCCATACTGTATTCCTTACATACTTTCTAAGCATTGATGACATTTACCATTAGTTTTAAATAGATGACTGGCAAATCAGATTTGTGTGGAAGAAATATCAATAGGGTCAATGTTGTACCATACAGATTACAGAGGGAAAGGGAACTGTGGGGTCCCAGTTAGGGGTAGTGTGTGTGTGAGTGTGTGTGTGTGTGTGTGTGTGTGTGTCAGAGAGAGAGAGAGAGAGAGAGAGAGAGAATAAGAGAGGGAGGGGTTGGGGAAGGATGGGAGAGAGAGATGGCAAGAGAGATGGAAGGAGATAAATGGAAGGAGGGAAGGGAAGGGAGAGAGGGAAAAAAGGGGAGAGGGATAGAGGGAGGAAGGGAGAAAGAGGAGAAATAAGTGCTTAAAACTTATTTCATGAATGTCTGCAGGGATAAAATGGGACTGTCTAATGGGGAAGAGTGGGTAGAGCATTTCACCGTGACAGCAAAAAGAGATGAAGATCGTGACTTCCAACATGCTGAACTTGAGGTGACAGTGAACAGAGCAGAAGAATGCTGTTGAGAAGCCACCCTCACACTCCACCTTGACTTGCGAGACCCTCTTCCCATACCCTCTCGTGCTTGAGGAAGCCTTTTCCCCACAGCTCAGAGAACGCTGCACTCTGTATGCCAGTCAGTGAATGCAATACTGCGTGTGCCTTCAGTTAGGCTGCACAGAGGTTTTCTGGAGGCCCCAAGTCACTGACCTTTATCTACAAGGGCCAGTTCCCCAGTGGTCTGGTCTGCTCAGTGGCTAGTGAGGGTCTGAAGCAGGTAGCTCGGATAGCAGCTACATACGCATCAGAACATAAGGCTTGGTGCTTCAAGTGGGTGTGAGAGTGATCAGGAAAGGCCAAAGCCAAGAAAGAGGACGATTTAAAAAGCGAGAGCCAAGGGACAGGGCTTGGGTTTAGAGTCTCTGGGGAAAAAAGAAAGGAAACTGTGAATGGAAAAGAAAATGAATCAAAGCTGCATAGAAAAGGGGGTGTGTTTTACAAGACAGGAGGACATACACTGGTTAAAATACCCCAAATGCCACTTGTATGACAAGAGATATGTATAATGATAAACATAAGAAAGAAGAAAGACGAGAGCCTTACCTGACCTGGGCTTCATCTAACGAACTGAGACTATGTGAAAAAAGTCAAGTCAACAGGACACCCAGGAGATGGGCCTCTGAGGGACCCGATGCCTGACCTTACCTGGGCTTCCTGGAAACGCCAGAGCATATGTGGAGAAGCATCCATGAGCCCAGCACCCAGGGGGGGGAGCCTCTTGGGATGCCTGCAGGAGATTGCCTTGATGGTTTTAAGTAAGGGGGCAAGCCCACTCATTGTGTGTGATCCTATTCCCAGGGCTTTGGATCCTGGGCTGTACAAGAAAGCCAGCTCACAAGTACCTCGTGCGTTCATGATACATGATCCAGCGAGCATGCATTCTTCAATCCCCGCTCTCCACTCTTGCTGTGGATGAGACATGATCATCTGCTTCAAGCTCCTGCTGCCGCCATGATTTCCCCACCATGACAGATAGCAACCCGGAACTGTGATCCGGAAGAACAAATTCTCTCCTCTAAGCTGCTTTTCTGGGGTGTTTGATCAAAGCCACACTAGCCCACTCCCACTCTCAGGAGTACTTTTAATGCCTAGATAAAGTCTTTTTTTTTCCACCCATGTGCTCCAGTACAATCCTTTGCCATTGGGCAAAGGAGCCTGGAAAACTTGCAGTGGCATGGGGTTCACAGCCACACCCACCAGGAACACTGGCATCTAAGAGGGCAGTGATAAAGAATCAGCTCCTGAATGTCAAAGCCAAACACAGCTGAACATAGTTGGGTTGATGCCACCAAGAATGATATGAGCAATGAGGCAGGCTGGGCATGGTGAAGAGGGCAGGGACAAGGGAACGGTGTATTCTCAGTACGTCTATCCTGTACAAGGGTCATACAGAATCAGGTTCAGGCCAAGTGCACATCTCGAGGCAGGGAAACTGCATATATTAACAGACTTAAGGAGCTAATTTTAGACCATGATGAATGACAGGAAGGTTAGCACTATGCTACTAATGAGGTGAGGAGGAGGACATCTTTCCCACGGTTGTGTCAAGAGGTTATGGCAAGACAAAAGTCTTGTCAAGCTCTGTTCTAGGACCTCCTGGAGCTGAACTTCCAGCCGTCGCTACAGGCTGGGCAGGGATGAAGACCTGGAAGCTCTTTATTCTTGGAAATGTCCAGATGTTCCAGCACAGGTATCCAGGGCCCCGATGAAGGGGTGTGGTGAATCATGGCTGCTAAGCCTTCTGGCTTCCTGATTTCATTTCAGGAAGTCCTAGCTATTATGGATAGTTCCAGCGGCTTCCCAGAATCCAGACTGGGAAGACTCTTTCAAGTCATTGACCTTGGTCAACTTGTTTCTAAATGAGGAGATGGAGGTGCATAGGAAGTCCAGCGGCTTGTCTGAAGTCACGCTATGGACCAGATTGAGCCCAAAACTTCAGAGGACAAGATAGGAACCTCCTAAGAGGGTGGAGGATGAGGAAAGGAGAACGGCAGACCCAACAAGACCAAGAGATACAATTGGGGTTTGTCTTCTTACTGCAGAGAACTCTTGGCCACAGAACTTACTACCATTTCTCTTTCTCGGTGCACACTGGATTCTTGTCAAGAGACTGGTCATTCCTCCTGGAGTGATTCCTAGGGTTTTGCCATTCACATACACCAGTTGTCTACTTACATAAAACTGTAGGCACTCTATTTCATTGTTTTTCTGCAATAGGCTCATTCCTTTCATCTTGGCTACAATTTCTGTCACCCCTGGGATGGATTTTGGGGGGACTAGACTGAGCAGCTGTTCCCTAATCACTGGAAGCACAATTTGTTTTTGCAATACGAACTGTTGAATGCTAGATCCCTAGCTGTTTTCTCTACAGTTTATATTCATGAACTCCATATTGTATGTTGCCTTGGCGTGAGCACTCTTACCTTGTCTACTGTATAAAAGGAAGTAGGGGAAATCAGTCAAGGTCAAACATCATGAACCACACGAGGTGCTTGTGAGCCTGTGCACTATCGTCAGACACTGCATCCTAACAGCTCTGCCCCCTTGCTCTGCTGAATCCTGACCAACCCCTTATACACATGGTCAACTTTCACCAGAGCCTGGCAATTGCTGAGTAAAAAGACAAAGGTGGGGGTGGGGAGAGGACTCAGTTGACCAAGCATTTGTTTCACAAGCACGGACCTCAATTTGGATCCCCAGAACCCATATAGCATGTGCCTGGAATCCCAGTGACAGCAAGATGGAAGGCAGAAACAGGCAGGTCTCTGAGGCAGAGCCAGTGAGGATGGTCTGCTTGACGAAGTTCCAGGCCAACGAAAGGCCAGGACTCCAAACGAAAGGCAGACAGTGGATGAAGACCAACATCCAAGGCTGTCCTTTGTCCTTCACATCCCCAACTCACACCAAAACACACATGCGCACACCCAACACACGCGCACACCCAACACACACGCACACTTGCACGAACTCACACTGACTTGTGCAAAACTTTCTAAGTGCATACATTATTTTTTGTGTAGGTATGGGTGAATATGTGTGTGTATGGGTGTGTGGGTGTAGAAGAGGGCCCCTGGAGGCCCAAGCGTGGCTTCTAGAATCACCCTGGACTATTCTACCTTTTTATCGCTTTGCTCTGGAGTTTTCCAGGCTCTGCCTTCTTGAGGCAGAAGTTCAGCCTTCCGCCATTTTCTGACCGGGTGACTTATATGGGATCTAAGATCTGAACTCAGGTCCTTTTGCTTATGAAAAAAAAAAGGCTTAACTCCTGAATCATCTCTCTAGCCTGTAAACACTATTTTAAAGGAAGTGTTTATGTTACTATTGGATTAATCTCTAACCAATCCTACAGGGTAAGTGGGGTTACTAGTATCATCACATACAAGCAAAACTGGAGCACAGAAAGATGCGCAACTCCCTGAAGGTTTTAGAACAAGCAAATAGAAGAACTGGAACTCAAATTTCTCAAGCCCCAAGGTCCGCTTGCTTAGTCACTGTGATGCACTGACTCACCAGCAATGGGCATGGAAGACCCACCCACCTTGGTTGTCAACTCAGTTTACCCACCCACATTCCAGTGCCTCTTCTCAGACCCTGCCCATCTTGCCACTAGATTCACAGCAAAACTCACTGTTATTATCCAGAATGAGATGACCTCTTCAGTGAACCCCTCCTGTGTGATAACTGCCGTGCTCTCCTCCTTACCTGCCTTAACCTGGAGTACAGAGGACAGAGGTCTCCAACTGCAGGCAGACCATGACAATGAGGCCAGAAGTCCCTGTGGAAGCCCTTGGCTGCCACTGACCAGTTATCTGTGTGACACAGGCTGAGTTACTCTGTTTCTCTGAGTGTCTCCCACACAGGGAAGCCACAAACATTTCTTAGATTGAAATCAGTGCATTTGATAAATGCATTGTGTGACCCTGCTTGGCTTTAGTGATAAGTCCCAGGTATATAGTGATAGCCAGGAAGGTGGACAGCAAATCCACGAGCAAATAATCATGTGTGGCCTATCTAGCAATGATACTGGCAAAGAATCTCAGGGTCCAAGGCCAGGTCAGCAACCTCCTATCTTTCACTGGCTGAACTTCAGCAATATTTGCAAGATGACCATCCTCGCCTCTCAGAGAACAGGTGGAGACTTTTAATCTCATTAGTCTCAGGCATAAATTGTGCTTGGAAATATCACTGAGAATACCATCATAGTTAAGGCACAGGTGTCAACATAATGGAGGTTTGAGCTCTGGGTACATTTGTAGAGAATTAGTGATTGAGTTAGGCCCAGAACAAACCTGCAGGAGATTGTTTGGCTGATGGGGAAGTCACAGCCCATGGTGGGTGGGAGTAGGCCCTGGAATAAAATACAGGCAGTACAAAAATCCTTTTGTACACTTGGACAGACATGCTGGTCTGGAAAATAAGGGTTGTCCCTCTCTCAGCTGGTGTGGCCAGTTCCCTTGGCCCTGGTGTTGGTGCTGCTCTCCTGTCAAGCTGGACTGAGAACTGTAACCTAACTATCGTAAGGAAATAAACCCCTTGTTCCCTTAATCCATTTGATGGTGATTTATCAGCAACCAAGCAGGCGAACTGCAACAGATACCAACAGACATTTGAAGATATGAAATATACCAGTTGTGATAGTTATATATATATAGGTATCAACTTAGTAATTGAAGGTCGACTTCTGGGCACATCTGTGCAGAACTGGCTGAGGCAAGCCCTAAGCAAGAAAGCAGGAGAGTATCTGACTGATATGAGAAGCCCTAGTGCATGGTGGGTGGGCCCCTCCCCTGGGCAGGTGATACGATGGAGACAGCTGTTTCGGCAGCGTGGCATCCTTCAGCAGACTTTGACAGACTCGCAGTCTGGCAGATGAGGTTTGTCCCTCTTTCAGCAACCCCTGTGGATATAGCGTGGCTGGGTCCTGGTATAGATATGAACTATGCTGCCAAGCTGGACTAAGAATTGCATCTGAGAATTGTAAGAAAACATAACACCTTCCCCGCCCCCAAGCTCTTAGGTTGTGAATTTAGTGGCAACATGTAGATAAACTGTAAATCAGTCTATATTTTCCATACTGAAAAGAAAACATCAGACACAAGATTGTGTGACAGTTCATACCACTGGTAAAGAGAAACAACGTCATCGTGTGTAGAGTAAGCTCTAGAAAATCCCACTGTATAAGGATGTGAGTGAAAAATCTTATAATGCTATGCCTGGAAGGGTCTTGGCAACCCTTAGGGGTCCTTGGACCACTACATTCTCATGAAAATATATTTAAGATGGTGCCAACTTAAAAAGAAGAAAATACAGTCAAGTTTATTTTTCACCTCTTTTTCTACAGTCACAAGTTAAATCACAGCTTGAATTACAGAAAGTGTGAATACCTATGATTAGTTTCTTGAGTCATTTATATGTCTGTCTATCTTTAAAAAAACAAGTATGCATGAAAATCCTTTGTTCTTGGTCTTTGGTGGCACAACTATCCCTGTGAAATGAAACTTACCTCTCTATTGAAAATTACACATCAGCCCTAGCCACAGCTTAAACTCTTGGAGTTGATAGGAAATGGATTATTCCTTTCAGAGGTATGCCACCTTTTCTCCTCATAGAAATCTTATTGCTGCTTTACTTTTTAAGTATTTTTATATTCACTTGAGAGAGAGACAGAGAGAGAGAGAGCACAATACAGTACAGATGTGGTGGTCAGAGGACAACTTTCAGAACTTTCCAAAATCAGTTCTTGCCTTCTACCCTGTGGGGCTCCAGGGATCAAACCTGGGTCTGCAAGTTTGTGCACAGGCGCCTTCAACCACTGAGCCATCTTCCAGACCCTTTATTGCTCTTCTAGAAGGATCAAATGCTTCTGAATATATTTCTAAACATGTATAAAGTCATTTCAGAATTGCATTTCATTGTTAAAAGTTCTTTCCCAAGTTTTAACCTTCTATTCCCACTAACACTCATTTCAAGACAGAACCTTTTCTCCTTGGGGGAGGGGGCAATGGAAGTTGGTACTTTCAGCACTAGCCACGGTAACTAACTGGTGGGGAAACAGGAGGCAGTCAAACATGACGTCATTGCGTGGTTCTGCTCCTGTGTCCCTGGGAGGAGCATTTGACTGGGTTGACATTCAGAGGGAAGGGAAGAAGCCCTAAAACTCATGGTGAAAAAGCTTTTCCCCAGTGTAAAGACAACCCAGTGGAAGGGAAAAAGAAAATACATGAAAATACATGAACACTTTTGGTGGTAGAAAGATGCAGTTTCCATTCATTATTGAGGAAAGAGGCCAAGTTCCAGCTGCTTGATTGGAAAGATGTTGCTCAGTCCTCAGACTTAGTTATTCTTACATCTTTTCTTTGTTTAACAAATGAGAAAAACAACAACGGAGAAGCCAAAGATCCTGCTCAAGGTCACACTGCAAGAGGCAAAGATAGCATGTGAACTCTGGGAGATGGTTAACAGGTCTAGGGTCTGAGTCCATAAGCAGTGGGTGTATCCTGTTGTATCTCTAAGTCATTCTATGACCTCTTTGGAAATTATCTACTCTAAATAGGAAACAGGTAACAGCTGTCTGTTGGGGATTAGGTTAAGGAGGGTATGCAGGAGAACTCGCTCATCTTCTTTGGTCATTGAGGGAGCACTCTAGAGCCAGTTTTCCTTCCCTGATCCTCCAAAATGGTTTTGAAGAACCTCTTCACCCTCCAAGATTCCAAAGTTCTAATTAGTTATGTAGAATCATTTTAACACAGATGTAGCTTTTTCCTGGGAACTGCAGTTATTATTATGTCATTAGAACTGAATGAGGTTAAGCAGGGGTAGATGGTTCAGTGGTCAAAGTCTTTGCCTCTCAAGACAAAAGGACCTGAGCTTGGATCCCCAAATCCTATGTGAAAATGCCAGGTAGGTATGGTAGACGGCCTCTAGTCTAGCCCTGGAAGTTGGAACCTGAGAATCCTCAAAGCAAGAAGCCTTTTAACCAGATTATCCCTAACGGCATGATGCTCTGAGTTTGATTAGAGGCCCAGACTTACAATAATAAGGTAGAAAAACAATGGAGGATGATTTCTGGCGTCACTCTTGGGCTTCCCAAGGCACACACACTCAAGTACACTTGTACACACATGTACACCCACCCCCTACAAACACACATGCATATACACTGATACGCCCATCCACAAGCAAAAACACATACTCCACACATACATGCCACAAAAAAATAATGATTAAAAGAATGAAATGCACTTGTGTGTATTAAAATAGTATCAAATGTAAAGTAAGTAAAGAAATATATATTAACAATTTATTTTCCATTACAAAAACTTCCAAAGGCTTGGCGTAGCTGTGCTGGATGGCTTCAGCTGTCTAGGTGGGTCTCTGGGCACACCTATGACAAATTGTTTAGCTAAGAGAGACCTCTGTGCAAGCCCATAGGAGATCGCCTTATTGTGTGATTGATGTGGAACCATCAGCCTGCAGTGGGTGGGGCCATTCCCGGGGCAGAAGATGGAGGACACTGCTTCAGAAGCGAGCAGAGCAGGCAGCGCTGACGGACCCTGGTCCTCGCCCTCAACTCTTGTTGTGGATATGGTATGTCCATTTCCCTTCACCGTGATGCTGCCTCACTCTCCCAGGCTCCCAATTTCCTCATTCAGCTGATTTCCATGGTCAGCTGTAACCTGGAATGGTGAGCTTAAACAAAAATCCCTCATTCGCTGAAATCATTTGGGCCAAATAAGTTATGAAGCTAAGAAAGTATCAGAATAAGGTAAAAGTATGTACTGATAAATGACATCATGGCCACTGAGTGACAATAACATAGCTTATCCTTAACAATTTTGACAGAGGTACAGCAATCCAAGATGATTTCAGATGTCACCCTTGGGCTTCCACAAGTATACACACTCAAGCACCCTCATGTATACACACACACACACGAACGCACACACACATAAACACACACGCACATGAATGCGCACAAATCTCTTTTTTATTCTTATTCCCAAGCTGTATGACTTTGCAGTCAATCTGTATTGATCATTGGTAGACTTTGGATTGTCAAAGGCAGAGGGAGAAACCAACAAATAGACAATTGAAAGCTACAAGCCATCCCTAGACCCCATATATAGATGTCGGGCGGAAGCACGGGCGGCCTGCATTTCCGGTCCTGGTAGGGCGGAGCCTGTGAATCCCGGGGCAGAGTAAACAAGGAGAAGGTGGAGGCGGTCCATGGTGATTCCCAAATTCGCCTGTGGTTCTACACACACACACACACACACACACACACACACACGTACAATTGAATAAATAATAAAAAAATTTAAAAAGAATGTTGACTTTTATCCTTAAAGGAAGATCAAATCTTTGCTGCATTTTTGCAGCATGGATATTTTTATGTATGTATGTAAGTATACATATGAGGGTACACGTGTGTACAATTGCATGTGTTTGTGAAGGTTTACATATATGTGTATGCACATGTACGTGAAGGCCAGAGGACACCCCCAAGTATCATCTTCAGGAATGTCATTCACCTGCCTTGAGACAGGGTCTCTCACTAGCCTGGAGCTCCCCCGGGTAGGCTGTGTGGGCTGGTCGGTGAGCCCCAGGGATTCTCTGATCTCTGCCTCCCTGGCACTGGGGGTGTGAGCCAGCAACACCACCATCCCATCCCACCACCATCCCATCCCACCACCATCCCATCCCACCACCATCCCATCCCACCACCATCCCAGGCATCTTCAGGATTGAACTTCAGGTCCTAATGCTTGTGAGGCAAGTACTTCACCAGTCCCACATATCAGACTTGAGTTCTGAAACAAGCAGCAATAAAATACAGCAACGGTGGCAAAATCCCAAGCACCCAATTACAGAAGTAGAGTTAATGGAAGGCTGGCAAGGAACAGTGGACCAGCTGGAGACCAGGGCCAGAGCAATCGTCCAAGGGGAAGACGTACAAGTTAAAACCAGGGATGAAAAGTGAACCAGGCCCCTTTTCACCCCACCCCGCTCCGCCAGTCGGGACGCGCACGCGCGATGCAGCCGGGCCTCACCCCGCGCCCTAGGACCCCAGGTCAGCCCACAGGGACCCGGCTCCGACTCCCACCATCCAGCCGGAGCCGCGCGGGGGCCGAGGGACGAGGAGGACCTCCCCCTGCGCCCGGGCCCCGCCCCAGCTGCCCTCGGGTTAAATAGCTCCACGCCGACGCGCCCATCGTCCCTTTTCACCCCACCCCGCTCCGCCGGCGTGCGAGGTCCAGCCGGGCCTCACCGCGCGCTCTAGGACCCCAGGTCAGCCCACAGGGACCCGGCTCCGACTCCCACCATCCAGCTGGAGCCGCGCGGGGGCCGAGGGAACGAGGAGGACCTCCCCCTGCGCCCGGGCCCCGCCCCAGCTGCCCTCGGGTTAAATAGCTCCACGCCGACGCGCCCATCCTCCCTTTTCACCCCACCCCGCTCCACCAGTCGGGACACGCGCGCGGTCCACCCGGGCCTCACCCCGCGCCCAAGGTAAGTCCCCGTTCGGGCCCCGCCCACCAGTACCCCAGGCCAAATAATTCAGTTTAGTGAAATTGAGAGATCTTAAGAGTTAAAATGACAATGCCAAAGTCAAAGTGCAAATCCATGAGAAGCAACACTCAAGTAAACAAATTTCCCACTGAAGAAATTAATCCCATAATGTTAGACTCCAACAAGAACAAACCCGCGGAAAAAGGCCAAGAAAGCCTGACCCAGGATAACGACTTTCAAAATATGATCATTACCATGTTCAATACTATGAAAGAGGAAATCCGGGAGGAATTACATAATCGAATCAATCGCTTTGAAGAGAAACACAACAGACATCTGGAGGAGTTGAGAAAAACAGTGCAAGAAACAAAAAGTGGCATAGAGCAGTTAAAACAAACTCAAGCAGAGTTTAAAACTGAGCTAAAGGACAAGTTATCTTCAACCCAGAACGCCACAGAGAGTCTTATCAACAGAACTAATGAAGCAGAAAACAGAATTTCAGACCTTGAAGATAAAGTGAGAGTACTAACCAGCTCAATGGAAGAGGTTGTTAAAGCCAAAAAGATACTTGAGAGAAATATCCAAGAGATATGGGACACCCTGAAGAAGCCTAACATGCGTATTCATGGAATACCGGAGCAAGAATCTCAAAATACCACCCCTGAGGAAATTTTTCAAACGATCATCAAGGAAAACTTTCCTCATCTAAAAAAAGAGAGGCCCATTCATATACAAGAGGCATTCCCCACCCCAAATAGATACGACCAAAACAGAAGCACACCACGGCAAATAATAGTTAAAACACTCCACATTCAAGATAAAGAACTGGTGCTGAGAGCTTCAAGGGAGAAAAAACAAGTCACTTTTAAAGGCAAACCTATTAAAATAACAAATGACTTCTCAGTCGAAACAGTAAAAGCAAGAAGAGCTTGGAGAGACATACTTCAAGTATTGAATGAGCAAAAATGTCAACCCAGGCTGATTTACCCTGCAAAACTATCAGTCATGATCGAGGGAGAAAGAAAAATTTTCCAGCACAAAGACAACTTTAAGGGATACATGGCCACCAAACCAGGCCTTCAAAACTGCTAGAAATGATACTCAAGCGTGAAGAAAAAAACAGGCATATCCAGGAGAACAGAAGGCAAATATAACACCATTAAAAGCGAAGCAATATACTTATAAAAGCTACTAAACATAATAAATGTCTGGAATTAACAATAGTTTCTCCATTATAACACTAAATGTTAATGGACTTAATTCACCGAGAAAGAGACACAGATTACAAACTTGGATTAAAAATCACAATCCATCAATCTGCTGCCTGCAGGAAACCCATCTCACCACAAAAGATAGGCACGCTCTAAAAATAAAAGGCTGGTCAACAATTCTACAAGCAAATGGAAGCAGAAAACAGGCAGGGGTAGCCATTATGCTATCAGACAAAGTGGGCTTCAAACCAAAGAAAATTATAAGAGACACGGATGGATACTACATTTTAGTCACAGGTACAATTCACCAGGAAGACTTCACAATACTGAACATATATGCACCCAATACGGGCCCCTCCACATTCATTAAGAAAACCCTACAGCGTCTAAAGCAAGAAATCAACCCCCAAACGATAATTCTTGGGGACTTCAACACCGCCCTCTCTACATGGGATAGATCAACAGGTCAAAAGCTTAACAGAGACACTTTGGAACTTAATCAAACCCTGAAAGAAATGGACCTCACAGATCTCTATCGAACTTTTCACCCACGCACCAAAGAATACACATTTTTCTCAGCAGCACACGGAACTTTCTCCAAAATAGATCACATATTGGGCCACAAAATGAATCTACACATATACAAGAAAGTTGAAATTCTAACCTGTGTCCTATCAGACCACCACGGCCTAAAGCTGAACATCCACAACACATCAAACAAGAGAAAATACACTAACTCCTGGAAACTTAACACTATGATGCTGAATGAGAACTGGATTCAGGAAGAAATTAAAAAGGAAATTCAAGATTTCCTGAAAGTGAATGATAACGAAAATACAACTTACCAAAATCTCTGGGACACAATGAAAGCTGTTCTAAGAGGTAAGTTCATAGCTCTTAATGCCCACGTCAAAAAAATGGAAACATCAGAAATAAACAACTTAACAATGCAGCTTAAAGCTTTAGAGAAACTAGAGCAATCTGATCCCAAAAGCAGTAGAAGAGAAGAGATTAGCAAAATAAGGGGAGAAATATCTGAAATCGAGACTAAGAAAACGATAGAAAAAATCAACCAATCTAAAAGCTGGTTCTTTGAAAAAATCAACAAGATTGATACACCCCTAGCTAAACTAACCAAAAGCAAGAGAGAGAAAACCCAAATTAACAAAATTAGAAATGAACATGGAGTTATCACTACTGATACCCAAGAAATCCAGAGGATTATAACATCATATTTCAAAAACTTATACTCTGTGAAGTTTGACAACACAAAAGAGATGGATGAATTTCTAAGTAAACACAACTTACCTAAATTGAATCAGGAAGTTGTGAATTACTTAAATAGTCCTATAACATATAAGGAAATTGAGGAAGTAATCTCGAATCTTCCCACCAAAAAATGTCCTGGACCAGATGGATTCAGCACAGAGTTCTACCAGACATTTAAGGAGTTAATAACACCAATACTCCTTAAACTGTTCCATCAAATAGCAAAGGAAGGAACACTACCAAATTCCTTCTATGAAGCTAATATCGTTTTAATCCCAAAACCTAATAAAGATTCACTTAAAAAAGAAAACTATAGGCCGATCTCCCTGATGAACACAGACGCAAAGATTCTCAACAAAGTCTTAGCAAATCGGATTCAAAAACATATTAAAAAGATCATTCATGGGGACCAAGTAGGCTTCATCCCCGGCACACAAGGTTGGTTCAACATACGCAAATCAATAAATGTAATTCATCATGTAAACCAGTCCAAAGTCCAAGACCACATGATACTCTCGATAGATGCAGAAAAAGCTTTTGACAAGATCCAATAGCCTTTTATGATCAAAACGCTAGAGACAGTAGGAATGGAAGGAACCTTTATCAATATAATAAAAGCTGTATACAACAAGCCCACAGCAAGGATTATGCTCAATGGGGAACAATTGGAAGCATTCCCACTTCGATCAGGAACTAGACAAGGCTGTCCACTCTCACCACTTCTATTCAATATTGTACTTGAAGTCTTAGCTGAAGCCATAAAACAAGAAAGGGACATAAGAGGGATTCAAATCGGCAAGGAAGAAATCAAGCTATCCCTATTTGCAGATGACATGATCTTATACTTGAGGGATCCCAAAAACTCCACCAGGAAGCTCCTGGAACTAATTGAGAAGTTCAGCAGGGTGGCAGGATACAAAATAAATGTGCAAAAATCAGAGGCCTTCCTATATGCCCAGAATGAAAGAAGTGAAAAAGCCTTGAGAGAAACCATGCCATTTACTATAACCCCTAAAAAAATGAAATACCTTGGTATATACCTAACTAAGGAGGTAAAAGACCTTTACAATGAAAACTTTAAAACCCTAAAGAAAGAAATTGCAGAAGACACCAGAAGGTGGAAAGACCTCCCTTGTTCCTGGATTGGCAGAATCAACATTGTAAAAATGACCATCCTACCAAAGGCAATATACAGATTCAATGCTATACCAATCAAAATCCCAAAGCGATTCTTCAAAGAAGTTGACCAAACAATCTCAAAGTTCATATGGAGGCACAAAAGACCCAGGATATCAAAAACAATCCTGAGTAACAAAAACACAGCTGGAGGTATTACCATACCAAACCTAAGTCTATACTACAAATCCATAGTTATAAAGACAGCCTGGTACTGGCTCCAAAATAGACACACAGATCAATGGATAAGGATTGAAGACCCAGATATAAGCCCACAAAGTTACAGCCATTTGGTCTTTGACAAAGGGGTCCAAAGAATCCAATGGAAAAAGAACAGCATCTTCAACAAATGGTGCTGGCAAAACTGGATCTCCACATGCAGAAGATTAAAGCTGGACCCGTACTTGTCACCATGTACAAGACTTAATTCCAAATGGATCAAGGACCTTGATATCAGGCCAGAGACTTTAAAAACCATAGTTGAAAGGATAGGGAACTCCCTCGAGCTGACTGGGCTAGGCCAACACTTCCTAAACAGACATCCAATGGCACAGTCCCTGCTACCAACTCTCAACAGTTGGGATCTTGTGAAATTAAAGAGCTTCTGTTCAGATAAAGAGATTGTCACACGAGCTCAAAGGCAACCCACAGAATGGGAGAAAATCTTCACTAACCACATATCTGACAGAGCTCTACTGTCCAGAGTGCACAAAGAACTTAGAAAATTAAACTCCAAGGAAAACACTGGCCCAATTAAAAAATGGGCCCTGGAACTTCAAAGAAACTTTACCAGGGATGAAATTAAAATGTCTAACAATTATCTTAAAAATGCTCCACTTCCTTCGCCATCAGGGAAATGCAAATCAAAACTTCCTGAGATATCATCTCACCCCGGTCAGGATGGCAAAAATCCACAATACAAACAACGACAAATGCTGGAGAGGATGTGGAGAGAGGGGAACTCTCCTACATTGTTGGTGGGAATGCAGGCTCATACAGTCACTCTGGCGAGCCGTCTGGAGATTCTTAAAGAAATTAAAGATTGAAATGCCGTATGACCCTGCTATCCCACTTTTGGGAATAACCCCCCATGCAGCAGAGGTTCGCCTCGATAGCACAAGCTCGACCATGTTCATAGCAGCACTGTTTACAATAGCAAAGTCATGGAATCAACCTAAATGTCCAACAGTTGACGAGTGGGTAAGGAAACTGTGGTACATCTATACAATGGAGTACTACTCAGCCATCAAAAATGATGAATTACTGGAATTTGCTGGGAAATGGATGTCATTAGAAAGAATTATATTAAGTGAAGTATCCCAAACCCAGAAAATTAAGCGCCGTATGTACTCCCTAATAGGTGGCTCCTAGTACCAAACTCACCCAGCCCACATTGAGACACTCAAAAGTAAACCTATGTAACACAGTAATTGCAAGGATTATGAACAAGAGAGATGGGTTAGGAGGGCCACACCAGAAACAAGGAGAGAGGAGACCATGTTACAGCAGAGAAAATAGGTCTCCATCAAGGTCTGCAAGTAAGTAATGAGAAACCTGGTTAAGTTCATAGACGTTCTTTCCTGATCTCACCAGAAGGGGAGGGCATATAGTCTAGCAGATATAAAGTAATCATTTTACAAATGGGTGATGGACCCCTCCCTCAGTGAGGTTTCCTACTCTTATTACATCTACCCTTGAATGTGCTATTACAACAAGACTCCAGTTTAACAGCTTTTTGTCTCTGGCCAGGGGGTGACATACAGTGCCCAGCAGAATGGAGTGAAGGGAATTGCAGGAGCAGCAAAACTGCAAAAGAAAACCAACAAACCACAATCCAGAACTTCAGAGACTCTATATCAATCACATAGAACTAGGACAGCCTAATCTCTCCCCATCCTGGAGCTCAGGGACATTTGCGGAAGAGGGGGCGGTAAGATTGTAAGAGCAAAAGGATGGGAGGAGCAACGATTTGCAAGATTCTCAACAATAGTTGGGGCCAAAGCAATCACAATGGGACTTTGCATGCCCTGCGCAATGTCCAGCGCACTGTTGCCCTCATAAAGTCTAGCATCTGTTAAGGGCACCGAGACCCCTGGAGGCAAGGGATTGACAGCCATAGTAGTGATCTTATGCTTAAGGGGAACAAGAGAAAGGGCTTATGGAAATGCCACTGGGTCCTTATATGTCATCGGAGAGGAGGACCCAGTGGAGAGTTAGGCGTACACAATAAAGGACTCTCTGGGAATTGGGGGGGAGGCACTGGGGGAAGGGGAGGGGGAGGAGAGGGGAGGGAGGGAACTGGTAAAAAATTTTAAAATGTATAATTAAATTTTTAATAAAAAATAATAAAAAAAAGAAGAATAAAAAAAAAAAAAAGAAAAGTGAACCAGTTGGAGGGGCTTTGGAGGGAGCCTCATGGGATGAGTCAGGATTGTTCTGGGAACAGTTGTTTCTGGTTAGAACCGGATACAGGGTCAGGACACAAGCCACATTGGAAGGGCAGCAGGTTACAGGGAAGTGGGCAAGAATTTTGTTTGGAACATAACCAACTGCATCCTGGGACCTCAAGAAGAAATGCTTGGCTCAGAGAGGCTGCTCACTAAGGACAGAACGCTGCTACTTCATTGCATAAAGTTGGTGATTAAATGCTTGCCTAGAGTTGTCTATCAGGCAATCAAGAGGGAACAAGAAGGTTGGCGTGAAATGTCCTTACATATACTTAATTCAAATCTCTTCTTCCCTTCGATTTGCATTAAAAATTGCTTTCTTTGCGTGTTTAGATTCACACCCTTCATCACCCAATAGGTGTGGCTCTGCTTTTTTCTATTCTCATGGAGAAGTGAAAAACTGCTTTCTTCAGAGGAATGTGCAATAGAAAATCTCAGCATATTTGCACCAAGAATATGAAACAGGAAGCATCAGATAAAGAGAGTTGAGAAAGCAATGAGTTGGAAGTTCTGAGGGCACTAAAAATTGAGGCAGGAAGAAAAAGGGGAAAAAAGTGATTTTTTTCCCCCTTTGATTACAGTCTTGAAAGTACTTCTCTGTAAGGGCCCAAGATGCCCTCCATCCATCAGGAAGGATCACAAGCTGGAAAGAACATGGCTGGCAAATAATAATGAATAAAACAGCAGCAGAATATGGAAGCATGAAGGGACCTGGGACGGACTCAGCCAGACATTCACGCCACATTTTTCTTGCTCATGATCTTTCCTGTGTTGTTTGTAGTACAATTACTTTCTTTCTATGTCGAATTTCCTGTACCAGAGAATATTTCCATATTTTTAAAAGGAAAACTTGCTTTCTCCTTTTTTTTTACATTTATCTATTTGTGTGTGTGTGTGTGTGTGTGTGTGTGTGTGTGTGTGTGTGTGTGTACATGTGTGAGTATATGTGTGCCATAGCACAAGCATAGATATCAGAGGACAACTTTTGGGAACCTGTTCTCTCCTTCCATAGTATGGGTTCTAGGACTTGCAACTCTGGTGGTCAGGATCAGTAGCAATCTATTTGACCTGCTAAGACATCTCACAGGCCCTATTTTCTGTGCGGTGAAGAGTACACATGAGTCTCTCATTGAGCCTGAAGCTCATACAGCTTAGGCTGGCCAGCCAGCAGGCTCCCAGGACCTGCCTGTCCCGGCCCTCTAAGGTTGGAGGTCTTGGCAGGTGTGGTGTGGGCTGGCTTCTATGTTGGTGCTAAGGATTTTAACTCAGGTCCCCCACACTTGGAAAGCAAGCCTTCTTATGCAAAAGGCTCTCTCCAATCCAACAATTTGTTTTTAAGTGCTAACAGAAACCTCTGGAGCTGAAGATAGCATTATCCCGAAGTACTTTCTGAGTATGAATCAGTCTTGGCTAGTGAATTAACTCAAGGAGAAACAATCTACACCTAACCCTGGTTAGTGGCCAGTGCCAATAAAGCCTGGAGGTGAGAAGATGCCTTTTGCCTTCTACTTAGAACAGCTCAAAACTATTTGTTCCTAGAGACTCAATGACATCATAGAAGCTGGTCTCTCCATTCATCAAAAAATGTTAAAAAGTCGTCATGTACGTAATAGAACAAGCATGATGGTTTATATTAATTATCAACTTGATATCTAAGAGGTGAGCTTCTAGGCACACCTACGAGGAATTATCTAGTTAAAGTCAGAAAGCCTCTAAGAATGTCTGTGGGATAGGGGGTATCTTGACTTCCTGAATGAAAGCTGGAAGACTCACCCACTGTGGACACACCATTTCTTGGGCTCTAGTGCTGGGCTGAAAAGGTGAGAGGCAGCATTAACCCCTTGCTCTCTGCTTTGTGGTTGTGGTACGGCCAGCTGCTTCAGGCTCCTCCCACTGACTTCACACAATGACAGCCTGTCACTTGAAACTGTGAGCTGGAATAAACCTGTGCTCCCCTAAACATCTGGCTCGGCTGTTTCACTGACACTTGAGCCAGGCAAGCATCTTCTCACTGAGTGAGTTCTAGCCCTGTTTTGTTTATATTTATTTTCTTGTTTTAGATACAGACACACTCTGTGGATCACACTGGTACTGAACTTTTAATTCTCCTTCCTTCCACCTCCCACACAGGTTAGGATTGCAGGCAAGCACCACCAGTCAGCAGATGTGAGATCATTCATCACGTACACTATGATTTCCATTCGTTTAATAAGGTTTCATTTATTACTTTGTATTATTTAATTTATAACTATTTTACATCTACTTTAGTTTCACAATGCTATTTATTTTAGAGGCTTCATTAGCCTCTAAACCTACCAACAAATATGCCTGGTGTGGTCATGAACTCTCAGCTGATACTGTAATGAATGTGAGCTAATTAACATACACTGGAGGTGTCTGTTACTCAAAAATCCTTCTTTGCGATGATAAACAACTTTTTAAGGGGGCTCATTTGTCACAGGATAATTTAGAAGAGGGAGGGAAATAAACCAGAATGAGAAGAAGAGGTGTAGAGAGCAGATGTCAAAGAGAGAGAGAAAGAGGAGAGGAGTATATGGTAACTTTCAAGTTAGAGGAAGGAGCCACAAAGCACAGATCATAGTCATCTCTCGAAGCAGAAAAGCAAGGAAATTGATTCTCCTTGGAAGCCTCCAATGGGGTTAGGGAAAAGCTACCAAGCTAACACTTTGATTTCATGTCTTCTTGCTACGGGGTCTCTCTGGGGTCTTTATGTGTCCAGGTTCTTGAGTTATGGAGTGGAAGATTGAAACCAGAACACAAGTAGAGGATTAAGAGTTTATTAGGGGAGAGAAAGAACAGAACTCATGGACATGAATCTGGGAGGGAGAAGAAAGCCACCAAGAACTCAGAGGCTCCAGGCATGGAATCCACGAGGGGGGGAGAGAAAAGACAGAAACTCAAGGACTCTAGACGTGGAGTACCATGGGGCAAGGGAGCCAAAGACAGAGTTAGACAAGCCTGGGGGTGGGGAAATGCCTTTTCCTCATTGATTGGCTCCAGTTTCTGCAAACCTGATTGGAGCTTTTGGTCCTCTATATCTCATTGGCCTGTTTATATTGGGGCTCGAGCCAACTGATCTTGTGGGGGAACTCACGGGTAGGACTTAACTACAATGGAGAACTAATCCCAATATCTTCCCATGAACAGAGAATTGGGGGAAGTTGGCAAAGGGTATATTCCTTCAGGTAATCCCAGCCCAGGAGATGACCTTCAAGACCTTCAGAGACTATCCCAGCATGATTACGCAAAATTTTTTTTTTTTTACTGCCTAATTCTGATTTGTAGAACTCCAAGACAGTATGTCTGTGTTGCTCATGGGCATTAGTTAGAGAAGAAACAGGGCTCCAATGTGGTAGGTCAACAGCCTGATTTAGAATTTGTTCATTCCCCTGGTGTGTCCATTCTGCCAGCCACGTTCAGGCCCCATTCTGAATATACACATGTACTGGCTGAGCTAGAGACGGCCCACTTCACCTTAGAACGTGGTACAGTTCTAAAATGATTCTAGTAACACAAGCTTCCATAAAAACGTAACCTGGAACTTTTCAGGATTCCCCTCTAGTCACTGCTGATCTTGAGATTCTGAAACTTCCTCTGGCTGACTAATGTGCTCATGAGCTGACAAGGTGGTTCTTCCTAGAACACAGCATAAGACTAAAATCGCAAATGTGTGCTGAGGTTAAACCATTGCCTCACAAGCAAAAGTACTTGAGCTGGAAATCCCAGAGCCCCTGTAAAAATGCTGCGTGGAAGGGCAGTGGCCTGTAAATCTGGCCCTGAAAGGCACAGCCTGGGAAATCCCAGAGCAAAGTAATAAGGGGGCAGAGCAATCAAAGATGGTTCCTGATGTCACCCTTGGGCCTCCACAGCCACACACTCACGTGCCCTCTTGTACTCGTGTTCATACATGCGCGCATACACACACATACACACTTAAAAATAAAAATGATAACATGGAATCTAGCTACATGACTCTCCGAACCCGTAACTCTACAAGCACATTCTCTTGGACCAAAAATTTGCATTGACTTAATCCCACATGCCTGGCATTCTGAGTATGGAGTCATCTTGGGGCCCATGAGTTTGTGGGTACAAACAGCTCAGGAACAGGTCTCCCGTGGCTCCAGAGCACTACTTTTTTTGAACTGTCCCAAGGTGGTTTGGGGAACAAAGCAGCACTGTTCAGAGGCTACCTTGTGGTCAGGGGCTGCCCCAAAAAGCTTCAAGAGAAAGGATTTGGAGACCTACCGCCTCCTCCTCTCAAATGGGGCAAAGAGAAGAATTTAGAAGAAAGGAAATAATTGGATGAAGGAGCCAGGAAGGTGGTAAAGTGCTTGTCATGCAAGCATGGGGACTTGAGTTCTATTCCCAGCACTGCTTAAAAGGTGTGCAGTAGTGGTGAGCACTTGTAATCCCAGTGCCCAGGAGATACAAGCAGGCAGGTCTCTGGGACTGACTGCACAGCCAGCCAGCTAGCCTAACCTAATTGGAGAGGAAAACACCTCTCCAAAAAAAACCAAAATGCATGACTCCTAAGGAATCACAATTGAGCTTGACCTTTGGCCTCCACATGTGCACAGGCATGCCCATATGCGGCTGTGTGTACATGTGCATCTCCATGATGGGAGGGACACACACACGCGCGCGCGCACACACACACACACACACACATGCGCACGCACGCACGCACACACACGTTGAATTAAAGATTTATCAATTAATTGTTTTAGTGCGCTCTCCAGATGCACCCTGACATTCTTTTCTTTTTCCATGTTCACCTGTACATGTATACAGGGTGCACATGTACGCATGCATATTCACATGTGTGTGGATGCATGTGCCATGTGTGTGGATGTGGGTGTATGCTTGATGCTGACTGATACTAGGAATCATCTTCCTGTGTGCCCTTCCACCTTATTTCTTGAGAGACGGGGTCTCTAATCGAGTCCAGAGCTCATCCACAGAGTAGTTGACTTACTAGCTTGAGAGTTTCTCAATCTCCGCTGGAATTACAGGCAAACAGCCACACATCCTAACATTTTATATAAGATCTGAGGCTCTGAACTCAGGTCCTTTTCCTTGCACGGCAAGTGCTTTAGCCACTGAGCCATCTCCCCAGCCCGCACTCTAAGATTCATATCCAGAATGGGGAGATCCTGAGGAAGAAATAGAAATACCAGGAAATTCCTCTTATCTGCGCTTGGGAATTATCAGGGAGCCAGTGACTCTGGCAATAATCTGAGCATATTTCTGGTTATCAGAGCTGGACACAAGGTTAACGGGACCTTGGCATATGGAAGACAAGGATGATCCTAAACAATCCTTCATACACACAGGGAACCCTCCACACAAACAACTACCAGCCTGCATGTCGGGAGTCACAAAGTGGAGAAAGTCTATATACACGATATCATACCATAAGTGCCTCTCGCCCTCCCACACCACTGCTATTCCAGGCCACAAAGTCCCTGACAATGAAACATGTTGCCACGATGCATTATTTATTCATGATGACATTTCTGTGTGCCAAGCAATAATTAGTATTAACACCGATGACAGCCTGTGCTAGAGGGTATCTTCCAAAAGTTCCCTGGCATCCTGGCATTCACTTGCCTTCTGTGTCTAGTGATTATCTAGGTACTTGAAAGCATGACTTCCTGGGATTCTTCTTGAATCCTGTGAAACAATGAGTGAATCAAAGGTGCGAGTACCTGCACAAATCCTCTTTACGAATTTCTCTGAGAAAGAAACTTCGCCCTGCACTCATCTGTTAGCATGGGCTATTTCACCTTCCACTTTTTTTTAAGTGCTGGATTAAATAAAGCATGTATGAATACAACTCTTAAAGGTCTTAATGAATGTGTAAATAATCCCATCTTCGGATTTGTAAAAGCCCTCTTCTCTTTCATCTTTCCTTTCATATACACAGGCCAATCCTTTCAAAAGTAGACTGACTTAAATTGCCAATACTAAGGAACACACACTTAAAGTTGACTTCTTGGTAGGACACATCCCCCCAGCAGAGAAGGGTCTCCCTACCATCCAAGAGATTTGTGTTTCCTGAAGAAGCTAAGACTCCAAAAGGCTTTAATTATTCACAAAGAAGGCTTGGTCCACCGAATCCTCCTTCCTCCCTGGTAACCGATGCAAATAAGATAGAGAAGGGATAGCAAAAATTAGGAAAGCAAAATAAGGAAAGACTGACATGATAGGACCAAGAACTTCTTGCAACCTCATTCCCATTATAATGGGAGTCCATGTGAAAGTCATAGAAGGATAAATGGAGCTGTAATACTACTGTAGCTCGTCTTTTTCATGTACATGCAACACAGAGGGAAATGTTGCTGGTGAGCACAGGGGGATGCGAGACAGGCGATAGGCAATTTTGGATACAGTAATGTGATGGGTAGCTGTTGGAAGCATTCTACTCAGAGGAGACAAGCAAATGCTTATAGACTCAGGCTCATACTTGTTGCTTCTCTCTCTCTCTCTCTCTCTCTCTCTCTCTCTCTCTCTCTCTCTCTCGCTCTCTCTCGCTCTCACTCGCTCACTGTGCCATTTCCCTAGAGCCAGGATGACCCCCTGGAAGTCACCCTGCAGGAAGGAGGCAAAAGCTCGTAATGGAAGTAGCAAGCAACTCTTCCAGAGCATGGGTGGCTTAAAAGATCAGCTTTGTCCTTCCAGTATGCTTGGATTCTTCCAGCCACACTTAGACATAGATCATAGCCCTCCTGTCACCTCAAGACATAAAAGGAGCACTATAGCATAACATCACTTTGTTCTCAGCTGAGAATGATTTTGGCCATCCTCATAACCATCAGTACTCCAAAGCTCCAAAGCTCCACATCACACATACCAATTTCATTTGGAGTGTGCTCTCTGAGTAGGCAATAGGAAACCCCATCTCATGCTGACCCATGAAGTCCCTTTTCTGACCAGGCTGGATCCTTTCTCCTGCCCTGTCACCCAGTTCCAACATGATCTAATTTCCTATCTGTATGTTTGTGTAGTTGAAGAGGCTAGCATCCCCTTCGTTCAGGCTGTGTTTAGGTGATTGGCTTAAGTTCCAACAGCTGAACCCAACTCTATGGTCCTCACATGAAGGAACCTAGAATCTGTTAATCCAGGTGTGTGGCATGACACCTTTGCAAAATGAAACAAGTCACAGAGGTCCCCACATTCAAAGTAGGCTTAAAAAATCAGGGACAGCTTTTTACTACCTACCTGGTGCTTGTTAATACTCAATGCATATATTGTTGACAGGAACAACCATTTGACAAAGGGCTGAGCAACGTTGGAAGGCAGCTCCCAACACAGTCATCTTCTCCACTACAGAAAGCCCTAAAAAGGGCAGAAGGTTTAGAGGTAAAATTCTCCAGAGTGTCCCAGCTCTGGAATTTGAGAAGGCATTCCATTCCCTTCGGACCGCAGAGCGGCGACAGGATCCTTGCTGAGGTGACTTTCAGTAGAGTCCAGACACAGGGCCTATTCTTAGAACCACCAAAAAAAGCATAGTGCTGCCTAAAAATACTGATGACTCAACACCTAGAGGCTTCAATGATGTCACGTTGTCAAGAACGCCCTCTCTCCTTGCAGGTTGCAGCTTTAAAATAATCAAGCCCACAGCTCACCTTCTGAGGAGGGCAGAGATTCACGGGCCGAAGGAGATGAAGGGCCTGTGGGTAGCTCACAGGAGTACCACCCATGCATCCACTGTCACTGTTATTTGATTTAGTGATGGAAGTGGGGGGGGCTGTCAAAGTCAAAGGCAGATCCCTTCCCTCCAGCACCTTGACTTATCAGTCATTCTTTCAAAACATGGTTTGTGGGTTAGGGAGATGGTTCAGAGGTTCTAGCCTTTGCCTTGCAAACAAAAGGATCTGAGTTCAAATCCCCAGATCCTATGTAAAAGATGTCAGGTAGGATATGAAGGCAGAGCCTGGGGAAACCCCAGAGCAAAGCAATAAAGAGGTAGAGCAATCCGGATAGTCCCAATGTCACCTTCAGTTCTCCACAGACATACACATACATGTACACACACACACACACAAACACACACACACAGAGCTTTATGAGGAAGTTCATGTGTGCCCATTACAGAAAAATACCTGAAAGTTCCATCCAAGTCACTATAGCCTACCTATGTTTGTGTAGTTGAAGATGGCTCCCTTTGGAGTTCTCATCTAGGTACAAGATACTGCTTCAGAAAATAAAGAAAATACACCCTGTGCTTCCAACCCAGTGGTCATTGAAGGTCCTGACCCTAGGCTGCTGCTTGGACATGAGCCAGGACCAAAGTAACTGAGAACAGGGGTTCCATCTGCTGTGGGCACCTCATCGGCCAAGTCCAAGTTCGACTCGATCTGAGAAGCGAGGGCTACATTGCGCAGCCACACAGCATGCAGTTGCTCAAGGACACAGCTAGAAAGAGAGCTGTCACAGTCACCAAGGAAAGAGTGAACCTAGAGGAAGGGAGAGAAGAGGGCAACTGCTTGGCTGCATCAGAAAAGCAGCTGTCAAGAAGGGCTGAGCCCTGTCCCAGCCCTGTACCTGATATAAAAAGGATCCAAGAGTGTCATGGTTGGAGTGTGGATTGGTTCCCCACAAGCTCATGTATCTGAACACTTGGTCAGTCCCCACACTTCCAATCATTCCTGTTATTCCATGGCTATTTCTCATTATAAGAGAAATACCATTACACATACCTAGTTTTAAGTAATGAAACCCTAGGCTGGCTCCCTGCCCCAAAACAGATTTAATCTAAGCAATTTGTTCCTTTCTACACTTTCTAAAATATACTACATCCAAGAGCACCACGAGACATACTGCAATAAATTCGCTCTAACTTTTGGAAAGTCCAGAAAAAAGGAACCATTAACTCACTCAAGTGCCCCGAACCCAAGATGGTGGTGGGGAAGGCCGAGCTTGGAACCCACATGCGCCCATGCTCAGCTCCTCTTTCTCAGGCGCACGCACCCCCCAAGACTTTAGAAGCATAGGTAATAATCTTGGCTAGCAGAGTGTCATTCACAGAAGGTTCACTCCCTGAATCTCCAGACTGGTTAGTTGAAAGACTTTTTTTCATGTGACCCCCATGAAGCTTATACTTAAGCTACAAGCTGCAACTTCTAACTGGACTTCTTCTTAGAATTGAAAGAACATAATACCAGCAAAGAAAACAATCTGTTTGAAGGAGACCATACACATCAAAAGGGCAGCCCCTTGTCATGAGATCTTCTGACTGGAGATAGTCAGGGGTCCAGGTCCACACTAATTTTTATAAGAACAAACTTAAATACATAAGTTTTCCAAGGAAAACCTTGTCTAAAACCATGTTAGAACCTAGACAACCCATATGTTTTGCTGATTATGACTGAAAGATATGCTTTTCCTTGAAGATGTTTAAAAGTTTTTCTTCTAAGCAATTTACAGTAAAAGGGAGATATATGGTATTTTTAGAATAACAGATAACCTACTAACTCTGGTCATTATTTCTATTCACAGTAGAATTTAAAACACTTTAAAAGACATCCTTAATGACTGAAAATCAGGGGTTAGAGAGATGGCTTGGTGTTAAAAGTACTTGCCACACAATTCTGAAGACCTGAGTTCAGACCCCCGGATCCCACATAAAAAAGCTGGATGCAGGAATCTAAACTTCTTTTTACCTCCCATGGTCCCATGGGAAATGGGAAACAGAGACCTGAGCATCTCCCAAACTCACAGGCTAACCAACCTAGTTCACGAGGCAGCAGTAAAAAGACTTAAACAAGGTGAAAAGGTGAGGGACAATACCTGAAGGATGTCCCATGACCTCCACACATGTGTATTGGCATGTGCTGTCCACACTCAAATACATACCACACATATGAATACACATGCACTTGCATACTACACACCATACACATACACACACACACACATGCATGTTCCAAAAAGAATAACTACTAGACAACTTTTTTTTTAAAAGATAACTGTGGGAGTTGATGAGCAAGTAAGTCTAAAGTGTATGGAAATAATTTAAAATATTTTATACTAGAGGTACATATAATTAGATAATAAGAAGAGAAATAAGGACCAGCAAGATAACTCAATGAGTAAGGATCTGCTTACAAACCTGGTGAGTTCTATCCCCAGGAACACACATGATGGAAGGAAAGAACTGACTTCTGAAAGTTGTCATCTGACCTCCACCCATGTGCCATGGTATTCTCTTCTCTTCTCTCTCTCTCTCTTTCTCCCCCCCTTTTCTTCTTCCCTCCCTCACAATGAATGACTATTTCTAATTTGAGCTTCCTGGAAGCCAGGAGGGGGGAAAGAAATATAAGTTACATAATCCTTCCAGTGAGCAAAAAAAAAAAAAAAAAAAAATACCAGTTTCCTAGAGGGAACCAAGATTTCCCGGACTTAGTCCTACAAGGAAAGCACCATAGGAACCCTCTATGCGCTAAGTGAACAAGTGCATATGCCACAAGCATGGAACTTTACATGTGGTAAGACTGACATTCGATGTCTTAAACCCAAAGCTCTGACAGGAAAGGACAACTCCATAATGCTCCTGCACAGGGTCTGCACCCTCCGAAAATTCAAGCACATGAGCTGCCTGGCTCTGAATGTTCCTAGAAAAGCACCTGGTCCCTAGGAAACTTTTTCTAGTTGAGTCAGAGACAGAGAGTCAGAGATTTGGGTCTCAGAGAAGAGGAGGCAGAATGGAGAAGGTACTAACACCAGAATGGGCACAACCTTGGTCAGAGAAGCTTCTTTCTGCCGTGAGCGGCAGTTAACACGCAGATTCTTCCCTGGTCCAAGTGCTGAGAACAGGTGACTGCTGAATGCTCAGCCCTCAAAGGGACATCTGTTATCACGCCCTCCAAGAGTTGAGGAACATGGCGGAAGAGGGGGCAGGAGGAAGGTAAGAGTCAGAGCGAAGATGGGGAAGAGTGCTATGTGACTGTCTTCTGGACATAACTGATAGTTGTGATAAATGTGAACTGGTGTTCACATGGAATGAGATGGTCACACTGGATGATATCATATTCTCAGTAAAATAGAATAAAACAATATCAGCAAGAACTGAGCAAACTTAAAAACAACAAGCTACGAATGTTCTGATTTTGTACATATTAAGTGTAGGAGAATGCAGTTAACGTGCTATGGAGAAAAGAGCTCATAAGCAGATGAGAAGAAAAATGTAGAACACGCATGGTCTCACTTTCCCAGAATGTTTCCCACAGTTTCCCAGAATGTTTCCCACATGTTACATGACAGTAACAGACTTGGTGCTGACCCATCTGTATCACTATATCACACCAATTTTCTCTGCTAAGCTAAATATCAGGCCTGCTGTGATGGCTACCCTGGGTGGAGCTTTGTTTTTCTGTTTGTTTTTGGTGTGTTGGATTTTGAGACTATATTTCCCAGGCTGGCTTGAATCTCCTAGGAAACCTCCTGTTTCAGCTTAACCTGCCAAATGCTGAAATTCCCAGCATGTAGCACGTCCATGCCTCACATCCGCAGAGTTTCAGACCTCGAGACCTGTGACTTTCTCTGCTTGTCTAGGAGTGGGTCAGGAATTCCACACCGCCAATCTGAAACTAGAAGGAAAGAACCCAAAACAGGCAGAAGGAAGTGCAGCTACCCTAAGAAATCAAGAGCCAGAGAAACAAGAACAAGTAGGCTTACGATTGCCCTGACTCCCTCTCTGAAAATCCTTCTGTGGGAACCTTCTTATCTTTGAATCCAAGGGTGCTTTAAAAATTGAATTCAAAACCAACGCACTCTGTGTCTTTTATACTGCTCAGAAACACATGCCTCCCCCCCCCAAAAAAAATAGAGGACAAAATCAAGTGTGTCCCCTACTTGCCTTCTCACCCTACTTCTTGCTCAGCTTGTAGCACTTGGTCAGCCCAGATGTAAAAGTACTGCCATGGCTTCATATTTGTGCTGCTGTCATGAATACATGCCCCGGACAAGTTAGGGGGGAATGGGATTTATCACTCTCTAGATTCTTGGGAACAGCTGATTATGATGGCATCAGAGCTGAAAGAACTGGCCACATATTATGTACAGGAAAAGTTGAGAGAGGAGCCTGCTTTCTAGCTTGCTAGCCCGCCAGACACTGACCCAGCTCCTCCATCTTCCCTGGGAACGTCCTCCTCACTTATGGGCTGGATCTTCCCACGTGAGTCGGATAATCTATGCAGAGTTGTCAACTAAAGTTAACTGTTAGGGGTTGTTCTTACAGTCACCTTCCTTCCCTCAGGCAAGGTACCCTAGGCTACTTCTGCCCATTGGGTCACTTTTAACATTATTGTATGGAGATTATCATGTGGGTAACATGGTGGGCATGTGGAAGTTGTAGGGCAACATTATGGAATCAGTTCTCTCCTTCCACCTGTTGGATGCTGGGATCAAATTCAGATTGTCTGATTTAGCAGCAAGTACCTTTATATAGTGAGCCATGTTACTGGTCCCTGGCTTACCTTCTCTTTATGGAATGCTTCACGAATTTGCGTGTCATTCTCACACAGGGGCCATGCTAACCTCTGCATTGTCCCAATTTTAGTATATATAATGTTCAAAGTAGAACATTGGGATCTTTTGGAGACTGCATGCAGTGGATTGCAAATAGCTTCATTTATTAAAAGAAAAAAAATGAGGGGAGAGGGTTTCCAGACCCTTTAACATCATCAGAGGCTGAATGGAACGTGGAAGCCATTGTCTCTGGGTGTCACCAAGGGTATATTCTTACCTGCTCCTTGGCACAGAAGCTGGGTGCTGCTCTCAACTCTGTTGGCATGGGGTGTGTTTCTTTCCACTGCCTCGATTCCTTCCAGGTAGTTAAGTGGGGCACTGAGACTAGCTCGCTGGGCTCTTGAGCCCCAGGGGGCTGCTCAACACCACAGAGGCATGAGACGCTAAATATGCCTCTGGAATATTTTAATCACTTCGAAAAAGGTTAAGGTGGCAGGGAAGGTCCTGCAGCAGCTTTCAAATCTACCCCACACTGGGCCTCTTGCCCGGCAGGTACCCCCTGAGTGATTAGTGGTGACTCACTGCAGTCTCCCCGGCTCTGCCCAGAGACAGAAGACGACAGGACTCCGCACTGAAGACAATGACACCCACTGTCCTTTCCCGCTTGAAACGGTCTCAAAATAACACCCTGCTGGACGCAAATGTCAGTCTCGCCACAGAGGAGAAAAACAATGGTCAGGAATGAAAATCCCAAGCTTCCGACGCAGGAGCCCTCGCCTCGCTGTCATTGGGTTCAGTGTGCAAAGAGAAATGCCTCGCTGCCGTTTTCCACCCAAGGCCATCCTGGCTCACACCAGGCATTTAGTACTGAAACCGCAATAATCAGTCATCTTCATGCCCCTCCCCCGTTCCCCTCCTCCGTTATGTATTCAGAGTGAATTCCCCAACTAGCCTTACATCACTTCCATTCATATGGCCACAGGGCTCTTCTAAAGCAGATCTCCACTGCCATGGCATGAAGGTGAGTTATCCCCCACGTCTCATGTGTTTGAATCCTTTGATGTTTGGGAAGGTTGTGGCACTTTTAGGAGGCACAGCCTTGCTGGAGGAAGGATGTCGCAGGGGGCAAGCCTGGAGGTTGGTCAGCCCCACCCTGTTTTCCACTAGTAGTCTCCTCTTGTATTCTGCAACTAGGTCTCTTGGTCTCCATGATGTCTATAGTGACTTAAACCACCTCTGGCTTCTGTTGCTAGCCATGCCTTTCCCACCGTAGTGGATTGTATCTGCCCTCTGCAACCAGAAGCCACACAAATCTCTCTTTTAGCCCTTAAATTATGATTGAGTGCTATTTCACAGCAACAGAAGAGAGGAACTGTGATATTACCTTTTCTCTCACCTTTATGCTCCTGGAAGCATCCGTGAGAACAAATTTGCTGGAGAAACATCTAGTGCTTGCCTAGGTGACTTACGACATGAGTCAGTCCTAGTCATTAGAAATTGTAGTCATTAGATAAATGAAATTTGACATCCAACATAGCTGTATCCATTCACGTATCTTGTCTTGACTTCAGGAGTAGCTTGGATTCATCACACTTACATTGGCCGAGTCTCCCTATTTAGTCACCTGCCTTCTTTCTATCTCACCTCCTTTTACTGGAGAAAGCATGTGCTAGTTTAGCTAATTTGTTTCTAAAATTTATCTTCCACAATAGAATGTAAAAAAGGGAGACATGGTGGGCCATGCATTGGACTTCAATGGCAAAAAAACCTTTCCTCGGTCATTCTTGTATCTCTAAATAATCTAGGGCTGGAAGGTAGATCAGCAGTTAAAGTGCTTGCACACAAGCAAAAGGACCCAAGTTTGTATTGCCTGATCCCACTTAAAAATGTTGGGCAGGCTTGGTGACTTGCCTATAATTCTAGCCTAGGAAGGCAGAGTCAGGAATTCCTAGAAAATGCTAGATAGTCAAACTAACCCTAATGGCCATCTGTGAGTTTGATTAGAGACCCAGGCTCAAAACAATAAGGTAGAAGAAATGATCAAGAATAATCCCCAATATCACAATGGACACACACACACACACACACACACACACACACACACACACACCTGTATTCACATGCATCCACATGCAGACATGTATATACATAGGCACACACCCATAAACACACACATGAAGAAATCTTCTGTCTATTTCATCACCATTTAAATGGACGTTCAATAGTGACTGGATGGGCTGAAACTTCAAAGGATAATTCAAATTCTGCTTGCTTTCATGGACTTTAGATCTGGAGAGGAAGTAAAGTAGAACAATGCTTATGTGGCTGATACAAGGTACAAATCTGTTAATGTGCACTTGTTGGACTAAGACTCTCTATGGACCCATGTGGGGCCCTCAGTCACTTTAAGGAAAAGTACAGAGATGGCACAAGCAGGGCCACAGGTCAAGGCCAAGGCCACGACTTATCACAAGTGGGAATGTGAACCAAGGAAGTTCACGTGGGTGGTATCTATGCAGAATGTTCATCTTGGCTTAACCACACCTATTGTTTACCCAATAGATATAAGACCCCACAGCCCTAGCTACCAGCATGGCATCCACAGATACTAGCTTAGGTCAGTTCCTGCAGCCCCAGGTTCCAGACTTGCCTTTGTGGTTCTAAACTCCAGAAGATCCACCGTCCAGACCTGAGCCTGAAGACCCAGGGTCGGGCCCTGTCCCAGAAGCTTAGCCTTTCCAGATGAAGCTCTAGCACTACTCCTGTGGACTTACGTGCCCAGTCATCCCTGAAAACTGGCTCCAGACAAGCCTCTGTCATCACAAGCTCAAGAAAGTTTCCTTCAGGTCTTATCAGACCCCAAACCTGCCCCAGCACCACCCGTTTCTACCCAATTTTTCTCTACATTCTCATCTCTGAGTGCTCCTTTTTCTGCCTTTCATATTCCCCAGTCCCAGGACAGCTTCACGAGCTACCATGATTAGATGCGGTAAGAGAACTTTTAATTAGGGATAATGGCCAGCAAAGAGCCCAGGGGGAGAGAGTGAGGATCTTTATACATGACCCCACTGACCCAGGCATCAATCCACCCACAGGCTGGAGACTGAGACTGAAGGATGCCTCTTACGCCAGGCCTGCCTGCAAGCCCTCCTCACACCCCCAACAAACAATATATCCAGTAGATCTGTAGTCCAAGCTACAGACCATGCCAGGCCCAGTAACCAGCTGACTGGAGCAGGAGGCCAGCCCACCTGAGGAGCAGCAAGTCCTCCCATGGACCACAGCAGGTGGGCATAGCTGCCTAAAATATTTGAATGCCTGGTAAAAGATTTCCTCCAAAGACTGGAGTTAAGTTTCTTCAAATGCACAGATACCAACACATAGCCCAAGATCAAGGAAAACCCAGTTAACGTGACATCATCTGAGGGATAAAATAAAGCATTGGTAACTGAACCAAAAGAAAAAGAAGGAGCTGTAAGTACTGCCTGACCAAACATTTCAGGTAAGCCTATTTTTTTTTTACAGGAATCTAAACAAAATTCAAACAAAAATCCAAAGTACATAGACTTGAAATCTAAAGTTGCCAAAGGAAACACGGAGGGCATTGTGTCATGACCAACCTGAGGAGCCAACTGAAGAAGCACATGCAACAATATGTGTTGCAAAATGGTACTAGACCTGAGTATGTAAATCAAACATTGGTAGCTAATCTGTGACAGCTCAGGGAAATGCAAATTAAAAACAAAAGGAGATGGTGCCTTGTCCCTGCGGGAAGGGAATGGTTGCTACCAAAACCAAAATGAGCCTATAATCCCAGCTCTGAGGCTGAAGCAGAAGGATCCTAAGTTCAGTGGTAATACTTGATCTTTTGAAAATCATTACAAAGATAGACTTCAAGTGTTTTTATCAAGTAAGTACCCAAAGAAATGCGTATTGCAAATTAGCTTAATTTAGCAATTTTATAATGTAGAGATGTATCTCAAAATGTTATTTTGTTCACAATAAGCATTTCATTTTGATTTGTCAATTGAAAATAAGTTGTTTAAAACAACACCAAAAATATACATGAGTATCTTATTACAGGGAAAATACATTTAATTTCTCATTGTGATAGCATTTAACAGCTCAGTGGTGAATTCATTTTTCTTTATGAACATGAGATGCTAGGTCCATTTTTGTATTTTGCAGCTTGACCACCCACAGTCTGAAATCCTTAGGACTCCATATGCTTGGGATTCAGTTTTTAGTATTTAAAAATGTAATCCAGTATTTTCTATGATGTCATGTCCCAGCATTGTCCAGGACAACCCCTTGGACTACAAGCAAGATTGTAGCAGAAGAAAATACATGAACTCTTACTCTACAAGAAGAATCGACTCAGCTCTGCTAGACTTGATTGCATTAGGTCAAATGAAGATTGGACTCAGACTGGGAAGATGGCTCAATAGTTACAGCACTTTCCTACTAAGCAAAAAGTCCATTGTTCAGATTCCTGAATCCCACATAAAACATTAAGCAGGCATGGCAGTTTACCTGTAATTCTAGACTTGGAAGGAACAGTCTGGAAATCCAAAGAGCAAGGTGGCTAATCATATTAGCCCTAAAGGCAGACTCTGGGTTTAAGAAACCCAAATTCAAAAGAATAAAGTAGAAAAATGATTCAGGATGATTCCTTATCACCTTCAGGCATGCATGCATATGCACATGTGACTACCCACATGCAGACACACACACACACACACACACACACACACAGAGTCTCTGTGTTTGGAGAAATTCAGAGCCAAGAATTGCAAATAGAAAATGATAGACCTGTAAACCTAGTGAACAAAATATCTCACATTCTCCTACAAGGATAGGAGCAAATCTTGCACATTCAAGTAAAAAGCACAGATTTAGCTTTGAAAAGTCCTTGAGGATGTCCTCATATTGTCTGACTGTGTAAGTCTAGACCACTGCTGACTTCAGAAGAAAGAACTGGCTCACCGTGGCCAAGTTGAATGAAATCGTGTCTCTCATAACATATGGAGACAATCCATTTATGTGAGGTACAAATATGAAGAAACAGGACAGCAAGTTCTCTAAGCTCATGTTCATTGCGCTGGACTCCAAAAAATAACCGTTGTTCAAAGTAACTCTTATTAAGAAACAAAAACTAACATATACAGCAGTGAACACCACTAAAAATCTATTAAATGCCCCCTGGATCTGGCACCATCTCAAACACAGAGACCTACATTGCCTATGATTCAGGAGATTATTTTGAATCAATCCCTCTTGAAATGTTATAAATTCAAGCACTTTGGGCCCTACCGTGTTGAGAGGCAGAACTGCTCAGTGCTCAGGGGCACAGAGGTTGGAGAGAAGCAGCCTGGTTCTTGATCCCAGCTCAGTCACTACCAGCTGTGAAACCTTAGCAAACTGCGTCTCAGAGTCCTCGTCTGCTACTGGCACACTTCCAACCTTAGATGGATTCATTGGTACAGGACCATAAAAATCCCAAATCCCAGTGGCCCAGTGAGCCGAAGGCTTATATGAAGTGTTTTTGTGGGATGACGTATTCTTCACATCCAGGTGAGTGTTCTGGCTCGTGCTTCCATTGTCTGGACCCTGACACCCAACTGCCTGAGCAGGTACTAGCTTATACAAAGTCACTTCCCCTAGCACAGTAAAGAAGACATTTGTCTGAGTGCAGTATTAGTAATTAAATATTTGACCTGATAGTCATGCAAGTCATTTCTGCTGCAAAACACGTCCAGCAAGTTCTAAGATATAGAACCCTGCCATGTGCTCAGGAGGTAAAACGCAGCAAGACCCTACCCTCATAGGGTCGTCATGACGACGAAAAGGCTCCATGTTTATAAAGCACTTGGAAAAGCACCTGGCGACTCTAGACAAACTCCATGAGGTTTGCAGCTGATTGCATTATTATCATCATTATTAAACTAGATGCATTCGTTATGCTTTGAAGGCCATTGTAAAGCCATGTTTCCAGCTTCTTCGTTCAAATGAGCTCAGGTAAATGTTTCATAGCTTTATGTGCCTGTTCTCTTTTAACAAATAGTGGTGGCTAAAGATCAACCAGGCAGGCCTTCTCTCTACATCCAACCCAGACAAACACAAGACAGATCAGAGGATAGTTCTTCAACCTTATCTAGCTTGGAACTGGACAGAAGAGTGAGCATTCCAAAGCGCTCAGGCATCATGAACTACACTGGAAGGAAATGAACCCCGGGAACTCTTATATATAGGATGCAAGTGAAGATGTTCTAAATGTATTTTCTATACACAAAAAAATATTTATACTCAAGCTGCAGCATGCACACAGCAATCTGCATTTATTGATTTCAGAGGCTGATTTCCTCCAGCTCCAGTGCTCTTGTATGGCACATAAACATCTCTCAACCATCTGGACCACAACAAGCCACGATACAGTATGTGCTTGCTTCATCAAATCAAAATACAATCTCCCAGAATTCTGCTGAACTGAAAATTGGAGCAAACATCAAAACCCTCACAAAGCTACTTTTTTAAAAATTATACACGTCGAGTAACATTAGTAAGCAGAGACAACATAACCAAAAGGTTAACTGACAGTGGCACCTGTGTTAAGGATGATCCTCTACAGGTCTCTGGCACATGGGAAAATGGCATGAGATTGCTGCCAGGCTTGCCCAAGACAGTGAGAAAGCCAACACCTCAGTTCTTAACTAAAAAACTGAAAATGGATACTTACTAATTAGATCCAGAAAGATGGCTCTGGGGTTAAGTTCTGCCTTAAAACAGAAGGATCTGAGTTAGGATCCCAGGTCCCATGTAAAAATGCCAGATGAAAATGGTGGCAGCTATACTACTGACCCTGAAAAGTTGAGTCTGATAACTCCAGAGCAAAGCAAAAAAGGAGGTACAGCGATCCAGGATGATTCCCAAAATCACCCTTGGGCCTCTACAGATACACACAGTGCCTTCTGATACACACACACACACACACACACACACACACACACACACACAAACACACACCATAATCATTAAAAAAAAAAAAGGAGAAAAATGGTGAAAACCAAATCCATCTTTATCAAAACACAAGCATTCAAAGGTTGGTTATGTTAAAGAGAAAATACTAGTCAGAGGTAAAAAACCTAGTCACATATGTTATAGTCTACCAACTGAACCAAGGAAATGAGAGCTAAGCACCTTCCCTCTGATAAAATTCCAGACTGCAGGGTACATCTCCCCAAAACTAAATACAAAGACAATGATCACCACCAGCCTTGCCCATGGGCGAGTTAGAGGACTGTTAAAGATGTTCGTACTCACTTTCTCTGTCTGAACATCTCTCTCCAACTTAAAGTGTCTAAAATGTCTGTCTTTGGGAAAGGTATCATCCTGACTTTGTGACTCACATTCATTAAATCTGAACTCCCATGGGAAGAATAGGCTGATAGAATAAGGTGTATGTGTATTTATTATGATTGCCAAGAAACTAGTGATCTGGGTCAATCATTTTCTGTGACTACTACACAACGAATACCGATGATCATCCGTTACAAAGGATTACTGGAGTTCATGGTTTGGAGGGTTCAGCCCATGACTGAATAGTTCAGTACTCTGAAGTACAGAAGACTAGGGCTTAACATCTTTTGTAAGGAGAGGGTCCCAAGAACCCTAACACCACCAAGAGGTTTTACCTCTTTAGGTTCACAGACTCTCCTTTGGTATTTTGAGAAGCAAGCCATTAACACGTACGCTGCTAAGGAAAAGTTTCTTTCCAAATGCTACCAAAGTCACAGGGAGACTGTGAGATTCTCAATAGTGAAGAGACATATATGACAGCGGATATCAAGTGTCATAAGGGGCCCTAAGCACATTTTTCTTAGAGTCTCAATAACCATGGCCTTTGACTTTGTCAGCTCATCTATTATTTAATTATCTCACTTTGTCAACCTTAAAAATTTTTATATACACACATACATATATATATACATGTTATATCAATATTGGATGATGCATATTTATTATATTGCATAATATATGTACTATGTATACATATATGCAGACATATGCATATACACATTATATCTATGTTGAATACATGTGCATACATATGTACTTTGTAATATAAATGTGTATATTTATATACATAATAATATATGTATGCATACTAAATCAAAATTGAATCTATACCAAATAATTTAGTACTCCAGAAACTTTCCCCAAATAGGGAAAAACACTAGCTGATTTAATAAATCTAATTATGTAGATATTGCCCAACTGTAAAACTCATCTCCTTAGCTATGAAAATGGAATCTCAACCATTTGCCATTGCTTCTGGATCCACTGAACTGTATCACTCTTACTCAATATTGACATGTTATCACTTTCACTTTTAAACCAAGTACTACCTGTCATGCTGCTCCACATCAATTTTGTGTGCAAACTAACTGACTGGAAAATCAAAATAGATGTGGGCACAGCCCCGTAAGTCGTCGCTCAAGCTTCCATCTGTGTTCCCAATTCTGGTTGAGTTCATCAGCTGATCTAAAGCATCTCTTCTAAAAAAATTAATACACTTCTAAGTCTTTGTTTCAAACAACGAGAAGTACTTCATCAGGAAAAAATAAAAATCTCCAATGAGCATCCTCCTAACTGTGATATGTAGGAAAACAGAGACAGAGAGAAAACAGCGACCTTTATCCACAGTGCACAGCAAGTACATTTTAGGTGAAAACGCTTGCTGTGAATAAACTAGCATCGGATGGACAATCCAAGAACATCTTGGCTCAAGTTTTTCTACCTTAAATGGTGTGGTAGTCACAGCCCCTAAGGTTTTAATCACAGGTAATCCCTTGCAAGGGGGACCACTTCAGTCCATCATTATCTTTAGATGGCTGGCATATTTCCTAATCTGCTAGAGCAGTTTTGTCTGTGGCTTATGAGAATCCTTCGCAACATTTAACAAAATCCAGAAACCAGACTTCCACTTTGTTGTGCTCCATCAAAAAGTTTGGACTTCAAAAATCTGAAGTGTTGAAGTTTATAAGAACAGTAACCAGAATTATTTTCTACATTTCATAAAAACCCACATATTTTAGAAAAAAAACTGACCCTGTCCTACAGAATATATTGTTCACATTATACAGCATGGTATCATAGCAAATATTTGTAAACAAGAATCCACATCTATGAGGGAAGGCTGAATCCGTTCAACTATCCCATTTTTTAAAAAATGGCAATCTGAAATTAGCTTTAAAAGAATAGTCAAATTCAGACTGGAGAGATGGCACAGCAGTTAAGCCTCTGCTTCAGAAACAGAAGGCCCAGTGTTTGGATCCTGGATTCCACATAAAAACACAGACAGTGGCCTGTACTTTCAGTCCTGGAAAGCAGAGCCTGGGAAACTCCAGAAAAAAGCAAAAAGGAGGTAGTGCAATCCAGGATGACACACACACTCATGCAAAAAAAATAAGAATAATCAAATGGGATATTTATACTAAATTCCAAGAACATCCATACAAAATCAAAGTTTGTTTCTTAAAAAAAAGACAGTAGAAAATATGGACACCAAGGTGACCTCCTTCTCCCAATCATGTCAAATAATGGTCATTATCATTGAGCAACGGAGCACACGGATAGCAAGCAACACATCCACCAAGGATGAGTGAGCAGAGAAGAGCTAGCTAGAAACAGCCCACCAGCTCAGTGAACATTTGTTGAGCAATCAACCAGCTCACCTGCAATGAGCATTTACTCACCAATCACCACACTGAAAAGGGAAACAAACAAGCCTCATGTCATTTTGAAAAAAATATATATTTTTTTGGCAGAATACAGAAAAGAAAACTTCTAGAGATTTCAAACTTCTGATTCCTGGCCCAAAGAGTATCTCTTGGGACCCATAATCCTAACACCATTTGTTTCGGCAGGTAGATCTACAAAGCATTGAAGATTAAAGTCACTGAAATCAGTCTCTTCCACAACTTTGTCAAGAGAACCTCCGGAGCCACCCTTTCACAGATTTCCCTCATCCTGCCACTTGAACTAAAAACAAAGCCAATTAAACATTTCTAAAAACCTCCAAAAGCACAGCCATGAGCAGTCAAGGGGATCCTGTTGAGACGCTGCCACATCTCCCCATGCATGGGAAATGAAAAAGGCTTCTTACCTTGCTCTCTTCCCCTTCAAACACGGACTGGTGGACGTTGCATGCAAACAACGAGTTGGGGAGATCATTGAAGTCAGTAATGGCTTGGAAGGCTTCTTCTGCGAAGCACTGAGTGACAGCCCAGTCTCTATCTATGCAGCAGAGGAAGAAGAGGCCTCCGTCTTCAGGGATGGGCACCTGCTCCCCCAGGCTCCTCATTCCGATGAAGTAGGATTCTCCCCTCATCTCTGAAGATGCAAAGACACAGGTGTTGTTGGGGTCAAATAAATGGCTCAAAGCCCGGTTTGCAGGCCCCATTCTGGACAGGGGGCAGGGGATGGAAGGAACAATTAGGAGAGAAGGAGCTAGTAAGAGAAGACACAATCCAATTGAGGCAGGTGGAGAATGATGAAACACAAATGCCATAGGTAAGAGTTGGAGACCACTACTACCATGAGCACTATACTATTGTAAATTCAGGCATTAGTCTAAAAATTTTTTAATTTTTTATACCTACTTTAAAAATTTTTTATACCTACACAAGAATCTATGATATAGGCACCCACACTATGCCCATCATATAGATGACAAAACAAAGAAATCCAACAATTGTTATAATTGTTTATAAGGTTGATGGAAGGGCTTAGACTGAAACACAGGAAGTCCGACACCAGAATTTGATTTCTGATGCCAAAGGATGACAAAGACCCAGAGTCTATTCCAGGAAACAGGACTGACTTGATCATCACGAGTCTTCATTACAGTACCTCTGATGCTAACAGTATCTGCACAGTGGAACTACACATGCTCACAACATACATTTCTTCTGCTGCTTGAGATTGTTGCTTCAAGTAATTGTGAACTAGATTCACATCCAGAGAAAGTTGGTATCTTCACCAACCCATGTAATGTTCCTCTCTCTTCCTCATCATCCCACAAACCTTCCAATCTAGCTGTGTTCAATCCTTCTGTTACTTCCCCTTCCTTGTCACCAGCAACATGAATGAAAAGTTCGCTATTTCTTTTTTTAACAGTGGGGCTGCAATAGTCATAATCAGACTTTGCATGACTTGCACAATGACTGACATGTCAATGACCCCCCCCAAAGTCTAGCATGGATAACAGGCAGTAGGATCCTTAGAGGCAAGGAATTAACAGTCATAATAGAGTTCCCATACCAATAGGGAGCCCAAGAAGGGGCTCCTGGCTATGCCCTGAATCCTTACACCTCATTGGAGTGGAGGACTCAGAGGGAGGTTTGGCATTCATACAAAAGGATGTTCCAGGGAATGGGAGGGAGGAAGGGGGAGGCACTGGGAGAAGAGGAGGAAGGGATGGGGAGTGAAAGGGGGAACTGGGGAGAGGTGAAGGGAGGGAAAGGACTGAGTACCTACTGAGTTTGTATGATTGGGAAAAAAATAAAATGTGGGCGAAAAAAAAAAAACAGTGGCACAGAACTCAGTGAATTTGCTGTCTTCCACACATCAAGGATGACACCGGGGGCTGGAGAGGTGGCTCAGGGATTAAGCCTCCGCCTTCCAGGCGGAAGGTCCTGAGTTCGGATCCCAGATCCCACATATAGACGCCAGGCGAAAGCGGGAGGCGGCCTGTGCTTCTGGTCCTGGTAGGGCGGAGCCTGTGAATCCCGGGGCAGAAGGAGGTGGAGGCGTCCATGGTGGTTCACGAATTCATCCATGGTGGTTCACGAATTCGTCCGTGGTTCTACACACACACAGATACACACACGCACACACACACACACACACACACACACACGCACGCGCGCGAACACACGCACATGCACACAGTTGAATAAATAATAATAAAAAAAGGATGACACCTATTCATTTTCTTTAAAAATTTATCTTTATGTGTATAATCTCTTCTACTCACAGTTCAGTGGACAGAGATCTAGAAGATGGAACCGCCTGCCTGCCTGCCCACTGTCAAAATGACGAATGATGGTTGTGAGGTCACTGGATCGCCTGCAGTAAACTCTGTCCCCTTCAAGCCCAGCAGCAGAACATCTCAAAGCAAAGGACAGGAATGCTTTCAAACTGTGGCAACCCACAATGCCTTTCTGGAAGCTTTCTTCAGTCTTGAATTCATGGTGAAGAGATTAGCTGTGTAGTTTTCATTTTTCTAGACTATGCCCCAATGAGGGTTTGACACGCAGTGTTTACATGATAAGAATGCATTTTATATTAAAAAATTTGAGACAGGAATTAAGAATTAAATGACTTGGAGTAATAACTTAAAATCAAATCACTGTAACTGTGGTACGTTGAAATATTCTACATGAAATGCAAATGTATAAAATTTATTTTGCATTAGAAACTTTTTTGAACAGCAATAGGTGAAACATTTCTATATTTAAATCAATTCACTAAATAAAAATGTCACACACTTTTAATTCTGTAAGTATTCTATAAAATAAATAATTTAATTCAAAAGAAATATCCAAGTATTGATAACAACTTCAACAGCTAGATGTCTACAAAACACACAGTTTTCATATTCATCTGAACTGTGGTTTCAGATAGTGTAGAATAAAGTCTGAAAATGCCATTATTTACTGCTGGTAGAGTACTATTTTAATAGTAAAAAATCATAACTGAGAATATCAAACTGGGATGGTTTTCATTGATGGCTTATAGGAGAACTTGATAGTAAAGCTGAAAGCATACATTAGCCCAAAATTCAGACATTGTCTATTTTTGTTTTCTTCTCAAACCTGTCCATGTTGTTTATATTTTTCAAATGAGTCCAAACTGGTCCCAAAATGTTGTCAAATGAGCCTTGAGAAGATTTCAAGTATTCATTTTCCAAAACAACATGAGATAAATTAGAAGGAGCAAATCTAAGTATGACCTAGCTCTGTGTGCTGTACTTAAAGCAGTCACTTGTCTGTGCACCAGCAATACCATTATCTCCAGGAGCATTTATTTTAAGCTCACCACATTCAGCAACGGTGAACACACTTTTGGCAAACAACCTACTGGACCTACATGGAGAAATGCTCTAGAAGCCAGAGCTCGAATAGACAAAGCCCCAACTGTTCTGATTTCACCTTTCAGTTCCACCACTGACCCGCCTCATCATCTGGACAACATGAATGATCAGCTAGTGATTCAGTTGGCCTTTCTAATGAACATCTCCCTTCTTGTCTGCACAAAATGAGGTGAGACAAGGAAATCAAATAGGAATGAAAGAAAAGATCAAAATCAGCATTATCCACGACATAAAAAGGTATTCAATAGGAAAATACTGTGCAAACATTAATGAGATTCTCCTGACAAGAAAATCATGCTTTCTCCACCATCACTAACCTTTGGGAAGTCTGAATGAGTAGAAAGGACAGGCAATTCTGAAGATGCAAAGAATGTTCTAGTAAGGAAATACTTAGTCCCGTGATTCATGTAAATTGGCTTCTCTCCAGTTGACTTCTAAACTTTTTGGTTTGGCTATACCATTTGTGTGTGTGTGTGTGTGTGTGTGTGTGTGTGTGTATTTCTATGGAGGTAGAAGGTGATGTCAGGTGACTGAGGTCTTCTTCAATCATTCTCCACTTTTTATATTGAGGCAGAGTCTCTCAATTGACCTAGAGCTCATGGATTCTGTGAGACCGTCTAGCCAGCCTGGTATGGGAATCAATCTCAATCTCCCAATCACCGAGAGAACACGCAGATTGCCACATCCATCCAGCACTTACAGAGGTGCCGGGAATCTGAACTCAGGTTATCATTCTTGTATATGAAGCACTGAGCTATCTCGCCAACCCCTAATGTACAAATTCTTAACTGTGGTGAGAAACCTTTGTGACAACTATTATCTGCACTAAATTTATTCTAAACAGTGAGGTGGGGAAGAGTGCTGAAGCGCAAACACCCATTGCTATATATTGAGGCTCCCCTGTTCACCCTGCCCAGCCCTCTCCCATGGGACCACCCTCCCTTGTGATTAGTGCTTCACTAACTCTAAGTTACATTAAAGAAGTATCAGCAGCTAATAATAACCAGCAACTTAAAATCCACCAATGACACACTAGGTTCAAATATTTACTCCTAGAGTGAAATAATCCTCTCAGTGAAATTTAACATTTAATTTGTAGGATATGATTCTATAAAAGACAAACAGTGAAGTTACTCAAAGAATTCACCAGTGGGGGGGGGGGGAAACGTGTGCCACAGACAAAAGAAACATCTAAGCTTTCTGCCTGTTCTAGGGCCCTAGAGGAACAACTGGAAACATTCATAATGCTATCAAGAACAAAATAAAAATCATAATGCTACTGTTCAGAGAGAGCTAGCAGTTCAATATATTGAATTATAATGATAAATATCACTATATTTTATATATATAATGGTATCATTATATATTTAATTACAGTGGTATGACAGAAGGATGTGTTATATGCATGTGTACTCTGTGTGTGTATGCAGGTGTGCAAGTGCAGTTGTATATGTGCATATGGAAGCCAGCAAATGATTTTTGTCATAGTCTCTTAACCATTGTTAACCACTTTTGTTGTCTTTGTTTAGTGTGTGTGTGTGTGTGTTTGTGTGTATGTGTTTGTGTGTATCTATGGGTGCATCAGAGGCATTGTGTATGCCTGTGAAGGCCCAAAGGTGACACCAAAAATAATTCCGGATTACTCTATGTCCTTTTTGCTTTGCTGTGGGGTTTCCCCGACTCTATCCTCAAGGGCTAGAAGTACAGTTTGCTACCTGGCATTTTTACATGGGAATCTGGGATCCAAACTCAGGTTCTTCTGCTTGTGAGACAGAGGCTGAACCCCTGAGCCATCTCTCTAGTCCTCATTGTTTGTTTTGAGGGAGGGTCTCTCATTGCCTAGATCTTGCCAAGTAGGATAAACAAATGCCAGGATTTCCTGTGCAACACCTCAGTACTCTGGAATGACAGAAGTATGGCCCCGTGCCTGATTTTGCACATTACTTCTAGGGACTACAATTGTGTCCTCATGATTGGGCAGCAAAATCATTTATCAACTGAGCTACCTCCCCTACCCCTCCATTGTCATTTTATCCATGTCAATCTTTTTGGAAAATATTAAGATCCCATGCTGAGGTTGTAAAAGTTACACCACCACACTCAGCTAAAGGACTTTTCTGGTTTTTCTTTTTGTCTTCTTGAGACAAGTTCACCCAGTGAAGCTGAGGTGACCCTGATGACGCTGGATCTTCCTGCTTCTACCTCCCAACTGTTGGGATGATGAGCATCGATCTCCACAGCCAAGAAAACACCAATTCCAATAGCCACGTTACCTCTCCGTCTTCAGATCTGTCATGACTTAGGTCATCATTCTTTTGCATTTGGAAAGCATACATTTCCCCCACCATTTGGGTCCGGAAAAGAAAAACCACTGTGAAAAATATAAAGTCTCCCAGGGGGGGAAGGGAGAGGGGCTCAAAACTTCTGTGGATGCAGAGAAGACACATTTTCATGAACTACTGGGAAAGTCCCAGGGAATTCCTCCAGCCCATTCCTTTGCAATAACTAGAGTTTTCTTATCAATAAAATGCAGAAATATCAAGACCTTGTTAAGTGTGTGTGTGTGTGTGTGTGGGTGTGTGTGTGTGTGTGTGTGTGTAAGAGAGCACTTGAGTGTGTATGCCTGTGGAGGGCCATAGGTGACATTAGGAATCATCCTTGATTGCGGTATCTAGTTTTCTTATCAATAAAATGCAGAAATATCAAGACCTTGTTAAGTGTGTGTGTGTGTGTGTGTGTGTGTGTGTGTGTGTGTGTGTGTGTGTGTGTAAGAGAGCACTTGAGTGTGTATGCCTGTGGAGGGCCATAGGTGACATTAGGAATCATCCTTGATTGCGGTATCTCCCCATTGCTTTGCTTTGCGGCTTCCAGGCTCTGCTTTCCAGGGTTGGAACTGCGGGCCTCCACCATTCCTGCCCAGTATTTTAATAAGGGATCTGGGGATCTGAACTCAGATTCTTTTGCTTGTGAGGCAAAGGCTTTAACTGAGCCATCTCCCCAGTCCTAACCTTGTGTTTCTTACAAATCTATGCAATGGTCTTTTTGAAGCCCACTAAAGTTATCTGAATGTTAGTCATTCATTATCATCTGTCATAGTTAGATGCAGGTGTCAACTTGACAGTTAAGGGTTTGAGTTCTGAGCACATCTGTAACGAATTAATAGATGAGTTTAGCCCAGAGTGAATCTGTAGAAGATTGTATAGAGGATGGGGAAGGCTCAGCCCATAGTGGGTTGGACTAGTTTCTGGGGAAGTTGAATAAAATGGAGGAAGCTGTTTGAGAAAGTGTGTATACTTGGTCAGACAGGCTGGTCTAGCAAGTAAGCATTGTCCCTTCTCAGCTGCTATAAGGATATGGTGTGGCCAGTTTCCTTGGCCCTGGTGTTGGTGTGAGCTTTCCTGCCATGCTGGATAGGGAACTATAACCAGAAATCATAAGAGAGAATAAACTCCTTGTTCCCTTAAATGTTTGATGGTGATTTTATCAGCAGCCATGCAGGTGAACTGTTACATCATCTTAACTCTCATCAAAAGCAAAGCCAGTAGCAGGGCAGAATAGCCTGCATCTACTGTTGTTAAATACACCAACGAGTTCCAAACTCCAGTATCTGTCTCTGAGGGCTCAGCCCACATGAACACAGTGAGAAGCAGGACTAATGCTGCATGAGTATTTGGTATGAATCTTATGAGGGACCTAAGAGGGAAAGATCTCTATGAAAGAAAGCAATTAAAATTTTAAAATAATAAGCAAGTCTGTGTCCCTCAATACCACCACCAAAGTTCAATTTAAATATTACAAGTTCACAGCACTGAGTATATCTGTCCTTGGGTTGGGGATGCAGGAAGACACTTAGGGTCAGGGAGGGGTTTGCCGCCCTTCTGTTCCATTGCTAATATGCAACAATAATATTCATCTAAGACTTTCAATGTCTTGGTAGCAATTATTAATTAAATATGAAAAGACTAGATGCAGGTGTCAACCTGACAGTTGAGGGTTTGCACTCTGGGCACATCTGTAGCGAATCAGTAGTTTAGTTAAGCCCAGAGAAAAGAAAACAGCCTGTTTCCTATTCTAAAGATTAGCTACTGTCATGTTTTGAAATGTGTCCCCCACAGTCTCATATGTTTGGCAAGGACATGGCACCTTGAGAGGCGGAGCCTTGCTGGAGGAAGGCAGTCACAAGGGGTGGGCCTTGAGGTGGATTAGTCCCACCCTACCTCCAGGAGAAGTCTGCCTTTGCAGCAAACAGTTTTGCAGCCCTCAGCTTCCAAGATGTCTACAGTGACTTAGCCTCCTCCAGCTTTGGCCAGCCAGCCATGCCGCCTCAGCTATGAGAGACTGTATCTTCCCTCTGGAACCCTAAACTGAATAAATCTCCCTTTCTCCCTTAAGTTGCTTGGCTTTGGGTGTTCTCTCACAGCAATAGTTAAGAGTAACTGTTATACGGGGCTCAGGGGTTAAGCCTCTGCCTTGCAGATGAAAGGTCCTGAGTTTGAATCCTAGACCCCAAGTATAGATGCCAGGTGGAAGGGGGGGGGTTGGCCTGTGCGTTTCTGGTCCTGGTAGGGCGGAGCCTGTGAATCCCAAGGCAGAGTAAACACCCTAATTCACCCGTGGTTCTACACACACACATACACACACGGGCATACACACATACACATACAATTGAATAAATAATAAAAAAAGAGTAACTGTTATAGCTACTAATACTAATAGTTTCCTAGTCCACATTAAAGTAACAGCCACTTACATGAATTCATAAATATATTCCTTCTGCCCCAACACACCTTGGAGACAGAAACATTGCTAAATTTCTTCACAAGGAAATCAGTCTTTCCAAAATTATCTAATTTCACTCCTCACAAATTTTTTGTATAGTATAATTCAACCCATGGGAAAATGAGAGACAATGATTATTTTCACAGAGCTTTGACTGGGAGTGAGATTCAAATGTCTAGACTGTAGACTCTTGAGAAATTCTACCTCCTAGAAATGGATCATTCATTTTAAGAGAACAGTGCTTTGTGCATTTTCCCACAGGAGTTCTGGTCTTAAAGTCCGACAGTGCATCTAGAAAGATGGTATCAATAGCAAGTGCACAAGAACGACTAAACATCCATGAAGAGGACTATACTAGTCTTCCTGTCAATCAAAACCACTTGGCCAACAGAATGGTTTGTGGTGTATAAAAACAGGCTGATGATTCCAAGGAAAGGATGGGGTAGTGTTCGTCTGATCTGAGTCCTTTCAATGTGGAGAGTACCCCCCTGGCCAAGCTGGAGTAGCACTCACAATGGGAAGTCACCCTCACTCAGATAGGCCTGAAATCAAGTTGTCCTGGAGAAAGAAACAGACCCTTACATGAATTCATGAATGTGTTCCTTCTGCCCTAACAGACCTTGCAGAGAGAAAAAGATGGAGAACAAGATGGAATCAGGAAGCAAAGTAAAATTATGATTGCCTTCGATTTTCGAGAAAGACACTGACTCTGGGGATCTGGTACCAAGAAACAACTCAAGCCATGAAGAAAATGTTCCATGGAAAGAGCCAGGAACCTTTGACTAATTTGAGTCTCAGTGCTTCCTCCTAGCAAGGGAGCTCCATTCACAGTTGTGCTATCATGGGTGAGATTCCCAGAGACAAGGCAAAGGTTGATGAACATCACTGTTGCAGTTCGCCTGCATGGTTGCTGATAAAATCATGACAGTCTAAGGGAACAAAGGGTTTAGTTTTCTTACAATAGTCCAGTTACAGTTCTCAGTCCAGCTTGACAGAAGAGCTCATGCCAACCGCAAGGCCAAGGGAACACCACACCGTCTCCACAATAACGGCTGAGAGAGGGATGATCATTACTTGCCAGACCAGCACGTCTGGCCAAGTATACAGAAGGATGCCCTACTTCCTCAAAGAGTTCCCTCCATTTTATTCACCTACCCAGGAACCAGTCTCACCCACTATGGGCTGGACCTTCCCCGTCCACTGAACAATCTCCTCAGATTTGCTCTGGGCTTAACTCAACTACCAATTCTCTACAAATGTGCCCAGAGCGCAAACCCTCAACCATCAAGTTGACACCTGCGTCTAACTATGACACTCACCTTGCTTGCCTTATTTTTCATGATTGAAAGAAAAACAGACAAGAAAAGAGATCTGTGTTTATCTCTGGGCTTGAAGATACTTAGGGAAGGGAGGTTTATTATCTGTAAAGAAAACTTTATCCAGGGCTTAAAATTTGCATTTGAGTCAAATGTAGTGGCTTACGCCTATAATTCCAATACTTAGGAGGCTGAAGCAGGAGGATTGCTGTGAGTCGGAGGCTAGCCTGAACTACATAGTAAGTTCCAAGCCAGCTTAAGCTACAGGAAAGACCCACTTTCAAAAAAAAGGTAAATTTTTTAAAAATTTTTTTAAAAAGAGAGAGAGCAAAGTCCTTCAACCAGCTGTCCTTTGCACTCATGTAACTCCAACACATACCAGTAGGAGTAGGAGGATCAGGAATCCAAGGTCATCTTCAGCTACATAGTGAATAACAGGTCAGCCTAGGCTGTTTCAAAATAAAACAAAAGCAACTTTAATTTATATGCTCCTCATATAACCTCTGTAGATTTTTCCATTTCTGTGCTATTCAAATAGAAAGCAAGAATTTTCAGCAGGAAAACAATGTTCTGCGAAAGGAGAAAAATCAGCAAGTGTACATAGAAAGTGAAGTTTGAATTTTGTTTTCTCTTAGGCAAAAGTGTAGAAGCGTCAACTTTCTGCTTTTATGAGTAGGAACATTAATCTCAGACCTTTTGTAAGAAGATAAAAAATACTAGGGTCAATTCTACCTGCTGGGCAGCTAAGGAGAGTAAGCAAGGCAACCGGAGCATAGAAATGACGAATTACTAATTTCTACTGTATTCAAGCTCAGTGTCGACTTGAAAGCAAGTAACTGATTGCAGGAGATTTATTACTTTGGAGGAACTAAAAGACACAAGTAAATGATTACAGATTTGTTACTTTGAAGGACTAAAAGACAACAATGCCTCCTTCAAGAGTAAAGATAAAAACTAGGTCTATAGGGTTGCTTTACTGAGTCCTAGATAAGAATGTCAACGGCTATTATTAGACTGATGATAAGGTTAAATACATCTATTTAAGATTTAAAAAAAAAAAAGAATAGAAACCCATAGAAAGTCTTGGGAGTGTTTGAAAGTTCTTGAGCTCTAAAGTCAAATATTTAAATATTCAGGTCCTCTAATGGAATGTGGGACAAAAATCAGTTTGTTGCTTTAAAATTCCATATGCATAAGTGATCATTTTGCAATTTAGTCCTACCTTTAGTATTAACTTCGTGATTGGTTTCCTAAGTGGGATCCTTCCGATTGCCTTTTTCATATTTTAATTTCAAGTTCTTCTTGGGAATAAGAAAGGATTTCTTGCTCATTTTCGTCCATCTTCCAGAGAGATTGAAGTCTAATATCAGTGACAACAAGCCGCGCAGGGGGTCCTGAGATCCAAAGGAGAGACTCAGTGTTCTCTGTCTATGCTCCTCAGAAACCCATTAAGAGCGCTGAAATAGAGTCTGTGTAATGCAGATGCAGAAGGTTCACACCTGCTGAGCTGTGTGAACCTCATGCTATTCTGGGTACCATTTGGGATTGGTCTTAAAAGAGTCAGGGAACACGCAGTTTTTAAACTCAGGGCTTTCAAAGGACTCTATCCACTTCCCTCATTTATTTCTCCCTTCAGGGTGCCTTCTGGAGCCACGGATCTATCTCAAGCTCCCACAAGACCACGCTTTAATTAATCCCATTCCTCCAGTGAAGTGGCACTTAGGAATCTTTATGAAATAGATCAACAAAACAAGTTGTTTCTAATGAGCCGTCTCTTTGGACACTGGATTCTACAGCAGTAATGGGAATCGCCTTTTTTACTGTCTCTCTAACCGAGGAGTTGAAAGGCCCATGGTCTCCTAGGAGAATGCACCATTCTGTATGTTTTAACAATAGACAACTGGAGAGAAAGATGGTCTCAAAGTTGCCCAGGACCAGATGGGACAAGCAGAGAGAGGCTTTGTACCCCAGTTCCACAAAGCAAGCCGATCTCAATCAAAATGTTTTCTTTCACATGGATTTGCTACAAGGTGACTAAATGGAAAAAACTTCTTCAGTGAGGAATGGGAGGCGGGTGGAGGGGGGGGCGTTCTCTTTATTATCAAGATTTTGTATTTTTGAGACAAGGCTATGTAGTCCAGGCTAGCCTTAAAGTCTGTATTGATTTCCCAAGTGCTGGGTTTACAGGTGTACACTACATACTTGGCCAGATGTTTTGATTTATTTGAAAGAGAGTGAAGGAGGGAGGAAAGAAGAGAGGAAGGAAGAGAAGAAGGAAGGGGAAAGAGAAGCAAAAGAGGAGAGAGGGGAGGGAGGATAGAGAAAAAAGGAAGAGGTTCATGCACGCCATGACACAGAGGACACTGTCAGAAGTCATTTGTCCAGAGTCCTTTCTCTATTTTCCACCATGTGGGCTTCCGAGGATGGAACTCAGCGCAGTTTATAAGCAGGCAGGCACCTTTACTGGTGAACTCTCTAGCTGACCTCAGATATTGTTCTTAAAGACACACAAATACGTTTCTACCGAGACTGACCTCCAGTGAACTACAGAATTATCCAACAGCTCTGGGGAAGCACTCGCCCACACAGAAGAGAGATGCTCCTTGTCTTAGTAAAGGGCCCACAAGAGACAGATTCAAGTCTCAAACTGAGTGATTTTGGAATGTTAATGAAGAGACCAAAAGGGGAGCCATGGCTGATAGTGTAAAACCCTGGATCAATACTATCTTCCTCCCGAGAGAGAGAACCCCATGAGTCTGGGGAGATGCTGGATTGTGGGGCGACTGCCTCTGAGGGATCTAGCACTGAAGAGTAGAATCAGTTTTCATTAGCGCCATCAGGAGGACACCTGAGGAACTGTTAGTCCTTCTTTGTTCTCTGGCCCTGAAATCCTGCTGGTATCTCTTATTGATTAAAGCCAGCTGGAAAGGGCAAGCGAGGCACTGATGTGGTCTAGGCAGCCAAAACATCACGATGCAATGTTGAAAAGGAGAAGAGAATGTGTCTGGGATCCAAGGAAGACATCACATTCAGTTGTGAGGAACTCTAAAATATCCCTGATTTCAGTAGAACCATAGATAGAAGTGGACAGGCAGGAGGATGGGAGGGAGTAGGATGGACTGATGAAGGGAGGGAGGGAGATGGAAAGGAGAGAGACAGGGATAAGTACTTAATATGCTTTTAAAGCTAGGGAAAAAATTTAAAAATGATTAAAAGTTTTAAAAATTAAAGCTGTGACTTGAGAGATGGCTCAAGCGTTAAAGCCTTTTCCTCACAAGCTAAAGGACCTAAACTCAGATCCACAGATCCCACATAAAATGCTGGATATGGCAGTAGCCTATAATTCTGGCTCCAAAAGGCAGAGAGCCTGGGAAACCCCAGAGCAAAGCAGTAAGAAGGTAGAGCAATATGATGATTCCAATGTCACTCTTACGCTTCCACAAGGACACACACTCAAGTGCCCGCACACATATGTACGCCATCATGCAAAACATACATACACGTAAATAAATAAAGCTGTCATTTGTTCCAACCAGGACTTGTGTGATATGCTTGAAGAGTCACCATGTCTAGCCACAAAAGAATGAAGAAGGGGTGAGCAGCTCCCATGTGGCAGAGAAGCCCTGAGCACAGTGAGAGGCGTGTTTGGAAGTCCTGGAAGAGACCGCCATCCTTTCTTTCCACTTAAAGGAAGTCTAGGGCCTCGGGATGAGATAAGTCACGAGCCACAATCTGAAGAAGAACTCTTCACAGGAGGAAGATGGTGTCAAAAGTGAGCAGCGATGCTGATGAAGGTCGCTATGGCAACCAAAGGAAGAGTGATCCTGTCATCTCTCACTTTCTGGCTTCACGCAGGGCACAGAGGGCCGAGGAGAGGGGGAAGAGGGTGAAAGGGAAAAACAGGGAGTGAGAGACGAGGAAGCTTGGGGAACTCAGGGGCCCAAACCTGCTGAGAAAGAAACCACAAATTAGAAGGCTGCCTGCTGGGGGAGAGCTGGGGGGAGGGGGGCTCTTTGGAGGTGGTGGAGGCTGGCTATGCTCCCTGTCCAAGGCGGTTAGTAGAAAATCAAAAGCTTGCAAGTAAGAAGAAGGGAAGGAGAAAGACAGAAACATCTCTCTGCGGTAGGATGGTTTTCCTTGCAAATAACGGCTAAATGCTGGCAATGTTTCCTCTTTAAAAATCTTCCAGAATCCCCACCTCCAAGAGCTAGCAAATGAAATGAAAACAATTTTTAAGCCCAGCAAAGCAGGACAGCACCAGAGGATACTCTTCCTGTCTAGCTAGACACATCCACAACTAAGGCTGAGAAAGTAATCACTGGTCTCAACACCAAGTCCTGGCTCCGTTGACGAGAATGGCGAGCGGTAGCAGCGGGGATACCGTGGAATACTTAGACATTGTCTTCAGAGTTTTATCTGTATCATGCCTACAGACCCCTGCGCAGTCCTGAACACCCAATGCCAACTTTCCCCAAGTCCATGCTTGTCCTAACATGCCTCATCCGTCACCGGCCACATCCAGGGTCACTGCTTTTACACCCTGTCCTCCAAGAGATCCCCCTCACAGGTCACTTTGCTCCTGTTCGTCCCCTCTCAGAACACCCTGAAGTACTCGGCTTTCTAACACAAGATTCTTGCTCAGGGCTCATAGTTTCACCTGCTGCCCTTTTGCCTGGCAGAACCATGTTTCCAAATTAGAGGAAAACCCATGTGGGCGGGGCTTACCCAGCAGCTTGAGGGCACTGCACCCAATGAGGGCATCATCTATAGCAGTGAGGCATCCTCGATCTGGGGGAGGCCATGGACTCCTCCTCTCTGCCTCCTGTTTACAACACGTGGCCACTTGTATTGACATGTTCCCATCTCCTCCCGTAGGTCAAGCATCTCCGCTGCTTCCTGTAAAAGCTGGGGCCCTGCATGGCTTCTGATCCACAGCACCCACAAGAAATAACGGGATAGAGCTCCACCATTGTGATAGTTCATCTTGGGTGTCAATTTGACCACACCTGGCATTAACTAACTACGATGAGCTGTGAGACCACCTGAAGAGATTATGTGGATCAATACATTTACAATACAAAGACCATCCTTAGATCTTATTGGAACCTCCCAGGAGCAGACCCGATAAAAGGAAACTCAGAGGTCTTCCTGTTTCCTCCTCCCCAGCACTGGGCTGTAGGAGCTCGTTGCCCCCAGCTAATAGCCATTTACATGGGTGCTAGAGATGGACAGGGGTCCTCATGCTTATGTCACAACGTTTTACTAAGTGAACCTCTCACCGGCCCCATTCTTCCCTTGCTTTTTGCACAGGTTGGTTGAAGATGGTTTCTAACATTCCTGTTACTCTCCTTCACTCTGCCTCTCAAGTCTAGAATCATGGAAGCAATCACTGGCTCGACTTTGGCACTTCAAACTGAACCACAACTCCTCTGTTCTCCACAGACTGTGCTTCCTGTCCAACCAAGAAATAGACCCAGGCTGGGCAGCCCCATAAATGACTTTCCATTTTCCATTTCTTGACATTTCAGTTGTCAGAAATCCACAGCTCGGGATGATCCATAATTAGACCCCCACTTCCGGTGCCATGTGTTATTTGCAAGAAAAAGTTGACCCAGATTCTCATCTAGGAAAAAAAAAAAAAAAAACCCATGAAAACCTCTTTCAAAGTGCTTGCCAACGTGCTGCAATTGGACAATCTAATCCACATTTCTCTTTCCCTTCCAGCAACTGGTGAGTGGCCAAAGCTCATAGAGCAAAGGAGCTGTCTTGGTAGTGGGGTATTTCGGGGGAGAACTATGGTTATGTAAAGGAAGAACCTGAGTCCACAGAGAAGACCAACCAATGAGCTGAGTCACTATTACAATATCTTTTCCTGGGGAGAACAAATATCTACTTACCCTAAATAGGGCACCACCAACAACCAAAGTACGATTGTACCAAAATCCAACTTGGCAAATCACTGAGTTTCTTTAGCTTAGAGGGTGGGTAAGGAGTCCTTACAGGGGTACGGGAGATCTCAAAACAGCTGAATCACTGTGAAATCCCACCCCACTGTGGATGAGGACTTCACTGAAGCCACATCTCTAGCCACACCTCCGGCTGACCTTCCACTTGCTATATACTGGACCCTCTTGCATCCCACGATCACTAGCAGCTGGCAGAAGGCAGTAATGGCTGCATTCCCAGGTGAGGATCCATTATTATTACCACGGGTCTAGCTCTGGCTGATGTAAGCACTGCTCCAAGATGGAGATACTGTTATGCCTAAAGACGAAAGCCAAACTAAAACAGTCATTAATGTGCCATTAGAGAACTGGTGACACCACCCACCTTGAATTATACCAAAGGCCATGTCTGTAGACGTAGCAGGATCAAATTCCAACAATGTCACAGAACTCTTCATTTAAAACAAAACAAAACAGCAACAACAAAAAACACCTGGGCTGGGGAGGTGGCTCAGTGATTAAAGCACTTGCTGTGTAAGCAAAAACACCTGAGTTCAGATCCCCAGGTCCTAGTAAAATGCCAGGCAGTGTGGCAGCCTGCTCATAATTCTAGTACAGAAGACAGAGCCTAGCAATCCCCGCAGCAAGCTTGCCAACCACAGTAGCCTTAATGGTATATCTGGGGTTTAATTAGAGACCCAGCTCACAACCCTAAGGTGGAGAATAATGAGGATGATTCCAGCATTATCCTTGGGTCTCCACAGACATACTTAAGTGCATTCACATACATACACCCACATGCAAGTACACAATCTTTCACACAACCCACAACACACAAATACTCATGCATGCATGCATGTATTCCATACATGCATGAAAGCAAGAAAGGAAGGGAAAAAAGGAAGGAAGGAAGGAAGGAAGGAAGGAAGGAGGAAGGAAGGAAGGAAGGAAGGAAGGAGGGAAGGAGGGAGGAGGGGGCGGGAAGGAGGGGAGGAGAGGGAGGAGGAGGGAAGGAGGAGGAGGGAAGGGAGGGAGAGGGAAGGAGGGAGGGAGGGAGGGAAGGAGGAAGGGAGGGAAGGAGGAGGGGAGGAAGGAGGGAAGGCGGGAGGGAGGAGGGAAGGAGGGCGGGAGGGAGGAAGGAGGAGGGAAGAAGGAAGGAAGGAGGAAGGAAGAAGGAAGGAAGGAAGGAAGGAAGGAAGGAAGACGGAAGGAAGAGGAAGGAAGGAGGGAGGAGGGAAGGAAGGACGAAGGAAGGAAGGAGGGAGGAGGGAAGGGAGGGAGGGAAGGCAGAGAGAGAGACAGAGAGAGACAGAGAGAGAGAGAGAGAGAGAGAGAAAGAAAGAAAGAAAGAAAGAAAGAAAGAAAGAAAGAAAGAAAGAAAGAAAGAAAGAAAGAAAGAAAGAAAGAAAGAAAGAAAAAGAAAATGTAGATTATCCCCAGACTAAAAAACTACACATGTACATTCCAAAGTGGATGACTTGGGACTTCCTTTAAAACACAGTGTTCCATAACATATCACAATGTTCTAGAGCAAAACTAACAAAGCCGAGTACTAATCCCTTTGTAGCACTTGTGTTGATCATCCCTGTCACATTGCATCCAATGCACCAGCACACATGCTAGACAGAGAGCCAATGACCAGCTGTTGACCCGTGGTCCTCGAGACGGCAGCTGCAGGAGAGATCCTCCTCGAGGCACATGATGAAAAACCTCTCTCGTGCGGCTGGTAGAGAAATCTCTAACTCCACGCTGCCTTCCACTCCTCTTATACCAGAACCAGCAGAAAGCAAGAAGAGAACGTCATTGCCACCCAGTACCCTCTGCTGCTGCAAGCACTGGCCGCTTGAGGAGGCGAGTGGGCGTGGCAGCACGCGGGTAGCGAGGCTGCACACAGGAGGGGAAAGATGGGACCCTCGGTCAAGATTATCCGTGCTGCTGCACTGAGCTCATCTCAAAAATAACAAAAAAAGGACAGCCCCAGTGCTTTGTTTTCAATAGGCTCTGAGGACTGAGGTGGGGAGAGCAGCAGAACACTGGAGATACGATAGGGAACAGGGTGAATAACTGGAGGAAGAAGGGTACAGCAGGGAGAGGAAGCAGGGAAGAGCCAGTAAGGCCACATCTATCCCAAATGTGTTACATTTTTCTCTGTGCTATTCCCTTAACAATGTATGTATGTAGTGTTTGCACTGTATCAGATATTATGCATAAAAACTGACATGAAGACAAAGAAGAAATAAGTACCAGGATGACCTAGAATAAGATTTGATACCCAAAAGCCAAACTGACTTTGGCTGGCCAGTTGCTTGACAATTCAAACAATGGTTTTATTATTTATTTTTCCACTTTTATGTGGTGTGTGTGTGTGTGTGTGTGTGTGTGTGTGTGTCTGTGTACATGTGGAGGTCTGGAGTTGATATCAGGAATCATCTTTGGAATCTTTTCTACCTTATTGTTTTAAGGCTGGGTCTCTAATTAAACCCAGAACTCACCAATGGGGCTTGTCTGACCAGCCAACTTGGTCTGGGGAGTCCCAGGCTCCTTTTAAAGATGGAATTACATGTGGGCTGCCTAGCATTTTAAGCGAGATCTGGGGATTCAAACTCTGGCCATTTTGCTTGCGCAGCAAGTGTTTCAACCACTGAGCCATTTTATTTTATTGTATTTCCCTTCATTTTATTGAGGTGGGCAGTAAACTACTGTGACCAGTACAAGGCGGGGATGAGGCAGGATAAGCACTTGGAGGGCAGAGATGAGTACAGGCTCAGGGACAAGAGCTGCTCCTCGCTCCCTCCTCTAGCATCGATCCACCTGAAGGGAAGTAGAGGATGGTTTTTAAGTCTCCACTCCTCTGCCAGCAAGCCAAGCAACCGTCATTCTGATGGCCATTCACTATTTCAACTTCAGTGATCGCAACCTCAAATTTATTTCCCTGAAATCCTCCACTTAGCTTGGCTCCTGCAATTGCCCTGAAACAGAGAGCCAGAAAGCTCACCTGACTCCCTGCAGAAAGACTGGAAGTTGGGGGTTCTATTCATTCATTCAACAAACACGAATTGTGAGTCTACCAGTGCACAAGAACAAAGCAAAATGAACGACCACCACCCCTTCGGGACAGCTTACAGAGTTGATGGAGACGTTTAAACTCGCCCACCGAGATTTTTCCTCCTGTCCTTGTGCTCAGTCTTCTTATGAAGGCATGGGGTCAATTGATGCCATTATAGATTGGAGAAAATGCAAAGGGAAAGCACTAGCGGGCAATACTGAAAATAAGATGGTGCGGGCCGTCTGCCCCTCCACCCATGAGAGGAGCTCACAGTACAGTCATGATTGTTTGTGAGAGCAGGCTCAGCTGCTGGAAGAGCACAGACAAACTAGCAGGACCAGCACTAGCATGAAGATCCCCCGAACGTGGGGTTTTCTTGTGTGCAAATGTGTGCTAACGCTGTATGTGTGTGCAACTGCATATGCACATATGTGTATCTGCAGGCCCAAAGTCGAGGTCAGGTGTCTTCCATGACTCTCCATTTTATTGTCAAAGGTGGATCTCTCAGTTGAACAGAACTCACTAGTAGGCTCAGTTTTTCCCAGTACCGAGATTCCAGGCAGCTGCCACATCTGCCCAGCTTTTATATGGGTTCCACTGCCATGTGAATCCGGATGTCACCTTTGAGCCTCCACTGGCTCACACACACTCAAGTGCCCTTTCTACATAAACAAACAAACAAACAAACAATAAATAAATAAATAAATCTTCATAATTAATTGGAAACACTAAAAAAAAAAAACCTACTTCCCCATGTTCTATGAGCTGCCCTAATAATCAAACCTGATGGATGGTCACAGCAACCCACAGTTGTTAGCTGATCAGCCGTGAAGTTCTAGCAGCCCAGGTTTGTGATTGGCATGTGAAAGGAAAAGGTAATCTTCTAAGACTTAGACCCCCATGGGATCTAATGTCCTATCCAAGTGGACAATAGAACAACTGTATTTAGGGCACACAGCTGATGTTGCATTGGATGGCAGTGGAGATAAAAATCCACATATCTGGTGACCAAAATGCTTAGTATTGTGTCTAATGTGTAATGTGCTTGATCCTTCTTGTTGACCAGCTGACCATGGCAGGCCTCTGTGTTAATGGATGCATGAGCGTATCCTGAATGTCTTGGCTACAATAGTAACTCAACAGCATTGATCAGGTCCTCCCTTTCTCCTTCTCCAGCTCTGCTACCTAAGGAGGCACACATTCTGTTGGTTTCTAATAGCTTACATGCCAGGCATAAAATGTCACAAACAGGGCTGGGGAGACAGTTCAGCGGGTAGAATGCTTGCCTTGCAAACACAAAGACCCCAGGACTTACCAGTCAGACGGCCAAACCTAATTAGCAAGCTCCGGGACAAGCAGAAAGACTCTGCCCCCCTTTATTTTATAATAAAATAAAGGTGAATAGCATATGAGAAATAAAACCTAAGATTGCCCTGTAACCTGTACACATACTGCAAGCACACACACACATGCACACACTCATGCTCAATCAAAAATGGAAAACTAAAAGCCTTTTTTAAGATAAGTTTTTGAGTTCTTAACACTTAATTTATAAAAAATTATAACACTGAGTTTAAAACTTAAAAAAATATACTATGTAGCTTATCATTTCACCTCTGGGAAAATTATTTAACCCTTGCGTCCTGCTCTTTAATCTGTTAAGTGTAGATGAAGGTACAGTGAGTACCAAGTGCTGGGTTATGGGGTAAAGGATCCAAAGCCACACCTTGCACATGGTCGGAGCCAGGGAAATATTAACCAGTTGGAATGGTTAGTATAACTGTCAACCTGACACCTGGGAGGCCTGCGGTTACACCTGACAGTATTTTCTAGATCAAAGCTGACCTCTGGGCATGAGTGAGAGGACTGTCCACTGTACTCATTAAAGTGAGAAGACTCCACCCATAACTGACAGGAACATTCCTCAGGCAGAGAGACATCAGGAGCTGCATATAATGAGGAGAACTGAGCACGTGCAGGCAACATTCACAATTTCTCCCGCTCTTGCCTGGATGTGAGTGATGAGACCAGCTGCTTCAAGCTTCTGCGTCTATATCTATCCTGCAATGTTAGACCGTCACCTGGAACTATGAGCCAATTAAACGCCTTTCCCAGGGGCTGGAGAGATGGCTCAGGGGCTAAGCCTCTGCCCTGCAAGCAGAAGGACCTAAGTTCAAATCTCAGATCCCATATAAAAACACTATAAAAAAACACCAGGCAGAAATGACAGTCGCCTGCATTTCTGGCCCTGGAAGATGGAACCCAAGCAAAACAAAAAGGAGTTAGAATAGTCCAGGATGATTCCCAAAGTCACCCTTCATAGATACACACAGTGCCCTCTGATACACATACACACACAAAAAAAGAAAAAATCCACTTTATCCCCTAAGTTGCTTGGATCAGGTATTTTCTTACAGCAACGAGTAATGAAACTAATTTACCTAATGACACAAATGCTAGTTGCTGAGCAGACATCGGACAACACAACAAGAATAAGGTGTAAATGTCAGCGAATATGGGCAAGCCCTAGGCAATGATTTCTTTTTTTTTTTTTTTTTTTTTTCCGCTGTAACAAGATCTCAGTTTATTTGGAACAACTCAGAACCTAGTCAGGACCACTCATAGCCCACCCTTCTTATAGGAAGGTGTAGCCATGCGACTGCGTTTTGGCTGTTGAGATTCAAGCCATCTCTTTAGAAGGGCAGGGGTGGCCCGTACCCCTTCTCTTCTTCCTTCCGCCTGGAATAAAGATGTAAGTGCTGGAGCTTTTGCAGCCACTCTGAGCCAGGACATGACTATATATAAAGACCATGCCAGCCAGAGACACAGAAACATAGGCTTTGGTCCCTGGCACCTGAGATGCCACTTCAATACCAGACTTTAATCCAGATTTCCTACATCTGTGTTTTTTTCTTTCTTCATTTTATTTTTTTTTGCTTTTTTTATTATTAAAAATTTAATTATACATTTTAAAATTTTTTACCAGTTCCCTCCCTCCCCCCTCCTCCCCCCGAACCCCCTCCTCCCCCTCTCCTTCCCCCAGTGCCTCCCCCCCAATTCCCAGGGAGTCCTTTATGGCAATGATTTCTTAAGGTGTTCTTTCCTCCCACCACACACACACACTACCACACACACACACCACACATACATACCACACACACCACACACACACACACCACACACACCACACACACACACACACCACACACACACACACACACACACACACACCACACACACACACACACACACACACACACACACAACACACACACACCACACACCACACACCACACACACCACCACACACACACACACCACACACACACACACACCAGACACACACCACACACACACACACCCACACACCACACCCACACACACATCACACAACACACACACACACACACCACACACACACACACACACCACACACACACACACACACACACCACACACACACACACCATACACACACACACCACACACACACACAAAACACACACCACACACACACACACACACAACACACACACACACACACACACACACACACACACACACACACACACACACACACACACACACACACACACTACCACCACCACCACCACCACCACCACCATACCTTGAACAGGTAAAGTTTGGCGAGAAGGAAGGACCCATCCACCTTGTCATTTTTTTGGAAAAGAAACATCCTTAAAGAAGGTCATACAGTTAAAAATAACTTTAGAGATAACAGAACAAAGTCCTCACACAAGGCTTGTGCTAGGCGTATGGGAATTGTTGATAAGCTCGCAGCTGAGGCTCTTCCTAAGCACGCACTGAAAAGCTACAGAATGCATCAATCATTAGAGACAATGCAAGGAAGAATTCTCATGGCCCTTTGGAGGACAGTCCCGGATTTAAAGATGAGAAGCAAGTGATATTAATAATAATAATGGCCAGTAGCAGTCACTTTAAGGATGTATTGCGAAGACCAGACTGCACAAAGGATGAAAGAGCTGAAAGAACCCTCTAATGATGCAACTGTAACTGAAGCCAAAGGCTGCTGCTAAGGGAAGGGCCTAGCCTCTCCCCAGCAGTTGTGGCCAGCCTGGAACCAATGTCCTGTTCTAAGAGTCCTGGCTCCACCCCATGCACCCCACACTGTTGTTCTGCCTTGCACAGGCTGCCTGGAGACAATGGAATTTACAATGGGTGGAAATGGCCCCATCCGGCCTGTCCAGCCCCAGAAAGCAGAGCCTGGGAAATCCCAGAGCAAAGAAATAAGGAGGTAGAGCAATCCAGGATGATTCCTGAAGTCACCCTTGAGTCTCCACAGGGACACATATTCAAGTGCCCTCAAGTACATACAACACACATACACATACACATACACATACACACACACACACACACACACACACACACACACACACACACACAAAGGCAGAGGTGAGAACTGACTTCCAAAAAGTCATGCTCTGACTTCCACACGTTTGACAGTGTATGCATAGCACAAGTACATGCACATGTATACACACACATACAAACACAGGCAAATCAATGGAATCTCTAAAGAAGACAAATTTGAAAAATATATGCATAACATTTTGGGGGGAAAAATCTTGCTTCTCCTCCCCATTTTAATGAAATGGTTTTATTATCACAAGATTTAAATATGCGAAAGCATAAACCACATTCCTAGAGTTCCTCTAAACTCATCAAACTGCAGCTCAGTTCTGTAACCACATGCAAGTGAAAGTATAAAAACGACTCAAATTAACAGCATTGAGTTCATACTCGGCCGTTGCTGCTCTTTTGTTCCAAGCCACCGTCTGTCCTCACTTTGCCTGTAGTGTTGAAAGTCACAATCCAAGCTCCTGGAGTTCAGAATGCTCCTATTACCCTAAGCCTTTTCATTCATTCAGCCCTCTCCTGGACTGTTGTCATACAGTCACGTGGCCTTTCACTCAGTAAGTGCAGTGCTCACTCCCATCAGCCCACAACTCGGAATAGCAACGGCACCAACCTGATTGTTAAAAATGTGGGCACCCAAAATCATGTGACAGTGTAATTCATTATGAAGTGGAGTGTCAGATGACCCAGGATAAGGTGATAAATGACTTTAGATTATTACTAAAGTAAAAAAAAATATTCCAAGTCTCCTCACTTCTCTGTAAGAGACTCTGCAAATCCCATGAGACAAGAAGCAGTGGACCTATGAGGACAGAGCCACCGTCAATGAGTTCTGGCCCCTCCTCTCATGTATGATCTGTAAAGCAGTAGGTTATCCAACTGCACTGAACTGTAGCTTCTTCTCTGTCACAGTTTGAATGTGAGTCATCCCTCACCGGATCATGTATTTGAATCCTTCGCTGGTTTGGGAAGGTTTGGGAAGGTCATTGAGCGTTGCTGGAATAATGGACACCACAGGAGATTGGTAGACTGGCCCTGTTTCCTCCCAGCTCTCTTGCTTTCTTTACCTCCTAATGGTGCTTATGTTGACTTAAACCAGCCTCCTGCTTCTGCCTCCAGCCATGCCTTCTGCTATGAGATCCCTGTCATAACGGACTGTGCCCTTTGAACTGTAAGCCAAATAAGTACCTTTTTCTTCCCCTTAGTTGCTTTAGTCTGAGAGCTGCCTCAGAGCAAGAAGTAACTAAGCCATCATTCAAATAACATCAGACTAGAAACATTGTGCGATACATATAGGAAGTCATTGGTCCACTATCTATTGTGTAATAGATACTCTGTTGATACCCATGATCTGTTCAGTTGCTTGACAACCAAGTTCCACAAAAATAGAGAAGCCTGTTCCACTTTTATCAAACCAGGAATATTTCTAAATAATTTCCATTTCAAACATCATAATCTCTTTGACATCTCTCTGTGGAAAATTCAGACAGATCTGTCAATCACATATGGGTCTTTGTTATGTAGCAGCAATGTCGTACAAGGTTATAATATAGAAAGAAGAGGCCTACTCACCCACACACACATAGTGAAAGCAGGTGTTGCAGTTACCCTTTCTGCTGCTGAGACAACGCTCAGGCTCAAGCAACTCAAGGAGAGAAAAGGGAGGTTTATTTGGCTTATGGTTCTAGAGGGGAGACACAGTTCATTGTGGCAGAAAAGACGTGGCTGACTGGCAGAAGCTGGAGGCAGCTCAAGTAACGTCCATCATGGATGCTGACAGAGTGAACAGCACACTGCTAGCAGAAGGACACCCCTGTGATATGCCTTCCTCCAGCAAGACTCACCTCCTAAAGTTGGCCACAACTTTCCTAAACATCAACTAAGGGTTCAAACGCATGAGTCTGTGTGGGACAATTCACATTCAAACCATGACGGTAGGCAAACTTACAGAGTTACCTATTTTTATACTTCATTACATAAAGAGAACAAAAGCTTGGAAGACACTTGAAGGTGTTGATAGGTTTGGGTTGTGCTTCTGAATTACTCTGAATGGATACAATGGCTAGTCAGTGCATTTGACCATCCTCCAAGGAGACTCCAGCCACAGGAGTTACTATGATGTGTGTCTCAGTGGCCACAGAGGTACAAGAATAGATATTGTCTTCAACCTTAGACTGGTTAACATGCAGTGGGAAGTGTAACAAACACAGAAGCCTAAAGTGTCCTGACCTCTAATTTCAATAAAAGCAGGTGTTAGGTCCTACTAGTTTTCATACTCCAGTAGCTGGCACACAATATCTGACACACAGTAGGCCTAAATAAATGATCAAACAGTTGACTGGACTAAATATGTATGTCAGATCATTTATGTGTCATGGATACAAGTTCAACAAAGAGTGAGGACTTTGACAGCAGAGAGATGAAGGACATGTGGAAGAAAAGAAGATGAAGGGAAACTGAGACGTTAAGAAACAGAGAAGGGAGCAGATCCGATTAAAACCATGTGCACTTGCAACATGCACTTCATGGTTCTTTCAATCAAATGGATTATTCCCAGAGCCAGCATCTCTACAAATGTGTGCCATATTGACAAATTGTATGCAATTGCTTCTTGGTTGGTTATTTATTACAAGGATTTTTAATGCATTTATAAACAACTTGGTGCTTTGCTATTTATCGTAATAGGAAGTTGAAGAAATAATATCTGGGCTCCAACAGCTGTGTCTCAATTATTGCTATTGGTCTCCTGGGGTTCTTTAATAAGTAGCCATAAAAAGTCAATTTGCAATTAGGAAAAGAAGTGTCCATATTTGGCAGCGTTCACATTGCTTTGATTGACAAAGACATGGCTGACAGATGTACAATGCAGGGAGAATAACTTCATGACAGCATCAGCATGTTGTGTTTTAAAAAGATCACGGATTTGAGAAAAGGCAAAAAATGTAAGAAGCATGTGTGTGAGCTGTGAATGGCCCTGGCTTTTACCTCTAGTCCTGCAAAACAGTGCACATAAGACTTAGAAGCAGATGGGGAGATGATTCCTCCTGTACAGTGTTTGACATGCAGACATAAAGACTGGAGCTCAATCCCCAACACCCATGAAAAAGAGTACAGCTCGTAATTCCAAAGATGGGATTGTAGAGTGAAGGGATGATTGAGACTAACTTGTCAGCCAGTCCAGCTACATCTATGAACTCCAGATTCAGTGAGAGATCCTATCTTGAAAAATAAGGGGGGAAACAACTAGGGAAAACATTGGACATTGACCTCTGGCCTCTATAAGTGTACACATACACACACAGACATACACATACACACAAGATAAATAAATAGAAAGACAGAGACAGCACAAAGATCCAGAGGTAATACATAGATAAGAAATAGATGGTTATAGAGATATGTAGAGATATAAGTGACAGAGATAATAGATAAACATTGTATAGATAGATATTTATAGATAGATAGATGACAGCTTATAGATAGAGCTAGAAAGATATATAGATGATTGTGGTAGATTGACATATAAGATGACAGATACAGATAGATGACAAAGATTAAGATAGATGATAGAGCAAGAGACATAGGTGATAGAGATAAACGACAGAGAAGACAGACAGACAGACAGACAGACAGACAGACAGACAGACAGACAGATAGATAGATAGATAGATAGATAGATAGATAGATAGATAAATAGATGAAACAATTTTATGGGTACTTTGGAAAATCACTAAAAGAACTGTTCAGGTTTAAAAAATGTAAAACAACAAAGAAAATTCTGACTAAAAACATGATTTCAGAGATGATCTCTCATCAAATAAATAATAAGCTCAAGCTAGGTAATAAACTATCAGCTGGCTCCAGTGACATTAAGGTTCTTTTTATTATAATTGATATTTTTAGAATTTTCTTCCAGCTAAGTCTTCTTGTTCTGAGCAGCACTCTTTGCTTTTGGATTAAAAAGAATGTCTGCTCCCTGATCATTCCTTCCCCTTTCTTATTAGAAAGATGATTTCAGCTTTTCAAGCACTGGGATCCTGGGATGAGGACTAGGGAAGAGGGAAGGAGAGGAAGGAAAGTCACTGAGCAGAGGGAGAGGAAGGAACTGTGTCTTGGACCCTCCCTCTAGAAGTGGAAGGAGAGCCCAGGGTCAGTGGGAGATGGAAGCAGAGGGGTGCCACTGTGGTCAGTTGGACAGTCCGTCACATATGAGCCTCTGGATATGTGGAAATAGACCCTGAGCCTTAGCCAGGTAAAGATTTCTAACTTGCTTTATTATTCCTTGATTTTTTTTCCTTGAAGACCTGCCCTCAAAATGTACACTGTCACAAAAATACTCAGAATTGTTTTTTTTTTTTTAATGAAAATCACCTACTACATCTCTAATTTTATTTAGACCAAAAAAAAAAAAAAAAAAGACTTTCCCACAGGCTCATACTTGGGCCTTAATTGTAAAGCATGGTGGTTGAGATACCAAGATGACTGGGTAAGAGAAAACCTTGCAGACAGGCTATGGGCTTGGTCCAAATCACCCAATATAAATGAGATCATCTCAAGAGTGAGAGGGAAATCTCTTTTCACGCTCAATGAGCCCAGAATACTGCAAAGAAACCACCATCCAAGTACTGAGAACTCCCTTCGCCCCTTTATTGTTCTGAAGTAGTTAGACATGGGTCAGAAAGAACATCTTTGAAAATCTAAGAAAGCAAATGTTTCCATTCAGAGCTCTGCCCCCTAAGTGTCACCTTGTCAGATTTTGAAGTTTAATGCTAAACAACAGCTATGTAAGAAACAGAAATCACCAAGAGGCGTAGACATAAGACAATAAAGGCTACTAAATAGACACTTCCATGGCATCCCTGTGATCACACACTTCCCTGGTCACAAATTAATCATCTATCATTTCTATAAGGCTGGTTGTGCGTTATGAAAACTGAAATGGGTATCACTAATGCTCACAGGAAGAATGCTCACATATTCATGAATTAGAACTTCTGCTCTACATATCAAGGCTGAGACTTTGCACAAATAAAAGTTGCTTGAGTCTCCCATTAATTCACCCAAATTTACACTATTTCCAAATTCATGTACTATTTGCAGATTAATTTTAGTAAAAATATTTATTTATTTGAGAGAGAGAGAGAGAGAGAGAGAAGGAGAGGAGGGGTACATACACACTATCACATTGAGTATGGAGATCACAGGGAGACTTAATAGAAATCATTATTCTCTTTCCACCATAGAGCTTCAGATATTGAGTTCAGGTGGCCAGGCTTACAAGCAGCGCTTTTAGCTATGAGCCATTCCACCAACCTAATAACTTCTTTTTTGATCAATGATCAAATCTCCAAAGAAAAGAATAAACTGGGGCAGTTAGGAGAGAGGGAAAACAATTAAACATAAAGACAAATATGTATGAAGATATCAAGGTGAATCCAAATAAACTGCAAGCTAACCTGAAACAATAATTAAGAAAAGTAAAGCATAAATAGAACAATGATTTTTTTTTTCCTGGTGAAACACTGTTACCAGGCATTTTGGCTTTAATTGTTAAAGAAAAATTTTATTGAACTTGCTTCATTCATTGAGTCTGCTTTAAGATATTTTAATGATGAGAAATAGTTGAAAGTGGCTGTTCATCTCAACAATTGCCCATATATTCCAAAAGCTGATAGAAGAAACTAAGAGGCATATTTGGAGATGCTAACATGAATCACTATCAAATAAAAATTTTAGGACAGTGACTATCTGTTGCCGTCAGCCTGCATAGTTGCTGATAAATGACCATTAAATGGCTTAATGGAGCAAAGGATTTATTCCCTTATGATTACTGGTTACATTCATAGTCCAGCTTGATAGGAAAGCACGCACCAATACCAGGGCCAAAAGAACTGGCCACACCATCACCACATAACGGCTGAGAGAGGGACAATCCTTACTTGCAGACCAGCATGTCTAGCCACATATACACAAGGATGCCAACTTCCTCAACCAACTCTCTGTATTTTATTCACCTGTTCAGGGCCTAGCCCCACCCACCATGGGCTGGGTCTGCCCCATCAACTAGACAATCTCCTTCAGGTTTGCTCTGGACTTAACTCAACTACTAATTCTCTACAAATGTGTCCAGAGCTCAAACCTTCAACCATCAAGTTGACACCTGAGCCTAACTATGATACTATCTAATTAGTTTTTAAGAAGATTCCAACAGGTAAGCTTAGTTGTTAGTTCAAAATGGTAAGCCATACATTGTGTCCCCTTAGAGGATGATGAGAAAAGAAAAAAAGGAACATGCGTCCAAAGCTATAAAAATGCCAGCTAAAACAGCAGGGGCAGAGCACAGCCTTGCTTTCGTGGTTCAGTATTCGAAAACTCTGTTTTGCTGAACTCCAAGACACAGAGGATGACTTTTCTCTGCTAAGTTCGAGACAGCCTAGGAAGCCCGGCCCGCTGCAGTGACAGTTGCCCTGCGTCAGCCGCATACAGGCCAGGGCACCACGTGGAAGGCTGTTGGTAGCGGCCTTCAGAAGGGAAGCAGGCTCACTAAGTTGATGGAACCTCAAACGCCCGTGCATGTGAACTTCATCCACTCAAAGCCCGTGCATGTGAACTTCATCCACTCAAACGCCCGTGTATGTGAACTTCATCCACTCAAACGCCCGTGTATGTGAACTTCATCCACAACCCTCCACTGTCCTCAGCTTCCCAAGGAAGCCCGATTTCATCCTGCTCACTGTCAGGCTTAAATATTTCCAGAGCGAGGATGTTTCTGCCAATACTGATCCAGCCAGCCCCTCTTCTCACCATGAAGAGTGCTGGCAGGCAGGACAGAGGTGAGCTGCAATCTCACGCACTACTGCTGGGGCCATTCATCACCACACTCTCCTGGAAAAGCAATTCAACTAGTCCAGGGGCTAGAGGATGGCTGCATCCACAGTAAAGCCATGCCACACAAACAAGGAGAGGACCTGACTTGGGATCGCCAGCGCGCTAGCACCCACATAAAATAACATTAGATATATAAAACCAAGAATGACTGTTTGGATATGTAACCCCAGTTCTTGGGTTTGGGGTGAACTCACTGGCCAGTCAATTGAGCTGAATTGATAACTGTTGAGTTTGTTGGGAAATTCTGTCTCAAAGAATAAGGAGGAGGGCTGGAAAAATGTTTGCCCTGCAAGCAGAAGGACCAGAGTTTAGATTCCCAGATCCACATTTAAAAAAAAAAAAGGAAGCTTGTTTATAATTCCAGTCCTGAGGGAGGGGGAGTTGGGGAGTCCAAAAGGCAAGCTAGCCACACTAATCCTAATGGCTAAGGTTAACTAGAGACCTAGGCTAAAACCAGTAAGGCAGAACAAGCAAGATAATCCCCGCCATATCCTCTGACCTTTACACTCACATGCTATGCGCATGAACCTGCACCTATATGCACGTGTGCCACACTATTCAAAATACAATGCATACACGCATGTACCTCATACACACACTAAATAGCTCATAAATAAATAAACAGCAACTGACAAAACACCTAACATTGACTTCTGACCTACTCAAGTACATGTATACACATGCATGTTTATCCAGGGAAATTTGCGGAAGAGGGGGCGGTAAGATTGTAAGAGCACAAGGATGGGAGGAGCAATGATATGCAAGATTCTCCACACAAGTTAGGGCCAAAGCAATCATAATTGGACTTTGCATGCCCTGCGCAATGTCCAACACACTATTGACCCCACAAAGTCTAGCATTTGCTAAAGGCACCAAGATCCTTGGAGGCAAGGGATTGACAGCCACAGTAGTGTTCCTATGCTTAAGGGGAACACGGGAAAGGGTTCAGGGAAATGCCACTGAGTCCTTGTACATCATCAGAGAGGGTTCAGAGGAGAGTCAGGCATGCACATTAAAGGATTCTCCTGGGATTGGGGGGAAGGCACTGGGGGATAGGAAGGGAGGGGTGAGGGGAGGGGGAGCAGGGGGGTCGGGGGAAGGAGGGAACTGGTGTACCTACTAAGTTTGTATGAGGGGAAATAATAATAAAAAATGTTAAAAAATATGTAAACTAGATAAGAATGGAGTGTTGCTTTGCTCAAAGCTTCCAAGATCCTAAATTTTCACTTAAAAGACAGAAAAAACATCTCTCTCGTCATGTCCATCTTAATAAAATGCATCTAAACCACGAAAAAAATCTCTCTCTCCCTTTCTCTCTCTCTCTTGTGCACACATATTCACCATACACACACATAAACATAGTAGACATATGCCATGAAAAAAATAAGTAAGAATGAAAGCAGAGTCAACCGTTTAGGGAGAGCTTTAAGAAGCTCTACGTATCTGAACTCATAATTCTACTTCCAAGAATTAAACCAAACAAAATAATCTAAAACATAGAGAGGGAAAAAAATGTACTCAAAGATGTGGACCAAAGTCTTATTTGTGATATTCTGGATATTTTGGAACATACCTGAATGGTCAATCTGAGGCCGGAGAGTTAATAAATTATGGGAAAATTATTCTTCTATACAAAGGGAGGTTATGCACTACAAAAACAGCACTAAAAATGATACTTGACCACCATGAGAAGTTTCTGGGAACGTTTGGTGAGATACACCGGATGCAGCGCCTCGCTACCGAGGAGCCTGACCCCACCCAAGCGCGTGTTCTGAAAAGGTAAGAAGAGAAATGCGCTAAAGGTTCACGACCATCACCTCTGCACATGGAGATGTACACGTGTTCAATAAACGCATGAGAGCAGAGGGCTCCTAATCCTCTTGCTGAGAGGACACTAGGTGGGATCTCTAGCATCCCTGAGCCCACCCGAGGTCCTGATTAACGTGCGAACTTGATGTGTGCAACCTCTGGTGATGACATTTATTTCTTGCTGTCTGCACCAGATCTATGTCTTCCTTCGTCTTGGCTTTGACTCTCAGCATCTGTTTCTCCTGAAACACTTCCTGGCATTCACCTCTTCTCTACAAACCATCCTCTCCTTCCCTTCTATCGCTCAGACTCATTTCATGGTTGATCACCCCTTAGACTTAGAACACTCACTCAGCTCTTGGTATTGACAATAAATAAGTTACTTTTGAAAAATGCATTGGTAGGCTGGAAGGATGGCTCACGGTCAAGACACTGCTTCGGAAGCAGAAGGTCCTGAGTTTGGATCCCAGGGAGTGCGCAGAGCCTGGGAAAACCCAGAGCAAAGCAAAATGGAGGTAGAAGCAATGCAGGATGCTTCCTGAGACACCCTTGGTCTCCACAGGGACACACAGTGTTCTCTGATACATACACATACACACACACACCCCAAATAAAATCTTTAAGAAAAAAGAAAAAATTATTGGTGAAAGACATGTATTTATTGCATCAAAGAACAGAACGATGAAATGGAATTTTCTTAAGGCATGATGTGAATAAATGTTTGGTATGAAGTGGGCCTTCCTCCCTCCACCAGCCCTGAACCCGGCTACAGGAGGTTCTTGCTGTGACTAATGTCCTTAACCTCTGCCCAGAGAGTAGCACCATTCTTATGCTCACAGCGTGTTGCCCTGGTTCTATCTCTGTAAGATAAGGAGATTATTTTTCAAATGGTAACTCTGGGACTGGGTGCTGGGCGCTTGTCCCCAGACTCTCGGAACCCGCTCATCTAAAGGTGGTGATCCTCAGTATCTCTGTAAGGTTTAGAGGAGATCATGCGTGCAGCAAGCTGAAGAAAGCTGGGACTGCATTCAACAATGCCAGCCCCCGTGACGGTTGGCTCCCCGGAAAGCTCAAGGTCACATAGCTGGGAAGTGACAGCACTGAGATTGGAATCCTGACCCCTTCACGCCAGGTTCATGCCTCTTTATACTCCATCTCCAGCCCCGTGAGTGCTGTGACAGAGCCCCAAGCCTCCACATACTTATGGTGTGACGGAATAAAGCGCTTATTTCCTCTAAGGAGTAAAAACTATGATCTAGTTCAAAAATTATATCATTCTTCATCCAACAAGGAGCCTTCCAAAGTCTTCTTGGACACACACGCCAAAGCTTGGGAGTCCTTCTTCACCATTGTTTCAAAGTGAATTGGGTATGAGCAGATCACGTATGGACTTCATCCCTTCCTTCCCTAGCACAGGAAGGATTCCTGTGAGTGTTCTGAACTGCGGGAAACTTCAACTACTTGCGGACACATTAAACTTCTAGAAAGTTCATGGGCTGGAGAGATGGTTCTACTTCAAAAGCAGAAGATCCTGAGTTTCGATCCTGGATCCCACATAAAAACACCAGGAGGAAATAACAGTGGCATAAACTTCCAGTCCTGCCTGGAAGGTGGAGCCTGGAAAACTAAAGCAAATATAGGAAGTAGAAGCAATCCAGGGTGATTCCCAAAGTCACTCTTGGGCCTCATCGGCACACACGATATACTCTGATACACACAGACACACACAAATAATAAATAATAAAAGTAAATGTTTTTCTTTAATAAAGCTTGTGTTACATTTGAAACTCTTCTGTTCATTAAGTAGACTGAAACAACCTATAATATGACCTTTGGCTATTGGTTACACAAGAATAAGTACTAGAACAGTCACCGTTTTCTAATAAGAGGCAGAAAACACTTTAGGAAGATAAAAGACAAATGTAAGCAGAGGTGCCTCAGCAAAGGGTGTCCATCTGTCTCTATTACAGCCTGCGCCACTAAAATGAACTGGGATTAGTCCTAGGCTATGGTATTTCTTTACAACAACTTGGCCTCATCATAGACTGCTAACAAGCAGTTGAGGGAGAGCAGAGAGATGATTCAATGGGTGAAGGCAGTTGTGCCAGGGCTGACCGCTACAGTTCAATCTCTGAAGCCTGCATGGTGGAAGGAGAGAGCTGACTCCTGCAAGTTGTCCTCTGACCTTTACACACACATGGCATGTGTGAGCCCATCACACATGTGCACGCTCCTAAACACACACACACACACACATGCACACACGCACATACACACATGCAACTAAAAAGATGAAAGTTAAAAATAAGAGTTTAAGTCTCTCTGTGGTGAAATGTTCTTTATATTTAAAAAAAGGAAATTAACCAACGAGTCATATATTACAAGGTATTTAGGCCTGAGAAAACGGCTGAGTAGTTGCAGAGCCTGGGCAATGACCAGCGTTCAGATCCCCAGTCCTACATAAGATGCCAGGTGGGCGTGGTAGCTGGCCTCAGGGTGCAGAGACTGGAAATCCCTAGAGCAAGCTGTCCAGTGAGATCAGCCCTATTGGTAAGAGCTTGGTGCCAAAGAATAAGGTTGAAGAGAGATCCAGGATGATTCCTGATACCAACTTCTGGCCTCCAGGGGGCACATGTATACAAGTTCATATACACCTGCACTCATGAATGTGCCCAGACACAAGGGAACATACATTGACATTCACACATGCCCTACTCCACATACATATACATGAAAATGGAAAAAGAAAAAAGAGGTATTTACTATATGCTGCATCATTTTAGGCCCTTATCAAAACCATTCCATAGGAAACTTTTATCTTCAGAAACACTCTATCACCCCTTTCCCTAAATCTGTTATCCTGAGGGCAAGAGGTAGATCCCCACTTCCAAAGTATCTTCAATGATGTCATCCCTGGTTCATGTTCTCTGGTTTAATTCCATAACAACCTTACAACACTGGTAGTTATCACTCCAGTTTTTCCGTGTTGAGAAACTCCAAGTAATAGGTCTGAAGCAAAGAACAGGACCAGAGATTCTAGGAGATCCTAAAGGTTAAGGTTTTTCCCTGACCTAAGTTCAACACAGCATCAGGAATTTCCGTTAGCTCCCACACACCAAGCTACTAAGATGCAAGGTGCCTTCTAAGTTAATGCTCTTCAAGCCATTCTGGTTCCAAAAATGACCACGCAAATCAGAGTCCACCCAAATCAATAGTTCTTGGTAGAAGAATCTCAAACAGGGCAGCAAGGACTTCAGAACACAGAAATTCCTTCAAGAGCATCTAGCCAATTTCTTCTGCCATGCTTATATAGGACTGATATCACTCACATCTGAGAAGGGACGTGACAGTGCAAATGGAAACACAGCCCATCAGTGTAGAGCTCGGGGGAAACCAAGACTCCCAGCTCAACCCCAGCTCACTTTTGTAGCATCAGCCACAAATATCCAAACATAGAGAAAGGGATTAGTTCAATGTTTGTTGTCCACATTGGCAATTCAAAATGTTGGTCACAGTCTGGGCTTCAGGACAGGGTGCATAACTTACTAATGGTGTGACCTGGGCAGGTCAGCCTAGGTTTCCTTGTTGGTGACATGAAACTAACAACCAGACGAATTCAGGAACCCCTACGGACTGCCTCCACCTCCTCCTTGTTTACTCTGCCCCGGGATTCACAGGCTCCGCCCTACCAGGACCAGAAACGCAGGCCGCCCCCGCTACTGCCCGGCATCTATACATGGGGTCTAGGATCCGAACTCAGGACCTTCTGCCTGCAAGGCAGAGGCTTAACCCCTGAGCCACCTCTCCAGCCCCTAACTTTTTTTTTAGACACAATCTCTTACTGAACTTGAGCTGATTTGGTTAAACTAGCTGGCCAGCAAGTACCAGGTATCCTCCTGTCTCTTTCCACCCTAGTGCTGGTATTAGAGATGTACCACTGCACCTGACATGTTTATGTGGGTGCTGGGGCTCAAACTCAGGAACTCATCCTTGTGAGCCAAGTTCTTTGCCTACTGAGTCCTCAAATGCAATGCGTGATAGTCTCAGGAGGAGAGAGATAAGTAAGATCAGAAAAAAAAAGCATCCTTGAAATGGAAATACATGATGGATGTGCAGGATAAAAATTCACCACCTTTCTCAACCCTGCTTGTTTTCGTTCTCTTCTTACCAGTCAAGAGCCTGATCATCCATCTAAGCATCTAAGCTCCTCCTTCCCTCCCAGTACCTACTTGGTGACAAAGCACCACCGATCACCCTGAAAAGTCTCATTGTCGATGCCTCTTCTGTGTCCCCTGCCACCTACTTCACACGCATTTCATAATTTGATGGGAGAGGTTGGACCATACCAGTGTCTAAAGCCTAATTTATTCCTCTTTGTAATCCCATTTCCTCATTGCCTCCAAAGTCACTTTTACAAAATATAAATTAGATTAAATCATTTCTCCTACCAAAAGCTACATGGCTTTCCCCTCTTGAGCAGGGTGAATCCATAGCTCAGGCTCTCTGCTGCCCAGTCATCTCAGAACCCCCTAGTTCCTTTTCTCAGAGGACCTTTCTTTCATATGTATATGCTGTCCTTTCAATTCAGGATGCCAACCACCTTCTCTAAAAGAGAATAATCAACCACCATTGGGATCCAGTCGAAATGCATATTCTCCTGCAAGAGGACTCTCCAGATCCCCCCTCCACTTCCTTCTCTTGACTCCCACTGATCTCATTCCTATATGCATTAAATGCTCACCATGTTGAATCAATATCAGGTATTTTCTTACCCTTCTCTTCTGCCCAATTGATTTTTGGGCAGTGTCTTGCTCCTTCGTTTAGCCTCTGGCACAGAGCCCACCAAGCACACAGTAGGTGCTTAATGAATAGCTATCTGATCAGTCAAGTGGGTGGCACAAAATGTTAAAAAAAGAGGAAAAGGAGATCTCTAACACTGTCAAAATTGGTCTTGGTAGAGATAATGGTAGTTTCTGATGTATCTAGATAGATAAATGATAGATAGATGGACAGATGACAGACAGAGAGATGATAGATAAGTAAAGAGATGATAGATGATAGACATAAAGATGTGACAGATTGACAATAGGTGATAGGTAGATAAATGACAGATGATAGATAGATAACGGATGACAGATAGATAACATAGAGAGATGATAGATCTGATAATCTGTAAGCAATAATTCTGTTCTGTTTCAGACTACGATTCAGCCCTGCAAATGAGAAGCTCTTTGAGTTCCCACTTCCGTCTACAAGAGGTTCATCATTGAAGAAAGAACTATGTCCTCCGAGGCCTAAGGGAATTCTGAAGGAATACACTAAGCATTTTCAAAAATCTCCACATCTCTCACCCTCCCCAAATCCTGTGGGCCAAATTCAGATGCTCCATAAATGTGAATTTGGCTTTCAGTAGATTCAAAGGCAATATGCAACTCCTGTTTGGAATTCATTAAGCTCAATGACTGATTAGACTTAATATAATAGCTTTGGAAGGCTGGAGAAAATCAATGCGTGCATGAAACAGCGGCCAAGAGTTCACTGCTGCCTTGTGCTACAGTTCATGCTGACCTGTTTCTTGATCCTTCTCCCCTACTACCCACATCCATCCTCACTATACCCCAGATGCAGGACTGAGAGTGCGGAACAGCAAGAGTGACCCTGACCTTGCAACACACATGTCCTGTATTTTGAACTCGGTGTGATTAAAGACCATGGAGGTATGAGCATTAAATTGCTTTGTAAAAAAAAAAAAAAAAAAGTTCTGCTTTTACTTACACTTCCCATCTGTATATATGGGATTCTGTCTCAAGAGAAGAAAAAGGTGAGAGTTGAAATTCTCTGGTATCCTTTTTTCTCCACACAACGCTGGAAGGTATGGGACCATATATTTAAAGAGAGATGAAAAGCATTTGTTTTTCTTTTGTTTTTACTGAAACAGGATTTTGAAACACAGCTTCGTCAGTGGGTGCAACACACTTCCATCTAATCTCTTCTACCCCCGTGTAAGACACAGGAAAGTGTCCAAGCATGTATGCAACTAGAATCCATCCTGGGATAAGAAAGACGACGACGATGCCTTGGGGAATAAATCATTAACTAAAAGTCACAGCGAAGCACCCTGGCAACCAGAAGGAAAGAGGGGGCAGCTGAAGAAGCAGGCTTGGAGATCCGCCTGTCAACTCTGACGACTTCTGGGGAGAAGCATCCCACAGGCACACGGCGCTCCTGTCTGTCCATTTCACTTTTCAAACTTGAAAGTTATTTTTAGATGACCCAAGCCCGCTAATCCCAGGCAGGACAATTCTCAGTGAGCTGCGCCCGAAAGCACCTTCCCCTTCCCCAGAAATTCCTGGGAGACCTACCAAGACAGGGGTCTCCCGTGTTCTCTTCTGCTCTCTGCCTTTGCAGTATCCCCTAACTCCCTCAGTGAACCCCAATCCTGAGGAGCACTGGAGTCATTCTGGGTCTTTCCTGTGTGCACCTGCTGCTCCGAGAGATGAGCCCTTGGCCACTAGGGAAATGGGGAAGGGGCTTTTTTGAGACAAGCGCCTCCTAGAGGGGGTAACAGGAGACCTTGGCTCTGGGATGCTTAACCTGGGGATAAGAGCTAGACCACTTTCTCCCACTGCTATGTCCTCTCGGCCCCTAACCTTGTCTCCAAACCCAGCAGCGCTGGCCTCTGCCTGCCACCGTACCCCTGGCACTAAACAACTCAGCCGTGGCGGGACGGGGTGCAGGGGCATGAGGGACCCGCGCGGTTACGTAACCGACCTGCAGGGCGTCCGCGATGCGCCTCGGAGCCAGAGGCGGCGGCGGTAGCGGCGGCGGCGACAGCGGTGGCGGCGCGGGCGGTCCGCGGGGGGCCGGCGGCGGGCGCAGCTCACCTGGCCACCCGGGGCGAGCGCGTGTGCAGACGTGCGCGGTGCCCGCGGGCTTGGGTGTGGAGTCGTGCGCGGGGCGCGCCGCCTCCCGCTCTCTCCGGGTCGCAGGGTCGCCGGGGCCGTGCCTCCTGCCGGTGCCTCCCGCGAAACCTCCGCCGCCGTCACCCGGGACAAAGCGGCTCCGGGGAGGGGCCGAGCCGCTGGCTCTCGCAGGAGCCAGCAGAGATGGGCGCGCCCCCAGCTCCGACTCATCGGGCCAACCTCCAATCAGACCCTGAGAAGCCAAACCCCTGCCGGGCCTCCTTTAGTCGCCTCCCTCCTGACCCGGCGCTCTTCTCTGCACCCCGCGAACCCCACCTCACCTCCTGGGCTCCCACCCTGCGCTCAGTCGCACACCCTTCCTCTCCACTTCTGGCACGAGCAGGATCCTTTGGTGACCTAGCACAGAAACCTGTCCCCAAAGGCAGCGCCTGGGTAAGGAGGGACTCCAGAGACGACTCACAACCCGGGTGGAAGCTGTCTTAGGGAGTGTCAAGGTAGGAAGGGGAGCCGTCTTCTAAACTTAAAAGATTGGTGAGCAGAGACACCAAGAAGAAACTGGTAGAGGATAAATTGTGGGGAAGGCTGGAGGAGACGTTCTTCTTGCAAAATGACTAACCCCCCTGCTGACCCCTGGCTAATCTAAAGAACTGTCTAAAAGCCACTCCTGGAAGCTTCACAGCTTCCGCACTTGGTGGGCGCGGGCGCCCTCTGGCTGGAACCCTGCTCTCGTGTCCCGCCCATGCCACTGAAGGTGCCCTGAACATGGGCTTCAGGTTTTTGCCAGGACTAGCAGCCAACCATCAGATCTGGGGACAGAAAGACTGAAGCTTCAAGGACTCTAACCGTGGGAAAGCCAGAGCCACACCAGGAGTAAAAAGGAGACTGGGATTTCTCAGCAAGAAGAGGGGCTGGCTGAAAGCGAAACCAAATCAAGGGAACCTCACTGAAAACTGCAAAATGAAGAGTCGAGGATAAAAAAGCCTGTGGCTTACCGTGGCACACATACAGCAGGAAATTATTAATGACATAAAAGATCGTAGCAGGGAAATCAGGGAAACTGAAGAAGGCGTCGTGCCGACTAATGAAAGAGAAATGAATCAGATGTAAATCAGTTCTGTGCCCTGCTTAGTTGGACTTTTTCTCTGATGCCTTCCACGTGACTGTTTCTTAGTAGCAATAATGGGGTTGCATCCAGGCAATAATGAGAAGCAAACATCTTTGCAACCATCTGCCTGCTTCTGTGTGTGTGGGGGCAGGGGGGTGTCAGGTCTTGACTCCTCTTTCTGATTAAGCTGCATCAATGGAGACATAGAGTCAATATTCAATTTCAAACTTGAAAATGATGGTAGAGATCTTCTCTTGGACGCATGAATTGAGTCTTTGTTGCTTTAGATAAGTAACTTTTTGGGCAAGAGTATTTGGAAAGAGGATTTTTGTATTTAGTAAAAAGTTAACTTCTGGACCAGCGAGCTAGCTTAGCAGATAAGGCTGCTTGCAAACCTAGTGACTTGAGTTCTTTTCCCAGAAGTTCACATAGTGGTAGGAGAGAGTTGACTTGCAAATTGTCCTTTGACTCCCATCTATGCACCATGGCATGCATGCCTTCTCTCTTGCTCTCTGTCTCTCTCTCTGTCTCTCTCTCTCTCTCTCTAATTTTTTTCCTGGTCTGAAAGCAAGGGCTTCTATGTCTCCTCATTCGGGGTTTCTACTAACTTCACATTGAATTTTGGAACTGAGCATGAAGGTAGAAACTCACTTAAACACCGTTAAACATAGAGAGAAGAGTAGAGAGTTGGAGAAGGATCACCAAGAAAGGGAACAGGGTAGCTGATCCTCTTGTATATTTTTAGTGGCTCTCAACTGCTCTAGCAACTTTCCTGAATAGAAGAGAACATCCAAACTCCCTGAAGAAAATCAAGGGGACTAAGCACGTGTCTAGTTGGTAACTCAAGGAATTTTTAGTGTGTGTTCACCAGAAGACACTAGTTGATCAAGTTGGGTTTATCTGTCATTTTGGTCAGAGGAAATGGAGACTGTGGGGTCACAGCAAGAGGATAATGGGAAAGGGCCTCTTAAAGGACTTGGCCTTAAGTAATTTGGGAGAAGGATTCAAGACAGCAGCACTTTGCCCCACACTGAACACTGGAAAGCAGGCTAATTCTTTACTCTAGTATGTTAGAAATCTGATCTATATAAGGGGTGAAGTAAGACTAAAGCTTGCTGTCAATTTTTTTAAGCCATAGAAGCGTCAGTAGAAATGGTTCAGTCAATAAAGTGCTTGCTGCAAGTGCACAAGGAACTGAGGTTGGCTCTCTAGTACTCACCAGAAAGCTTGGCATAGTAGTGGACTTCAGTAATCAACGCACTGGGGATGGGAAGGGGCAGAGACTGGCTCAATTCCTAGAGCTCCACGATAGCTGGTCTAGAGCTCCAGATTGAATAAAAGACTGTCTCAAAAGATAACTTGGAAAGTGACTAAAAAAGACACTTAGTGTCCACCTCTGGCCTCCACATGCACACACAGAGAGAGAGAGAGAGAGAGACAGAGACAGAGACAGAGACAGAGACAGAGACAGAGACAGAGAGTAAATGATTTTTCTGTCTGTGAATTTTACCTACCGGAGCATTGTCTCCTATTTTCCTACATCTCAAAATACTCTTTCTCTCCTCATTCTCTTCCTTTTCCTTCTCTTCAACCCTCCTCTTCTTCCTGCTCCTCCTTTTTCTCCTGTCCTTTCTCCTCCTCCTCCTCCTCCTCCTCCTCCTCTTTCTCCTCTTCTTCCTGGCTCTCTTTTTCCTCTTCTTTATGTTCCTCAGCCTCATTCTCTTCCTTCTCATTTTCCTCTTCCTCTTCATCCTCTTCCCCTTCCTCTTCCTCTTCTTTCCTCTAGTCCTGGTTTTATCTAGCAGTAAGCTCAGTTTCCCTCTGGATGGGCCTCCCTCTTTCTCATGGCATGGCACCCCCACATAATTGTTCAGAGGGTGGGAAACAACTTCCTGCCTCTGACTTCTATTTTTCATTTGCTACAGTGCACCAAGCCCCCAAACAGACCTTGCAGCCTCTAGCCTCACCCCACCCTGGCCATACTTCGTACTGTTCCTTCCATACTCTATGACTAGAACAGGATAAGCCTCTAATGTCTGAAGAGAAAAACAGTGCATCTGAGGGAAGCATTCCGTGGTTGGAACTGTGAGTGGGCAGATGCCAACAGATAAACTCAGGTGTAATCACAGAGATGCCGAGTCTTACTTTTATCTATCTGTCTGTCTGTCTGTCTGTCTATCAATCATCTGTCTTTCCTCCATTATTTATAGTAAATGTAACAATTACAAATCTCACCTCAAAGGAATGAGAAGTAGTTTATTCTGGAGACAAATATGAGTGACCATGGCCCAGGAACACAAATTTAGGTTGCCCCAAACTCCATGTTTCACTGTACTAACCATTTCTTAGGGTTTTATACACATGGAATCAAGGAAAGTCATAAATTTCTAGATACTTTTCAAATACATTGGTGGAAGCGTCAAGTAGGTAGGTTTACAGCAAGACAGGAAGATTGCTGTTACAGGCTAGAGATGTTAACTAATTACATTCTTAGCCTTTTGGTTGGTGGGGGGAGGTAGTGGTCTTCTAAGTGTAATACATTGCAAAAGGTTTATCCTGATAGTCACAGGATGTTAGGACAGACAATGAGGAAGGGCAAGGAGTGTCATTAAATGGACATAAAGATCACTCAAGATAAATGTATAATTAGGCTCCAAGTTTGTAACATCCCAATCTTCTCCACGGCCATTGAAATTCCAATCAGTTAAACCAGTCTGTCCAGTTCAGTGAATGAATCTTCTTTCTGGGAACTTTCTTCCACACTATCATCAGTCTATTTGTCATCTAGCTAACATCTATCAAATATTTATCATCTATAGGTTTATCTGTTATCTAACATGTGTCCGTTTATCTATTGTCTATCTATGGGGGAAATTTGGACCTTATCTCAGTGGGGTTGACACCAACTTCTGAATAGCTATAGTGAGACCTTCAAAACACGGTCCCAGCAGCCTTTCCTCACTGTCTCAAACTCCCTAAAAGAAGCTACCTAAATAAAAACCCATTCTAAGTCACCTAGCAAAATTTTTTTTCTCTCTCATCACAAGGTTTTGTTTTAAGGAATTATCTCATATGATTACAAAGATTGAGAAGACTGAATTAGCAAAATGGTATCCTAGAGAGAGCTGCTAAGCCCAGGCAGAAGGTCTGAGAGTCTAGAAGTCATGTAAGTTCTAGCATGCATGTTAGGCACTTTTAGAGCAGCCTTGCTAGAACTGTCTCTGAACACACCCTATTAATCTAGAACCTGACTCTACTCATTCACAGAAATAAAATCACCACCTTCTCTAACCCTCTATGAAATAATATGGAGATTAGTTCTCCATTGTAGCTAAGCCCTACCATGAAGTTGGGCACAAGATCAACTGGGCTGAGCCGCAATATGAACAGACCAATGAGATGTGGAGGACCAAAAGTTCCAATCAGGTTTGCAGAAACTGGAATGAATTAATGAGGAAAAGTCATTTTTCCCAGGCTTGCTTAACTCTATAAACATACCTGACTCTGACAGCCATCTTTGACTCCCTTGCCCTTCATGGTACTCCACAGCTGAAGTTCATGAGTTCCTTTTCTGTCTTTCCCTCGCTCTCATGATTCCATGCCTGGAGTCTATGACTTCTTGGCACCTCTCTTGCCCCTCATGTCTGTGAGTTCTGCTCTTTCTCTCCTCTAATAAACTCTGCCTTAATTCTGGTGCCTGTTCTGATTTCAGTCTTTGACTCCCGAACACAAGAACTTGGACACATAAAGACAAGAGGGACCCCGTAACATATGGAGATCATCATCCTAATGGATTAGTTTCTAGAAAATGATCGGCTTCTAAAAATGGGGTCTTCAGGTTCCTCAGGGGTTTGACAGGTGGCAGATAACTCTGATAAAATACTTAGAGCTAAGGTGCTAATTAATGCCTGACAGCAGGTCCTGCCAGGTACCTTCTGGTACTCTTCTAAGTACTCTTCTGGTACTTCTCTAAGTGAATGGGTCTGTCCTACCTCTAGTCTCCCTCTGCTCCTGGTGTATAAATTCTGTCTTTGGAGCCATGCAAAAACAACTGTACCAAAGTTGTCAAACATGCAAATTCTTTAGCCCACACCGTATCAGTTAGCTCAGAAATTGGCTGGGACCTAGAACCCTGGGTATTTTAATGAGATTCCCAGGATATCTGCATGCTATAGCTTGAGACTCTATTCTAAGCATTTCACCTGTATGAGCACTGCTAATCTTCATGATAGTCCTCCAGGGTAAGGGAGGTTTAGAGCAGCCATGCTGGGACCGCCTCTGGAGGTCTTAGAAGGTCATCCACCACTATTGGGATTACCCTGAAGGAACTCATTTGCCAACTTCCCCTAACCCTTTGCTTACGAGAGGATATGGGTCCGGCCTTGAGATGGGCACAAAATTAGTTGGGTTGGGTCCAAGATCAAGTGGATTGGGCCCCAATGTGAGCTAACCAATGAGGAAAGGCCTTCTTTCCCCACACTTACCTAGGCGTATAAATAGTCCACACCCTGCAGCCATCTTTGGTGCTTGCCCCTCAGGGCACTTGGAATCTGCGAGTTCATTTCTAGCTGCCTGCCCCTCCGTGCCTGGAATCCATGAGTTCTCTAGGGTGCCTGCTCCTCATGGCACTCCAGGCTGGAGTCCACAAGTTTGTTTCTAGCCCCCCCCCTTCATGGATTACGTGCCTGGAATCCATGAGTTCTCCTGGGCACCTGCCCCTCCTCAGGTGTGAGGTCATTTCTAGCTGCCTAACCCACATGGGTTCCATTCCTAGAGTCCATGAGTTCTCTGGGGCGCCTGCTCCTCATGGTACTTCACATCTGGAGTCCATGAGTTCTGCTCTTTCTCTCCTCTAATAAACTCTACCTTAATCCTCTTCGTGGTCTGATTTCAATCTTCAACTCTGAACACAAGAACCCTGCAACAATGGGACAGATCAAGCCCTGTAACATTTGGTGCCCAATGTGGGATATTTGGAAGCAAGGAAAGACTGTTGCCTGTAACATCTGGCAACCATGAAGAGATCCTGTAACAAGGGGAGGTGCTCCTGAGGTAATGACAGCAAAGCTGAGCCAAAGGAAGGTCAAACGCTTTGACAGAGATCACAAACTCCCAAGATGTTGGGATGGACTGTGAACATAGGTTACCTGGTGTCAGAGTGTGGCCGCGTTAGCACTCCACATCTTTCCTTGTTGTGTAGACGTCTGTGATTCCAACCTTCTAAAGCTACCAAGTACTGTCCGCAGCCCCGTGTCACTTGCTTTTCTTATGACTCATGTGATTTTCTTGTCTTTCCATCCCCAGTTTCCCATGTCTGCATTACTATTGATAAACTTTGCCCTGTCATGAAAGAATGAGTAACTGAAAGAATTGGTCAGGGGCATGAAAGTCTTGACTTGGAACTAACTAGGGCAGTGTCCTGGAGCAGAGCTTGGGACTTTGTGGAAGTGAATATGGGGCCAGGGAGATGGCTCGGTTGGTTGTGTCCTTGTCTTACAAGCATAAGGATGGGAGTTGGATCCTTGGTGTTATAGGGTTGACTCTCTATGAGTCTGTATATACCCAAGTTTTTGTGTTTGGAGTTGAAGATTGAAACCAAAATATGTGTAGAGGATTAAGGTAGAGTTAATTAGAGGAGATAAAGAATGGAACTCAGGGGCTGGAGAGGTGGCTCAGGGGTTAAGCCTCTGCCTTGCAGGCAGAAGGTCCTGAGTTCGGATCCCAGATCCCCACGTATAGACGCCAGGTGGAAGCGGGGGCGGCCTGCGCTTCTGGTCCTGGTAGGGCGGAGCCTGTGAATCCTGGGGCAGAAGGCGGTGGAGGCGTCCATGGTGGTTCGCGAATTCATCCGTGGTTCTACACATACACAGACACACACACACACACACACACACACACCACGCTGAACTCATGGACTCCAGATATGGGGTATCATGAGAGGCAAGGGCACCCTAGAGAACTCACAGACTCAAGGCATGGAATCCATGAGGGGCATAGGGCTGGAAAAGAACTCATGGACTACAGGCCTGGAGTGCCATGAGGGAGAGGCACCAAAGATGGCTGCCAAGGTCAGGTATATTTATAGACGTTGGCAAGCCCAGGAAAAATGGCTTTTCTTCATTGGTTAGCTCACATTGGGGCCTAACTCACTTGATCTTGGGCCTACCTCAAGGTGGAGCTGGAGATCAAGCTGTTTCATAAGCAAAGGGTTGGGGGTCCCTGACTACCTTATCTTTTGTGGGGGATTGAAGTCAGTTCCTCCCTATCTACCTGGTGTGTTCCCGCAGAACAATCCCAGCAGTGAGGGACGGTTTTCCAAGACTTTCAGAGGTCATCCCAGCATGGCTGCTCCACGCCTGCCTAATTAGAACTCAGTTAAAAAAAAAAAAAACGAAGGCTGGTGGCATGCACTTGTAATCCCATTGCTGGGGTGGTAAAACAGGCTAATCTCTTGGGCTCCTGTTCATTCTACATAGCTTATTTGGTAAGTTCCAGGCTAATAAGAAACTTTGACTTTAAGAACATCAAAGTGGAGGGGAACATCAGTCAGGATTGTTCTTTGGGCTTCACAAGTACACACATGCATGTGCATATGCATGCACAGACACTTATACACACACGCATGCATGCATGCACATACAAGTGAAAGCAAAAATAATAACTTGATCTCTGACCCTGCAGTGGAGCTAAGCAGAAACCCACAAACCAATGATTTCCAGTGTTCCCCAGATACTGAGGAATGATCAGAGGAAAAAAAATCATGAAAAAAAATAACTTGGGTTTAAGACAAAATTGTGGCCAACTAAATGATTTTATACACAGTGCCTTAAATGGCATTGATAATTTCAGATATGCTTTTTTCTTTCTTTCATGTATGCCTGTATGGGGGTGTGTGGATGTATATATTGTTTATATGGGTTTGCATGAGGTAGAGAAATTTTGTTAGGTAGCTTAGAATAAGACAGAATGGAAAGGCTGCTGGGAAAGTCTTGAAGGTTTTATGCTACAGAAGTTGGCACGAACCCCCAGTGAGATAAGGACCCAACTGCCCTCAACCCTTTGCTTACAAATAGATATGGATATGAACTCTTCAGATGCAAATGAATTAAATTCCTCAGTTCTGCCCCAAGGTCTGACCTAGTGGATGGGCCCCATAACAGACCAATCAGGTTCGCAGAAACTAGAACTCACCCATGAGGAAAAGTCATTTTTCCCAGGCTCACCCAAGTTTACAAATACCCTTGACCTTGTCAGCCAGCAGACGACTCTTTTGCCCCTCATGGATTCCATGTCTGTGAGTTCCTTTCAGCTGCCTTTCCCCTTAGACTCCAAGTCTGAGTTCTGTTCTTTCTCTCCGCTGATAAAATCTGCCTTAATCTAAATCTATATGTGTTCTGGTTTCAATCTTCAACTCCCGAACACAAGAACCTGGATATAAAACCCCCGCAGAAAGAACATGTGAGTTGATCTATGTGTACAAATGCACCTGAGTATGTTTGTGCCTGTGGAAGCCCAAAAGTGACATCAGGAATCATTCTTTTATCTTACTGTCGCAGGGTCTCTAATAAAACCCAAGGCTAAAATTTCAGTCTGTCACTACTGCCCGCTCAAGACTTTTATGAGAGATCATGTTATCTGGATTTAGGTCCTTTTGCTTGTGAAACAAGGACTTTAACCCCTCAGTCATCTCTCCAGCCCCCAATTTCAGGTAACTTTATAAGGCCAAGTGGAGGCTGTCATGGGAAAAGGGTCTCTTATGGTCCTTAAGTTTTACCAGCTCTTCCTGGAAGAAGTCTAATGTGTGCTATAGATTTCAGACACATTAATGTTATTCTGGCACAAAATCAATGCAAGAAACACCTGCACTTGGTTTCACCCAACTGCTCAAAGGCAATCTCCCTCTCCACCCCCAGAACAGGCAGTCCTAGGCATATAAGTGGGTCGCATTCCAAAAATGCACTTGTAAGTTCAGAAAACACTTTCCCACAGGAGTAATATTAGAAAAGAAGGCTGGTCTCTCTGCCAAAACACAAGACCTGATTTAGAACACTCTGAAATAGCCTCTCAGATGGCTGCATGGACCTTCATGGGAAACAGGACTGAGATCCACCCAATTTGATACTGGGGATTATGGGAGCATGGCGACTTCTTAGACAGGCTAGGCTGCGACAGCACTGGGAACATAGAGGACTTGGTCCTTCTTCTTCCCCAAACACACACACACACACACACACACACACACACACACACACACACACACACACACGGTTGCCACAAGACACCAAAGATATGACACAGGATATGAACTCTAATGAATCCTGGCCTCCATGTCTCATGCAGGCGGGAACCCTTGATTTGAAGTTGTATAGATCAAAACCCAAAAATCAGGAGTATCTGCACTGCAACTTCTGGATAGAGCTCACCTACGTTATGGAAGCATTATACTATCTGTAACTTCAACTTCAAAGCAACTGGTGGAGTATGCTCCACTGTGGTATAATTACAATAATTATGTTGGGTGAATGTGGAATAAATATAGTAAGTTACATTTCTGCTGATAAAGTACCATCAATTTTCCTTGGATATGAATTGGTTGGCTGTGTAACATCAGGCTGACTTCTTTGGGCCTCACTTTATTCATTTGTAAACTTTTGGGGATAGGGAGGAGTTCATATACAATTTAACAGAGACCTTTCTAAATCTAATACTCTAGAATTTAGCAAAAATTGCTCCCTCTGTTCCCTCGGCATTGATGTATTGAAATTTCATCTCATTTTGGCCCCTAAGGTACACTAAGAAGAACAAAGACTGGTATGTTTCCATTCTGTTTCATTCTAGTAAAATTACATTTTATTTCATTTCATTCTTCCCTACCACAAACTTCAGTTGGGCAATAGCCCTATAGTCAACAAGTCAACAAGACATTTTTTTTAGCATGCAACGAGTCAAATATACATTGTCAAATAATAATATTCATAAAACAACACTTTATCAGAGTTTTGACATGGAAATTAAAAAGAGAACAAAAAGAAATTAACCTAAGAGAACGTGAAATTTTTCTAGAAAGGAACTTTTCAGAGGAATGTATACATTTCATGTTAACAAGTACTCTCATAGACTTGAATGTATTGCAGATGAAAAAACATATTATTTCTTTAACAAGACTTTTCATGCCTAGAAAAAAAGTAATGATGAAATATTATTGGAACCCATATGGTTTTGGAATAACAGCATCTGATGGAGTTTCAGATGCCCAGAGCTGGCCTTAGGAACTCAAGAAGGCCTTGTTAGGAGCTTAGGAGAAGGCTCAGTCAGTAAGTGCTTGCTGTGTAAGCATGAGGACTTGAGTTCCCTTCCTAAAACCCACATTAAAAAAATATCTAAGTGTTATGATGAGCTCTTGCTGCTCCAGAACTGGGGAGACAGAGACTGGTAAACCCCTAGGGCTCATTAGCCAACCAGCTATTCAGGTAGGTAGCATCCTGAGGAAACACAAAGCAGACCTTGCTCTGGCCTCTACATGCAAGAAGATAACATGCACACAGGCACACAAGAAAGACCTACTTAGCCTTGAAAAGCAAACACAGGCCAAAAAATCTAATGGAAAATTCTCAAATGCTTTACAGCAAAAATTCTCACCCACTGCCCATACATCTTTTTTCTAGCCAACAACCTAAGAATACAGGGGAATTGTTTTAGCAGGGACAGTAAGGAAATCTTGTTCTAAAACATCGATCATTTCCCATCTCAGAATCAACACTAATAATAATATTAGATGATTATTAATCTAAATAATAGTGTGCAGAGCTCCTCTTGTGTCAAATAACATGCCCACTGCTATCATACATAAGCAGCATTGCCTCTAAAAACATTAACAACTTTCAGTGGAAAGAAAAAAAAGGATGATCTCCAACTCAGAGACACAAGGGTACGTGTCATTCGAATAGCAAAGTGTGCCAATGCCCCACAGGGCCTGAACCTTGAATGTGTGTTCAGTCATATCCTCCTGGCCTTAGAAAGTCTCTCAAGAGGTTGAGCAGAAGGCTCTGTCACAAAGTACCCACTGTATAGAGAGGAAGACCTGAACTCAGATCTCCTCACCTATGTAAAAGCCGGGCATGGTCCTGCACATCTATAACGCTAGCACTATGGGGAGTGGAGATAGGTGGATCTTGGAAGTTCACTGGCTGGTCAGTCTAGACAATTGGTGAGCTATGGGTTCACATTGAAACTCTGTCTCCAAAGGTAAGGTGGCAAGCAGTAATGGAAGACAACAGACTTCAACCCTAGACATCATACACATGAATGCACAAGTACACACTTTCTCCCCTCTTTTCTCCTCTCTCTCTCTCTCTCCCTTTCTCTCTCTTTCTCTCTCTCTCTCTCACTCTCTCACACACACACACAACCGTATATTGCTTTCATGAAAGAATCTCATTTGATTAACTATGTATAACTGAGCTAATTTTAGCACTTCATTTCATACTATTGAATTAGCAGAGATAACACCCTTTTATCCTGATTCAGTTCCTGACTCCATTTTTATGCCTACTCAGGCATTTTTCAGCTACAACTATCCTTCTTTCAATATGTACGTCTCTTTCCAGCACTATTCAAGGGTTATCATGACTCTGACCATAATCCAGATAGATAACTGAAAAATTCCAGGATGTATAATCTAAACAATTTCTGCATGTAACCAGAACATCTGCAAAACAACTACTATAACAAGGTCTCTCTGGCCTAAATATGACTCACATATTGTGATTTTTATGTTTTTTTCTCCTTTATGATATTCCTCAGGTTCAGCACCAAGAGACTTCTGAGGCACAAGCCACTCTCAGTCATGCATTAAATTAATAAAGGACTCCTTTTCCTCTTCATTGGCTTACAGCATGGTGATCTGATTTTTTAGCATAAATATAACAGTATCATTATCTACTACCTGAGGAATTAAATTTAGGACCACTCTATGGGTTATGACTGACAATTTGTAAAGCCCTGTACATTGATATTTATTTCAGAGCAACTAATTGATCATTTAGTCTCATAAATACCTTTTCTTCTAGAATTTGTGGACATGGTCCAGAACCTAGTCCACAAAGAGACATAGTACGTTTGGTGAATGAACAATAAATGGATGAGGGGAGGTTGTTCTGAACTATTTTTGTAACCTTTCAACACCCATCTAACTCTTTGTCCTTACTGCCATAATTAATTTTAAAAACTATGACGGTTGGGTCATGCATGAATTTTCCAGTCACTAATCATAACTACATCCCTGCAATAATGAACCTATACTTTAAGCAGAAATTGTCAAATGAAAAACGTTTCTACTAATTAAATAGTTAAGAGGAAATAGAAGGAAACTACTGTGAGCTTGAGTTATTGGGGGCACTTTCAAATTTCATTTATTGTTGTTCCTGGTGAATATCTCATCGCTCTTCCCACTGTAAATTAGTTGGAGCTTACGTGACCATGACTGAGACACATTTAGAACATCCTGTGTAAGGGTGTCAGGGAGATGCCAGTCTGTCATCTGAACCTCCCCATGGTAACCTGCCAGTTCACCTTTATTCTTTCAACACCTCAGCTCTTCCAGCGTGTGAGCCCTTGGGCCGAGGTTATGATGGGGAAAATGATTACCAACCACATTCATTTATCATTTATATCCCAGGCCTGGACATGACACTCCAGTGCATGAGACAGGAAGGGACTCTGGGACTAGGTGTCAGGACCTTCAGTCCTGTTTCAACAAAAGTCACATGGGTCCATTTATCACACGCAATTGAATGGAAAAATACACATTACTAAAGAGTAAGTCTGAAAAGAACAGCCGCTATTCCATGTCTACCATTCACCAAACATGGTGAAGGAAAACCACCTAAATTTGAGTGTGTGATACACGCCTGTGATTACAACCCTTAGAAGATGGAGGCGAGAGGATTCTGAGTTCAAGGCCACTGTCTTGGCTACATATTCGATTTCTGTAATAGACACTTGACCCAAACAATTTAGGGGAATAGGAGGATGTTTATTCCAGTTTACTATTTCAGATTAGATTTTACTGTAGCCAGAGAATGACCAAAAGGATCCCAGGAGTCTGACTGCACCATCTCCACAGCAAGAGCACAGTGTGCAAGGACCAACGCTGCTTTCTAGCTCGCAGCACCAACGCTGCTTTCTAGCTCGCGGCTCGCCAACCAGTTCTCTCCTATCCACTGCCCGGGAGACGAGGCCATCCACTATGTGTAGCACCTTCTCATGTCAACTGTGTAACGAACACAGCGTCCTGCAGACCTGCTCAGAGGTCTCTTTAACCAAATGGGTTCTCATTGGTGTGCCCAGAGGTCCACCTCAGGGGTCAAGTTGGCGGCTGAAGCCAGCTGATACAGCCACTCTGTGCTAAACGAAACCTGTCAAGAAGAAGGAAGCAAGGGAGGGAGGGAAGGAAAAAAAAGAGAGAGAAAGAAGGAAGGAAAGACAGAAAAGAAAGGAAGGAAGGGAGGAAAGACAGAAAGGAAGGAAGGAAGGAAGGAAGGAAGGAAGGAAGGAAGGAAGGAAGGAAGGAAGGAAGGAAGGAAGGAAGGAAGGAAGGAAGGAAAATAAGAAAGCCTCCTAATAATCGTTTTGAAATTTTGCATAATGTAGGAGAACCTGACTGTCTGGTTTTCACCAGCCTGTTGGGACACAAATACTCCATACCTTGATTTCCTTCATGTCAATGCAGCTAGTAGTAATAGAACCAATCTCATAGAGTTTTCCTAACACAAAACCTTTGGATGGAGTCTGATTTGAGCTGAAAAGATGACTCAGCAGTTAAAGTACTCGTCATACTGTCAAGAGACACATGCAGATCCCATGTAAAACCCTGGACAGGCATGATGACCCACCTGTAATTCTAGCCCTGAAACGCAGAGACTAGGAATTCCTAGAGCAAGTTGGCTAGCCTGACTAACCTATCAATGATCACTGAGTGTGATTGGAAGCCTTTCTTCAAAAGAATAAGGAAGAAGAGCAATAGAGGATGATTCCTGACATCAGTCTTAGGCCTGCATACACATGTGCACACACACACACACACACACACACACACACACACACACACACGGAAAGAAAGACCGGAACTTACCCATTTAGTAGGTATTTGATAAATTGTGTCTGTTTTACCATGATTATCACACCTAGAAGCTGTTATAGATGTGATTCTTTTCCTCCCACACTTAGACATTTGAAGTAACAATATGTCTTGAAAATAAATGGCTACTCACAGCAAGTAAGTGAATAGGAATATCCGAAATTGGCTTCTGGAACAGAGAAAGATATTCGTGGAAAAACTGGTGACATTCGAATAAAACCTGCATAAGCGCCAATATCAAGTTCTTACTTTGAACAAACTCACAAAGTTACATAAAATGTTAATGTAGAGCAAACTGAGTGAAGAGCATGCGGGAACTCTCTGTACCATTTTGTAGGATTTTACTCAATCTAAAAATGATTCCCAAAGGAAAGCGTTATAGTTTAAAGAGCCACATGTCTTTGCTTAGCATGAGGAGCTGTGAGGCTGTATTAGAGACCATGGAAAATGTGCCTTGTCTTCAGGTAATGTATCATCTCAAAGCGTGGCTAGGGCAGCATATATCATACTATATAAGCAGGGCAGGATCTCATAAACATCCAACCAGAAGTGGAAACACATGCTTGTCAGTCTTATATGGAAGACCAGCTACATAAATACATGTTCTCTTTTTTTTCTCCGTGATTAAGTCCTTTGGTTTATTCCCATAGTTCCATGCTTTCTGCCTTTCCTGTGCTGACTCCACCATTTGGTATTTCAGAGGTAGAATCCCCCATCCCCCAACACACACATCTCAAATTCAAAGTACTGATTCCTGAATAATATAAACACAGTTTTTTTTTAATTTTTTATTATTTATTCAATTGTGCATGTGTGTGTGTGTGTGTGTGTGTGTGTGTGTGTGCGTGCATGTAGAACCACGGACAAATTCGGGAATCATCATGGGCCGAGTCTCGTCTCCACCTCCTCTCGGCATCTATACGTGGGGTCTAGGATCCAAACTCAGGACCTTCTGCCTGCAAGGCAGAGGCTTAACCCCTGAGCCACCTCTCCAGCCCAAGTTTTTTTTTTAATTTATGAAGATTTTAAGTTTTAGCAGGCTGAGGGGTGCAGGGGAAAATCACCCCGTCCCTGGAATCTAGTAAAAATGAAGGCTAGGTGTTTACTTTTTTGAGCAAATTATTTGAGCCTCTTATTTCTTTATTGCAAGAGTGAAAGGGCAGTGAGTTTGCCAGATTTTAGAATGCTCAAATGAGATGAAGTCATGCATGCCCTTGAAATAGAAGCAGCAGGTTTTACTTTTGTGGTTATTAGAATCTATGCACTGGGTGTTCTCCCTGACAGCTATAGTAGTACTATTTACATTTCATGTAATTCACTATTCTAACATCTTAACTCAGAGAGACTTAAGACTGCCTGGCCATGCAGGGGATAGCAGACCCCCAGTGAGAGGACCTTGAAGGGAGTTCCCATATCAGAAAGCCCTCCCTTTCCAGATTTGTTAGACTGATGCAGCCTCCAGAAGGGAGTCCTTATGAATCTTGTAAGTTTTAGGAAGTTTCTGAGCCTTGTGAATTTTATTTACTTTTCTGAGCTTTGGAAATTTCGTTTACTTCCTGAGGGATGGGATCTGTCATGGATGAGGGGTTAATGCAGAAGTTGTGAAGTCTGGGGCTGGAGAGGTGGCTCAGGGGTTAAGCCTCCGCCTTGCAGGCGGAAGGTCCCGAATTCGGATCCCAGATCCCACGTATAGACGCCAGACGGAAGCGGGGGCGGCCTGTGCTTCTGGTCCTGGTAGGGCGGAGCCTGTGAATCCCAGGGCAGAAGGAGGTGGAGGCGTCCATGGTGGTTCGCGAATTCGTCCGTGGTTCTACACACACATACACACACACACAGACACACGCACACATGCACATACACACAGTTGAATAAATAATAATAATAATAAAAAAAGAAGTTGTGAAGTCAGTCTCACTGAGATTAAATCCTGGTCCTTATACCCACCAGTTTGCTCCCTGTGAGGTGCTGGGAAATCTATTTAACTGTTCCACATCCTCTTCATCATCTGTAAGACATAAATAATAGCATTATTGAGTGATTTCTCCATTTGTGAACTAACATCTATTCACTCTAGATAGAGCACAGGAGCAATGAAATCCAAGTTTAGCTTGGTGAACTAGTGAGTTTATTTGGAGTTATTGCGGGAATATGGGTAACTCAAAGGCTGCTACATCACCAGAAAGCTTATCTAGCATAGGATTCATACTAATGAAACCTGCATTCCAGAGCTTCTAGCACAACTTTAAGAGAGTTCATCTACCACAGGATCTCCTCTCTAGCACTTACTATTGCTGACACAACCTTAAGGAGAGGACTTGTGAATCTTGTAAGTTTCAGGAGGTGTCTGAGCCTTGTGAGTTTCATTTATTTCCTGAACTTTGTAACTTTCATTCACTCCCAGAGAGAATGTTTCAGTTCTGAGGAAATAGCTACACAACAAGCACCTACCACACATCGCTATTTTATGAGGAATTAACATACTTGAAGTCCTTATGATAGTGGGTATTACTTAACTACTGCCAACAAATAGCAGTTATCATGATTAAATCTTGTTCAACAGCCATCTCTGTTTTTTCCCAGATATTGATCTTCGTGTTGTTTGGATGCAGGGTGAGCTAAGAAAAGAGAATCTTCCCTCTAGCATTGAGGCAAAAACTGTAATTCATATAAACCAGTCATAATAATCCCTTCTCCTGGTTTAGCTCAAGCACAAATGTGCAAATGAAGCACAGCTGTGATAGTTACTCTTTTCTGCTGCTGTGAGAGAGCACCCAAAGTCAAACAACTTAAGGGAGAAAAGGAGATTTACTCAGCTTACGGTTCCAGAGGGGAGATAACAGTCTTTCCTGGCTGACCGCCTGGCAGGCCCGGGTGGGAGGCAGGCTAAGTCACACCCATCCAGGAGGCTGAGAGCTGCAAGAACAGACCTCTCCCGGAAGTAAGGTGGGGCTAACCTCCTGTGACTGCCTTCCTCCAGCAAGGCTCCACCTCCTAAAGGTGCCATGACCTTCTCAAACGTATGAGACTGTAGGGAGCACATTTCAAACCATGACAGTAGCAAATGGGACAACATAATAGAAACCAATAGAAGCCCCCACTTTGGGGAAGCTATTTTTCTTAAGTATAACTAAAAAGGTGGAGCTATGGCGATGGGTCAGTGGTTAAAACCCTTGCTTCATAAGCAAAAGGACCTGAGTTCAGTTGCCCAGATTCCATGGAAAAACGCCAGACAAGTGTGGTGGCCTGTCTCAAATGCTTACAGTGAGGCAGGGCCTGGGAATCTCCAGGGCAAGTCAGCTGCCAAGACAAGCCCTAATGGTATGTTCTGGGCTTTTCTAGAGACCCAGGTCACAATAATGAGGTAGAAGAACAATTGAGGATGATTTCTGATCTCACTCTTGGGCCTCCACAGACATACACTCTAGTGCACTCATATACATACACACACACATACACATAGCCACATGTAACACACACACACAGACACACACACACACACATTAAAAAAAAAAAAAGAAAAAAGAAAAGGTATGCACATGAGCACAGGGAAAATATTTTACTTCCTGGAATGAAAAGGATAGGATGGTGGCCATCACATGGCTGTGAAAGAGGCCAGAAGATCCGCATGCAGGCTACCTCAGAGCGGGTGAAAGAGGCCAAGAGCCCAGCCATCAGTGCGCTGTCGGGCCGTCTACCTCTGGGCTTTTCTATTAGGTGAGCTGGAACATCTTTAGTTAAGTTTGTTTTCACTTGCCTTTGAATCAACCTGATGAATACTAGAGGTCCCAGAGAGTGAGAGATAGGACTTCCTGTATTATGGATGAGCAAAGTGAGTTTCAAAGAATTTAAACTAAATTTCCCAAGGGGTTATAGAGCTGGTAAGGTGCTCAGAGTGAAAAGGGAGCGAATAAAAGACATTTTGATTTCTCCTCACGTTCCACTATTTCTTGAACATTGTTTGCTCAGAAGTATTCACCCTCACAGAAGCTGTGGCACTTCCTGCCAGTAGGGCTTGGAACAGCTTCAGGTGGGCAGGACTAGGCAAACACCTGCCCAGATGCAAGACAGTAAAATGTTTGCCTTTCTAAGTGTTCAGGGACAGGTCAGCCACCAGCAAACTCAGGGGCAAAGCTCCAGGAGGAGAGAACGCTTCCAAGAAGGCTGAGTTGAGAATTTTGTTTCTCACATATTTGAAAGATCAGAGTCCACAAGCTTTTAGAATAATTAATTATTAAAAACAATACCACTCTGAAGAGATTCTTGTTTTGATGCCAACATTTCTTTGGAACAAGACAGAGTGGGAGAGGAAAGAAAGAATTTCTAAGGGGAAGCATTTTCCTTCGTTTTTCAGGTTCTCTCTCTCTCTCTCTCTCTCTCTCTCTCTCTCTCTCTCTCTCCTTCCCTCCTTCTCCATCTTTACCTTCAGAAAAGCTTGATGTTCTAAGCTTACTTCCCACTATTTATTTAGGTAGTTACTCATTCTTTCATCCCCCCCATTCCACAAACATATTTACTAGACAACAGCTATAGGCTTCAGCTGATGGATAGAAACCAAATATAATAATAGTATTGCACTTGAGATAGATTAGATAGATAGACATAGATGATACAGATATATTGATGTTCTAAACCATGTTTCAGTGAAGCATCATTTCTACCACTGTAACTGTGGAAAAGAAATGTCACAGAGGTCAAAACAATTTTCCACAGGGTTGTGTAACTAGCAATGCACAAAGATAGGTCTGATTATGAGTCATTCTTACCACAAAAGCTGAGCTTTTTTCCATGGCTTGAGATCAGGGAGCACCACTGTCAGAAGAAAGACTTGTTGGAAATGCTGGGTTTGGACAGAAGTCCACTTGCTCTTCTGTTATGTGATAAAAGACTCTGACATGAGCAGCTTAAGGGAGAAAGAGTTTATTATTTTAGCCTAGGGTTCCAGAGAAGATACTGCTCACCATGGCTTGAAATACATTGTGGCAATGGAAAGAGGAAGGCAGCTATTACATTTGCAGCCAGATTTAAAGAAGCAAAGAGCGAGTGAGCAGGATTCAGGACCAAGTCATCGCACCTCAGGGCCTAACCCCAGTAATGTACCTCCTCCAACAAGGCTCCGCCTCTTATAGGTTCCAGAAGTTTCCCAAACAGCGCCCCCAGCTGGGGACCAAGTGTTCAAACTCATGAGCCTGTGTGGCAAACATTTCCCTTTCAAACCAGGACAGAGAGATCTGAGAAAGGAATGAAGGTTAGACAGAGATCCCATCTAGCCCAGCCGCTGCTGGCGGGAGTGAGAAAGATAAAGGGAAAACTGGAAAAGACAGGCAAGGAGCAAGGGAATAGAATTCCAGAGCCAATGGCAAAGCCCCTATGATCGGGACCTCGAGTGTTTAAGACCCACCTCAGCTGCCCCGACTCTAGCTTACATTGTCAGTGGAAACTTTTCACATTCTGCCCTAACCGTATAACGCATCCTGTCGCACAGAAACTACCTGAGTCTGCAGAGGGAGGTGAATGAAGCATGTGCAGAAAATCCCCTTCTCGCCCTTCTCTGTGCGTCTGCAGAACTAGGTGAAAGCAATACCTGCCTGCATAGTCTGCTTCTGTAACAGCTACTGGCTTGCTTCTGTTTTCCTGCAGGAGTATAAGAACCTACTCAGCCTGCCATTCAGGGCCACAATCGTTTTATAGGGAGACCTGGGCTATGGTCCCACCAGTGGATTAAGCTTCTTTTCCTCATCCATTCCTGCCAGTGTGTCTGTTCTTACGGAGAAATTCTTGTCACAAAAAGACCAGCAGAACTGTGCAAAGACATTTAGAACTGACTTAGGGTGAAAGCACTGTGGGTTGTTGTCATACAGGGCAGATGAACCCATTTTTCTGAGAGACATAGAGAACGAAGAAGATCACACTACTAGTAGCTCAGGAACCCAAGAGATTCCAGAGACTTGAGTCTTTTGGTCAATGCTCATTGCATTTGCAATATTTCTTGGGGGAAAAAATTAGGGCATTTGCATTCTAGAGGTTTGGAGGTTCCACTTTTAAGGCGTAATGGATAATCAGGAACTAAATAATTACTGTCCTTTTTAGATGTCTATTCATAATCTCCATTCCCCCGCGCCCCTGAGTTTCATTTCTCTTCATACCTATTACTTCTCTTCTTTGTCAAGTCTCCCTGGCCTTTGTTGGAATTTGAGCTACTCCCCCATCCCAAAATATCAGCTGCAGACCATGAAGGTTTAGTAGGATTATGGCCAATTTTTAAAAAAATTACCTAACTGTATCTCTGCAACTTCCTGTAACTATTAGCCTTTGCTTTTATAATACAAGAGAAGGCAAATGTTATTTTTAAAACTATCAATCCCACAAATATTGAAGGAGGAGCTGTGGCTTGGCAGGAGTCCTGTGAAAGGATCCAGGGGTTTTATTGAAGTCAAGCTCACTGTGAGCCAAGATCATGACACAGCGGCTAGAAAACAAAACAAAACAAAACAAAATCCTAGCAGATAATTGGAAGCCGTGGCCTCCCAGCGCTCGGCATGGCCTCATCTGCAACATAAGCCTCATGTTATTGGAGAAAATAACAAGCTAGCAAGTGTTTGCTGCTGGGAATCCAAATAGAGAAGCCTCCAAATCAAGTGACATGGGGAACCATTTGGAGAAAATGGGCATTCTTACTTTGAGTTTCCTGGAAAAGCCAGAGTGGCTTCATGGCTATCTTCTAGATTGCGGGAAGATGGCCTGTTTTAAAAACAGTGTCTTCTCAGCTACTGTCAGTGTAGAAGGGAGGAGAAGTATCTTTGAGAGTGATGGGGAAAAGTTACCCACGTTATCATGAAAGAGGGATTTGAGTATTTGGATTTAAACAGTAGGTGGCCTTGTACAGTGAAGAAATCTACTTGATGAGAACCCCTCAGGAACAGTCTGTCTGGCAGCCCACCTCAGAAGGATGTTTGGACCAGACCACCAGAAGAAACACTGTAGATCCAGAGTTCCTCTCTTCCTGGACTACATTCATCATTGTTGACAACTAGTCAGGTATAGACATCTGGAACAAAGACAGGAAAGGTTGATGCCGGTGAACCCTAAGAGGATGAGAAGGAACACTGCCAAAAGCAGGGGCTTGGATAGTAGAATAGAGGTTCCTGACACTCAGAATGAAGAACCAAAGCAACAACTACATAGCAGTCAGTAGCAGAGAGGCTGGAACCGAGATAACAGCACAGAAGAAAGGGGCAGTTACGCGGCTCAGCAGGTAGAGGAACCCCTCGCTCATCTGGCAACCCAAGTTATTTTATCTGGAAGTCCACATAATAATCCAAAAGTGGGGGCTGGAGAGATGGCTCAGGGGTTAAGCCTCTGCCTTGCAGGCCAAGGGTCCTGAGTTCGGATCCTGGATCCCACGTATAGACGCCGGGTGGAAGTGGGGGCGGCCTGCGCTTCTGGTCCTGGTGGGCAGAGCCTGTGAATCCCAGGGCAGAATAAACAAGAAGGAGATGGAGGCGGTCCATGGTGGTTCCTGAATTTGCCCGTGGTTCTACACACACACACACACACACATACATACATACACACACGCACAATTGAATTTAAAAAAATAGTCCAAAAGTGGTCCTTGGATTTGCACACAAGATGTCTATATAGCATCTCTCTCTCTCTAATTAATTAATTAATTAATTAATTATTAAAAGTAAAAATACTGCAGCCTCTATCATCCTGGATCCACAGCTGGGGGAGGAGACATCTCCTTTCTGTAGGATTAGGGGAAGAGAATCTATAGGAAGTGTGTGAGTGCACAGGCTGGCAGTCCGGGCCCCTGGAAAGCTTAACTCTCCTCATAGACACATATAGATACTTGAAAATTGCACAAATCAGCTCTGCTTTGGAACAAGTTCTCAGAGCCTTTCCCCATGAGTAACCTACGCTACTGTAGTTAGGAGCCATTGAGAATGAGCTAATGCCTGGGAGGGAACTGCCATATGTGTTGGAAACCCTTGCATAATCCCATCTTTGGAATTCCACAGCCACGCTATTGGACTGACTTGAAGAATGACAACCTTGGGAACCTACCTTGGTCCAGAAGGGCGATGGAGGCTTAATTAAGCACACCGGATTTCCTGCACTATAGGGAATAATGTTATGAAAAAAGGGGAAATGGAAAATGTAGCTTTCATGAACAATGAAAGCGGGGTAGAATTCTTTGGAGGACTAATGCATGATAAGTATTGTATGGATTGCAGCCAATATCAGGACTAAGGAGAGATACAAGTAACTTACCAGGCCTTCTCCTGAATTCATCATTGGTGCCCTATTTGGGTGATCCAATGTTTGCTCATGTCTCTTTAGGAAAATTCACAAAAACGAGGACACAAAAAGATTGAACAGATAGATCACCAGTCAAGATCTTGAACTGGTAATAAAATGTCTCTCAACAAAGGAAAGCTTGAGGCTAAGTGACTTCACTGTTGAATTCTAAAAGTCTTTCAAACAAGAACTAATGCCAATCCATCTAAAAGTATTCTAGAGACATAACAGAGAAACCTTGCTAATTCATTCTATGAGGGCAGTACTACCTTATAGGAAAAATAAAGAAAAATATAGACTAAAATCCCTGATGCATAAAATTTTAACATTCTCAACAAAACACTAACTGAATTCAGTAGCACATAAGCAAAAAATATTTATTATGATCAATCTGATATTGTCCCCAGAGTGTAAGGATGGTTTAACACATGCAAGGTAATAAACATCATCATCAGGATGAAGGATAAAAATCATATGATATCCATTTCAGTTTCTGGTCATGACAGGGCTGTTGCACCTGAGAACTCTCTACAGTGATGTCCACTTCCACGGGACATGCACGGTATTGATCTATCAACATTTCACCATGGATGAAGAAAAATCTTAGGAAATACTTAAACTCTCTGAGAGACTATTGAAGTGTAATGCCAGCCAGAGGAAGGAGAACTTCTATATTCAACAATTTACCCACAGATAAATCATCCATGTCCCAACAAGTACTCAGGCGCTTGCCAGTACAAACATCCCAGATGAAACCTAGTGGACCACATATGGCAAAAGATGTGAAATTAGGAGGGAGACTGGTCAGAAAGGAGAAAGTATGAAGTGGGACAGGAACAGGGATGAGATTGGGTAGTAAGACATAAAAACACATAAATTCATTGTATTCACATATGGAAGTGTCAAAGAAAAAAATTTTAAAAAGAACAAAAAATAAAATCTATGATAATCTGAAAAGACATTTAAAAAATTGAGACATTTATTTCACAGTTGGGGAGGCTGAGACGTCCAAAGGAACATCATCATTATGGGTTCTAATGCAAGTTCTCTTCCTGGCCTTCTGTCAATGTGTGTGTGTGTGTGTGTGTGAGAGAGAGAGAGAGAGAGAGAGAGAGAGAGAGAGAGAGAGAGAGATAGAGAGAGAGAGAGAGAGAGAGAGAGAACATCACTTCTTTGGTTTCTTCTTCTAAGAACACTAATTGCATGTGGTATGAAGTAGGAGGTAGTATGGTTGGAAAGCAGGAATGGTGGTGGAAAGATGGGGACAGAAGTGAGGAGGAGATATGGAAAACCCACTTACAAACCTTCTCCTTTGTAAGCAAATGAAAATGTAATAAAAAGAGCAAAGGGAGGTATCCTGCATGGATGCATGATGCTGCTTCCAGAATGCATAGGTTATTAAATGGGAATCCCAGTGTCAGATGTGAGATACCTTCCTATTAGTTGCTTACAATGGAGGTCACAGAGCCCCCCATTCCCCACCACTCCTCCCCCCAAAAACAATTCAGGCTATTGCCATTGCCCTTGCTCTTACTGCCTGACAGAAGTGGATTGTGAGACCCTATTGCTGGAAACACCATCTCCTCAAAGGTTCAGGGAACACCACGGAAGAAAGGGTGCCTGGAACAAAAGAACCAGAGGATGGGAAGAAGTGCTATGAGATGCTGTCTGCCAGATATGGGGAGGAGTTCTGTAGAGTGCTGTCTCTCAAACATGATGCTGCTGTTACACGCATGAAATCACAGCAAATGTGGTTTCTTGAACCAACCAGAATTGTCAATGTTTCATCACAGATGGGACTGCGGCTTGGGAGGACCCATCCTTTCAGAAGGAGCCAGAGGCTATCAGGAAAGGTGGAGTTATTTTTTTTCAGTAGTTTAGCCACTGACAAGTTGTTAATATTATATTAGATAACCTTCTTCCTGTGCTCATGCAAAAAACCCTAATTAAACTCAACAGGTGACAAAATGACAGGAAAGTAGGAGGGGAACTAACTGGGAAAAAAGGATTCCGTAGGAGTGGGAAGGAGAAGGAGAAGGTAACAGGAGTGTATGTAATCAAAATGCATTGTATACATGTATAAGAATAAATGAACAATAGCTCCATCAGTGGACGTGACCTCATCTAAACTTACTTCAGAGCAGCCAGACTTCGGATATCACATCCTTCAGAGTTTCAGCAAATGAAATTGGGGAGGATCTGCACTCCGTATTCTCTGCAATAGGCAGAGACATTGTGTTCTCTATGTCTGTCAGGAAGAGTGTTCTAGTTTTTATTTCTCTATGATTTCATTTACATGACTGGGCCAAGGACAGTGACTAGGTAGTACAAGTGTCTCTGCTTCTCTCTCTCTCTCTCTCTCTCTCTCTCTCTCTCTCTCTCTCACACACACACACACACACACACACACCCCTGGGGATAACCCAAAACCTTCCTACCTGCAGACTCTTGTGCAGAGATATCCAAGGCACAGCATGGAGATCCAAAGCTTGGATGATAAAAACAAAACTAAGAGTTAGTGAGATGGCTGAGGGGTTAAATCCTTTGCCTCACAAACAGAAGGACTTGGGTTCAGATCCCCAGATCCCATGTAAAAATGTCAGGCAGAAATTAGTGGTGGTCTGCAATTCCACTAATTGGGTGGAAGCCTAGAAACTCCAAGGAGGTAGAACAATTCAGGATGATTCTCAAATGTCACCCCTGAGCCTTCACAGGCACACACTTGATTGCCCTCTGGTACAAATATACACACACGCAAATACAAAAAAACTAAGACTAATTGGTAGATGGTGATGTTGATGATGATGTTAACCTTTATTGAGCGCATGGCCTATGTTTGCAGGACCCGTTCAGAGTACTTCACGGCCAACCCTGTAGAGCTCACTAGATCCCCATGAAAGTGGTATCGTCAAGCAGAAACTGAGGTCCCTGAAGGTCAATTTGTCTGAGGTTACAGAATCAGCGAGGGGTCAGAACTGGAGAGCATGCACCAGACTCCTGGGTAGTCAGAGACCAAATCTACATCATCAGTGCTCCAGCCGCCTCCCTCCTCCAGAGAGTCACGGGCCTGGGCTCTCTCCTTCCTTATCTAACACCATTTACAGGCCCTTCCGATGTGGATTTCTCTCTTTCTCTGTCTCTCTCTGTCTGTCTCTCTCTCTCTAACAGGATTATGCCTGGGCTTGAGATGAAACTCCTGACTAGCTAGAGGCTTGAAGTTGCTTTCGTGAGACCATGGCCAAATTTGTAGAAGTGTCCAAGGCCCTCACTCCACATCTTGTCCTTGGAATACAGCACTGCTATTTCTTCTAAAAATACACACAGTAAAAAATGAGGGAAAATAATTTAATGCTTTATTTTATAAAATTAAGTAATCAAATTCCTCCTCGAAGGAGAACATGGACTTCTAAATAGTCTCCAGACTATTTTTAGCCTTCTAAAAGTGCTCTACACAATCTCTTGACATTTCCTAATTTTGCTATGTGAATATTTAAGATAGGAAGTTGCTTTTTATCATATTTTCGTTCTCTTCATTGATTCACTTCAAAGATATATTTGATTCTTTGGACTGCCAAATATGATCTTAGAGATTTTTTTCTTTTTAAATAATGCTTGAATTATGTTTAAATCTTCAGATAACTAATTGTATTAAAATGTTCAACATATTATAAATGCGAAATTATAAACTATGAAGTCTTTTCAAAGTAGGAAACAAGACATTTTATTTAGAAATTGAAATATACGTGAGCACAGAGAAGAAAGGAACAAGGAAAAATAGAAAACATCTCATGTTAACATGTGATGGCTCAGCAGTTAAGGCACTTGTTGCACCAGCAAAAGACAGGAGTTCCAAACCCTACATCCTACATAAAGAATGCCGGGAAGGTAGAGCCTGGGAAACCACAAAGCAAGCTAGCTAGTCAGACTAGCTCTACTGACGTGCTCTGGGTTTTACTAGAAACGAGGCTCACAAGTAGAAGGTAGAAGAGAATGATTCTTCTTATCACTTTCCTGTCTCTACACATGCATGTATTCCTGTGCACATGTACCTACCCGCACATGTGTATCCACCCATATACTAGCACACATACCTGTGCCTCATATACACAAACACATGAAAAGAAACAAAAATCCTTGTAACTGAAAAGTTTATGTCAGAGCATGGCAATATGGGAGAATAATTTAATTTGTTTTTCCTTATGTTGGTTTTCAAATTTCCAGGATCAGTTTTCCCAAGCAAGAAGAGCCACATTCTTCTTTGCACCAGCTCTGCCCTCGGTACTCCACACATACTGATTTGGCTCAGCTTTCACACAGGCCTTGGGTCTGGAGAAGTGGAGAACTCCGTTCCACATTGAGAAAACGGAAGCAAAGGGTGGCTCCATAGAGCCAGACATCTGGGTTTCAGACCTATTCCCAGACCCATTTCAGCACCTGCACCAGTAAGGTCCCTAACATGGCCACATGGGGTTTTGTGTCCTTCTGTAGCAAGATGTCAGCACTTGGGACCTTGTTTCAGTTTTTTAAAAATCTTCTGTGCTTTATATCTGAAATGTCCCCAAGGTGCACATGTTCAAGACTTGGTCCCCATGGTAGTAGCACTTCGGGACTACTATGGGACCTTGAACGGGTGAGAGGTCTGTAGGTCATTGTGGTCATGCCCTTGAAGTGGATTGTAGGACATCTAACGTGTGCGCGCGCACACACACACTCACTTTCTTTGCTTTCTGGAGATGAGGTAGGCAGTACTGCTCCCCCTCACACTTCTGCCATGATGAACTACTAATTATGGACTGGAATAGCCAAATCTTCAAGCCCAAATCAACTTTTCTCTTTATAAGCTGATTGTCTTAGGTATTTGCTATAATAATAGAAAGCTAACAAATTTCTTGGCTGTAGAGACAGCCTTAACCCAACATTGACCAGGCAGTCAGCTCACACCTTACAACTGATGTAAGAAGCAAAACACTCAGATATAAGACAGTTAATCAGACCACAGAACACCAAAAGTCAAGTCCAAATTTGAAGACTTTGGGTTCAGAGAAAGGGGGCATCAAGGAGTTGAGTACTCAGGAGGCTTTTAAGGAGAGGAGGCTGAGAATGAACCCTAAAGCCAAAGAGGTCCACGCAGAGTTGGAAAGTCGGAAACAAAACTTTTGGCCACTGGTGACAATTTGGCTTTCAAAATGGGGCTGTGATTGTAGCTCAGCAGTAGAGTGAGTGTTGCTAGTATGCACAAGGCCCTGAGCTCCATCTACAGCATCACTTGAAACTATAACACCACATGTGTTACAACCCGTGTGTTTCCTATCCAAAATGTTTGGGAGCAGAGTGTTTTGGATTTCAGGATACATTCCAGGATTTGGAAATATTTATGTATACCTAATGGGAGGCTACAATGAAAGTCATTCACATTTCACATTTGGAAGGTAATTTTATACACTAATTTTATTGCACCTGTCTTTTGACAGTGAACTGCTGCATGAAGTCAGGAGATGAATTTCTCTGAGTGCTATTTCAATGCTCAAAAGATTTCAGATTTGCAAATTGAAAATGTTGAAGTTGTATTCATTATCTTTCTTGAATTCCCCCAAATTTAAAAATCCAACATTTTAAGTTCTACTTAATAAGGGATAAAGAACTACAATTGTCTGGGCTCTAGCAACTATGAATTTGATATGATTTTGGATGTATATGAACTGCATTCATACACAACACATTCCTGTTCATGATCAAAAACCATCAGGCAAAAACTGAGAACATGTAGGTCTGGGAAGATAATTCGGGTGCTTGCAAGTGTAAGGACTGGAGCTTGGATCCCGAAATTCACAGAGAAGCACAGCCACCACAGCAGTTCACTACATTCCAGTCAGTAGCAGGAGACCAAGATGGGGGAATCCCTAAGACAAACTAGCTAACAGGCCTGGCAGATTGATAAGCCCCAAATTCAACAGAGATACCCTGCCTTACTAGTAAAAGAAGACATGATTGAAGAAGGCACCCTAAGTCATCTTTAGGCTTCAACACACATATATGTTTATATGCAGCTGCACACACGTGTACTAACATATATGTAAAAAAAAAACTAGACATCTCACACATGCAAAACCAAAACCAAAATAGCCTGTAGAAAAAACTCAACTAAAAGTAATATCATTCCAAGAGTTGCTAGCACTTTTCCTGTAGTGGGCTTCAATTTTTCCTCTTCCTTTCTTAACTGGCCCTAACTCAATGTTGACCAGGCAGTCTATTCATTTATTTCAAATATTTATCTTATAATTTCCCCTAAAGAAGGAAGAGAGGTCATTCACAAATATCTCCATCTTTCTGTCTCTTTCTCATTCTCTCTCATCACTGTGAAATGACTACCACACACATCTAATTAACCTGTCATGTTTCCAAGTATGCATGCCCACTGAAAATCCTGAAACTCTCATCTCTTGGTAAACTTCAGGCTTGTTAACTTCAGCTACTATGTCGTGTATTTACTTTCCACTACTGTTGCTTATTTCACCTGGTTAGGTTTCTGAGACAGGGTCTTATCTAGCTCATGCTGCCTTGAACTTACTATGCAGTCGAGCATGACCATGACCTTGTTGAGATCACAGGCCTGCACCATTACACCTGATTTATACAGTGCTGGGGATAAGAACTAGAGCTCCGTATATGCTAGGTGAGTGCTCTACCAACTAAGCTACACTGCTTCTTTTACCACTTAATCCAATGCTAATGTCTTCATGGTATTACATTATTGAAATACAGGCTACCTTATTTTTCCAACTCCAATCTCTTGGGTATTTGATTAACATATGGTTGGACTTTCCATTATTTTATCTTGCTATTATATTTTCAGAACTCTAAGATATTGCCTTTTAAAAGTCTTAAGTGGAACTCATGAGTCATATTTTTGAAGATTTTGACATGGAATTGTGAAGTTGCTTCTGTTTTGTGCTTTAACAGTCATTCTCCAATAGTCTGAGAGCATCTGACTTCTTCTACCCTGGATGTTATAGTTTTTATAGATACTTTGTCAATTTTGTAGGCAGGAAACAATATCTCAATTTTCCTCTTATTTCTAGAATACGAGGATGAATTATTGATATCATTTATTACCTATTTGCATATCTCCATATGAACATTCCTGAGCCAGTGCTTATGAAGTGTTCGCTGCTTTCTTATTGATTTCTATATTTATCAAGTAATAAATCCTTCATCTGCTTTATATACTGCAATCATTTGCCAACAGAATAACAGGAACTTTTTAATTATCTTATGTTTTCCACAGTTGGAGTCTTTTCACTGTATTTTTTTTTTTTTGCAGCGACAAGCTGTCAGCATAAAGCTCTGCCCTCACACAGAAAGATGCTCCGTCTATATAAAAAGGAGCAGCAGGACTGTCAGGAGACGCCTGTGTTTCATTCAGCTTTGCAACATGGAAGTGGCAGAGTCCAAGCTACGTTTTTAACCTGATATATTTCTCTGTACTACCAGCCAAGATCCCACCCCCTACTCCAACCACACCACTCCATACCCCCCACTCCAAAGCACCCACACATCTCACCCTTGTTTTCACAAAAACTTTTAAAAATATTTTGTTTTTACTTGACAGAGAGAGAGAGAGGGAAGGAGGGAGGGCAAGCGAAAGCATATGGATGCCATGGAGGTGAAGGTCAGAGGACAGCTCTCAGAAGTTAGTCTCTCCTGGGGCTGGAGAGGTGGCTCAGGGGTTAAGCCTCTGCCTTCAGGCAGAAGGTCCTGAGTTCGGATCCTAGACCCCACCTATAGACGCAGGGCGGAAGCGGGGGCGGCCTGCATTTCCGGCCCTGGTAGGGCGGAGCCTGTGAATCCCAGGGCAGAGTAAACAAGGAGGAGGTGGAGGTGGTCCATGGTGGTTCCCGCACACACATACAATTGAATAAAAAACAAAAGAAAAGAAGTTAGTTTCTCCTTCTACCAGGTGGGCTTCCGGGAATAGAACTCAGGTCACCAGGTTTGTGAGCAGGTGCCTTACCACTGAGCTCCCTTGCCAGCCCCCAAGCAGCCCTCTGGTCTCCACCCACTGGCAGACAACAGTGTGCCTACTTTTCAGCTTGTCTTCTTTTGAATTTCTCCAGGGACCTCTAGTCAGAAAGATGGTGGACACAAAGCATTTACTTCTGGCCCAGACTCTATTTATTTCATCCAACTCTCATCCGGTGTGTTCTCCAACCTGAATTATTTTGGGAGAGAATCTCATTCATATCAATTGCCACTAACATTACCAATCCAAACAGTTACCTGTTACTGTATGGAATTTCTCCTGGCCAGCCATCTTGATCTTTGCCCCAGTAAGTAAGCAGCTCCTTATTCTCAGGAAGTTCCTGAGACTAGCAAGCTAGCAGGGGTGTGATTCCTCCCAGGATGTGGGGAAAGAGTAAACAATAGCGGGGGGGGGCACTCTCCTGCCAGCGAAGCCAGCAGGGCACTGTAAAGGCCCCCCCCCCAAGCAGGAAGAACGCTGGAGGAGACTACCAGCGGGGCAGTTCAAAGGAGCCTCGGAGCAGTTGTCAGGAGAGAGTGCTGAGCAGGACAGCCAGCAATCAGAGAGACCGCGGAGCATCCAGGAGCTTGAGGAGACTGTCCTAGCGAGTCCTATGGCACAAAACTCCAGGGGTGCAGCTTCGGTGAGTCTCCCCGATGCTGGGTGGGGAGGCTTTCTGGGGATGTAACTGTCTTTGAATTGCCCCTTCTCCTGTCAGTAATTCTGGCCCCTATCCTGGTTGGTCAAGTTGGACCTTGGCATAATGGTTACTTTGGTCTGTTGCGAAACTCCTTTCTGGGGTGAATAGATGGTTGTGTAGTGTCTCCCCAGAAAAAGTAATTCACACAACACATGTAAACACAGCATTTTCCTGATGTAGCTGCCTCTGAGTCCTCCCTGTTCTTGTAAGTGATCCTTATTCATACATCGCTGTAATACACTCATTGGCTCACCAAATTGACTTTGGTTCAAATCATTCCTTTGGTCTGTCATTGAATCCCTATCAGGGGTGAATAGACATTTGTATGGCATCTCCCTGGGAAAGCGTCACACAGCAGAAACAAATACAATGCCATTGGGGGACTTCGTGAAAGCACAACAGCTGAAGAAAACCAGGTGGAAATAGAACGTGATGCCCTTGGTCTGTCCTCTGTCACTGTAAGAAATGACTTATACCTTATAAAGAGAAAAGGTTTAACTTGGCTCACAGTTTTACAGGTCTTGGTTTATGTTCAATTGACCCCCAATGCCATTGACCTGGGCAAGGCAGCACACTTGCCAAAATGGGTGTTCTAGCGAATCTGCTTACAAACTCATTTTCTCAGGTTGGAGAGATGGCTCAGGGGTTGTGACTGTCTCACAAGCAGAATGTTCTGAGTTCAGATCCCAGGTCCCACAGATAGATAGAATAGATAGATAGATAGATAGATAGATAGATAGATAGATAGATAGATAGATAGATAGATGATAGATAGATTGATAGATAGATTGATAGCTAGATTGATAGATAGATAGATAGATAGATAGATAGATAGATAGATAGATAGATACTCATTTTCTCCTCCAGGACGTGCTCCCAACGTCCTGACCTAAAGATCTCCCCTAAGTCTCTACTTTTTAAACATCCCACCATCCCCCAATAGTATCTTAGGCCAGGGACTAATCCCTTAACAGGTGAACCTTCAGGGGATAAGTACCCAAAGCACAGATAGCACCTTCCCAATCACTCATCCATCAGCAAACGTTTTCTGAGCTCATAGCATGGAATATGTTCACATTACCATTACCGTGGAAAATACTAATGAAGGGAAACAGCCTGCAGGCACAGAAACCGGCAGCGAGCTTAGTGGAGACAGGGGTTAAGGTAGAGAAAGGGCTACCAGATCTCATGAGGTGCTGATAAACAGGACAGGTGTGGGCTGTGGAGAGATAGCTCACTGGTTAAAGCCTTTGCCTCACAAGCAAAAAGACCTGAGTTTGGATGCCCAGATCCCATGTAAAAATGCCAGGCAGAAATGGCGGCAACCTGTAATTCTGATCCTGGGAGTCTGGGAAAACTAGAGCAAAGCAATAAGGAGGTAGAGTAATCCCAGATGACTCCTGATGGCACCCTTGGGCCTCACAGACACACACACACTCAAGCACCCACTTGTTTATAAACACACATGAGAAAAAGGAGGAGGGGAAAGAGGAAGGAAGGAAGGAAGGAAGGAAGGAAGGAAGGAAGGAAGGAAGGAAGGAAGGAAGGAAGGAAGGAACGAAGGAAGGAAGGAAGGAAGGAAGGAAGGAAATGGAAGAGGAAGAGAGGCGTGGTTGAGTCACTAGCAGGAGCTGAGTGTGGCAGGAAAATCAGGATGGGGCTAGAATAGGAGGTGGTGGGCATTCCATGGGCAGCCCCATAAGGATAAAGCTATGGGTGTGGGGATGAGATTGGCAGGGATGGCGGACAGTGAAGATCCAGTTTGAACCAGAACAGGGGCAGGGGGAGCAGATCCACCAGAGCAGTGGAGGGAGGGGAGAGGGGGACCCGTGTGCAGGGCTCTGGCAGCCCAGCAGAGCCACGAGCCCGAGCAAGGCCCCTCAGTGTCTAGAGGCCCTTCCCGCAATACCTTTAGAGAGCTGAGCATTTTCGTTTTCGGCTTTTTAAAGTAAAAGAGACATTCCTTGTTGACTCAGGTTTATAATAAATCAAAAAGAAATCGACTGGCTTATAGGTTTTAAGACATTCCAGACTTTGTTTATCCAAGCAGGGATTTTTTTTCTCGACAAAGGTCAAATTTCCACTGCTGTAATCACCTTTATATATCTAAGTTGGGTATTATTCCAGTTCCATAAACAAACTTAAAATAGGAGTTGATAATACCATCAGATTCTGAAAGGGAAAGTGCTTCACATTACCATGTGTCTACAGCCAAATGCATTTTTTTTTCCAAGCAAAGTTCAGTGCTTTTGGAGATCAACTTCGGATAAAATTCTGCATTTTTGTAGAATGGGTTTAGGCAGTTCATCAGGAATGGCTCTGACTCGTTTTTGTTTTTTCTCTGCAAACACAAGACTGAGGCTGAAGGTATATGATTTCACAGGAAAATTTGCTTGCAATATTTAGTAACAATAACCTTGCATAAAAGATTAGCATCCCACTATTAGATGAAAAACATGTTCATACTGCTTAGGAAGGGAATGCTGAACAGATGACCACAGATTTCTCTAGAGACAGAACTGCAGGTGACTTTCCTTTTCCTTCCTGTGCTGATCTGTAATTGTAATTCCATGAGGGATGCGTATTCCTTGTGTAACATTTTCTTTAAGCTAGTATCTGAGAACATAAGACTCTTGATGCACATGGGAAGCTAAACAGTTATAGGGATTTTATTCTGTCATTGTGACAGACAGATGGGAAATACTTTTCATTGAAAGAAGCATATGATAGTAAAATTATTTCTTAATTGTTCTCTTATATAATTGATTGTGGCATTGGCTGAAGCTTTGTTATGTTAGTTATACTGGAGAGAATGATTAAAAAACGTGTGTGTCTGTGTGTGGGGGTGCGTATGTGTAGTACGTGTGTTCGTGTATGTATGTTGTGTGTGTATGTATATGTGTGTGTGTATGGGGTACATATCTATGTGTGCCTGTGCAGGGACCAGAAGAGGATGCCAAGTGGTCTGTCTATCCCCTCTATCTTATTTCTTTGAAAGGGGGTTTCTCACTGACCTCGAAGCTAGCCTTGCAGACAGCAATCTTGTCTCCCACACTCCATGTTCTGAGGTTGTAGTCATGCAACAACCACACATGGCTTCTTACATGGATGCAGAGGCTTTGAACCCAGGTCTTCATGTTCATGGAGCAATGCTACGCTGTCTCCTCAGCCTGAAGGACACTTTTGTTTCGTGTGTGTATGTGTTAAGAGAGCACCTGAGTATGTGTGCCTGTGGAGGCCCAGGGGTGACATCAGGAGTCATTCTGGATTGTTCTACCTCATTATTGCTTTGCTCTTGGGCTTCCCTGGTTCTGTCTTCCAGGGCCAGAATTATAGGCTGCCAGCATATCCACCAGGAATTTTTATGTGCGTTCTGGAGATTCAGACTCAGGTCCTTTTGCTTGAGAGGGGAAGACTGTTACCCTTGAACTATCTTTCCAGCCACAAAATACATTTTTGGATTAATGCACAAGTCACAAATTGCTCATTAAGTTTCCTTTGACATAACCTGGAATCAGTTACAGCACCTTTGGAAGCAACTCTGGTCTTTTACATTCAGGGACCTTCCTCCTCCAGCCATCAGTGATTCTCTTATAGTATTCTTTGTAAAAATATTTTATTCGTTTATATATAGGAGGAGAGAGAGAAAGTATGCATAAACATACCATGGCACATAGGTGAAGATCAGAGGACAACTTTAAGAAGTTAGTTCTCTCCTTTCACCAAGTAGGTTTCCAGGAATTGAATCCAAGCTGCCCAGGTTTACAAGCAGGCGTCTTTTTTACTCACTGAGCTATCTAACCCCCCTACTATTCTATTGACAAAGAATATGTTAAATTGCACTCTAAAATATGTTAATAATTAGACTCTTCTCCAGGGAGATGAAACTTCCAGGAAGGAGCAAGGATGTGAAGTAGATTGATTCTGCCTCCCTTATAAAGCCCATAATATGCTTCTTTCTCCTCTTTGAACCAGTAAGTAGTGTGGCTCCATTTTTATATTCCATAACCCTAAAATCAACACTGGCATGAAAACTAAACAGTTAAACTCAAAGAACATTTCAGTAGTTTGATTTAGGGTTAATATTAGGAATGACTCATGAGTTCCTGAGACTTATAACTAACTCTAGGATCCAGCAGTGCTCCCTACAAGTGGGCTTAGAGTCCTCCAAGGACATTCTCTAAGGCCCAAAAATGTGTTTAGTTATACAATGGTCTGAACTTAAGTCTAACTTAATCAATTATTAGCAAAGTTAAGTTGTTGCCAACTTTGTTTGTGTGTGGTCCATTGGAAATAGCATAGTGGTCCAAGGACTAGGCAAGCTGGTGTACTTCCATAATTCCAAGGTGGAATTGGCAGTTGGAGGCAGTCCATTGCTTTAATTAGTTAGCCCATGTGATGAGTTTGATTACCACTGGTTAAAATTGTCTTCTTTAATTTTCATTTATTTATTTACTTGTTGATTTGACTGTGTGTGTGTGTGTCTTGATGCTGGGTATCTTCTTCAATCACTTGCCCCTTTATTTATTGAGACAGTGTCTCCCAGTTGAGCCTACAGCTTGCTCAGTTGGCTATTCTGGCCACTGCGTTTTCCCTGGGGATGCTGTCCCTGCTTTCCAAGTGCTGGGATTCCAGCAGCCATCATTGTCTGCTTGGTTTTCTGCATGGGCTCTGGGGATCTGATCTCCGATTCTCATGCTTGCTTGGCGAGCACTTTATCCGCTTGAGCCATCTCCTCAGCCTCACCGGTTGAGACTTTCTACATCTTCAGGACATATTAGGGAACTAAGAAAAGTCTTTTCATTGGCCGGAATTCTCACCATTGTGTTTGGGGTGAGATGATAATGTAACGTATCTACACCAATCATGGCTCAGAACACTGTATGTCCTACACAGCATTGACTAACTAGCTTGTTTCACACTGACAAAGCAGGATGATGATTGAATCAATAAGCCAGCACTGTGTGAGTCATTGTGGTAGAAACAAACAAAACTGTTTCCCAGTCGGTCTCCAGGGGGAACCAAAAAGACTTTTAGGAGGAAGAACACACAGTCCTCAAGGAAATTCAGAGAGACCTAACATGACACTCTCCCCCGAACTTTTCCCCTCAGTCTGACCCCTTGTTGTGTGGACACTTTTCCTCGGGAGACAGCACGCAACTGTCTTCCCTCCCCAGATAGGAATTCAGTGAGAGAAGAAAGTAAAACTTGTGCCAAGTTCTAACTTGAAGAACAATGAATTTATTTGGGTTACTTATGGGAGTAGAAGTGAAGGTTACTTTCAGAAGTGGGGGTAACTCTAAGGCATTTATATCACCAGGAAGTCTACCCTAGCATGGTTGATGGCTTCACCAGGGCTCCATAGATGGACTCCTCGCTTCAATTAATTTTCCTCAATGTATGCACTTTAGTGCCCCTCCCTGACCTTAATACCCTGAATGCACATGGAGGGTATGTGTAAGGACATGTACATACTAGTCCCTCCCCATCCCCTCTGTCTCTGAAGGAAGGTCAACAGTCAACAGGTACAATCTCAATGGTCTCAACTAGGATGGTGGCTGTGTTCAGAGATAAACGCCATACAACACCCCTTCACAAAACCATCCTGAGAGCAACTGCTGTCTTGTCTTGCAGATAGGAAAACTGGCACTCAGAAAGTTGGAATAATTTGACTACAGTCACCTCTAACAATGGATAGAGTGATAGGGCTAAGCATGGTATTCATGTGTAAAAAACTCATTTAGGTACGACCACCTTCTTCTGCTTGTCTTCATCAATACAACAAATGCCAAGACAAAACAAATCTACTGGACATGTCCATTCTCACAATATAAAGTAGAGAACACTCAAACACATCCCACTGTCAGAACAGAACAATTTATTATCAAACATCCAGTAGTCATAAATGAAATGTAGAAATGATAAATAGATAGATAATAGACAGATTAAAATATATAGATAATAGAAGATAGATAGATAGATAGATAGATAGATGATAGATAGATAGATAGATAGATAGATAGATAGATAGATAGATAGATGATAGACAGGTTCATAGAAAGGATGCTGAGATGAATGACTCTCCAGAAGCGCTTCACTGCAAGAGGTGTAGACTGCTTCTGGCCATATAGACAGCCTTGAGAGAGAGACTCTCACAGAGAGAGACTGGGGGAGCATTAGGAGTCTTGCATCATGGTAATAGTCAGTCATGATGGAGTCTTGAAGGACAGAGCCTCCAATTCCCTTTGGTTCCACAAGAGTTTCTGACTCTTACAAGTTTCCATGGAAGGTGGGTGGAAGTTGTACCCCACATGGCCTACCCTAGGTTCTCAAAGTCACAAGGCCCTGACAGACACTATAATTCAATATTGTCTTACAGCTGCAAGGGCACAACACACTTTATCAACTCTTCAGTGGCTTCAGGAGCATGTGGCCTGATTTCTGGGGGGAGAGGGAGAGAAAGAAAAAGAGAGGAAGGGGAGAGAGACTGTGATTTTAACAATTCTCTTGTTGTGTGCTTCGGGTATTGAATTTTTCAAGAAAAGACCACCTGCCTTTTGGGTCTTGTGCAACAATCACTTCACTACTGAACCATCTCTCCAACCCACCATTGTAGTTATTGCATATGTTTTAAATTTTCAACAATTAATTAACCAAATTAATGTGTATTGCTTTGCTGTTTATTCATGTGTGTGTGTGTGTGTGTGTGTGTGTGTGTGTGTGTGTGTGTGTGTGTGTATACACGTGTGTCTCTGTGTGTCTCTTATCAGAGGGCACTGTGTGTGCCTGTGGAGGCTCAGGGGTGAACTCCGCAATCATTCTGGATTGCTCTACCTCCTGGCTCTACCTCCTTTGCTCTGGAGTTTCCCACACTCTCTCTTTCAAGGCCAGAAGTACAACCTACTGCCACTTCTACCCAATATTTTTATGTGGGATCTGGGATGTGATCTTAGGTCATTCTGCTTGTGAGGCAGAGGTTTAACCCCTGAGCCATTTCTCTGGTCCAGAATTACACTATTTTTGTTGGATTTTATAGTTAGCTCCTTAATATGCAAAGGATAAAAAACTTCTGTATATTACTCGTGTTGAATCCTGGCAATGACTTGGCAGAGTACAGACTGTTATCTCCATTTAACACATGTGAATTTGAAGTTAGGAAAGTAATTCATAGAGGACATTTAACTAGTAGAGGGCATGGTCCAAATATAGTCCCAGTAGATCTGAAGTCAAAGCCCATATTCCTCTCCACAGTCCCTACTGTCTACTTACGATACTGGTATAGTCAAACAATTATTAACAGAGGAAAAAGGGCTGGGGAAATAGCTCAAGGGTTAAAGGCTTTGCCTCACAAGCAAATGGACCTGAGTTCATATTCCCAGATCCCAAGTAAAAATGCTGGGTGGATATGGCGGTAGCCTGCAATTCAGCCCTAGAAGGTGAAGTCTGGGAAAACTCAGAGCAAAGTAATAAGGAGGTAGATCAATCCAGGATGATTTCTGAAGCCATCTTTGGGCTTCCACAGGCATACAAACTCAAGTGTCCACTTAAACACATACACATACACACATATACACACACGCACAGAGCTAAAGTTAACGGGACCCTTGTGCATTCTGGAATTGTCTCTAACTGACGCTCTGTGTTTAGGCTCCTTTCCCAGCTCTGAGCAGTGCATTCATTATTGCTTAGGGCTGTAAGCAGGTGCCCACCCCATCTCAATGGCAAAGACTTCTTTCTGTATTTCCAACACTAGCTGTCCTCCTGGTGAGGAAGATTAAGTGTTGTCCTTCCTCACTTGCAAGCTGCAAGGAGCAGATAAGGCCAGAGTAAGTGGCCCGAGGAAGCTGGAGACAAGAGGAAGACAGGGACAGAACAAAGGCACGCTCCAAATGAGCTGAAATTAGAAGCCACTCAGGTTTCATGGTTCAAGGTACAAAATCATCTCATTTTCCCAGAGGTCCAAGTTCTGGTCCTCGCCTGAGAGGCAAACTTATCAGGTCTCTTGGTCCTTCTATGTGTGGGGCTAACGACCCCATGGAGGGCTCTCAACAAAGCTCCCTTTTCTCGAATGTGCCATAGTGCATCTATACGTCTCTCCGACCTTGTACTTTTCTGTCACACAGTCAAGCGGGAATGCTAATTCATGCATGTGTTTTCTTTTTTTTTAATTATTATTTTTATTCAATTGTGCGTGTGTGTGTGTATGTGTGTGTGCATGTATGTGTATGTATGTGTGTGTGTGTAGAACCACGGGTGAATTCGGGAACCACCATGGACGCCTCCACCTCCTCCTTGTTTACTCTGCCCGGGATTCACAGGCTCCGCCCTACCAGGACCAGAAACGCAGGCCGCCCCCGCTTCCGCCTGGTGTGTATACGTGGGGTCTAGGATCCGAACTCAAGACCTTCCGCCTGCAAGGCAGAGGCTTAACCCCTGAGCCACCTCTCCAGCCCCCATGCATGTGTTTTCTATGCACGGTGTGAGAAAGATGAAGTTGAGAAGCCCTTCTGAGAGCTGACCAGATAAGGTGACGGTTAACCAGTGAGGAGGGGGAGAATAATCAGGAAGGAAGAAGAGAGGAGGAGAAAGAGGAAGAGAAAAGATGAAGAGGCTGAAGACAGGGTACAAGAAGAGTGGGAAGAGGAGGAAGAGAGAGGAGGAAAAAGTAGGAGTTGGAAATGGGGGACACTAGAGAAGGAAGAGCAGGAAGGGGAGAAGAGGGAGGAGCAAAACAGGATGGGGAGGAGGAATATGAGGGAGGAAGGGAGGATGGGAAGATGGGAGAAGAAGAGGGAAGAGAGAAGAGAGAAAAGATGGAAGAGGGAAGGGAAGAATGAGGAGGAAGAGGAGGAAGAGTAGCAAGAACAACAGAAGTAACATGAATATAGACCAAGGCTCCTTGGCTGACATTCCAATCACTTGCCAGGGCCTAGGTACCATGACAATCTAGTTACTGACATGATTGTCCCGTGTCAATGGCAATTCCCTGTCATCCCTGACCAAATCTAAAATATAAAAAAGGAGAGAAATGACTGTGAATTCAAGTCAGGCAGTAATCCCAAGGTACCCTTTCCTCCACAGCATCAAAGGTCATCTTGTCTGTGAGCTGGGGCAATTTTCCCACCTTTTATTTTTTTTAACATTTTTTATTATCTCTGCTCATACAAACTTAATAGGTACACCAGTTCCCTCCCTCCCTCCTCCTCCCCCCACCCCTCTGCTCACCCTCTCCTCACCCCTCCCTCCCCACCTCCCAGTGCCTCCCCTCCCCCAATCCCCGGAGAATCCTTTAACGTGCATGCCTGACTGTCCTCTGGGTCCTCCTCTCCGATGACATACAAGGACCCAGCGGCATTTCCCTGAACCCTTTCCTGTGTTCCCCTTAAGCATAGGAACACTATTGTGGCTGTCAATCCCTTGCCTCCAAGGATCTTGTGCTTTTAGCAAATGCTAGACTTTGTGGGGACAATAGTGTGTTGGACATTGCGCAGGGCATGCAAAGTCCAATTATGATTGCTTCGGCCCTAACTTGTGTGAAGTATCTTGCAAATCATTGCTCCTCCCATCCTTTTGCTCTTACAATCTTACCACCCCCTCTTCCGCAAATTTCCCTGAGCTTCAGGATGGGGAGAGATTAGGCTGGCCTAGTTCTAGGTGGTTGATATAGAGTCTCTGAAGTTATGGATTATGGTTTGTTGATTTTCTTTTGCGGTTTTGCTGCTCCTGCAATGCCCTTCACTCCATCCTGATGGGTATTGGATGTCACCCCCTGGCCAGAGATAAAAAACTGTTAAACTAGAGTCTTGTTATAAGAGTATATTCAAATGTAGATGCAATAAAAGTAGGAAACCCCAGTGAGGGAGGGGTCAATCACCCATTTGCAAAATGGTTACTTATTATCTGCCTGACTATATGCCCTCCCCTTCTGGTGAGGTCACACCCCCTCAGTTGTAGATGATCAGGAATGAAAAGTCTGTGAACTTATCCAGATGTCTCATTGCTTACTCGCAGTCCTTGATGGAGGCCTATTTTCTCTGCTGTTACATGGTCCCCTCTCTCCTTGTTTCTGGTGTGGCCCTCCTACCCCATCCCGCCTATTCATACTCCTTGCAATTACTATATTACAGAGATTTATCGTCGAGTGTCTCTAGGTGGGCTGGGTGGGTTTGGTACTAGGAGCCACCTATTAGGGAGTACATATGGCGCTTAATTTTCTGGGTCTGGGATACTTCACTCAATATAATTGTCTCTAATGACATCCATTTCCTGGCAAATTCCAGTACTTCATCATTTTTTATGGCTGAGTAGTACTCCATTGTATAGATGTACCACAGTTTCCTTATCCACTCGTCAACTGTTGAACATTTGGGTTGATTCCATGACTTTGCAATTGTAAATAGTGCTGCTATGAACATGGTCACACTTGTGCTATCAAGGTGGACCTCTGCTGCATGGGGGGTTATTCCCAAAAGTGGAATCGCAGGGTCATATGTCATTTCAATCTTTAATTTCTTTAAGAATCTCCAGATGGCTCGCCAGAGTGGCTATATGAGCCTGCATTCCCACCAGCAATGTAAGAGAGTTCCCCTCTCTCCACATCCTCTCCAGCATTTGGTGTTGTTTGTATTGTGGATTTTTGCCATCCTGACTGGGGTGAGATGATATCTCAGGGAAGTTTTGATTTGCATTTCCCTGATGGCTAAGGAAGTGGAGCATTTTTTCAGATATTTGTTAGACATTTTAATTTCATCCCTAGTAAAGTTTCTTTTAAGTTCCAGGGCCCATTAGTTTCCTTGGTGTTTAGTTTTCTAAGTTCTTTGTGCACTCTGGATAATAGAGTTCTATCAGATATGTGGTTAGTGAAGATTTTCTCCCATTCTGTGGGTTGCCTTTGAGCTCGTGTTACAGTCTCTTTATCTGAACAGAAGCTCTTTAATTTCACAAGATCCCAACTGTTGAGAGTTGGTATCAGTGACTGTGCCATTGGATGTCTGTTTAGGAACTGTTGGCCTAGCCCAATCAGCTCGAGGGAATTCCCTACCCTTTTAACTATGGTTTTTATAGACTCTGGCCTTAAATCAAGGTCCTTGATCCATTTGGAATTAAGTCTTGTATAAGGTGACAAGTACGGGTCCAGTTTTAATCTTCTCCATGTGGAGATCCAGTTTTGCCAGCACCATTTGTTGAAGATACTGTTCTTTTTCCATTGGATTTTTTGGGCCCCTTTGTCAAAGACCAAATGGCTGTAGTTTTTTGGGCTTATATCTGGGTCTTCAACCCTTATCCATTGATCTGTGTGTCTATTTTGGAGCCAGTACCAGGCTGTTTTTACAACTATGGATTTGTAGTACAGACTAAGATTTGGTATGGTGATACCTCCAGCAGTGTTTTTGTTACTCAGGATTGTCTTTGCTATCCTAGGTCTTTTGTGCCTCCATATGGATTTTGAGATTGTTTGGTCAACTTCTTTAAAGAATTGCTTTGGGATTTTAATTGGTATAGCATTGACTTTGTATATTGCCTTTGGTAGGATGGTCATTTTTACGATGTTGATTCTCCCAATCCAGGAACACGGGAGGTCTTTCCACCTTCTGGTGTCTTCTGCAATTTCTTTCTTGAGGGTTTTAAAGTTTTCATTGTAAAGGTCTTTTACCTCCTTGGTTAGGTTTATACCAAGGTATTTCATTTTTTTAGGGGCTATAGTAAATGGGATTGTTTCTCTCAAGGCTTTTTCACTTCTTTCATTCTGGGCATATAGGAAGGCCTCTGATTTTTGTACATTTATTTTGTATCCTGCCACCCTGCTGAACTTCTCAATTAGTTCCAGGAACTTCCTGGTGCAGTTTTTGGGATCCCTCAGGTATAAGATCATGTCATCTGCAAATAGGGATAGCTTGACTTCTTCCTTGCCTATTCTAATCCCTTTTATGTCCCTTTCTTGTCTTATGGCTTCAGCTAAGACTTCAAGTACAATATTGAATAGAAGTGGTGAGAGTGGACAGCCTTGTTTAGTTCCTGATCGAAGTGCATTTTCCCCCCTTTTAAAGTTAATTTCAGATTGGAGAGATATTTGATGCACAAAGCACTTACTGTGCAAATCTAACGATCTGAGTGCAGATCCCCAGAACCCAGGTGGTGCAAATACCAGAACCTGCAATCTCCCGCTTTACAGGAGACAGAGACAGCTAGCCTGGCTGACACAGTCTCGCACATGGTGGAGAGGCAAGACTGACACCTGAGACCATTTTCTACCTCCACCTGTGTGCATGCACCCACACTCACACTCGGGGACACACACATACACACACACACACACACACACACACACACACACACACACAAATACAAGTAACTTTACCAACCTTCTCTGATTGAACTTAACAGTAGCGTTGCCATTTTAGTCTCCTGCTAAGGTTATCAAGGAAGGTTCCATTCCAAGTTCCTGTGATTTGTTCCTGGCTCCAGTATCAAGATCCCTTCCCTGTGCTTCTCTGATCCTATTATCTAGAGTAAACTGTCCTTTCCATTCATCAGCAGGTCCCACCCCGTCCACAGCAGACCAATCAGGAGGAGCGTGTGGTAGTAGTCTCTGCAATGTTCTGGCGAGGGTAATATTTCACGGGAAAGAGTTTCCTGGGAGAATCTGTGGAAGGTAGAAGGGATATTTTTCTTTTTAAACACAATGACACCACTGAGCATGATCCATGCTAGAGAATTGTTGATGGATGACTATTTGTTGGCAATGTGTTCAAATCCTGGGCTATGGATTTGAGTGGACCACACTCACCATCTCTTATGTATCAAGTATGAAGATTCTTCCCATGTGAAGATGGGAGGTTGATGGAATTTGGTAAATATTTTCAGAATAAAGTCACTGAAAAAGAAATCCCAACAGTGGGTCTAGCTAGACAAAGCTGTCATTTCTCTGACACACTCAATTCCTTTCAATAATATTGACAACAGCAAGAAGAAAATATCTGAAAGAAACATTTTTAAGAGAAACTTGCTTAAATTATCCTACTGGTGGGCAGCACAACCCCAAGACATATAGAAAATTTAAAATATGTTGGAGTTCATTGGTGGAGCTGATAATTTCCAACAGGGTAATGAGTGTTAATTATCAATTTGGAGCCTCCATGTATATTCTTGTGGGATTTTTCTAGATTAAGTTTAACCCCTGAGAGCGGGAGATTATCTTGATTATGTTAGGTGAGGTGGTCTGCTAGTGAGATCTGGGTGTCAACTGTACAATTGAAAGCTGAGCTCTTGGCACATCAGTGGAGAATTAGTAGTTGAGGCAAGTCCTAAGCGAGCCTGCAGGAGATTGACTGATGTAGAAAGATCCGGTCCACAGTGAACAGGACTATTCCCCGGACAGGTGGCTAAGATGGAGAGAACTGGCATAGTAGAATTGGCATTCTTTGGCATACTTTGGCAGTCTTCCTGTCTGGCAAGTGAGATTCGCTCCCTTCTCGGCAGTCCCTGTGATAATGGTGTGAGCAGTTCCCTTGGCTCCTAGTGTTGGTATCGGCTCTCCTGAGGAGCTGGATCGAGGATTGTAATGGAGAATCATAAAAAAGAATAAAACACCTTGTTCTCTGGTTGTGAATTTATTGGCAGTATGCAAACAAGCTGCAAGAGGTAGGAAGACATGGCCACTGTGGATGACATAATTCCCTGACCAGGACTTGGGCTATACGAAATGGTGTAAGGGACTGAAGATGACCCAGGAATTAAGCCTCCTTCTCACCAGCACACAGATCCGAGTTCAGATCCCAAACGCCATGTAAAAATGCTGAGCAGAAATGGCTGCATCCTGCACTTCCGGCCCTGGAAGTCAGAGCCTGGAAAAACCTGGAGCAGAGCAATAAGGAAGTAGAGCAATCCAGAATGTTTCCAGATGTTGCCCTTGGGCCTCCACAGGTTAACACACTCAGGGGCCCACTTCTACTCACACCTACACACACTCATGTGCACACCTGCACCTACACACAGGAGCTGCGCACCAGCATTCCCCCACTCTGCCTTCTCAGTGTGGATGCCGTGTGACCAGCTGCCTCAGGCTCCTGCGGCCACGACTTCCTGACCATGAGGGCCTTGGGAGTCAGAGCGAACCTTTTCTTACTGAAGTTGCTTTCCTCAAAGCATTTCTTTAAATCACAGCAACAGGAAGAGAAACTAAGTTGCCCACCTACCTAATACTGTGAGGTGGGAATGGGCAGGGCTTTGATGAAGTGTCTGAGCATGCGTGTGGCTGGGTCTTTCAGCGGGGAGGGGCAGTGACTAGAGAAGAGGGAGTAAAGCGTGGATTCTTCGTTTCTGCAGCCAAAAATCTCTGCACTGAACCCTGCTTCTCCATACACCCACCTGATTTTAGGCAGGTTATTTAACATTTCTGTTCCTCACTACTTCTTGTGAGTAATGCAGACAATATGAGTACCTAGGCTGTAACCCAGACAACATACAGGATGCTTTGGAAGGATACAGCCTAAAGCCCCTACTGGGGATTCAGTTGAAGACAGCATCTTCCAGTTTCTTTGTCTCTGCTTACCCATATTCTCCTCTTCTCTCCTCCTCCCCTTCTCTTTCTTCCCCTGCTCTCCTACTCTACCTCCTCTTCCTTCTTCCTGCTCCTCTCACCTCCTCTCCTCCTTTCTTCTTTCTCCTTCACTCTCCTCCTCCTCCCTACATCCTCTTCCTTTCCCCCCTCCTTTCCCTTCTCTCTCTATCTCTCTGTCTCTGTCTCTCTCTCTCCCCCCCCCTTCCCTTGGTCCCCTGACACTATGGTTTTGGTTCACTGTAAGCAACGAGTCAGTAGCTGAATATCCTTCTGGTGTCTGGCTGTCCACGCAGCCACCTTGAGTGATGTTATGAAATCAAAAGCGCTCAGTACAAGTCTCTCTGACATGGAGTCCCACAGGTCGGATGATCTTTTAGACTCTAACATCAGGCAACAGTGCCTTACCTATATTTCATTATTCACTTGCTTTCCATTATGATCAGACGAGAAATGAACTCTCAGTCTTGGAAAACAATGGAAACTTGAGCACCAGACCACCCTTCTACCAACTTTCCCTCATCTCTTCTGTTGTAGTTACTCTGCTTGATGCCAACAAATTACCAACCAAATGTCCTATAGGGGAGCAAGGGGTTTTATTGCCTGTTAGGATTGTCAATTACATTCTTTATTCAACTTGGCAGGAGAGTCATACCTCCATACCAATACCATGGGAATTGGCCACACCATATGCACATATTCATAAGACTGCAGAGAAAGAGACAATTCTCACTTTCCAGACCAGCAAGTCTGACCAAGTACAGCAAAGGATACCAACTTCCTCAACCAGGTCCCCCATCCCACTTTACTCACCTGCCCAAGGCCTAGTCCCACCCACCATGGGCTGGGCCCTTCACACCTTTCTTGACAAAAGACACAGAAGACCTGCACAGAACCAGGTGTATTTAGCAGTCCCATGCTGTGAAACCCCTGGGAATTCACACAACTCCCCTGGTCTGGGCCAGGCTTGTGGTATCCCAGGGGAGAAGATGTGCAAGAACGGAAGCTGTGCCTCTGCTATGTACAAGGCTTGGGTTTAGAATATTTTCCTTTGAGACATAATTTAGTTCAGGCAGAAGGTCCAAATCCCAGGCTCTCCAAGCATAAGAATAAACAATCCCTGTGCATTTCAAAGGGAAGCTTTCTCCCTAGATCAGTTTTCATTTCGTAAAAGCTCCATTTCTATTCATTCTGGTGAGGAAAAAACTGCGAAAGGAACACACAAGTGCATGCACACACACGCGCGTGCGCGCTCACAACATCGTCATAACCCAATTCCATAAGCACAGGCAAGAATCTCTGGTCAGCAGGTAAAGCGTGCTTGAAAAGCCGGCAACCTGAGTCCAATCTCTAGAAGCCCACAAGATGGAAGGTGCGTTGTCCTCTGAAATAACTGAAAATTGCCCTCTGACCTCTTCCCCTGAGTCATGCCATGCATGCTCCTCCTTTCTCTCTCTCTCTTTCTCTCTCTCTCTCTCCTCTCCCCCTCCCCTTCACCTCTTTCAAGTAAACATCTTTTAAAAGAATTTCTGGCTTATTTCCTAAAGTCACTCAGCAACAGATGCAAATGGTACATTTTTAATACGGTAACCAGTATTCAAGTATGCTTATTTTATGACTCAGCTTGTTACATTTCTTAGCGCGGAGAAGCCAATATTTCCTTATTGAGTGTGATTCTCATTTATTCTTGAAAGAAGAAACTAAAGACAGGCCAAGTGCTCACATGCTGTCGGAGTGAGTGGTGTTTAGCATTACCTTATTATCATCCTTTGCTTCGACTGCGACACTGCTTTATCTACAGGTATCGACTTTCAGGGAGCTCTGGTATAGCAGCTTAATTGTTTGATGGGTTCCTTTTTTGCTGTACTAGAAGATGGACTGTAGCTATTTCTGTCACTTCCTGTCAATATTTTAAGTTGAAGCCATTGCTGTCCTTACAGTTTAGGTTGGCTGTGGGATTTATGAGCCGTCAAGATAATTTCTTGGGAGTGTGTGTGTGTGTGTGTGTTTGGGGAAGGAGGTCAGCTAGGTTAATAAAGTGCTTGCTGTGCAAGCATGAGGGACTCTCTAATACACATATAAAAGAAAGAAACAGAAGGAAGGAAAGAAGAAAAGAAAGAAGGGAAGGAGGGAGGAAGAAAGGAAAGGAGAGAGAGAGAGAGACAGAGAGAGAGTAGATCTGCAGATCTCTAGGGCCTGTTGGCCAGCCAGCCTGGTAGACTTGGTGAGTTCTAGGCCAGTTTTGGGAAACAAGGTGGATAGCTACAACTGAGGATTTCCTCTGGCCTCCATACAAATGTATACACATGCATACATACGCGTGTGCGCGCGCACACACACACATACACACACACACCCCATCAGGAATCCCACAGTGATGTTTGGACAAGTAAGTCAGTAGCAATGGAGAGAGAGGTTCTTCTTAGACTAGAAAGATTGGTTAGGAGTGAGTGGCTGAGCCTGGAGGTGTGAGACACTGAGGCCCGGGGAGCTGGGCCGAAGGGAACCCAGACTTCCGGATATCCATAAACGTCCATGCGCGAGGCCTACAAACCCAAGGAGCCACACGAGCCAGTGGGCAGCGAGGAGGCGGACTTGACACACCACTGACTGCCTCATTCCTCACTTCTCCACTTACCAGGAAGAGTTTAAACTCCACTGTGCTGGTGAGGACAGGGGCCCTCGGAACAAACCACTTGTGGAGACATTAAAACCAGCCCCCAAACAGTGGGATTTTACAGAGTACCAAATATCTTGTGTGTTTTGTCCAACTGCCTTGTCCTCTAAAAGCCACATTTAACCACAGTTGTTTCTGTTTCCTTGTAGTCTAATTCTAACACTGAGGGTAGAATCTAGGGCCTTGTGCATGCTAGGCGAGTGCTCTACCATAAAGGCCTGACTTCTCACCATGGTGTTTTAAAGCAGATTTATTGAGATACAATTGACATTTCAGACAAGTTATTCACTTAACATATAATGTCTTATAGCATATCCAGAGTTATTGTGGATCTTAAGCAAATGTTGCAGTTAGGCCGTATGTTACCAATAAATTCATGACCAAAGAGATGGGGAACAAGGGTTTTCATTCAGTTTATGATTCTTGGTTGCAGTTCTTAGTTTACCTTGGTAAGAAAGTTCATACCAACACCAGGAGATAAGGAAAGTAGTCATACCATATCCACAGGGATGGCTAAGAGGAAGCAAATCTCACTTGTCAGACAGCAGGACTGCCAAAGTATGCTGAAAAATGCCAACTTACTAAACCAGCTCCCTCCATCTTATTCACCTGTCCAGGCAATGGTACCACCCACCGTGGTCTGGGTCTTCCCACATCAATCAGATACTCTCCCACGGGCTTGCCTCAGCTACCAGTTCTTCATAGATGTCCAAAGTTCAGCTTCGATTCTCAACTTGACATGTGTATCGAATGAGGAGAGGAAACTACTGTATTTGTAACTACTGTCATGCTACACTTTGCATCCTGAGAAATTAATCATCTTATAAACTAATAATCTGAACTCTTTGTCAAACATCTTCCTGTTCCCCTCAACTCCTAGTCCTTGGCAACCGCTGTCATTTGCTGAGAGAGGGTATCCTGAGTGCTCCTACCACCGCCAACTCTCACCTCCTCTTCATATCCACAATGAGCTAGGTCTTTCCATGTCAATCATACAGTGAAGACAATCTACAGTGTGGGATGCTGCAGAGGAGCCTTTTCCTTCTTAATGATACCAGCAGCCACACCTGCAGAATGTTCTGCTTCCCCCCCCCCCCGCCAGGTGCTGTTCCCCTGTCTCAGTATCAGGGGAAAACGGAAGAGGGTCACTGTACATTCCTACTTCATGTTCTAGCTTGAAATTGACTCCAGCCTTTATTACGTACATCCCAGGAGCCCAAGCTAGTCATGCAGCTGTCAAGGTCACCCGACGAAAGGGAGGGGTGAAATGTCCCGCTCCCTTCTCCCCTTCTTCTCCTCTTCCTTCTTTCTTTGCCTCTTTCCTTCCTACTTTTCTCCTTCCCTCCTTCCCACCCTCCTCTGCTTCTTCCTTCTTTCTCTGTCCTTCCTCTCTCTTTTCCTTCTTTCTTCTTCCTTCCATCCTCATTTCTCTTCAACTTTACTTTAGAAGGGGACTTCTTAGGCTACTTCAGCCACGGTGAAATTTCCCATTTTTAGAGGATTAAAAAAAAAAAAAACTTACTTGGAGATCTGGTTCCTTAAAATTTTCCTTGTAATTTTGTGATATTTCAGCACAAGAGATTAGACTGTACTTTGGGCTAGCCTGTTGTGGTCCAATTTAGGAGCTGAAATCAATGGCATCCCCTCACTGGTCTCATGATTCTCCCCCACACTGGGGGAAGACATGGACCAGCGCTTAGCATATCAGCTAAGCTCCCATCAATGTGGGTTTCCAGCCTAATCAGTTCATGCATTTTATGCAACGATGTCCTTGACCACACAATTCTCTCTGGTCTCAGAGGGACTATCTTCAGGTTTTACAGCTGGCTGTGTGCTACGTTGAAAACTTTTGAGAGACTCCTTGCTCACCAGTGGGGCTACTATTAGGACTGTCGGGGAGCTGATACCAAAGATTGGGTTCGTGCTGCTTCCTAAGGGAGCCTCACCAACCAATTGAATGTCTGCAGTATCCACAGGATCTTTAGTGTTATCTCAGTTTGGGAAAATAAGATGTGGATGAGTCTATTTGGGGTGCAGGCCTTCCAAGGCCCACTCGGAAGGGCTCAGCTTGCTTTCCTGTTGGATTGAATCTGATCATCATTAATTTGCAATTATTAATCATGACTGTAGCCATGGCAATCCAGTCAATTCAGAGTGCTGCATGATGCAGTTAGACTACATCATGTAGTGCTACATGTAATGCTACAATTGAAGGTCTCAGCTCTGGGACACATTGGTAAAGAATGAGTAGTTGAGTTAAGCCAGGAGCAAGTCTGCAGGAGATTGTTTAACTGAGAAGGCCCAGACCGTGGTGGGTGTGGGACTATTCCCTAGACGGGTGGATAAGATGGAGGGAACTGGATAAGGAAGTTGGCATTCTTCGGTATACTTGGCCAGACACGCTCGTCCAGCAAGTGAGGATTGTCCTTCTCTCAACAGTCTAATAGATATGGTGTGGCCAGTTCCCTACACCCCTGGTGTTGGTGTGAGCTCTCTTGTTTAGCTGTACTAAGAAATGTGGTCAAACAATCATAAGAGAGAATAAAGTCCCTTGCTCCCTCTTAAGCCATTTGGGTGTGAATTTATTAGCAACATGCAGAGTATCTGCAACAGTAACAATGCCTAGGCCATCACTATGGATCCTATGAGCTGATGCTAGGATAGGCTTCTGATAAGCTCAGAAGACAATATGCATCGTAAAGCTACTGCGAGACAAAGAAGGTAGGCTGCATGTGTTTGGGTGTGGGAGGGAAAATCACGGCATCCCTCTGTTTATTGTTATTTGAGTCCTATGTTTCCCCATAGGACAGATTTTCTTTTCAGGATTCCATGCAAAATATTTCATAGCTATAAGATGTAGGTAATAGATTCCACTATCGTTGTTTAGTTATGGGCCCTGATTCTACATGAAATCTGTGTTTTTACTCATTAGCAAAAATATTATCTGTCAAACTTTAATTAAAAATATTTCCAGAACTGGGGAGAAGGCTCAGTGATTAAGGCCTCTGCTTCGCAAGCAAAAAGACTTGGCTTTGGATCCTCAGATCCCATATAAAATGCTGGTAGGGTATGGCGGCCCACTTGTAATTCTAGCCCTGGAAGGCAGAGCCAGCTAGCTAGCTGGCCAGCACAACCCTAACGGCTGTATAGGTTTAAGTAAAGACTCATGCTCACAACAATCAGATGGAAGAGTGATCGAAGATGATTCCTGGTACCATCTTTGGGCCCCCACAGGCGTACACACTCAAGTGAACTCATGCACGTATCCACCCATGTGTACCTACCCATAGGCAGGAACACACAGACACACACATGTACATACACATGCATGCACCCCAGACATATATACATAAAAAGAGGGAAAATGAAAATACTTTGGGTGAAAGAGTATTTCTGCTTTAATTAAAATACAAATCAGTCAACACACACTGATTAGCTGTTCCCTCTACAGCAGATCCTGTCCTTGCTGACACAGGCAGGAGCACAGTTCGTCACCCCTGCCCTCAGGGGTCTCAGGAGACTGCTCTTTCTTTCACACCTCTTAGCACTACACGTGTTTGCAATGCTTGATGTTAATGAGCCCAAGAATTCCAAATGCTAGTAATAATCATATTTAAAAAGTAGAAAGTTTCTAGGAATATTTAAATTTTTAAGAGTCTAAGATTTTAATCTTTTTCAAAATATAAATTTAAATGTTTCCTTTATAGTAAATTGAAGGTACCAAGATAAGAATTCAATGACATTTCTATTTCAAGCTTTAATATGGTTATATGGAAAAGAAATTATACGTTCTTAAAATTTTTTAAAGATTGTTTAAACAGTTTCTGTATATAAATGCATCCGGGTTTCTCTCTCAGCTGAATCTGAACACACGCGCCCTTTGGACATCTTCGGTTCAAGGTGTGGCCAACAATAGTGGATGGATGGCATCATTCTTCCAGAAGGTTCTATCCTCTGTGAGCCCCAGCAGACATCATGCTCTTTGTTTATATTTAATTCGGCACTTTCCTTCGGGGTGGGGGATGCCTATCAGATGCAGACAACTCTAAAAGCACAAATGCAGAAAGGAAGAGACATAAGTCAAGTTTAGACCTAAGGCCTGCTCAATGGCAGAGTGAAAGTTTTGCAAGTTGGGAGGTATGCGCATTGAAATTATTATTTGACATTTTCATACATAAATACAAAAACTATGTGTTTTCACCACTTATTACTCAATATCATTCCCTACCTTCTGTCCTACTTCATAGTTTCTCCTTTCCAGCCAGTCTCCCTCCTGTGTGTAATCCGTTGAGTTTCATCTGAGATGTCTGCACTGGTAAGAGCCTGAATTTGTGCTGGGGGCACGGATGACTCATCGATGGGTAAATCACTGAGTAAAGATCCTCCTCTTCTCCTGTCTGGCATTAACTGTCAAAGTCTCTGAGGGATCTTGAGATCTGCCCCCTTCCATGGTGAGATGCTGATAGGTCAACTACTGTGCAGGTCTTGTGCAGGTGGACATCGGTACAGTGAGCTCCTGGGTGTAGCAGCCATCATGAGCAGAGGGTACTGTCGGCAGCATCCCTCCCCATTCTCAGGCTCTTGCATTCCTGCTGCCCCTTCTTCCCAAGCCTCGTGATGGAGGGATGATTTCTATGTCCTGTTCAGGGCGGAGCACTAAGCATCAACTTTAGCCTTCCATTCAGGGACCAGAAAAGAGGAAAATACTTTATTCTACTCATCTCAGTTCTACACACCCTAAGACTACAGGCCTTCCTGTTGCCTTCCCTTCACTTTATATGGATAAAAAGGAAGCTATAAATGAGTAAGGGTCTATCTACTTCTCTGGTTCAAAACTGGTGGCAAGTTATCTAGAACCAGCCCCTCAGTGAGACCCCGAGAGCCCCTGTAACAGGTGCTCAGAGCACTACCTACACGCAGAGGCTACCTACACGCAGAGGCAGAGCTCGATCATTTCCCAGAAAGACCTCCGTGTGCTCCGAATGTTTACTGTCCTCCTGGTTCCAGGAGGTCCGTGTCTTCGGGGGAGGTAGGTCAGCGTGCTGCTCTGAACCCGCAAAGGGTGACAGAAAAGGGCTCTGCCCATCTTGAGCACTGGGGCCAATGGGGAGACAGTGCAAAAGAGAAGCACCCAAGAGAGGTCATCAGTCTGTTTTCAGCCACAGACACAACAGGGAACAGGGCTTCCCAGTAAGGAGACTCTGTGACAGGTAGACTGACAGGGGCGCCATGAGTCCACTGAAACTGAACCCCCAATTATATATGAGGTCTGTGTAGCTTCCGTAGGTGTTCTTAGGTTTTTCCATAGGCCTCCCCATAAACAGTAAAAATAGAGCAAAATCAAGCAAAGAAGTAAAAATGTGTGCGTGAAGCTGTTCTGTGACTGGAAAAGCCCCATGACCTGTGGAGACAGTGCTGCCACATAGGGATTCTAAAAGCTCTGCTGTGTTTGGTTGCCGTCTGACTCATAATGGGGGGGGACTGAAACTACATTTCTTAGGACATTTTTGAGTACAATAAAAGAGCAGAGGTATATCACATGCTGAGCATACACAAAGCCCACAGTTCAATCCCCGACACCTCAGTGACAAAGGGAAAATAAACCAGAATATTGGGCTATTTTGAAATCATGCATCCTAGTATTTGATTGTTTCCTATACAAGTAGATTACTAAAGGGAGTAGGTTTCCAAGTCTACTGACTTTCCTTCACTTGACAGTAAGATTTTCACAACATACCCAACACTCTCTAAAAGAAGTGTATAACTGGGAGCTGGAGAGATGGCTCACAGGTTAAGCCTTTGTCTTGCAAAAAAAAAAAAAAAAAAAAAAAAAAGAACCTGAGTTTGAATTCCAGATCCCACATAAACCTGGTAGCAGGTTACACTTCCAGGCCAGCAATAAGAAGGTAGAGCAATCCAAGATAACTCCTGAAGTCACCCTTGGGCCTCCACCGGTATACATAGTGTCTGTCCTCTTGTGAACACATGTGCACGCATGCATGCGCGCACACACACACACACTCGCACACACACACACAAAAGGTTTGCAACCTTTGAAAAGTCGTTTTTCTGTACTTCTTGATCATCTGCTTTCATAGTTTATTCAAATAATTTTCATAATTACATAATTTACATTGATGTCTCTCTTCCAAAAGTAATTGATGTGAGATAAAACACTCTTTGAGTCCATAGGGATTCACTTTGCGTTAATTAATCTTTTTATAAATTGAGGGAACATTTCTTTGAACAGTGCTCTTACCATCAGAATGCAAATAACATGCATAAATTAATAAAAGAAATTAAACACAGGTTCTGTAGTTAAAGCACTTGCCCACAAGCAAAAGGTCTGGAGTTTGGATCCCAGATCCCATGAAACATTACAGCCCAATTGTCTTTGCAGCCTCAAAGTCAGAGACTAATCATTCCCAGAGCAAACTGTCTCACAAGAAGAGCCTTAGTGGCAAGCTCTAGGTTTGATTGAGAGACATGGCCTCAAAAGAATAAAGTAAGGAAGTGATCAAAGACATTTCACAATGTCCACCGGGTGCCTACACACACACACACACATCCATGCACACATGCACAATACATCTGTCCCTACACATCTGCAAACATGTAAATGCATGCATGTACCCCGACACACAAACACATGAATGTGGAAAAAGTAAAATGAACAACCCAAAAGAAACGAAATTCATCTCACAGAATTCTCAATCAGGAAGAAAATGCCAAGACAACTCTTGCTCAGGGACAGATCGCTGTGGCTGACCTCTGTGACTCTGATGAATGCCGAGTCTTTCACATAAGCTGACAAGCTTGCTGCAACTACACTTGGATGCTGGGGAAAACTGGCATCTATTTTGATGGACCAGGAACTAGTGTGAAGGGTCTGTAAGCCTGGTTCAGGTCTGCATTTTGCCATCACCACAGTAAGTGGCTGGAAACTTTCATGAAGAATGCCCATGTGGCATTGCCTTTTAAGTACCAAGAGTTCTTTGACAATGAAACCTGTGCTCAAAATAACAATGTGAAAGAAATACTGAATACTGTGAGATGTACATATCTGTGAGTAATGCAATATTTTCTATCACTTATGCTCTTAAATAATTTCCACTGAAACATCACCCAAGAGCGTGATTCACCCTGTCATTCTTTAGCCTTCTTATGTCAAGAGTAAGTCAAAGCGCAAAACATCATGTAAACCAACTGTAAGTCATGTGAATAGATTATAAGTCATGCAAATAATTCATGTGAATAGACAGTAAGTGACATTTATACTGTAAGGCACAGGAATGAACCATAAGTTATGTGGATAATCATGAGTCATAAAAATAAACCATAATTTTAAACTGCTGAGCCTCAGTCTGCTTAAATAGCACCTTTATCTAGAGTTTTCAGAAAGAATATTCATGGAATTAAATTGAATTTATTTTTCTTCTGATTACAGCTGTCTTCGAGGTCTGATCCCTGGATCTGCAGCTGCCATAACTGTGCCTGCAACATGGTAGAAATGCAAACTTGGAGCCCCTTCCCAGAACACTAGATCAGGCGCCCGGGCATGAGGGCCAGCAGCAGGTGTTCTGCCAACCCTCCAGGACTCAGGATCCCAAGGCCTGTCTCAGCCTGGGAGCTGCTGCTTTTTCACAGCAGTCAAAAGGTCCACAGTTTTCAAGACCAGAGGTGAGCAAGAAGCTTATGGTCCTTCCATTTCTGCTCACTATGTTTCTACTGAAGCCTTGGTTTCTGTTTTGGTCTCCCTTCCTGTTGCAGGGATAAACTGTCCAACAAAATCAACTCAGAAGAGAGAGGACTCATTTGATTTATAATTCCAAGTTTTAGTCCATCATTGAGGGGAAGTTACGGTTACGGTGGTGGGAGCTTGAAGCAACTGGTCACATCACACCCACAGCCAGTGAAACAAAGAGGAACATGTGTTCTCTGACTAGTTTTCAGCTCTCCTTATTCTTAGACAGTTCTGGGTTCCCCATGCAAGGAATGGTTCCGCCCACAATAGGCCGGGTGTTTTCACCTCAGTTAAAATAATCAAGACACTCTTTCTCACATTTGACTCTGGGGCCGAGCTTAATCTAGAGAATCCCTCTCAGCTGAGCCAGGAGGACGTCAGGGTGACAACTGACACTAACCCTCTTGACTTACATCCAGACAGACTATCCACTGACAGACAATATACAAGACATTTCTTTATGGGGAAATAGGGCCAAATTGATGTCCATGTTAAGTAACCCAAGGAATAAAGTAAAACCTGGTAAATTTTTAAAAAATATTTAATTTATTTAGTGTGTGTGTGTGAGAGAGAGAGAGAGAGAGAGAGAGAGAGAGAGAGAGCACTGTGTGTCCCTGTGGAGGACCAAGGGTGACTTAGGGAAACATCCTGGACCGCTTCTATTTCCTTGCTTCACTCTGGGATTTCCCAGGCTCTACCCACCAGGGCGGGAAGTGAAGGCCTTCACAGATTCTGCCTGGTGTTTTTACGTGGGATCTGGGATCCAAACTCAGGACCTTCTGCTTGCAAGATAGTCTTAACCGCTGAGACATCTCTCTAGCCCAAATCTGGTAAATCTTTTGAGAAGCCTCTAATATGATACTCTGGCCAGAAGATAAGATCCTAGATTGAGCGCCCTGAACATGGTCCTGGTCTACTTCATAGTAAGATGGGGCTTCAGCTGAATGAAGGAATCCGTCACCCATGACTGCTATTGAGAGAGCAACTGTGAAAGTTACAATGGTGTGCGCAATTCTGAAAACACTTACCTGCTTTGGTAATGGGTCCAGGAGACTGCAGTCATATTTGTAAAGCATTAGAATGACATATATTTGAATCTGTAGCAGAGCAAACCACCTAGAAGGAAAACACAAAACCCATGTTTGGTGGTGAAAGATGCACAAATACATTCAGAGAATAAACATCATCATGGAGAAGATAGTCATTCGCAGTGAATCTTTTACTCTAAAAAGGCAGAGCAATGCTGGATAGCTTTAATAGTATCACAAAGTACTATGTAAGTTTGGGGGAAAGCAATCAACAGTCTCATTAATCCATGAAAGTTGCAAACTGTAATCACAGTCGCCCTGGCAAGAGTGACCACTAGTGTAATAATGGCATGAATGCCAAAGCGGGCAACCAACAGCTTTTTGATTGGATTTTTTTATCATATTCCTGGTATTGTAAACCAGCACAAGAACCTATGAAAGGGGATGAAAAAGAAGAGGGATGCAAACCATCAAGTTAAGCTATAAAAACATCATATCAAATTGTTTTAAAATATTTGTTATTATTCCCTTAGAATGGAAGAACACTCAGCACCCAACCAAGAAGGTTCCCTCTGCAACAGAAGGTGTGTTATTAGAGAAAATCACATCAGGCAAAAGTGCAGAAAATAAAGGATGGAAGATAGTAAACAGGACACTCAAACTACTCACCCACCCCAAAACTCAGGGAGCATTGTGGAAGAGGGAGCAGAAAGACTATAAGAACTTGAAGGGTGGAAGTAAGACCAGACATTACCTTCTGGACATGAAAGGGCTACTGCGTCCATGAACACACAGCAGCTTTATATATTTCCATAAAACCTACACGGGATTTGTCATTAACTATCAACAGGGAAGGGCAGAGAACTCAAGTGCCCCCATACCTCCCTGAGAGACGATTGGGGGTGAAGATGTTTTCCTCAAGGGTATACCTGCTGACTCATGCTCCAGCAAGTGTTCAGACACATGCCATCAAAGACAACCCAAAGGAAAATCAGTGGGCCGCTCATGTTAAAAAAAAAAAAAAAAGGTAATAGAAGTGAGATTGGCAGGGAAGAAAAAGGATTATAGTGGGAAGGTTGGATTGGAGATTAAGGTGCAAAACTGTCATACATTCATTGTATTCATATATGAAACGATAAAAGGACATTAAATAAGAGTGAGAAGCCACCATTTTCTTTTTTAATGCCACACACTTCATCAAATGGTAGGAATTATTCTGCTTGTTGAAAATGTATACAAAGTGCTGAGTCAGTAGAAGTACTTAAGATTAAAAAAATTAAGATTTTTCTTAGTTTCTTGGACCCTGTGTGGCTACTAGGTGTCATGCCCCAAAGGCAGGGAACCTCTTCTTCAACCTCTCCTGGGAATGGGCTCTTCTAGATTGCAAACCTTAAGCAGAGTAGCTACAAGCTAGATACTTGATGACCATGGATACATCGAGTATCAGCTAGGTCCGTTGCTCTTGCTGTACCTGGGACTTTGCAAATGCCCACCTCAGCCACGATGTAGGGAAGTTGTGTGGATAGGCTGGACCAGGTTTAAAAGTGATTGTGTGAATGTTTTAAAAGCACCTTGATGCCTCAGAACCTCCAAATCTCACCCTCCTTGTCTAAATAAACATTTACATATACCCCATAAAATACTGATATCCCTCTATTTTAAGGTATGCATACAGCATACTTTTTCTAAGTCACGAAATAAAGAAAAGGGTCTTCAAGATGGCTCAGTACGTGCGGGTGCTTCCTGCCAAAGCTGAGAGTCTGAGATCAGTGCTTAGAGCCCACAGTAGAAGGAAAGAACTGACAGCATCAAGTTGCCCTCTGACCTCCACACACATGTGGTGTCAGGTGCTTCTCCACCTACACATCACAGAAGGTAAGTTGGAGAGCGCCACCTAGTGAAAAGTGCCGTTTAGGACACCACCTTGACAGAGATTTCTCTTTGAGGATATCTGTGCAATGGCTGAGGATATAGCAAATTATGAATTCTCCGTGAAAATGAAAGTACAAAATGTTGGTCAAACCCACTGATGCTTTTGGAGTTCCTTCTGAGCAAAGGCAAAAGCCCCAGGTCATCAAGGTTTTCGTGGATGAGAGATTCGTGCAATGCCGTCTCTTGGCAGGAAACTGCAAACCTCAGAAATGCTGATTTCTCCTGAAGTCACAGACTTGTCTGAGCATGTGCTGGAAGCTAGGTGGACCCTCATTTCCCTCTCTCTCCTCCTACAAATCAGAGGTCTTGCACCCTAACTTGCAACTCGATCTTCAGCTCCCGCCTAACATCCCCGTATAAAATGAAGTTTCAGAAAGTGGGCAGCGGGAGGCTCCACTGTTCTATGTTCTCCAAGCAGGAGACTGACACCCCCCATCTGCTGTGTTCTTCTGTTTCTCTTGTGATTTGTTCCTCCTATGTGGACTTTATTAAACTCCACCCAGAAGGCAGATTTCTGTGCGTATATCATGCTCGACATGATTTTCATTGATATTGAGTAGGCCAGTTCTTTTTAAGAATAGACAAGTTCTTTTAGGGATAGATGGGCCCTTTCTGCAATCACAGCTTTTAAGGAATATAGTTAGTCCATGCAAGTTATCTGGACTTGATCCTCCCCAACAACTTCTGTATCCAAGTGGCACCAGGTCTCTTTACCGATCTCAGCAATTCCTCAGGGCCTGCCTTCCACTTCTCCCATCAATGTCTGCTGCTCAGTTTACTTCATCATTTCTTTCCTGATTACTGCAACACTTGAACTTCCACGGGTCTCTACTTCAGGGTCACTCGCACTCATTCCTTACTTCCTTACTGCAGTAACTTTCTAAGGCATCACTGCCATCTCCTCATTTTATGCACAGCCACACACAGAGACAGACACACCTTTGCGGCGGTTTCCACGTCCTTCCAAACACAGTAGCAGAATAGTCAGCTCCTGATGACCCACCCTCACCCAGTTCCACAGCCTCCTCTCCCCAGGACCTGGGACTTGGCACCCAGGCCATGTGACATCCTTACCTGGCCTCCTTGATGCTGTCACTCTCAGTGAGGGGCCTTTCCTGTGTGGGCTTCGCGCTCTCAGAGCGCCTCCCTCCTCTCCCTCCCTCCTGGACTGATGATCCCTCTTTCAATCACTAGCCCCTAATGTCTGACTATAGCTTCTACCACTCTGCCCTGTGACTTCTGAGCAATCACTTCTTGGCAATCTCTCTTCTAGAGCAGAAAGCACATTGTTTCCCCAAAGCATCACGACTGCCGCACTATTGGCTCCTCACGAATGGATGATGGAAGGTGACAATGCTCTATAAAGGAAATTCAACTTCCTGTCCTTTTTGCCCTCTCTGAGTTTCTGTGGTACTTTATATTTCTCAGCTAATATCTTCAACCTAAACTCTCCTCTGTCTTACTTCATTAGAGGCACTTGCAAGTCTTCTTAATTTTCTGCTTTGATCTGTTTTTCTTTGAGACAGGGTCTCACATTGTAGCCCAGGCTGGCCTTCATCTCATAGAAATACTCCTGCCTTGGCCTCCAATAACGCAGGTGGATTTCTCTAGGCAGTGAGAACAGAGAGGAAACGGGAAACTAAACAAGGCCACAAGCCTACGTAAGGGAAAACATACACTGAGAAAGTGGATATGAAATCTACATTGAATTCAGCCTGTAGGGACTCCACCAGAGGGTCTGCCGCAAAGCCCACCAGTGGAACTTGCAAACCTGGCCCCACCAGAGACCACCAATCAAAGGTCAAAGAGCAACCCAATAGAAAATTTCCATTTTCGATCGACTAAAAATTCATAAAAGGGACATCCAGAGTCCAGAGCTTTGGAGCAAAACTCGTAGTTTTTCCGTCTCCCTGAACAGGCAGAGATTTCTTCTTGGCCGGTGTTAGTAATCATCAGGGAATGATGAAGAGACAGGCACATCCTTGTGATTACTGCAGCAACATTCATGAGAGCCAAGAAATGAGCACAACCTGACTGTCTATCAGTAGAGGCGTGGAAAACACACACACACACGCACACACACACACACAGTGCAGGGGAACACAGAGCAGCCACACAAAAATGAAATCCTGGCATTTGCCATGAAGGTAGAATAACAGGTCACTGGTTTAAGTGAAATAAACTAGGCAGAGAAAAGCAAACACCACGCGATCTCACTTGCATGTAATCTAAAAAAGCTAATACCACAAAGCTGAGTGAAAAATGGTGGAAGAGGAGGAGTGAGGGGTGCAACAGGATGGGATAATGGTCGCTAAGCTTAAGTTAAACGGGAGAAAGAGGTTACATGCTGTGCTGTATAGCAGGGTGCTTCATTCTTACGCGTTTTTTTAAAAGCAGCTAGAAGAAAAGATTCCCGAACGGTTTTACCATTGAGAATGATAAAAGCTTCTAAATAGTTCTCCCCTTATTTTGGACATTGCATAATGTATATGTTAGATACAGGTGTCAATTTGCCAATCCAAGGCTAAACTCTGGACACATCTGTGAATAAATGGCAGTGAAGACAAGCCTGGACAGCCAGTCTGTGGGATATTGTCTAACTGACAAGGGAAGGCGCAGCGTACAGTGGGACGATTCCCTGGGCAGGAGATAGGACGGCAGGAGGGGGTTCAGCACTTGGGCATCTTTGAAAGACTCACAGTCTGATAAGTGAGGAGGTTTGAGGAGGTTTGTCCCTCTTTCAGCAATACCTGCGGATATTGTGTGGCCAGTACTTTCTGCTCCTCGCCTGCAAAGCTGGACTAGGAACTTTAACCAGAATCATAAGCAAGAATAAAAACCCCTGTTCCCTTCAGTTGTTTGGTTGTATATTTATCAGCAACACAAAGATAACCTGCAATAGTGTGTGTGTGTGTGTGTGTGTGTGTGTGTGTGTGTGTGTGTGTACTTAATATAATGAACTTCCTCATATGTGTACAACTTTTATATATCAATAAAAAGACATTGCCAGACCTAAAGGTTATAAGAAAATGGAATTTATGTAATAAAACTCATAAAAAGAAACTCTAGGGGGGCTGGAGAGGTGGCTCAGGGGTTAAGCCTCTGCCTTGTAGGCGGAAGATCCTGAGTTCGGATCCCAGATCCCACGTATAGATGCCAGGCGGAAGCGGGGCGGCCTGCGTTTCAGGTCCTGGTAGGGCGGAGCCTGTGAATCCCGGGGCAGAAGGAGGTGGAGGCGTCCATGCTGGTTCGCGAATTTGTCCGTGGTTCTACACATACACAGACACACATGCGCACGCGCGCACATACATGCGCACACACGCACAATTGAATAAATAATAAAAAAAAATTTTAAAAATCCTAAAAAAAAGGTGTGTGCTGGAATCTCTTTAAAAAAAAAAGAAACTCTAGGCATTAGAAGTAGTTAATTATGCACACTCTATTTGTTTAAAAAGGTTAGAGGAGAATAGCAAGGTGAGCAAAGAAATGGGAGCGATACAAATCTCAATTGATGGGGTGGAGAAATGGCTCAGTGGTTAAAGCACTTGTCCCCAAAGCAAAAGGATCACCGGATCCCACATAAAATGCCAAATAGGTGTGGTGTCTAAAGGATCAGAATTTGTTACTCTGTGAAACAAAAGCTTTTTATGGCAAAGAAGAGCACTTTGTAAATTTGCGTGTTTAAAGAAGCTCTTCCAAAGCAAGTTTAGTTGTGTTCATAGTAAGACTGCTTCTCCGATACCTCAGTGTCAAAACAGAGACAATGATGAGGCCCACTGCTTATGACAGCTTTGCTCCGCACACTTACAAGCACAACAGTGCACATCTAGAAATAAAACTCATTCAGGTATAAACGCAAGGCACGATCCTTAAGGACTCAGCCCTTGCAGGTGTTCCCCACTTGCAAATACTTGGAAGCTCCAGAGACTTTGAGAATCCAAAGTCCAACCTGACACATTGCCAAGACAGAACAGGCAGAGATGGAAAAGCTCCGGATCTAAGGTGAGGCTGTGCAGAGATCTGGAGAGAGCCCTGACCTGGATATTGGCGAAGGTGAAACTTGAGCTAGACCTTGCAGAAGGGCAGGCTTTAAATAAGTTACCGTGGTGAGTGAGGGAACTGCGGGACTGGCAGACAGCAACAGCTGGTGAGGACAGGAGGGCTGGGACACCAGGGAGACCCCTGGGAGAGCACAGCCTACTGCTTTATTAGGGCCCAGAGTACTAAGCTAAGGGGTCTCACTAGGGAGCAAAGTCCCCAGACTTTATGCCGTAGAGTGCATTCAGAGATTATTTCTCTAGGGAAATTAGTCTGAGTATTCAAAAAAAAAAAAAAAAAGATGGACAAAGAAGAAAATGAGTCAGGAAGCCAGATGGGAAGATGATAAGCCATCGGCCCATGCTGAGACATGAGTACATGTGCCATAAGAGAGAATGAATATGGAAAGCCAGAAAGGGTGCCAAAGAGAGCCCCCTCAACCCAGATATGTAGGAGCAAACAGTGATACATACAAACACAATACAGTACCTAAAGTGCACTAGGGGTTGGGGATGATCAAGCTATTGCCTCATAAGTTCAGGTGCCTGGAGATCCCGCATGAAAAATGCTGGGCAAGTATGACGGCGGTCTATAGTTTCTACCCTGCAGAGCAGAAGCTAGGAAACGCCAGAGCAAAGCAGTAAGGAGGTACAGCAATCTGGGATGATTAATGATGTCACCCTTGGCACACACATTCAAAGTGCCCTCTTGTACACACACACACACGCACACACACGCACGCACACACATAGTGTGTCAGAATTGGGGGCAATATTTAAATTTTGGATTTTTGGATTTGAATTTTGATACTGAGTCCCTCTGACTTTTTTTTTTGGTTTTTTATTCCTTTTTTGTTTGTTTGTTTGTTTTCTTTTGCTTTTTGAGACAACGTTTTGCTATATGGCCACACTGCCCTTGAGCTTACTATGTAGTGCACGTTGGCCTCAGACCTGCAGCGATCCTCTTGTCTCCGGAGTGCTGGCTTGACAGGCACGCGTCACCACACCTGGTTTCCCTCTGACTTTTGAAGGGGGAAAAAAATCTGTCTTGTAGCTCTCCTGGAAGTCACTGCTGGCGATGCCAGCATGGGCTGGAAAACTGTCACCACTGGCCAGCTGCAGCTCATGAAAATAGAACGCTCCTGCCCTGGAATTCAGAGAAGGCAGCGGCAGGCGGGCAGACTTTCCCAGGCATCATGCATGGAGTTCAGGGGGAAGTATTTTTCCCACAACCTCCTCCTCCCAAGAAATCTTTTAGGAAGGTGAAGTCGATTAGAGGACAGGAGGCAGAGTAGTCTGGACTCCTGGTTCTCAAACGCCAGCGCGTTATCAGAATCCCCAGGAGGAGCTGGGAACAGAAGCTTCTGGACCTCATCCCAGATCTTGCAGATCAGGAGGTCTGGGACCAGGGCACATGAATCTGCACTGCTTACAACTGTTCAAATAATCTGGCCACTGGTGTGCAAAGAGCACATCTTATTAATCAACTTCTTTTCCATCCTTGGGCAGTTTCATGCATGTGCATAACGAGCTTTAGTCACTTTCACTCGCATGCTACCCTATCTTATCCTTTTTCTTTCTCCCACTGCAAAATATCAAAACGTTCTTTTGCCGACAACTACCCTTCCACCCTTCTCTCTCTCTCTCTCTTTCTTTCCCTCTCTCTCTATTTCTCTGAGTTTAATTGGAATTTGCCTGTATTAGTTGGTACTTTCTAGAACACAGACAACTTATCAGTGACTACAACCACCATTGAAGAAAGTGTCTCCCCTACCCCAACATTAATTGTCAACAGTCCTTTGGGGCGAGCAGGAAGGGGTGAGACCACATTTTGAAAATTGTCCCATCCTAGAGGAGTGTGTCCAAGAGAAGGAAAGAATATATGCTAGAAGATGTAAACTTATTCCGTCTTTGAATTTCAGAGCACAACTTCCAAAAACTGACAAGTCCCACCTATAACGCTGTCTGGCTATGGGGCTAAACCTTCAGTGGGGACAACAGTCAGAGCATCATCGAGAAGAGTGTGCAGGTAGAAACTTCATGTTAAATAAAGAAAAGAAAATGGGAAGAGAAGAAGGGTATAAGAGCAAGTTGGAAAAGAAGAAAGAAAGAAGAAAGCTAAAAGAAGAACAGAACATTTTAACAGGTAAAAGAAGGGACAGAAGGCTGAGACAGTCCTGGCGAGCTCAGGCCTTCTTGACTTCAGACTTTCTTTGTCCTTGCAAAGATAAGAGGGGCTGGGAGGTGGTTCAGTAGGTAAAGTGCCTACTGCGCAAACACGAGGACTTGAGTTCAGCATCTATGCTGTCAAAAAAAAGAGCTGGGAGTGGCCACAGGGATTGTGGGCTGTGAATGTAGACAGGGTTCGTGGCGTGTGGGAAGGTGGACCCCCCAGCTTGCTGGAAAGTCAGTGTAGCCAATCAGTGAGCTCCAGGTCCCTTGGGAGATGAAGTAGGGAACAACCGATGAAAACAACCCACGGATGTCAACTTCTGACCTCCACACGTGTGCGTGTACACACAAACGTACATGACGAACGCACACACAGACGCAGAGCAGAAAATCTCTTTAGGGGTCCCTGCTCGGCTGCCACCTTTTCTAGACTGCAGTCAAGGTCAGTCTTCAGTTGTTGAGTTGTGGTGCTTGTAGCTAACTGCCTCAGCTGAATCCCAGCGCCTGTCTGCTCTTTGTTTAAAATATTTCCCAATACAAGGGCTGGGGAGACGGCTCAGGGGTTAGAGCTTTTGCCTCCCAAGTAAAAGTACCTAAGTTTGGATAGAAAAATACCTACCGGGAGGATACGGCAATGACTGGCAATTCTGGCCTTGGAAGGCAGAACCTGGGAAACGCTTGATCAGAATTAGGAGGAGATACAGTAATTAAAGATAGTTCTTGGGGCTGGAGAGGTGGCTCAGGGGTTAAGCCTCCGCCTTGCAGGCGGAAGGTCCCGAGTTCGGATCCTAGACCCCAGGTATAAATGCCGGACGGAAGCAGGGGCGGCCTGCGTTTCTGGTCCTGGTAGGGCGGAGCCTGTGAATCCCGGGGCAGAGTAAATGAGGAGGTGGAGGCGTCCATGGTGGTTCTACACACACACATACATACATATACACACGCGCACACACGCATACATGCACAATTGAATAAATAAAAAAATTTAAAAAAAAAGATAGTTCTTTATGTTGCCCTTGGGTCTCCCCAGGAGCACACACTGAAGTGCTTCTTGCACAGCCATACACAAAATAATGATAATGGTAATAACCAATACATAAACTAGACAGGGAGCAAAGTCTGAATGTCCCGATTATTTAGGGAACAGTGTGACCTTGCTCTATCAGAACGGAGTGGACGTAGGTGCCCAGAACACCATGGGTTCCCAAATGAAAGTTAGGGTTACTAGAAAAGAATAAGGCCTTATTAGACCAAGGAAGACAGAGCCTTCGGGTAATGCTGTGACATGTTACACTTTTAGTTCCACTCCTATTTTCTCAGGAACCAAACCCTCATTCTGGTTTTGTTCAGTTTTGTTGAGACAGGTTGTCAGTGAAGCTGAGGCTAGCCTTGAACCCCTGATCCTCTTCCATCCGCCCACCAAGGGCTAAGATAACAGGCATGCACCCCCACGCCTGGCTCTGAGCCCTCTTTGTGAATAGCAGAGGCTTCCATGTTACCACAGAGCTTGGTGAGCAGTCCCTGGACAGAGGCTTGGGGAAGAGACGTTCAATCTGTTACACTTCTCTCCTCAAAAAGCTGGCTTGTCTAAGGATTCCAAGCGTCAGAAACGTCAGAATCCACGTTGTAAGTGAAAGAAAAAGGGGCTCCATTCTGACTGTTTTGCCCAGCAGAGAACAGAGTTTGTTTTCGAGCATTTCGTCCAAGTATTAGAAATTGCTCTTTAGTGGCTTCTTTTGTTCTTGACTGACTAGAATCTTAGCCTCTTAATGAGATGTTAGAATGAAATTGCCAGAAAAATAATGACTGCAATTTTGTCAATGGTTTCTGTGAGTCATGGATCCTCAGCAAAGCAGGGAGAAAAAGGGAGCCTGTGAATAAGGGATTCTGGCAGGTCTGAAGGGCTTGGAATGAGCCACATGCACCCTTTGTCTGCACTCATGCCTAATCCTGCTTTAGAGTCCCTCAAGGGTATGCATACACTTAATGGGAATGTTAGAAAGCATTTCTAAATAATAGAAAATGTTACACAAGTAAATGCTTCATTTAATTATATTTAGCAAATGGAATCTAGAGGGTGCATTTTTTCACAAAACACATTCCTCAGGATAAGGTACAATCTCATTCGTTTATCATTAGATCCACGAACATTGGGACTTGCTTGCTCCTCAAAAGTAGGCTGGTATTTCTAAGCATTTGAGGATGCAAGCTATTCAAAACACACCTTGAGAGCAAGACTTCAAAGACAGGTGTTTGCTGAATAACATGTAACCATCAAAATTGTATTAGGCATATAATAAATGTATGAATAATATAATGTGTCATATGCATTATAGAAATGAATGTGCTCAGAGCTTCACAAACCGTCAATTCATAGTTGCCTTGATATTAGCCTACAGGTACATTGCATTCTGATGGGTACTGAACATTTTTTCCTTCAAAGTTTGATGTTACAAGTAGCCAAAGAAAACATACTTTCTTTCATGTTATTTATCAGTTATTCTCATCTAGTCAAAAGCCTTTTAACTTATTCTGTAGCAGACATTTTGTGTGTGTGTGTGTGTGTGCATGCATATGTATACATAGTCACCTGTGTAGATGCTCATTCATGCATAGTATACAATTGCATGCTTGAGGTTGATTCCAGGAATCAATCTTAATCAGTTTTCCACCTTATTCATTTGATACTGACAGCAATCACATTTGTACCACCCGCTTGAGGGACGTTTGGTTGGAACCGGAATACTAATCTATATTAGCTGTACTCATGCGTTCAGTTAGTTTCCCAACAGTTGAGTGATTTTTTTCCTAAGTAAGTGAAGACAGATCTCTGACTGTGTAGCCTAGCAATGACTTGAGATATGTGTAAGACCTTTGTCTCTTCCCCCCCACACACACACACCTAAATGAACAAGCATAGTGCAGCCAAGCAGGAATCCTCTGGCAGGTACACAGATGGGAAGGGGAGAGATGACAAACATTTTTGTGCTACTTATTGGTTATTCCCATCTAGTCCAAAAGCCTTTTCACCCACACTGCTCTCTGTAGCAGTTATTTTTTCCCATTTTCATATGAGTGTATGTGTGTATATACATATTTGCATATAGATCACATGTCCTTTGTTATGATATTATCAGCTCTCAGAAAACTTCCCACTGAAGGAAATTTTCAATGGAAAATCCTGTCTTACTCGACTGACTCTCTTGCTTAGAGAGTGCCTGCTCTGGAGAGATTCTTTATTCTGCATCTGTCCATTAGTACAGATGCCTCTGTTCACACTGCTTCCACGGGACTGTGTATGGTAGAAGCCCACACATTGCTAGCCACAGGATTAGCTGGCTGCACTTCCCTTCTTTCCTTCCTGTGAGGCTACAGGAAGTGCTTTGTAAGAGGCTCACATTAGACCTTCACCCATTTCTTTCTCTCTTTCTCTTTTTTTGCATGCATGTGTTCGTGTGTGTGTGTGTGTGTGTGTGTGTGTGTGTGTGTGTGTGTGGACACACATGCATGCTGCATGTGGATGGGCTTACATGTGTGTACGACATGTGTACAAGAAGATACCTAAGTGTCTGTGCCTGTGAGGGACCAAGGGTGACACCAGGAATCATTCTGGATTGCTCCCTTCACTATTTCTTTGTTCTGGGGTTTCCCAGCTCTGTCTTCTAGGACTGGAATCATATGCTGCTACGATATCAGTCTGGCATTTTTATGTGGGATTCCTGAGGGAAGGGGTTTCACTTGATTTGTATCTTAAGGCAACCACTAGAAACTTACACAGACATATAGCCTAATTTTGCAAAGAGCTACTAAATGAAGAAGTGGTCACATTCATATGAGTTAATCAAGGGATGTTTGTCTGATCCAAACTCAGGTCCCTTTGCTTGTGGGGCAAAGGTTTCAACCACTGAGCCGTCTTCCCAGTCCCAGAACTCCAGCCATTGTGAAGATGAACTACGCTTCTCCCATTTTGATCTTTGCTTGGCAGGACGGAGTCTTTCCCTAGTTAAATCAGCACAGTCTCCTGTGTGTGTATGTTCCAAGGACCCTCATGCCACCTTGGTGAGTAAACTCCAGAAGTGACAGCTGCAAGGCCTCACAAATATGTCTGACTGTCAGCTATGCTACGGGTGACGTCTCTGGACTTCCGGAGTTTCTGGTGCATGAGAGAATAAGTTGGCTCCTGCTATACCAATTAGGGATGGGTGTCATTTTGCCTGTGTTTATACTAAGGATTTGTGGGATTAAATTTCTAGTGGAAAGATCCGTTGTGGTGCACGTCACCCAAGTGAGTCATTTGCTTGCCTGAACAATTTTAATTCTATTTCTCTTTGAGAAGCAAAATGTTTCATGGGCTGGTTGGCTGAAATAAGTGATGAGAAAATTAAGGATATTTTCAGACAGAAACTTAGTAGAAAACTAGATTTACTGAGCATATATATATAGAGTACCTATGTTGCCACACCTCATGGTCAGAATTTACAAAAGAATATTGAATATCTTGCTGTCAACTTCTCCCTATTCCTGATTCATCTCTTTGTACCATCTCTCCAGCCACTGGAAGCCACAGTCACTTGCTCTCTCCCTTCTCGATCCTGATTCCCACCACTGTGTATCTTCTGGCCTGAAATATTAAGTCACCCACAGAACTGAGTTCATGCCCCAGATTACTTTGTTCAGAACAAAGCCACTGCATACTTCATTGTGAGCTGCCTATAAAATGCATGGTCAAGTCAGACAGGATGAGCATGATGGACTTGTCACTGTTGTGACTTTTCTAAGTTAACTAACTCAATTAAAACAAAGCAAGACCAAATAAAAAAGCAGTCTGGGAGACATGATATTCCAGTTCTCACTACATTACATTATGGATTCCTTAGTCCATTCATGTGTTTAAAACATACCCAAATCCTTGGGCCAGACTTATTATAGTCTGGCTTTCGTTAGTAGAAAATGTACAGTGATTTTCTTTCTTTTTTTTTTTTTTGGTGACAATTTAGTTTTTGAATTTTGTAGTTTTATAACCAAAATTATTTCTCTACAAAATACTACATACTTTACTCCAAGATAACTGACATTCAATTGTAAGATTTCCCCTAAGATAACTGACATTCAATTATAAGATTTAACTCTTGGTTTTTAGGTTAGAGGAGGCATTTAGAGGCTCTAAACATAAAACTGGCTAAAAATTAGAACTATTATTATCTCACTTGGCAGGAATTGGGTGGGTTTGTCAAAATGGATGGACTGAGTGATGAAAGGATGCTGCAGGAACCTGGGCATCCTCTCCTTGTACCTCTGCTGTAGTTCACAGCTCTGATCCATCATAAAGGCTGCTATGCTACTCTTCTGTGATAGTTAATTTTGGTTGTCGACTTGACTTGGACTGGGATTAACTAATAGGTTGGCAACGGATCATCTGAAGAGATTATCTGGATTAATATTTGAAATACAATGAGCAATCCAAAATGTGGGTGGGGCCTTCCAATAGACCAGATAAAAGGAAGTACAAGAAAGAAGAGATGCTACATCCCTCTCCCTCTGTCTTTCTCCCTCTTGCCCTGTGCTGCTGGCAAGCTCATCTTTCCTACTGATGCCACTCACTGCTTCCATCACATCCCAGCTTCTTCAATCCTCCAAGGTACCGAAGTCCAGAGACTCTAGAAATCCTCTGGCCTCCAGCAGCAGACTCCTGAACTGAGCAGCTACCGACAGCTATTGTTGGAATACTTAGGCCTTATCTCAAGCCAATTCAATAAACTCCCTTTCTCTATCTATATTCATTCTATTGGTTCTGTCTCTAGAGAACTCTGACTCATACATCTTCACATTTGCTGAGAGTGACACCTGGAACCATAAACTTTGTTCCCATCCGATGGGGGTAGATGTGGGTAGCTAGGGGAGATGAAGAGGACTTCTTTTCTAACTATGTAAGAGAAGCAAGCCATTTGGTCTGACTGACCAGTTCTGGTCAACCACCTAACTGGGGACAAAGAGCTGCCTCTAGGAAAACACTATCTACCAATCTGCTTCAGTTCAGGTTTCTGAAATCATTTCTCAAAAGTCAGTCAGAAATTTTCATGGTTGACTCATACCAAATTGAAACCATTTGGGAGGAGATGCAAATTATTAAAAGCATGTCCATACTCAAAAGCACACAACAAGAAAAACAAGATGAATGCATGTAGAGCCAGAAGCATTGCAAATATGAAGTGAAGCTACTAGTCAAACAACAAAGATGATCAACTTTTGAAATCAAGAAACCATAATTTGTTAAGTAGGAGGGTTTTAAAAGGATTTGCACTGATTTCATAGAGTGAGGTTCTAACTAGATTTTCCCCAGTGAAGACATGGTTTATTTAATGTAGACTGCAAGTCCTACAAAGTTGGAGACCAATTCTATCTTCCTTCATGCTCAGCAGAAGGCCTAGCACAGGGACAGTTCATTTTATTCTGTTTGGATAAACAACATAAATGCAGCTTTCATTAAATGTCAGATACTTGTGCTAGAGCAGGGTACTATACTGGGCTGAATTAATTCAGATTCATTTAACTATAGAAACTATCAGTGTTCACCATAAGACTAAATTTGATAAAAGAAAAAAATAACAAGTGCCTAGACAGAAAACCCTGATCAAATTGAGAAAACACACACACACACACACACACACATACACACACACACACACGCACACGTACACGCACATGCACACGCACATACAGTAAAAACAAAAACTAAACATAAAAGTAGAAGGAGACAGATTAGAAAGAATTGGAGAAGAGGTGTGGTATTAAACAATAAGGGATGAAAGTGTTTAAATTTATTGGATTCATCTATAAAATGGCTAAAGAATAAAAATATTTTGAAAAGATTATTTACCCAAAAGACTAGGATGAAGATGGCTGACCATATCTCCTGGAAAAGGCATCAGACAAAGTTGTCTGTCTCAGAATTCACTTATACAAAGAAGCACACACAAACACAATTCCAATACAAGCATGAATAAATGGATAAATACTAATAAAATCTTACTGTCTTTAAACAAAAAACAACTATCAAGGGGAAGGTTTCACAAAACTGAAGTGACTCTGTAAAGAGGGATCACCTGTTATTGTAAGCTGTTGCTATATGCCAAGCCAATGATGCTCAGTGACTCCAGTGGACATCATAATATCACTGTAGTTGAACAGATACATATCTTTGTTTTTTAAAGTTTTTTTAAAAAATTTATAATTATTATTTTTGTGTGTTTCTGTGTGTGCTTGTGTGTGTATCGTGGGTATCAGTGACTTACTCTGGATTGCGCTACTTCCTTTCGCTTTGCTATGGAGCTTCCCAGGCTCCCCCTTCCAGCACCGGAAGGACACATCACTACTTTTTCTGCCTGATATTTTTACGTAGGATCCAGGATCCAGAGTCGGGGCCTTCTGCTTGTAAGGCGGAGACTTAACCTCTGAGCCATCTCTCTAGCCCACGTATCTTTGTTCTATACAAAGGTAGCATTCAGAGTTAAGGAGACAGACCATTAAACACGACAGAATAAAATAATAAAATCCTAGTGTGGTAGCACGTGCTTTTGATCTCAGCTCTTAGGACAAGCAGATCCTTGGGGTTTGCCGATCAGCCAGTCTGGCCTACTTGGTGGATTTCAGGTCAGTGACAGATCCTGCCTCAAAGAAAAGTTGGATGACATCTGAGAAATGACACACGAGGTTGTCTTCTGGCTTCTGCATGCATGCACAGGCAATGCACATGCATAGGCACACATCCACATGTGTGCATACATGTGAACATCACGACTGTGCAATGCATCCATATACGTGCCTCCACATGTGAACACATATACCCATTCACGCAAAGCAAAGTGACACTCAACCACTTCCACTGTCCTTTCACAAAAGTTGAACATTCAAACCACCAAAGCCCTGCTTCTCAAAGGCAGCAAGAGTGGCGTCTTGTCCTGAGGTCTCCGGTCAGCAAGCTACCACAGACATGCTCACACAGAGACACACAAGACCACTGACCAGCCAAACAAAATCCACTCTCCCATCTCCCTGCAGCTGGGTGGTAAGGAGGGGCGAAGGCACAGTGCTTCCCTCCAGAGCAGTCTTTCTGCAGATTTTCTAGACAAACACCCACGTTGCACTGACCTTCCGGGACACAGGAACTTCCCCCATCCGAAGGCATAGAAGGAGTTCAAGAAAGTTTGCTTCTCTAAATTTGCCTCTCTCCAGCGTTCCTATGGGAAGAAAACATTTTTCTTCTACATCAGTCTTATATAAATAAGCTTAACTTTATATCTCTAGGCTAAAAAATGACGTCACCTGGCTAATCCCTGCATATAAAGTTGCAGAGTTGTGGGTAATTTTTTTCTGACCCGCTGTGACTATCAGGCACAACTGTGATTTAGGAACACAAACATAAAAATAAAAAGGCTTTTGAAAGAACTATTATTATTGTCAAGAGGCAAATACAGATGATAATATAAATCAACCGCAGCATTGGCCTGAGGAGGCGGATTTATCAAACGGCTCACAGTCACATCGTCAGCTGTTCAGGCAACTGTGGCTGCGGAATGAACACATCGCAATGCCAGTTTTCATAGTTCTACCTAGAGGCAAAACCTACCTTAAGGCATAAACCTTAAGACTCTGTTCAGCTCTGTAACTCTCCAAGCACAGAAAATAATAGATCACTGTCTTAATTAACCAGTATTTTTATTTTATTTCGGACCTTCCTTGGAAGCCAATAACAGAAGCAGCTGTCTGAGAAATACTCAATTCTCTTCTACCAGAACCAGGTGTATTTACTTCAGTGAATTCGTTTTATACATGCTTATTCCGAAACCCTTTCTGTCTGATCTGTAAGGAGTACACCACCAGCCACATTTACAAATCTCATCTGTGCTTTGTAGTCAACGTTGCTCGGAGTTACTCATAGAAATATAGCTGCCTAATGGCATGGACTTAATTTACCAATTCACATCTTGGAGAAAAAATAGTAATGAACTAAAAGAAGAATCTATATCGAAAGAGGTAACTTACAGGTTTGAACACATCAGGTTCAGGAAAATACTTTGGATTTCTGTGCAGCCAAAATGGAGACAGCATCAGCAAGTCACCAGAGGGAACCGTATAGTCCTAATGATGGGGAGAACAAAACAGTTTCAGATCATTTACCCTGGAAGATGCTTTTGAACAAGAGTTTAAGTCTTAAAAATAATGCCAGCAGAAAAAAAAAACAACAAACCATAATTCAGAACATAAGAGACTCTATATCAACCACCTGAAACTAGGCCAGCCTAATCTCTCCCCATCCTAAAGCTCAGGGAAATCTGCAGAAGAGGGGGTGGTAAGATTGTAAGAGCACGAGGATGAGAGGAGTAAAGATATGCAAGATACTCCATACAAGTTAGGGCCGAAGCAATCATAATAGGACTTTGCATGCCTTGTTCAATGTCCAACACATTATTGACCCCTCAATGTCTAGCATGGACTAAAGGCACTAGGATCCTTGGAGGCTAGGGAATGATAGTCACAGTAATGTTCCTAAGCTTAAGGGGAACACATGAAAGGATTCTGGGAAATGCCGCTGGGTCCTTGCACCTCAGGGGAGAGGAGGACCCAGAGGAGAGTTTGGCATGCACATTAAAGGATGCTCTGGGGATGGGGGGGAGGCACTGGGGGACTGTGGGGGAAGTACTGGGAAATGGGGAGAGAGGGGGAAGGGGAACGGGGGGAGCAGGGGTGTGAGGTCTGAGGAAGGGAGGAGACAGGTGTACCTGTTAAGTTTGTATGAGCGGAAATAATAAAAAAAAGAAGAAAAAAAAAAAAAAATAATGCCAGAACTGTATGTGACAAAGAGAAACTTTATGTGGGACTGTGAGAAAAAACTAACTTTCTTGGATGCATCGGCTCAGGCAATGAGTATTGCTAATTCTGATAATTACACATGTACATATACATCTGAATTTATATATGATTAGATTATACATTACATTATGATTAGAATATATATAATGATTATATAGATTAGATATGTGATTAGAGAGAGAGAGAGGTTGAGAAATTCCACGGGTCATCGTTGCAGTTACTCTTCATTGCTGCTGATGAGCTCATGACAAAAGAGCTTAAAGGAATAGGGGCTTTATGCTCTCATACAATAGTCCAGCTCAGTTCCTTTTGCAGCTTGACGGGAGAGTCCACATCGACACCTGGAGGCCAAGGGGCTGGCCACACCATATCCATACATTAGCTGAAAGGGGAACAATCGATCCCTACTTACTAGACCACCATGTCTGGCCAAGCATGCCAAAGGATGTCAGATTTTCTCAGCCAGTGTCCTTCATCTTCTTCACCTGCCCAGGGACTAGTCCCACTCATTATGGGCTGGGTCTTCCCCATCAATTAGACAGTCTTCCACAGGCTTGCTCAGGCTTAACTCGACTTAGTTCTTTGCAAATGTGCCCAGAGCTCGAATCCTCAACTGTCAAGTTGACACCTGTATCAGTCTAGGTCAGGTGTCAGTGTCTTATTGCTGGTGTGGGTCCGCAGTGGTGTGTGATGTGTGGGTCCGCAGTGGTGTGTGATGTGTGGGTGTAGGTCCGCAGTGGTGTGTGATGTGTGGGTCCGCAGTGGTGCGTGATGTGTGGGTCCACAGTGGTGTGTGAGGAGTGGGTCCATGGTGGTGGTCTATGACAGCTTTGCAGAGAATGTTCTTAGTGGAGATCATCATGGATGGCTACGTTTCCCGGCAGAGAAATCTTACTCTGAGACAGGGACAGTGGGCTCCACGGTACTGGCGACAGTATCAGTGGTGCCTTGTGTCTGAGAACACTGATGGGTGGCTATGTTAGACAGGGGCTGCAGATTCTTTTTACTTTAAATCCAGCATTAACTTTTTTTTGGATGTCTGTGTGTATGGTGTATACAAGAGGGCACTTTGAAGCAAAGGCTTTAACCACTAACCCATCTCCCTAGTCCCTCCAGTGTTAACTCTGAAGTCAGAAATAACTTCAAAACAACCAATCATAAGGTCAGGAAGACATGGTTGTGTGTCTGGGCCCCAGGGGCTATGGACTGAGGATTGACATGAGCTTCTTCAAACAACAGAACTGATGCTGTCCTTCCTGACTTACATTGCAGTAAGTTTCCTGATATATAATAAAACCTATGTCATAAATGCTTCCTTTCCTTATTGTCCTGAGGATCCTAGATCTACAGAGAACTTCAAAATTCCATGAACGTTAGATGGCTGACAACTTTACTGAGATGGCTTTGAATTAATTCTCATTGTCAATCATCATAAGCCATGTCTACTTAACTTTATACAATTTTAATGCATTTGTACATTTCCAAAACACTCACTGTGAATGTATGTATCCAAAGAGTATATTGCCTTACAATTATAAAAATAGGAATTTTAAGCTGCAGAGATAGCTCAGCCTTTGCCTGGCAAGCAAAAGGACCTGAGTTCAGATTCCCACATCCCATGTAAAAATGCTAGGTGGATATGGCAGTGACCTGTAATTCCATCCCTGAAAGGAAGAGACTGGGAAACTCCAGAGGCAAAGCAATAAGGAGGTAGTAGAGGAATCCAGGATGATTCCCGATGTCATACTTGGATTTCCACAGGCACACACACCGAAGTGTCCTTTTGTACACACACACACACACACACACACACACACACACACACGCACGCACATACACACACGCATACAGCATGCATGCATGCATACAGAAACTTACACATATGTACACATACACACACACACGTGCACACACACACTAGCTCTTTGTGGCAGTAAAGATATATGTGTGAGTTGGATCCAAAACTGGGCAGAGTTGAGAGACCTTTGCTGCTGCTCTTGAGCCTTTTTTAAAACAGAAAGTGATATGCCAGCTCCTAATCCTGTATGTTTACTCTGATAGAACAGAAGCTTGACAGAGCAAGAATGGTCCTTAAATCATCCCGGAAACCCCAGGATGGATGTGCAGATGGAGCTAGGGATAGAGCTCCAGGCAGGATGCTTTGCACCGCCCCCCACGGTCAGTTGCAGGTGACCAGCGACTACTGACTGCTGATGCCCACACATCAGATTAGCAAGGGAAGGAGGCTTCAGGCAAATCCCCAGCAAAAGAGAGAGAGAAAGAAGTTCCTTCTAGAGGGCAGCACGTATCAGGCTGACGGATGGCAGATGGGAGGACTCTGGCTGGCTGTTTCCAATAAACCCTCAGAGCTGTCAGACAGTGCCCAGTCTAAACAGGTTTACTTCTGTGTAAGAAATGAAGAGGGAGATTAAGAGGGGGGCACTGGCAGAACCAGAACATGGGATCCTTATCAAAGAGAAGTTGCCACCTCTGTGTGGTAGGAACTGGTGTCTCCGATGGACAGACATGAACCTGGCCAGACCACTTCCTTTGGATACAGAGCTTCCTTTGGAGCTCACTTCCCAAGTGAGCTCCGTCTGCTCACGGGGAAGAGCACCTGCCATGGGGAGGGAAAAGGAAGCACAGCTCTGCTAGGACTGAAGAGCAGTGCCGAGGACTGGGGTGTACCAAGGACTGTGGACCTCAAAGAGAAATGAGGCAGCCTACAAAGGCAGAGCATCTGCAGCAAAGGTCCTCAGGACACGGCGGTTTCTCCTGCCTCCGGATGAGAAGCTTGATTGATGATGTCAGTTGTGAAAAATAAATACTGAGGGCCAGAGACATAGATCGGGGGTTAAAGCCTTTGCTTCACAAGCAAAAGCACCTGAGTTTAGATCCTCCATCCCGTGGATGCGTGTGGCAGCAACCTAGAAAACCCCAGCAAAGCAATAAGGAGGTAAAGCAATCCAAGCTGACTCCTCATGTCACTCTTGGGCCTCCACAGGCACACACTCAAGCGTCTTCTTACACACACACACACACACACACACACACACGCACACACGCACTAAAAAAATGTGAGAAAGATATGCCAGTTAGTTACGGCTGCCAACTCGATACTTCAGGTGCACCTCTAGGCACATCTATGAGGACTTGCTTAGTTAAGGCGGACCTCTGCAGGCTGGCCTGTAGATACCCTAATTGTAGAACTGATGTGATAAGATGCAGTGGTGGGACTATTTCTTGGGTAGGTGGGTAAGATGGAGACGGCTAGTTGGCATTTTTGGCAAGCTGGCATGTAAAAAGCAAGCATTGGTGCTCACCCTTCTCTCCTTGAGATGGACTCAACATGCCCAGTTCCTTGGGCTCCTTCCACCACAGTGAACTGTGACCTGGGATTATGAGCAATTAAAACCCTCTGTCCCTGTAAGTTGTTTGGGGGCAAGTGCCTATTATAGCTAAAACGTTAGAGAAAGAAAGAACACAGGAAGTCAGAGAAACCAGAGTGTCTGCTTTCAATTCATCCCAGTGAAGAGACGCAGAAACGAGTAGAGATACAATAATGAGGCGCTGCTCAAACCCCCTTAGGGAGGGGAGCAAGTCTGGCCTTCCTGGGAAGGAGCTTTGGCCAGACGTCCCTCAGGGTTGAGCACATGAGTCTCCGACACTGACTATAGCATGTCCAAACTCTGGGCAACACTTTAATAATAAACAAGTTGGGCTAAAACAAGCCACCTGACTTCACAAAAGTAGCAGTCCTAGAAAGAAGAACTTAGCAATGGATAAAAAAGACCTAGAGCCTAAGAATGCAAATCTTGTCCCCTGCTTAGAAGGGTCAGAACCTGGAAGTCACAAAGAGAGAATTGTTTGGAAATTTTAAACTATATCCAGGTATTAGATTTTCATGCAACAATTTTAAATGGTTTAAATGTCTTTTACTAATGTCAGAACCGTCTGATAACAATTTATTTTATGTATTTATTTAATTATCTGTGCGTGTGCGTGTGCGTGTGCGTGTGTGTGTGTGTGTGTGTGTGTGTACAAGAGAATACTTGAGTGTGTGTGCCTGTGGAGGACCAAGGGTGACATCAGGAATCATCCTGGATTGCTCTACCTCCTTGTTACTTTGCTCTGGGGTTTTCCGAGCTCTGTCTTCTGGAGTTGGAATTATAAACTGCTGCCATATCTGCTCAGCATTTTTACGTAGTATCTGGGGATCTGAACGCAGGTCCTTCTGCTTCAGAAGCAAAAGCTTTAACCCCTAAGTCATCTCACAGTCTATTACTAAGTAAAGTAAAAACCTATGCCAACAAGCAATTTGGGCAGTATAATTACAATAGATTTTTTTCCTCAAATGCACACAAGGAAAAAAATCTGCAATTAAAATACAAAATGTTTGCAGTGATTAACTTTGATGTGTGAGGTTCTAAACAGTTTCTTCTTCTAGCTTGTTTTATAAAGTTTCCTTTTCTCCCTCTTGTTGATGGTGTTTTGACAGTGCAGTAAGAAGAAAAATCTATGCATTGTTAATCTTTCAAAAGTTTTAACTTCACAAGGACAAACCCCATTGTGACCAGACTGGACCTTTTCAAAGGAAAGGGAAGTAGTAAGTATAGGAAGTACCACAGTTTTTCAAATATTGGAGATGTGCTGTGGAAGATGGCAGTGTGAGCAGATAAATATAATCACAACCAACATTGGAAGCTTGGGAGAAGCCTGAGTGGCATTCAAGTTTCTCTCTCTCTCTCTCTCTCTCTCTCTCTCTCTCTCTCTCTGTGTGTGTGTGTGTGTGTGTGTGTGTGTGTTTAGAATAGACACTGTGTGTGCTTGTGGAGGTCCAAGGGTTATAAGGATCATTTGGATTGCTCTACCTCCTTATTGCTTTGCTCTGGAATTTTCTAGGCTCTGCCTTCCAGGACTGAAAATACAGACTGCTGCTATTTCTGCTGGTGTTTTTACCAGGGACCTGGGATCTGAACTCAGGTCCTTTAGCTTCTGAGTCAAAGGCTTTATCCCTTGAGCCATTTCTTCAGTTCTTCGGGTTTATATAGGAGAGATAATTACATGCAGTGGAAATCTTGGGGACGAGGGCTAGATGAGAGAAGGGCCACTTAGTCTGGATCATCTTTTCTCCCTCTTGTTGATGGTGTTTTGACAGTGCAGTAAGAAGAAAAATCTATGTATTGTTAATCTTTCAAAAGTTTAGCAGATGATCCAGAGGGAACCCTAGAACTCACAGAAGCAGACAGATAGGAGGGTGGGAGGCAGTGGGATGGATTCACTTAAGCTTCATATCCTGTTGCAAGAAAATTTGGGAGGGGAGAGTGGCAGTAAAAGGATACTATATTTTAAAATAATTTCCCAAATTCAAATGTTAAATGTCTATTATTTTGGTTCAAGAAATTTTATTGGGAATCTAGAGTTGTTGGTTCTACAAAAGAATTCAGCCTTGTGAGAGGATTTCATGTGAAATTGTGCATTTACATCCTTTGATTGTAATCTGCTAACCATAATTCGAGGGTAGTCATTAAGAAAGAAAAGGTAATACGCTCAAAGTTGTGTGAGAACCAAATTAAAAGTAATCACAAAATAGTATAAATCAAGTCATGAATTAGCTGTCATTTCAATGGACTATTATGATTCCACTGAAATAAACATGAAAACTCTCTAAATGCATGCTAAGTGAAGAGTAATGTTAATTACAGTGATAAAACAATTGTGCATGCATTGATGTCCTAACAAAGACTGCTGTGTAGTCCTGATATGATTGAGCATGTTTAGGATCTGTGTAAACAAAAGTGGATTTGTGTATACATGCAACTAAGCATGGTATTTTGTCTAGAAAGCTGTTAAAACATAACAAATTGCTTTTGATTAACATAAAAGCTACAAGTTCCTCTGCTAGAACATGATCCTGACAAAGACATGAAGTGTGCTCACTTCGGGATAGGAAGGGCTTCCGATGGTGTGGGGAATGATGGGAGTCTACATCAGTATCCATGCGGCAGAGCCACCCTTTACACTAATGCTTTGAGGCAGAATAAAAATACAAGGAGGAAATAACTTACAGAAGCATCTTCAAGACTCCTGAAATCAAAAGTAAAATGAAATGATCATGGAAGTCACTCCCATAAGAAAAACTTCTCACGGAGAAGCCTGGCTGGTGGACTTTGGATGACAGGGGAATAAAAGAGTCAGAGAATGAGGGTGATGATGGTCAAAGCAGGGTCTGAAGAAGGAAGTGATGAGTCGAGGGAAAAAGAGACATAATGAACATAAGAATTACGAAGGTCAGACCAAGTAGTCACCGAGAATACCAGCAGGAAAAAGGGCATTGCAGGGCACATGAAAATGACAGGTACCTAAAACTTTGAAATCAGATATGCATCTTGGTTTGGGTCCAGGAAGAAAACCCACTTAAAGTAAACTAAAACCTCTGACTCTGAAGTTACTCTGTGAGGCTCTCACATGTTGAGCTAATGGCACACCACAGCTGGGGGTCTGGAACCTTCTGCGTTGGTGGCAGGCAGAGCGACCAGTTGAACTCGTCTCAGCTGTACTGGAATTCACAGAGAGAAGAGATACAGAAGCAAGAGGAGACACTGTCTGCAGGGGCTTGGGCTTGTCTATGAATGACATGGTGCTAGAAAACTCATATTGACAAATCGGAGTTACTTGGTGTTGAATGGGATTAAGAACTTATATAATAATATCTTCATACTGGTGACCCTGCATTGCTCACCCAGAATCAGGCCAACCAAATCTCTCCTTATCCTAAGGTTCAGGGAATCTTGCACACGAGGGGGCAGTAAGATTGTAAGAACCTGAAGATGGGAAGGTCCACCTCTGGACAAGACATTCCATTCAAGTCAGGGCTGCTGCATCCAGGAGCTCACTGCAGTGAGACTTGTCGTACCAAACCTGTATAAAGACTGACATACCAACATGCACCCATAGAGCAGTGAAGATCTCAGGAGAGATAATTACATGCAGTGGAAATCTTGGGGACGAGGGCTAGATGAGAGAAGGGCCACTTAGTCTGCCATAGAGACCTGACCCCAACTAGAGCAGATGATCCAGAGGGAACCCCAGAACTCACAGAAGCAGACAGATAGGAAGGTGGGAGGCAGTGGGATGGATTGATGAAGGGAGGGGAAGAAGGAAAGGGAGGAAGAGGAAGGTGGGGGTAATTATTCAATATACTTGTAAAACTAGGACAAAATTTAAAAACTAAAATAAAATACCTGCTATCAAAATTCCAATGATGTTTAATAGAAATAGGAAAAAAGATTAAAAAATTCATATGAAATGATGAAAGATCCTTAATACCCAAAGTGATCTTGACCAAAATGAACAAAGATATAGGATCACGTGACCTGAAGGCACTGCAAAGCGGCAATCAGAACGTCATGGTACCGACATAAAAACAGACGCATGCACCAATGGAACAGAACAGATAGTCCACAAGAAAATTCACTCCTTGACGGTCAGCTGACTTTTCATCAAAGTGATAGGAAAGTCCAATGGGAAAGTGTCAGTCTTCTTACTAAATATTGTCAGAACACTGGATATCAATATGCAGAAGAAAGAAGTTATGCCCTTATGGCCACTGTATACAAACTGCTCTCAAATGGACTAAACTAAGGCACAGCACACAAGCTCTCTGGTGTTGATCTAGGCAATGACTATAGGGAACCAAAAGCTCAGTAGACAAAAGTGAAAACCGACAAGCTGGATGATGTTCACTGAAAGCATCTGAGGTGAATGATCAACTGTGAATGGGAAGAAGGATCTGCAAGTCACGTATCCTAAGGGGAGTAATAACCCAGGGCACAGGGAACTCATCTCAGTTTTTATAACACACGCATTCTGATTTTAAAAATTGACAAACCTGGGCTCAGGGTTATAGTTTTTGCCTCGTAAGCAAAAGGAACTGAGTTCAGATCCTCAGGTCCCACATGAAAATGCCGGGTGGATTGGGATATGGCAGCACTGGCAGCAGCCTGCTCTTCCAGCTCCGGAATGCGGAGCCTAGGACATCCCAAAGCAAAACACTACGGAGGTTAAGCAATCCAGGATGATTCCTGATGTCATTTTGGGTGTCCACAGGCATACATACTTAAATGCCCCTTTTGAACACACACACACACACACACACACACACACACACACACACACACACACACGCAAATAAATAAATGCAGAATTTTGTCTAAAACAGGAATTTCTCAAAAGTCTACATGTGAATGATTCATCAAGTACATTTTTAAAAGGCTGTCCATCAGCAAAACAAAGGACCCTATCAGAGAAAGCCCTGGAGGAAGAACCCTGTCAGAAGGCACAGGTACAGGTGGACAGCCACAAGGGAAAATAATGCAGAGGTTCCTCAAAAAGCTCAGAGTAAGACTAACAAAGGACACAGGTACCCCACCACTGAGCTTGCATCCCAAGGATATGAAATCAGGACATGACAGAGACATCTGAGCCCCAGTGTTTACTGTAGCATGCTTGACAGAGGCCACAATAATCAACCTGCTTAGATGAGCTAGGCATAGGCACATACATGAGAAAATACTATTCAGCTTTTCAAGGAACGAAGTCCTACTGCAACATGGTGACATAAGTCAGCAGAGACAGACAAGTACTTCATGACGTCCTTAAATCCCTCCCCTCACACCCACATACAAAAAAAAAAAAAATCAACTCACAGAAGCAGAGACTCGCATGATAATTATCAGGGGGTAAGAGGTAAGGGCGACTTGGAGAAATGTCAAATGGTCAAAATTCCATTTAAACAATAGAAACAGGGGTGAAGACATGGCTCAGTGGGGAAGCATGATTGCGGCCCAAGCATGAGAACTAGAGTTTGAATCTTCCATCCACATTAAACAGCCAGATGTGGTTGTGCATGCCTGTATCCTCAATGCTATGGGGCAGGGAAACTGTAGGATTCCTGGGGCTTGCTGGCCATCAGCCAAGTTCCAGGTTCAGTAAGAGATCCTGTCTCAAGGGAATAAGGCAGACAGTGATAGAGCAGGATACTCAACATCCTCCTCTGGATGAATACCCACTTATACACATACACGCGTGTACCACACATGCACACACACGCACGCGCACACACACGTAGGAATAACTTGAAGAGATCTGCAACAGAGTGACCATACCTGCAAATAACGTACTGCATTCTAATTGCTAAGAGCTGTTTTCAACATAAAAATAGTACGTTTGTAAAATTATATATGCCAATGACTTGATTTGCCCATTCTACACTAAAAAAAGAACTACATGAGCAAAAATGTACACTTTTCTAGAAGGTTCATTATGTTCAAATGAAACCAAAGCTTACCAAAATCTTCAATGGCTTCACTACTTTTCTAGCTATGGCGCCAGGGGCTCTCAAACGGATGGCTTCCAAGATGCACCACTTCACTGGAAGGAGCGTCTTCAAATCATCCTCAGATATGGTAATCTGACCTTTCCCTGTGAAGAGAATCGTTTTCATGAACAGGAAGGATGCGCTAAAGCAGCCAGAAAGTGCTTTTCTGGACCAGTCTTGCCAACAAGGAATGTGTTGCAGCTCCTCATCGCTCTTTGTGTCCACTCTGTAGTAGGATGGGTTGGTGGGCAGCCTTGGTTTTAACAGTCCTCTGGCTGCAAAAGGACCACGCGACCCTTGTGAGGGAGGTGTTTGATTTCCCTTTCTCACTCTTCGTTATCCAAATTCTCCTTCCACTTAAAAAGAACCAATAAGGGCTGGTACAATGACTCAGTGCGTAAGGCACCTACTTGCAAACCTGGATACCTGAGTTTGATCCCCATATGATAGAAGGAGAGAACTGACTTCTGAAAATTGTCCTTTACTCATGCACCATGGGCATGCATGTGTTCTCTCTCTCTCTCTCTCCCTCTTTCGCCTCTCTCTCCATCCCTTTTTCTTGGTCATCAGTAATGAAATATAAAAAAGAAAATTCATCATCGAAAGTGGAAGAAAAACAAATGACAACAGATGTTTCAGAAAAGTGTTCAGCACCCTTAGTCATCACGGAAATGAAAATCAAAACTGCTTCGAGGGGCTAGGGAGGCACCAGAACTGGTCAAGGGTTTGTGGCACAAGAACAGCACCTGAGTTTGTAAACCTAGCACCTATGCACAAAAGCCATAGGTGGTGGCCCATGTGTGACTCCAGCACTGTGGATTCAGAGACAGGAGGATCCCGGGACTTGCTGGCCAGGCTGTCTGAACTGGTGAGCCCCAGATCCAGTGACAGATCCTGATCATAAAAAAATAAGGTAGAGAAGTAACTGACAAAGGCGCCTGCTATTGATTTCTGGCTTCTTTATACGTGTGCACAGAATGTGCATGCATAAGCGTGCACATATGCACACACATACTACTATTATCAAGGAAACAGGTAATAATAAATCCTGGTGCAGGCGTGGAACAAGAATAATCCTTATAAACCAACAGGAAGGCAAACTGGCACAAATACTACAGTAATCACTGTGTAAGTTTAGCAAAATAGTAAAAATTGATCTACCATAGGACATAGCAATGCTTCTCCTGGACAAATTCCCAAAAGATCCTAAGCTAACATACCACAGAGACATTTACACATCCATGTTCACCTCTGCACTATCACAATTGTCAAGACGTGGAACCAGCCTGGAGACCATCAGCAGATGAATGGATAAAAAAGTGAAATACATCTACACGGTAGAATTATTTCAGCTGTGAAGAAGAAGAGAATAAGAACACTCACACATATGGACCTGGGGAACACTATGTTGGGCAAAATAAGCCAGCCTGAGAAAGACATAATACACATGAGGGAAAATATGATCTATATGATACATATAAAGAGTAGTGATGAAGGGCGATGGTATATTTCTGTTGAAGTACTCTTTCTGCTGCAAGACAATACTCAGACTCAAGCAACTTAAGGGAGAAAAGGAGATTTACTTGGCTTACGATTCTAGAGGAGAGATACAGTCCATTATGGTGGGAAAGGCATGGCAGGCGGCAGTAGATTAAGGAGGCTCAGGTCACTGCATACATCACGATGGAGGCTGAAGACAGCACGCACTAGACTGCAAGAGCCATACTACTGGTGGAAGCAGGGCAGGGCTAATCGACCTCAAGATTCACACCCTTGCTGGAGTGCCTTCCTCTAGCAAGGCTCTTAAAGTTGCTGTGACCTTCCCAAACATTAACATCGACTAAGGTTGCAAACACAGGAGCTCATGGGGGAAAATCATAGTCAAACCATGATACACATATATATCATGAAAGCAGAAGAGGGAACGGTTTGGCGTGGGGAAGGAAGGGTCCAGCACAGGAGAAAAGAGGAATGGGGCAAGGTAGTCAGGGAGTAAACAAGACTGAGTTATAAAGATATGTAGGTGTGAAAATGTCACATCAAAAGACAATCTGACAGAAGAAATTTTAAGATAGCACTCGTGCTGTGGCACAGCCAGTGCTGGTTGCTTTTGACCACATTTACAGTGAGACTGAGGAGCAAAATTCAGAGAGGAAAGATGAAAAAACAAACGCAGTCTGTACAAAAGAGCAGCACAGGCACATGCCCGGAGGTGTAGTTCATGAAGGTGTGGCTGCTAAGGACAGTAGTATCCTTAGAAAGAAACCAATAGGGCAACAAGGAAGATATCTGTGGAGACATCAAGAGGCAAGGAGACCTTTACCCACAGGAGGCTGAGGAGGATGCAAACTCTCATTTAAAAGACTCTTCTCATTCACTCTCCCAAGGGGGCATTTGGCAAGTACTTTCTGGGTCCTGACACTCAGATACTGTAATCCAAGAAGGCCAAGTTACAGCCCAAGGATGTATGTGTGATACAGGAGTTTACAGAGCCAGAAAGGCTCAAACAAAGGTTGCAAAGGAAAGTGTGAGAAGTCAGGCAATGCGTGACAGGATGAGAGGGTAACTAGGGGACCTGTGAGGGTAAAAACAAAGACACGGTGCAGACCACTGAATGAAGGAGGGTCTAGGAATGTGGACCATCTGACCAGAAAGGTCACCAGTATTGAGCAGAGTCTAAAAATGAAGCTCTGCAACTGTAACTGACAAAGACAAAGGGCTGGGACCACCCAAGGCTTTTGGAGTTCACATCATTCCAATAATGGGCCTGGACATTGGACGTGACCCTATGGGATTTCATGATTTCCTTTCTGGGTTTCAGTCTTGGTTCAATCTGATCCTTCCTTTCTATACCTCCAATGTTCCCTTTTGGAAAGAGAATGTTTACTCTGTGCCAGTACATGTTGGAATCGTTTGGTTTATAAATTTTGTAAGGGATTGTGGCTAAGAATTTTCCTTAAGTCCCAGTGGCACACTGAACCTAGTCTTTTGAGCAATGCAGCACTGTTGAGATTTGGGGGATTTAGAAATAGACTAAACACATTGTGCATTTTAAGAAGACGTGAATCTTTGCAAACCAGGGCCAGGATCTTGCAGTTTCAATAGGAAGTGTCTCTCATGAACTCATGTGTCTATGCCTTGGGATATTTTTGGAGGTGTTGAAAATTAGGAAAGTGAGGTCTGATTGGAAGAGGAAGATCAGTCAGGGCATGTTCTGGAAGCATTTTCCTTCTCCCCTCCCTTTCTCTTTCCTTCCTTGTAGAAAGTGGCTGCAATGAAGTAGGATGATAAGAGGAATATTTTCATCAGCAGGCCAATGCTGGATATGGACACAAGCAAGGCTATGTTATGACACATCTGGATCGGCAAGGCTGAAACCAGGATCTGGCCAAGGGAATGACCTGTCTATCTCCTTCGGATGAGAGTTGTTTACACAGAGTTGACCTTGTATTGAGTATTTTGTAATCTCCTAAAAATCTACAACACTTTCACTCTTCATGTCCCCTGATACTTGCTGATAAGGGGCCATTATTGGCTTATCTATATAATAAACACTTGGGCTAAGCTAGGTGTGGCTGCAACTCAATCTGAGCCATTTGCCCTCCTGATCCCAGATTTTCTGTACGTGTCTTGTCTTTTTCTTATTCCTGTGACTTCCCAACAGAGCAATGCCTCCTGGGTCAGGGCACCTAGCTGCCATGAGGAGAGTAGGTCTGCCCCACATCCCTTTCTGCAATGACACTCTGTCTCAGTATAGGTCCAGAAACAGTGGAACTAGTCACAGACTGAAAACTACATGACCATGCACCAAAATGAACTGCTGCACTCAGCCTTCAGGGATGCTGATAAAATCATTGTCAAACGGCTTAAGGAAACAAAAGGTTTATTCTCTTATGATTATCAGGTTGTAGTTTTCAGTCAACTTGGCAGGAGAGGATGCACCATCACCAAAGGGCTGAAGGAACTAGCCACGCTGAGAGAGGGACCGTCCTTACTTGCCAGACTAGCATGTCTGGCCAGGTATGAATAATGATGCCAACTTTCTCGACCAGCTCTCTGTATTTATTCCAGGGCCTAGTCCCACCCACCATGAGCTGGGCCTTCCCTATCAGCTAGACAATCTCCTGCAGGTTTGCTCTGGGCTTAACTCAACAACTAATTCTCTACAAATGTGACCAGAGCTCAAACCCTCAACTATCAAGTTGACACCTGTGCCTAACTATGACATGAACCTTCCCTCCTTTAAGCTGTTTCTCTCAAGTCTGTCACAGTCTGTCACAGAGGATTAACTGAGGAAGGAAGATGCAGCCTGAGTGTGAGTGACATCCTCGAATGGGCTGGGGCCCGAGGCCGCATACGCAGAGGAAAAGAGGAAGAAGCAAGCTGAGTACCAGTATTCATCTCTCTCTGCTTCCTGATGAGAACGCAGTTTGTCCACCTGCTTTGCGATTGTGCTGCCCACCCTTCCCTGCTGTGGACAGTATCCTGAGACTGTCAGCCCAAAAAAACCCTTAATTTGCTTTTGTCAGATATTTTGTTCTGGCAACAGAAGAATAACACACACACACACACACACACACACACACACACACACACACACACACACACCTGTTCTAACACAGGTTTGAGTCTAGTCACAAAGTCTGGACTTGGGAATGGTTAACATGCTGACCTTCTTAAGAAAAAAGTTTTTATCCTGTTAGCTGTAGCTGCCATTTTATAAAGACCACACCTCTAGTCTTTAACTTTGATAGTTACTCCAGGCTGATCCTTAGTGCTCTCTGGTCCCTCCTGAGCTCTGGTCTCACTCTTCCTCCTCCTGATATGCCATCATGGCGGCTCTCTCCTTGTCTTCTCTGACTTGAAGCTAGCACTTCTGCTCTAACGCTCTCACACTACCCCTGGGCCACCAGGCCCTCAGCTCTAAATAAACCCCTATTTCTTAAGTATCTCTCCCTTGAGTCAGCCTCTTTATTCATGAACTTCCATGTGGCACACGCACATGGTCAGAGTCACTGCTCATCCCTTACCCCTCAACATATCCTAAGTATTGCTTTTAGACTACTTACCTGTTTTTTTTAAAGGATTGCATTGTTTTACATAATGCAGAAGTAAAAGCCTGTTCAGAATGAAAAGACTTAAAACCGTGACTTATATTTACATTTATTTATATTAAATTTATATTGGAAAACAAGCACCTCTATCAAACATTTTTTAGTTTCTCAAATCCTAGTGTGATTCAGGAAAATCAAGTAGTATTCTTGGACCAGACAAGAAAAATAAAGACAATATACCAAGTTTTTAAACCTCTTTAGGATAAAAGATGGTTTTTATTAAAACTCTTAGAAATGTCTCTGTAACCATACTGTGCGTACGGGCGATGCACATCTGTGGTTTGTTCTGCTAGCCCTGTGACTCTAAAATTAGAAGGCTAGACTTGGATGGATGCCAAGGTAATCATCGGAAGGGCTGGAGCCCAAGGGAGATGGGGACCACTGCAGAGGACAGACTGGCAAGGAACTGTGGGGGATCAGGGGGAAAATTTAGAAACCATCTGTTTAACTCTTGGCATAAATGCAATGAAATCAAACCTTAGGATATTTGAAACCCAAACAAAAGAAAGGATGATTCTTGAGTCAGAGAGAGCAAATACAAATAAACAAACAGGGTTTTAACACATCCCACATAGTTTTAAGCTGGGGAGGGGCTTCTGAGATCCCACCCTCCCTGAGGAGGTTAGGCAGTCAGTGGCTGCTGAGGGAGGAAAGTTCCTTTTCTTCAGTGGTGTAGCCACCTGTAAGTCGCTCATGTTCCAGTAAATAACCCCACAGCCATGCTTCATGTGACAACCCTAATTAAACTCAGTGGGTCAAAATAGGCAAAAAGAGGGGGACAAATTGGGGAGAAGAGGTCAGTAGAGGTCAGAAGGGGATGGAGAGGGGAACAGTAGAAGGTATATTATATGTGTATGGGTGTTTGATATTGTCAAAAAAAGAAAATAATGATAGCAATTTAAATGTGATAGCATACCTTAACTACATTTTTAATTCTAACCTCATAATTTGTGGGGTTTTTCCCTTTTTTTTATGTATGTGTGCATGAAGTATGTGTACAAGGTACATCCAAATATGTGTTTCTATATAACTCTTGGGATTCCATAAGCACATACACTTAAGTGCATTTATACATATACATGTACCTGATCACATGTAAAATACATAAACACACACGAAAGAAAAATAATAATTTATAAGAGACAAGGTTTTTGATGTGGCTCCTATTTCTGGAGTTCTGCTCCAAGATTAGGCAGATCCATTGTTTTGGGTGAGAAGAGAATGTGCCAGATGCCCACGGAGGGGAACATGTGGCAGGCAAACTGTTGACTTCAAGTGAAAGGTCTGCAATCCCACAATCCCCTTAAGTGTACAGAACCAATGACCTAGGGGCCGCCCACTAAGCCCTGCCTCCTGTCAGTTCTGCTGTCTCTCAAGAGCACCCCCTTGAGGGCCAAGAACTGTACATGTTCGTATGTGTATGAATACACGTGGAAGCCAGAGGTCAACCTAGGGTGTCTTTCAGGCACCATCTGCCTTGTTTTCTGAGACAGAGGCTCTTACTAACCTGAATGTCATGATGGGGATTGTCTGTCCACCATCAAACCCCAGGGACCCACCTTTCTATACCTCCTCAGTATTGGGATTGCAGCATGTGCTACTACGCCTGTTTTTTAATGAATGGGGGTCCTGCCAACCAAACTTAGGTCCCCATGCTGGCACACAAGCACTTTACAGATGGAGCCATCTCCTCAGCCTGGACCAACATTTTTTAAACATGGACCTTTGGCAGATGCTCAAGGTCCAAACTACATACAATGATGCATGACAAATGGTTTGTTAGATGCAACCTCAATTATGTAAACCAATTTGGTACCTGAGGATCCAAACACGGAAGATATGCCTTCTAAAATGGTCCTGTGGATATCAGGATGAGACAAGATGAACGCAAGTGTCCAAAATGCAACCTGAGGAAGAAGAGCACAGACAAAATTCAAATTTCTTTCAAGGTAAATGGAAGTGCAGCTAGTATTGTGATGAATAAAAGAACCAAGGGCAATGTTTAAGTTAACCTTTAAAGCATGGTACTAAAGACCATCTATGGGCACAACTAGATTTTATAAGCAAGAGAGATGCCATATATCATCAAGAGATCAAATTTGTCATTTTATTTTGTCACTGTACTTTAACTATACTGTTTATACAGATTGCATTGTGTTTACTAAAATAGAAAAGATCAGATTGTTTTTACTAATAAGCAATACAAGATGTTCTAGAGTAAAACATTAAGTATTCAGGAGAAACAAATGATAATACTTAAGAATGCTACTCCAACATGACAATGTTTGCATGTTTTAATTTCCTTAAAATGCAAATGAATCAGCTGGGAGTGGTGGCAAATGCTTGTAATCCCAGCACCTGGGAAACAGAGGCGGAAGGATTTATACAAGCTCAAGGGTTTGATTTGGTTTCCATAGTGAGTTTCAGGCCAGCCAGGGCTAAATAGCAGGGCCCTACTTCAGAAATAAAGCCAACGAAACAAAACACACACACACACACACACACACACATCCAGAGAGGAATCAGAAATTTTTCTTTCTGCAAATGAAACATGGTAATTTTGAATAACCTCACAGAGTCATAACTAAAATCATATAAAGTAGATTATGGAGAACTGGAGATTATTAGCTTAGTAAGAGCACTTGTGTTTCACACACACACACACACACACACACACACACACACACACACACACGTGAGTCCTGGTTCAATCTCTGGCTCTGCCAAAAAGTAACATATGAAACATAGGGTTGTTTCAGGCTTAAACACTATTGGAGATGCAGTTAAAGATACGGTATATCTGTAAGTGTTCTTTCCCAGCCTCTCAAAATTAATTTATGTCTTCCCTTTACAAGGTGTACAACTAAAATCCACATCTTGAAATTTAGTTTCCTACTCATGTAGAACATGAAAACATGAAAGGAACAAGTAAAAAACTTGGGCTTCCCTCCCCAGTTTTTTGTTCCACAAACATTTATTGTGAAATCTATTCTTATAAGTCCCAAACAATACTCGGTATCAATTAAATGATACAAACTTAGCTTTGAGCGTGTTTTCTTGTTTTTGTTTTTTTTTTTTTTTTTTTTTTTTTGTGACGTGATGCCAAAGCTCCCCCCTGTGGCCAGAGGAAGAAGAGCATTGTCTGAGGATGCACTCAACCACATTCAGAAAGGCTCCTTTCTTCAGTGATGCCAGGTGGACATAGTATCAGTAAGACAGAAATGCAGATTTTTCTGGGGTGGCATCCAGATTCAGAGAGCACATTTAGTTAATGTCCACATGTTGTTTAGAGAGCTCTATTCTCCTCTGCCCCACTCAGAACCTTCCATCTCTTACCTATACATGGAGGTAATAAACTATTGAATTTCATTAATAATCATTCCAACTCACATGAAGAGTCGGCATTCACATTAGAGAAAAAACTAGTTATGGTGCATAGATTTTTCAGTAACTCAAAAGAAAAAATTGAAGTTTATGTGTCTGGCCAATAATGGGTGCTGCTGAGTTTTGTGGAAAACATGAGGAATTCAAGCTAAATAGCAAATGACAATATGGTAGCATTGAGTGTCATTTTCCTTAGCAGTTTGCTGTTTTCTTCCTTTTAAACCATAAAAGCACTTTTGAGCCAAGCATGGTAGTAAAATCTGTAGCCCAGCACTTGGAAGAGGAGGCAGGAGGATCAGCATTCAAGGCTGTCCTCACCTCTATTGACAGTTTGAGGCCACCTGGGCTACATGAGATCTTGCTTCCCCCACTCCAAACAAAAGGACTTTTTGTTTATATGTGTATGGGGTAGTACGTGTGTGTGCAAGTGTGTGAGGTGTGTATGTGTTGACATGTAGATGTGTGTGTGAGTGTATGTACACGAGGACACTGGAGTTTGTGTCTGTGGAGACCCAAAGGTGATATCAGGAACCTTTCTCTATTTTTCTTCCACCCTACGGCTCTGGCCATGGGTCCCTAACCCAGACTATGCCCTAGGCGTGGCTAGTGTGCCTAGCCAGTTTGTTCTGGGGATTCCCATGCTCTAGCAAGGCCAGAATTACAGGTAGACTGCCACAGCCACCTGGCATTTTACACAGGATCTAGGAATCCAAATTCAGGTCCCCTTTGCTCATGAGGCAAAAGCTTTTTTTTTCATATTGTAAATAGTCTTTTTTTATTAAAAATTTAATTATACATTTTAAAATTTTTTATCAGTTTCCTCCCTCCCCCCTCCTCCCCCCGAACCCCTTCCTCCCCTTCCCCTTCCCCCAGTGCCTCCCCCCCAATTCCCAGAGAGTCCTTTATTGTGTACGCCTAACTCTCCACTGGGTCCTTCCTCTCCGATGACATACAAGGACCCAGTGGCATTTCCATAAGCCCTTTCTCTTGTTCCCCTTAAGCATAAGATCACTACTATGGCTGTCAATCCCTTGCCTCCAGGGGTCTCGGTGCCCTTAACAGATGCTAGACTTTATGAGGGCAACAGTGCGCTGGACATTGCGCAGGGCATGCAAAGTCCCATTATGATTGCTTTGGCCCCAACTATTGTTGAGAATCTTGCAAATCGTTGCTCCTCCCATCCTTTTGCTCTTACAATCTTACCGCCCCCTCTTCCGCAAATGTCCTGAGCTCCAGGATGGGGAGAGATTAGGCTGGCCTAGTTCTATGTGATTGATATAGAGTCTCTGAAGTTCTGGATTGTGGTTTGTTGATTTTCTTTTGCAGTTTTGCTGCTCCTGCAATTCCCTTCACTCCATTCTGCTGGGCACTGTATGTCACCCCCTGGCCAGAGACAAAAAGCTGTTAAACTGGAGTCTTGTTGTAATAGCACATTCAAGGGTAGATGTAATAAGAGTAGGAAACCTCACTGAGGGAGGGGTCCATCACCCATTTGCAAAATGATTACTTTTTATCTGCTAGACTATATGCCCTCCCCTTCTGGTGAGATCAGGAAAGAACGTCTGTGAACTTAACCAGGTTTCTCATTACTTACTTGCAGACCTTGATGGAGGCCTATTTTCTCTGCTGTAACATGGTCCCCTCTCTCCTTGTTTCTGGTGTGGCCCTCCTAACCCATCTCTCTTGTTCATAATCCTTGCAATTACTGTGTTACATAGGTTTACTTTTGAGTGTCTCAATGTGGGCTGGGTGAGTTTGGTACTAGGAGCCACCTATTAGGGAGTACATACGGCGCTTAATTTTCTGGGTTTGGGATACTTCACTTAATATAATTCTTTCTAATGACATCCATTTCCCAGCAAATTCCAGTAATTCATCATTTTTGATGGCTGAGTAGTACTCCATTGTATAGATGTACCACTGTTTCCTTATCCACTCGTCAACTGTTGGACATTTAGGTTGATTCCATGACTTTGCTATTGTAAACAGTGCTGCTATGAACATGGTCGAGCTTGTGCTATCAAGGCGAACCTCTGCTGCATGGGGGGTTATTCCCAAAAGTGGGATAGCAGGGTCATATGGCATTTCAATCTTTAATTTCTTTAAGAATCTCCAGACGGCTCGCCAGAGTGGCTGTATGAGCCTGCATTCCCACCAACAATGTAGGAGAGTTCCCCTCTCTCCACATCCTCTCTAGCATTTGTCGTTCTTTGTATTGTGGATTTTTGCCATCCTGACCGGGGTGAGATGATATCTCAGGGAAGTTTTGATTTGCATTTCCCTGATGGCGAAGGAAGTGGAGCATTTTTTAAGATAATTGTTAGACATTTTAATTTCATCCCTGGTAAAGTTTCTTTGAAGTTCCAGGGCCCATTTTTTAATTGGGCCAGTGTTTTCTTGGAGTTTAGTTTTCTAAGTTCTTTGTGCACTCTGGACAGTAGACCTCTGTCAGATATGTGGTTAGTGAAGATTTTCTCCCATTCTGTGGGTTGCCTTTGAGCTCGTGTGACAATCTCTTTATCTGAACAGGAGCTCTTTAATTTCACAAGATCCCAACTGTTGAGAGTTGGTAGCAGTGACTGTGCCATTGGATGTCTGTTGGCCTAGCCCAATCAGCTCGAGGGAGTTCCTATCCTTTCAACTATGGTTTTTAAAGTCTCTGGCCTGATATCAAGGTCCTTGATCCATTTGGAATTAAGTCTTGTACATGGTGACAAGTACGGGTCCAGCTTTAATCTTCTGCATGTGGAGATCCAGTTTTGCCAGCACCATTTGTTGAAGATGCTGTTCTTTTTCCATTGGATTCTTTGGGCCCCTTTGTCAAAGACCAAATGGCTGTAACTTTGTGGGCTTATATCTGGGTCTTCAATCCTTATCCATTGATCTGTGTGTCTATTTTGGAGCCAGTACCAGGCTGTCTTTATAACTATGGATTTGTAGTATAGACTTAGGTTTGGTATGGTAATACCTCCAGCTGTGTTTTTGTTACTCAGGATTGTTTTTGCTATCCTGGGTCTTTTGTGCCTCCATATGAACTTTGAGATTGTTTGGTCAACTTCTTTGAAGAATTGCTTTGGGATTTTGATTGGTATAGCATTGAATCTGTATATTGCCTTTGGTAGGATGGTCATTTTTACAATGTTGATTCTGCCAATCCAGGAACAAGGGAGGTCTTTTCACCTTCTGGTGTCTTCTGCAATTTCTTTCTTTAGGGTTTTAAAGTTTTCATTGTAAAGGTCTTTTACCTCCTTAGTTAGGTTTATACCAAGGTATTTCATTTTTTTAGGAGTTATAGTAAATGGTATGGTTTCTCTCAAGGCTTTTTCACTTCTTTCATTCTGGGCATATAGGAAGGCCTCTGATTTTTGCACATTTATTTTGTATCCTACCACCCTGCTGAACTTCTCAATTAGTTCCAGGACTTCCTGGTGGAGTTTTTGGGATCCCTCAGGTATAAGATCATGTCATCTGCAAATAGGGATAGCTTGACTTCTTCCTTGCCGATTTGAATCCCTCTTATGTCCCTTTCTTGTCTTATGGCTTCAGCTAAGACTTCAAGTACAATATTGAATAGAAGTGGTGAGAGTGGACAGCCTTGTCTAGTTCCTGATCGAAGTGGGAATGATTCCAATTGTTCCCCATTGAGCATAATCCTTGCTGTGGGCTTGTTGTATATAGCTTTTATTATATTGATTAAGGTTTCTTCCATTCCCACTGTCTCTAGCGTTTTGATCATAAAAGGCTGCTGGATCTTGTCAAAAGCTTTTTCTGCATCTATCGAGAGTATCATGTGGTCTTGGACTTTGGACTGGTTTACACGATGAATTACGTTTATTGATTTGCGTATGTTGAACCAACCTTGTGTGCCGGGGATGAAGCCTACTTGGTCCCCGTGAATGATCTTTTTAATATGTTTTTGAATCCGATTTGCTACGACTTTGTTGAGAATCTTTGCGTCTGTGTTCATCAGGGAGATCGGCCTATAGTTTTCTTTTTTAAGTGAATCTTTATTAGGTTTTGGGATTAAAACGATATTAGCTTCATAGAAGGAATTTGGTAGTGTTCCTTCCTTTGCTATTTGATGGAACAGTTTAAGGAGTATTGGTGTTATTAACTCCTTAAATGTCTGGTAGAACTCTGTGCTGAATCCATCTGGTCCAGGACATTTTTTGGTGGGAAGATTCGAGATTACTTCCTCAATTTCCTTATATGTTATAGGACTATTTAAATAATTCACAACTTCCTAATTCAATTTAGGTAAGTTGTGTTTACTTAGAAATTCATCCATCTCTTTTGTGTTGTCAAACTTCACAGAGTATAAGTTTTTGAAATATGATGTTATAATCCTCTGGATTTCTTGGGTATCAGTAGTGATAACTCCATGTTCATTTCTAATTTTGTTAATTTGGGTTTTCTCTCTCTTGCTTTTGGTTAGTTTAGCTAGGGGTGTATCAATCTTGTTGATTTTTTCAAAGAACCAGCTTTTTGATTGGTTGATTTTTTCTATCGTTTTCTTAGTCTCGATTTCAGATATTTCTCCCCTTATTTTGCTAATCTTTTCTACTGCTTTTGGGATCAGATTGCTCTAGTTTCTCTAAAGCTTTAAGCTGCATTGTTAAGTTGTTTATTTCTGATGTTTCCATTTTTTTGACGTGGGCATTAAGAGCTATGAACTTACCTCTTAGAACAGCTTTCATTGTGTCCCAGAGATTTTGGTAAGTTGTATTTTCATTATCATTCACTTTCAGGAAATATTGAATTTCCTTTTTAATTTCTTCCTGAATCCAGTTCTCATTCAGCATCATAGTGTTAAGTTTCCAGGAGTTAGTGTATTTTCTCTTGTTTGATGTGTTGTGGATGTCCAGCTTTAGGCCGTGGTGGTCTGATAGGGCACAGGTTAGAATTTCAACTTTCTTGTATATGTGTAGATTCATTTTGTGGCCCAATATGTGATCTATTTTGGAGAAAGTTCCGTGTGCTGCTGAGAAAAATGTGTATTCTTTGGTGCGTGGGTGAAAAGTTCGATAGAGATCTGTGAGGTCCATTTCTTTCAGGGTTTGATTAAGTTCCAAAGTGTCTCTGTTAAGCTTTTGACCTGTTGATCTATCCCATGTAGAGAGGGCGGTGTTGAAGTCCCCAAGAATTATCGTTTGGGGGTTGATTTCTTGCTTTAGACACTGTAGGGTTTTCTTAATGAATGTGGAGGGGCCCGTATTGGGTGCATATATGTTCAGTATTGTGAAATCTTCCTGGTGAATTGTACCTGTGACTAAAATGTAGTATCCATCCGTGTCTCTTATAATTTTTTTTGGTTTGAAATCCACTTTGTCTGATAGCATAATGGCTACCCCTGCCTGTTTTCTGCTTCCATTTGCTTGTAGAATTGTTGACCAGCCTTTTATTTTTAGAGCGTGCCTATCTTTTGTGGTGAGATGGGTTTCCTGCAGGCAACAGATTGATGGATTGTGATTTTTAATCCAAGTTTGTAATCTGTGTCTCTTGATCGGTGAATTAAGTCCATTAACATTTAGTGTTATAATGGAGAAACTATTGTTAATTCCAGACATTTATTATGTTTAGTAGCTTTTATAAGTATATTGCTTTGCTTTTAATGGTGTTATATTTGTCTTCTGTTCTCCTGGATATGCCTGTTTTTTTCTTCACGCTTGAGTATCATTTCTAGCAGTTTTTGAAGGCCTGGTTTGGTGGCCATGTATCCCTTAAAGTTGTCTTTGTGCTGGAAAATTTTTCTTTCTCCCTCGATCATGACTGATAGTTTTGCAGGGTAAATCAGCCTGGGTTGACATTTTTGCTCATTCAATACTTGAAGTATGTCTCTCCAAGCTCTTCTTGCTTTTACTGTTTCGACTGAGAAGTCATTTGTTATTTTAATAGGTTTACCTTTAAAAGTGACTTGTTTTTTCTCCCTTGAAGCTCTCAGCACCAGTTCTTTATCTTGAATGTGGAGTGTTTTAACTATTATTTGCCGCGGTGTGCTTCTATTTTGGTCGTATCTGTTTGGGGTGTGGAATGCCTCTTGTATATGAATGGGCCTCTCTTTTTTTAGATGAGGAAAGTTTTCCTTGATGATCGTTTGAAAAATTTCCTCAGGGGTGGTATTTTGAGATTCTTGCTCTGGTATTCCATGAATACGCATGTTAGGCTTCTTCAGGGTGTCCCATATCTCTTGGATATCTCTCAAGTATCTTTTTGGCTTTAACAACCTCTTCCATTGAGCTGGTTAGTACTCCCACTTTATCTTCAAGGTCTGAAATTCTGTTTTCTGCTTCATTAGTTCTGTTGATAAGACTCTCTGTGGTGTTCTGGGTTGAAGATAACTTGTCTTTTAGCTCAGTTTTAAATTCTGCTTGAGTTTGTTTTAACTGCTCTATGCCACTTTTTGTTTCTTGCACTGTTTTTCTCAACTCCTCCAGATGTCTGTTGTGTTCCTCTTCAAAGCGATAGATTCGATTATGTAATTCCTCCCGGATTTCCTCTTTCATAGTATTGAACATGGTAATGATCATATTTTGGAAGACCTTATCCTGGGTGAGGCTTTCTTGGCCTTTTTCCACGGGTTTGTTCTTGTTGGAGTCTAACATGGGATTAATTTCTTCAGTGGGAAATTTGTTTACTTGAGTGTTGCTTCTCATGGATTTGCACTTTGACTTTGGCATTGTCATTTTAACTCTTAAGATCTCTCAATTTCACTAAACTGAATTATTTGGCCTGGGGTACTGGTGGGCGGGGCCCGAACGGGGACTTACCTAGGGCGCGGGGTGAGGCCCGGCTGGACCGCGTGTGCGCATCATGAGGCAAAAGCTTTAACCTCTGAGCCACTCCCCAGCCCTCAAAGTGGACATCTTAAAAGTAAGAAGATTTACTTCCTTAGCCATCAGGGAAATGCAAATCAAAACTGCCCTGAGATATCGTCTCACCCCAGTCAGGATGGCAAAAATCCACAATACAAACAACAACAAATGTTGGAGAGGATGTGGAGAAAGGGGAACTCTCCTACATTGCTGGTGGGAATGCAGGCTCATACAGCCACTCTGGCGAGCCGTCTGGAGATTCTTAAAGAAATTAAAGATTGAAATGCCATATGACCCTGCTATTCCACTTTTGGGAATAACCCCCCATACAACAGAGGTTCACCTCGATAGCACAAGCACGACCATGTTCATAGCAGCACTGTTTACAATAGCAAAGTCATGGAATCAACCTAAATGTCCAACAGTTGATGAGTGGATAAGGAAAGTGTGGTACATCTATACAATGGAGTACTACTCAGCCATCAAAAATGATGAATTACTGGAATTTGCCGGGAAATGGATGACATTAGAAAGAATTATATTAAGTGAAGTATCCCAAACCCAGAAAATTAAGCGCCGTATGTACTCCCTAATAGGTGGCTCCTAGTACCAAACCCACCCAGCCCACCTAGAGACAGTAATTCCAAGGATTATGAACAGGAGGGATGGAGTAGGAGGGTCACACCAGAAACAAAGAGAGAAGGGACCATGTTACAGCAGAGAAAATAGGCCTCCATCAAGGACTCAAATAAGTAATGAGACATATGATTAAGTTCACAGACTTTTGTTCCTGATCATTTACTACTGAGGGGGTATGATCTCACCAGAAGAGGAGGGCATATAGTCTGGCAGATAAAAAGTAACCGTTGTGCAAATTGGTGATAGACCCCTCCCTCACTGTGGTTTCCCACTTTTATTACATCTACCTTTGAATGTGCTTGTATCACAAGACTCTAGTTTAACAGCTTTTTGTCTCTGGCCAGGGGGTAACATACAATGCCCACCAGGATGGAGTGAAGGGCATTGCAGGAGCAGCAAAACTGCAAAAGAAAACCAACAAACCACAATCCAGAACTTCAGAGACTCTATATCAACCACCTAGAACTAGGCCAGCTTAATCTCTCCCCATCCTGAAGCTCAGGGAAATTTGCGGAAGAAGGGGCGGTAAGAGTGTAAGAGCAAAAGGATGGGAGGAGCAATGATATGTAAGATACTCCATACAAGTTAGGGTTGAAGCAATCATAATTGGACTTTACATGCCCTGCGCATTGTCCAACACACTATTGACCCCACAAAGTCCAGCATCTGCTAAAGGCAACCAAGATGTTTGGAGGCAAGGGATTGGCAGACACAGCAGTGTTCCTATACCTAAGGGGAACACGGGAAAGAGTTTAGGGAAAGGCCACTGGGTCCTTGCATGTCATCGGAGAGGAGGGCCCAGAGGAAAATCAGGTATGCACAAGAAAGGACTCTCTGAGAATTGGGGCGGGAGGCACTGGGGGATGGGAAAGGAAGGGGGTGGGGAGGAGGAACAGGGGATACGGGGGGGGGGGGAGGAGGGAGGGAACTGGTGTACCCATTAAGTTTGTATGAGCTGAAATAATAATAAAAAATATAAAAAAAAAGTAAGAAGATTTAGGTATGGAACACGTGCCTGACTAATCCTAACACTCCACTTAGAAGGTTGAAGCAAGACGTTCATGAGTTCAGGTCCTGCTGAAGCTACATAGGGAGACGCTGTCTCAAAGAAGACAACAAAAACAAAGATATAGAAACAAAGATATAGAAAGGCTAGTTGAGAGTTAATAACATGTTTACATAGTTCTGAATCAATAAGCAAGAATACATGGCCCTAGGTTCTTTGGCAGTCATATTTGAGATTTCAAAAGCACTGCTGTCAGCAGAGCCAACTGGTATCATGCCAAAGGGGTCATTCTATGGTCAGAGCAGGACAAGAAAAGGGAAAAGGAGGGGACAGGAAGGGAGGGGAGGGGAGGGGAGGAAAGGTCACCTGGCTGCTGAGTTGCAAAGTAGCTGCCATACATAGTCTCTCCACAGCTCTCTTTGGAGAGCTGGGGCTCAGAGTGGGCGGGGATAAGGAAGAAAGCTCTGTGCCTTGCACGGAGGAAATGAATAGGATATGTTCTGAGGTGTTTTATTCACCCATTCCAAAAAAAAAAAAAGAGAGACATTTAATAAATTTTCACAGAGCATTTGCATGCTAGGTAAGTAGAAATATGGATGAAGCAGTCTTTGCCCAAAGCATGTTGTCATCTACTTGAAGATGTGAGGTACAAATTAGAGAAAAAGAACAAAGCACAAGACAGAACAGATGCTACTGGGTGATCTGATCATACCCGAGTGCGGACTGGGGCCAAGATGCTGCTGGATGTGTTTAGAAAGATCTTCAGAGAAGTAACAAATGAAAAAAAGGTGAAAAGCCAGCTTTGACAGTGCTTTGGAGGAATGTTCCAGAAAGTTCATTTGGCAGGAATTTCTTGGAACTGGAAAATGGTCTTCTCATAAGAATAATTTAATAGAATATAGGCAATGTGCCTTGAGTGTCCTAGGTCTGCCCGAAGCGCCCTTGGGCCATCAGGAGGCTCCTGGTGAGAGAAAATAAGAACCCATCTGAGAGCTGTACTCTGAATCTCATGGACCTGGAGTGCCAGATAGGAGAAGAGAGGTACTGATCCCATCTGTCCCTGAGGAAGGACACACCTGTCACCTGTACCTCTGGGTAAGGCTTCGGCAGAGATGAGAGGCCCTAAAAGCCAGACCAACAGCCACTCTAATCCAGCGCCTTTAAGGAGTCAAGCGCTTGAACCTGCAGCCTTTACATTCATAATTAATGGACCATTGAAAGACGTCATCGATTTATACTATGGTGATTGTCTCATACGGGAAGAACAGTATCATGTATTGAACATTGTTCCTGAAACTGCAAGGCGCTGACACGGCTTCCAGTCAAATCCTCACAACCACCTCTGAAGGCAGTAAGTGGCGATCCCGCCTCACAGGCTGGGAGGGGCTACAGACTCTGGGAACCTTGGGGATGTGACCCTGACCTCTGTTCACACACCAGGCTGCACCTCAGACAGAGCCTGAGCCGATCATCAGAGGCCTCCTTCCTGAAACGAGCGATTACAGTCCTTTCCCACCAGTACTGGGAACAAATCCCAGAGCACTGGCCTCCTCCGTGCGTGGAGAAGTGGGGGAGTAAAGGGTGTGGGAGGATCAATAGTGCTTTGTGCGACTCTCTTCCCGGGGAGCTTTCTAATGGGACCGTGAAGACAAGCTCCGACCGGAGAAGCTGTTCTGTTGCTGTCTGGAGTTGTTCTAGTCCAAAGAAACCCACTGAAGTCGTCCACCGATGTAAAAAACAAGAGGGTCATTTATTAGATCAAACCTAGGTTTGGGCCGCAACGAGTCCTCAGCGCAGTGAGGGAGTGTGACCCTGAGGCCGTCAGTTTCAGGCTTTTCATAGGGTTATCACAAGCAGGGACTGAGGAATTCACACTGTAAGCTCACGTAGTCTTCCTCAACCCCTTCCCCCTGGTGACCGACAGCACTCTGCTCTTCCTGGTACGTGCTGGGGGTAGGGGAACTGGCACCAAGGGGTCTGCAGTTGCTCCAAGGACATCAACACTTAAGTCGGCTCTGACTCCCAAAAACAGTTTCTAGCACCCCTTGGATTACTCATGGTCCTTGAAATTCCTTGAGCAGTTAGTGACTGGCTTCCACCTGCTCTGACCACAATCTGTCTTTGACAGAGTTGGTGAAATATACTGTAAAGGCTGCTCTTCCAGTTTGGGGGGGGAGCTTCCAGGACATTAAGTATTTCCTAATTTGGAGCTGACTGGTCATCGTTATAGTCACATACACAAATTGGGTCAAACAGTCTATGTCTACAATGTCCGGTGTTTCACAGGGAGGGTAAGTAAACAAGTACAAAATGGAAACAAATATGCTCAGGTCCCACACAGAGGAGGATAGAAGAGGCGTAGGAAGTAGAGGACAAGATGAGACTAGCTGCTCCGGACTGCCTGGATTCTAAGGAAGACACACTTGGACAGAAAGGCCAGGAACCCCATCTCTGTGCTATACCCTGAAATCCGTTTGTCGCCTTCAGAAAGAGAAGGGGGAGAGAAGGGCGCTACTGGAAGATCTTCCTTACTGCTCTTTGTCAGAGAAAAGGGACGAGAAAGGACACTGACTGCTGTCAGCATGAAGGCAGGACCGGCCCAAGAGCACGAGCACAGAGGCCGAAATAGCATAAAGCGCGTCCAGCAAATACAAGGAGCAGAACAGCCGAGGCTCATGCGCGCAGAGCCGCCTGGCTGCAGAAGGCACGGATGGCACAGGGGGGCAGGCAGGTCTCCTGGCTCTAGGCTACTTTGGGACAGCTTTAAAAAGAACACACACATGCACATATATAAACACATACATGCACACCTGTATGTGCACATACACACGTATACATGTGGGCATACACATGTACGTGCATGGACATGTAGAGTCACACATACATGCACACAGATACATAGCCATACACATGCATGTAGCCAAACACACATGTACTCACATATTCACACATGCCCACACATACACACATGCACATACTCAGATCCATATGCACATGCATACCCACGGACATGCATACACATGCACATCTCAACATGGAAGCGGAGGGCATTAGTTGGGGAGGAGAGGAAGTGTCAGGAGAGGACAAGGAGGGTCAACGCAAACAGTACTGTGGTATGCGCATGTACGGAAACAGCATAAAGAAACTCATTTAGTTTAGTAACTACACCTACGAAAACAAAGAACGTGAGAAAGAGAAAGAAGCAGTTGCCTGACACCATGGCTCAGGCCTATAAGCCCAGCACTCCAGAGGCTGAGGCAGGGGGATTGCAAGTTCAAGGGCGGTCTAGGGTTATCCAAAAATATCCTGATTAGGAAAAAGAAAAAAAAAAACTCTATCCAACCAACTAATTAACTAACCAACGAAAGAAGCACATGTGAAAACATATATAGTTCTTAAACGTCTCTGTTCTCTTGCATTAGATTCACATGGAGTGCCAACGGCACGAGCCCTGTTCTCCGGGAATTGGAGGGCGGAGGCACCGCCGAGAGGCCTGAAGAGAAGAGCTTTGTTCTTTGCAGAACAGCTAGCACATCTTGGCGGATCCTCACAGAGACTTTGCAGAGAAATGAGTGGCCAGTGCCCGAGCACGTCAGGACTTTTAAGGTCATTGGCTTCCTTTTTTTTTCCCCCCTCAGAACACAGCAGTTCTCACAAGGCAACTCAAGATCTTATCATGTCTCTAGTGATGCCTGGGGCCGCATGATGCCATCTGGAACTCTCTACTGCTCTACTCTCGTTCCAGTCCAAGCCCAAGGCCAGGCTCTGGGCTCCGTGCAGCGCCCACATGGCATCCAGGGGCCTAGCACAGGTCTGGCCTAAATATGTGGCACAGTGGCTGCAGAAGGCAAGTTTCTCCTCTCTGTCGCATGCTACAGTTTAGTGGGCGGGGCTCAGGGGCGGGCTCCTTGGTGTGGATGTGTGGGGGGTGATGGTGTACATTTCTGTAAGCATTCACATGTGTAGACACTCATGGGGGTGTATGTGTACATGACTGTGCCCTTGCCTGTGGAGGCCAGTTCTAGCTGGGCAGTCTGTTCTGGAGATCCCGTCTCCATGTGACTTTTATAAAAGCCTGGCTTTTACTTGGTGTAATGGTTGTCTGTTGCTGTGAGAGAACACCCAAAGTCAAGCAATTTAAGGGAGAAAGGGAGATGTATTCAGTTTACGGTTCCAGAGGAGAGAAATAGTCCTTTCATGGCAGTAAAGGCATGGAGGGCCGGCAAGAGCTAAATCACACTCACAGGGGAGGCTGAGAGCTGCAAGACCTGCTGCAAGAGCAGACTTGTCCAGGAAGTAGGGTGGGACTAATCCACCTCAAGGCCCACCCCCTGTGACCTCCTTCCTCCAGCAAGGCTCCACCTCTCAAAGGCGCCATGACCTTCCCAAACACATGAGACTACAAAGAGCACATCTCAAACCATGACACTTGGATTCCGGGGATCCAAACTTAAGTTCCATCACTTAAAACACTTCAGTGCTTTATCCACTGAAACATTTCTCCTGGTCATATTTCATTACATGTTCTTTTTTTTTTTTTTTAACCTCACAAGCCAATCCGCTGTGGTCTTTTTCTTCTAGGACAATAACAGAAAGAAAAGAAGGCAGTGAGTAGGCAGAAATGTTCCCTGCTTTCTGAGGTACTTACAGGAGCAACATTGGCCAGAGAAGCCCACAGCATCAGCAGCCCATAATTTGGACAGTGTTTGCCTGATTCCTTCTCTATGATGTCCAGTGCTATCTGCATTAGGGTCTGAAGGGAGGAAATAGATACTATTAGAAAACAGCTGGGTAGCATGAGCTGTGGTAGCCCAGGACTGTAATCCTAGCACTTGGGAGACAAGAGGCAAAAAGTTTGAGGCCAATCTGGGTGGTATGTGGGCTCAAAAATAGATGGATGGATGGATGGATAGATAGATAGATAGATAGATAGATAGATAGATAGATAGATAGATAGATAAATGGAATCACCCCAGCTAAAATCTCCTGTCATCAGATGGAAACTCAGTTGCTGTCTGGCTTTTCTAGAAATAAGTGAGTGACAGACAAACTTCCCAAACACGGTAAAGGGATGTTAATAAAGTTCCTGTTCTATTCTTTATATTCTTAAGTAATCAGAAGTAACCCCGCGCTAGTTGAGCAGTTATTTTTCTATTGCTCCAACTCCAGTCTTACAAGAAGACTGGCTCTTTTGAGTGAAGACAGCTGACGATGGAGCTCGCTCACTGGCCAGGCTAGCTAGCTGGTTTGCCCTGGGGCTCCCTATCTTTGTCTCCCCAGTGCTGGGATGACAAGGGGCCACCATTCTGTCCACGCTCGAGATCTGAACCCCAGTTCTCATGTGTTCAGGGCCGGCGCCTTCTCCCCCGAAGCATCTCCCCAACCCTTTATGACATTTCTTTGCAAAACATAGTTTTAATAACCACAGTTTGCTATCATCTTTATCACACCTATTTTAAATGTTTTTTTTTTTAATTATTTTTATTTATTCAACTGTGCGCATGTGTGTGTGTATGCGCGCGCGCGCCCGCGCGCGCGTGTCTGTGTGTGTGTGTGTGTGTAGAACCACGGACGAATTCGCGAACCACCATGGACGCCTCCACCTCCTTCTGCCCCGGGATTCACAGGCTCCGCCCTACCAGGACCGGAAACGCAGGCCGCCCCTGCTTCCGCCCGGCGTCTATACGTGGGATCTGGGATCCGAACTCAGGACCTTCCACCTGCAAGGCGGAGGCTTAACCCCTGAGCTACCTCTCCAGCCCTATCACACCTATTTTAATAAAAGAAACTAATGACACTTACCATGGAATCATCTTTTGCAGATTGACGTGCTTTTAGTTCTGCAATATTGTCTTTGAACAGTGACAAAAACCACCTTTTGGATTTTGACCATTTTCTATAGAAGAAAAATATGTGAGGATACTAATTTAAAGCATACTAAGGGGAACAGTCCCTGACATAAACCAGAAACATTTCTCTAAATTTTTTTTTCATGTCAGAATTGTCACTTACCAGGGTTAAGTGGGGGGTTAAGAAAAGCACATTTTATTCATTTATTGTGTGTGTGTGTGTGTGTGTGTGTGTGTGTGTGTGTGTGTGTGTCAGAGAGCACATGTGTCCTTGTCGAGGACCAAGGGTGACTTCGGGAATCATCCTGGATTGTTTCTACCTCCTTGCTGCACTCTGGAATTTTCCAGGCTCCGCCCACCAGGGCCGGAAGTGCAGGCCTCTATGGGACCTGAGATCCAAACTCAGGGCGTTCTGTTTGTAAGACAGAACCATCCATCCAGCCACCTCTCGCCTTTTAAAGAATTTAATTCCTGTTGCGTTGCCTTTGAATGGGGAAAAAGACTTCACTGAAGTTTACTGTGTCTGCTTTAATGCAAAGAGGTTCCCGGGCCTGACTGCTGGACTATGCCACACAGAGACAATTAGTTGGCACCATTCTATCTTTCTCTGCCCAGTTCTCCCATTATGCTTCAGTGGCTGGCCTGCTGCAAATTCAAAAGTTAAATTCTCAGCCCAAGGTGATGGTATGAGGGAAAGGGCCTTGGAGATGGTGATCAGAGAACCAGAGTGGAGTCTCTGGCTGGCGAGGGGCTTGGCTTTTATATACAAGCAACATATTCTCTCTCCGTTCTTCCCTGAGGACATAGGGAGAAGCAGGCCGACTTCCTCTCCGCTGGAACCCCGACCTTGGCCTTCCCGACCTCTGCAAAGCAAATTTCTATGGCGTACAGGCACTTAGAACTGTCCAATGGAATACAAACATAGAATAACGGACAAGAACTCAGAGTCACACGGACATTCTGCATTGGAGTCATTTCGGGAACATTTATGTGAACTGTCTAAGAAATGCTTTTAACTACAGAGAGGAGCTGATGGAGCATGGGTCAAACTGTATCATGCTGGAATGATACATTCCAAGGGGATCAAAACCTGCAGATACATTATTCATCTCCTCTCTCCTTTCTCTCTCATTCTATTTTTCAGGAAAGAGGGGGAGGGAGAGAGGAAGAGAAAAAAGTAGAGAGGGAGGGAGAAAGGGAATGGAAGGAAAGGAGGAAGGGAGGGAGAAACGGAAGGAAGGAGGGAGGGAAAAAGAAGGAAGGAAGGAAGGAAGGTTAGAAAGGGATAAGGGGAGTGAGCGAAAGGAAGGAGAGAGAAGCATGGAAAGAGGGAATGAGAGAGGAAATAGGTAAGAAAAGAAGGAAGAAGGGAAGGAGGAAGAGAGGAAGGGAAAGAGGGAGGAAGGAAGGGAAGGAGGGAAGGAGCAAGCAAAAAAACTGTCTCTTTCTTTATTATTTCCTCAGTTCATACATGTGTACCAGAAAGCCAACTGGCCTAGAGCCGGTGTGATCACAGCACTATAGCGGTGCGAGAGTGGTGTTGGGGCACCTCCTGCACCCCAACGTCTAGGCAGGAGGGTCAAGCATTCTATCCCCCTTGGGCTACCCTCTCACACATCTTCCAAAAACAACGGCAGATTGTACGAAGATCACATCCCTGCTCACCTAAAGTGCGTTTCTTCTGCTTACAAAGGGAAACCCGAGAGTGACAGGTGAGTGGTCAAGGAGCCCCTGGGGAAAAGCACCTACCTCCACAGCCATTCCGGCATCTGAGACCCATACTCGAAACCCTCGTCATACGTTTCAAAATGCTGGTAGAACACCTCCGTTTTCCTCTCGTGGGCGAGAAACAAGCCTTTCTTAAAGAGGGTGTTCACTGTGACTGGATAAAAGAGTCGCCTACCGAAGACAAGAAACGCACAGTACGTCAGACCCAAGGGCTCCCAAGGGAAGCCTCGGATACAAAAGATGACATCACTGAACAGGATACGCGAGTGGTGAATATTAGATCTTTTGGGGAAAGTTGTTCAGATAGATAGACAGACAGACAGAGATAGATAGATAGATAGATAGATAGATAGATAGATAGATAGATGATAGATAGATAGATAGATAGATAGATGATAGATAGATAGATAGATAGATAGATAGATAGATAGATAGATAGATAGATTTAAATGGGGGGTGAGATAGCTCAGCTAGTAAAGCATTGGCTTGTAAAGCTGGTGACCTCAGGGGTGGCCAGTAAGATGGCTCAGTAGGTAAAGGTGCCTGAGGGCAAACCTGGCGGAATGATCTCCATGCCAGGGAACCCACATACTAGAAGGAGAATAAACTCACAAAAGCTGCCCTCCGACCACCATGTACGCACTGCTCATTCTCTCTCTCTCCCTCCCTCTTCTTCCTCTCTTTTTCCCTCACTCATAAATTGAATACTCTAAAAACAAAAAACACACAGGGATTTGCTATATTATAGATACCGAGCAAGCTTTAGAAAATTTTAGGTTTGATTTGTTGATTTTGCTTTCAGGCCCTTTCTGGACCTCTGACGGAATCTTAAATGTCATTCTGCTTTGAGCTCCAGCTGTTGACTTTTGCTTTTAACATCCGAGTTTCTACTGAAGGGGAAAGCATTTTAGGAAATTCAGTTTTCTATGTGAATTTTTTGGTATGTGGGGAATTTTTATGCATGTGGAGAATTCTTAACATGGAGAATTTTCATGCACAGAAAGAATTTTCATGCACAGAAAGAATTTTCATATTTGTGGGGAATTGTCATGCATGTGGAGAATTTTTAAATGTGGAGATTTTCATACATGTGATGTTTTTAATGTATGTGAGGAATTTTCATGTATGTAGGAATTTTTCATATATTGAGGGCTTTTCATGTATGTGGGGGATTTTTATGCATATGGAGAGTGTTTAAATATGTGGCACATACTTATGAGTTGCAGAACTTTCCTTGACATCCCATATTGAGCCTTTAACTTCTCCAGAGTGATTCAGGATATGGTGAGCCCTGCACAGCTCCTTTGAGTCTCCTGGGACCTGCCTTCTCACTGTCAGTCATCCCAGGGCTGGCAGTGAGGGGCCCATGGTGAGTCTGTCTGGTTGCCTTATAAGTTTCACAAACATCTCCTGGCCCTGGGCCCTGCTGAATGATTCCAACGTCTCCTCTCCCTCCAACGCCCCAGGCTTTCTGTCCTGGCATCACAGCTGGATTGGATGGGGAGGCCACACCACAGCTAAGAGGTGAGTTTCTGTGGCATTGCCATTCTTTTTTATTATTATTATTATTATTATTTATTCAATTATGCATGTATGGTGTGTGCGTGTGTGCATGTATGTGTGTGTGTGTGTAGAACCACGGACGAATTCGGGAACCACCATGGACGCCTCCACCTCCTCCTTGTTTACTCTGCCCAGGGATTCACAGGCTCCGCCCTACCAGGACCAGAAACGCAGGCTGCCCCCGCTTCCACCTGGCGTCTATACGTGGGGTCTAGGATCCGAACTCAGGACCTTCCGCCTGCAAGGCAGAGGCTTAACCCCTGAGCCACCTCTCCAGCCTCGGCATTGCCATTCTTGTGGGAGAAGACGAATGCTATGCATGTATTCGAATGTGTGTGGTGGCATATTTTCATATCACAAAATAAAAATGCTAAACCACAAGTACCTATTAATCAGAATTTTAAAAATATCTCAAAAATTTTCCTAATAGCTTACTCAGGTAGATTACATTAAACCACCAGCTAAATCATGAAGTCAAATGAATTGATTTTAATTTTTTATTTGAAGCTTAAAAATAAAGTATCTATTTGGCAAGAGGCAACTATCAGTGTTATCGTGGCATGAATGTCAAGAGGGCAACCAACAGCTTTCTGACTGAATTTAAAGCCCACTCTTCAGCAGGGATCAAATTTCTAAAACTATAAACTAGAGCAAGAAACCTATGAAAGGGAAAGACGCAGGACCCAGGGGGAAGTGCAGGCTATGCAAGTTTAACTCTAAAGACACGACATCAAACTGTCTTCTAATACTCCTCATTATACCCATAAATTGGAGGACCACTCAGCATTCCTTTTGCAATGGAAGTTATCTATTATAGAAAATCACAACTGGCCAAAGTGCAGAAATAACTGCTTATCCCTAAACAGAACACCTAAACCACTCCATCCCTAATCTAAGGGTCAGGGAACATTGTGGAAGGAGCAGTAAGATTGTGAAGAGTCTGAAGTGGGGCAGGGATGTGGCCAGACACTATCTTCTGGACATGACAAGTCTGCTGTATCCACAATTTCAATGTAGCTATGTAAATTTCCACAAGAACTGCACGGGAATTGCTCTATCAACATTTCACCACAAAGAGAAAAGACCTCAAGAGGATGCACATCTCTCTGTGAGACTAATGAGGACTTACGCTGATGGGGAAGAAATATAGGAGGTGCTGTTTCCAAGGCATGTCCCCTGATATATTCAGGCTCCTGCATACACTCAGGCACATGCCATCTAAGGAAACCTTGAGGGAACTCAATGGGTCACATACGTGAAAAGACTTGAAAATAAGAGGGAGTCTGTTAGGGGAAAAGGATTGTAATGGGAAGAGGAGAGGGAGCGCATTGGGCATTAATGTATGAAAATAACAAATTCACAGTATTCATGTATGAAACAAACACTAAGGGAACAAAAAGTCTTAAAGGAATAAAGCATCTGTCCCAACCTCACTAGGCTGCTCAGATCTTCTGTTCCGTGGCTGCCTAAATTCTCCAACTGCTGCTGTAGCTCTTTGGTCAGCTGCGCGGTAAACTGAGGCAGGCTCAGCATCCCCATTTTCCCTTTCATCACGGCATACAGCTTTCCATGCAGTGCAAAAAAGACGTCCTTTGGAATTGATGCTAAAGACAGAGACAATGACTTTCAAAACAAGCGACAACTCCTTGCCCCATATTAGAACATAAGCCTCTGCTTTCGTGTGGCTGCCAGGGACTGCTCCCCAAACCCTCTTGGTACATGAAAACCTCCTCCTACACATGAAAGTGGACAAGCCTATCCTGTGCTGTCTCTAAAGTGATTTATAAAATGATCTACGAGTGGATAATTTAGAAGGCTGGTATTTCTACCCATTCTTCCTCTATATGTATGCTGCACGTATGTTGGGAATGCACAGTAGTTTGCATTTTCCAGAAATTCCAGATGTTGATCTGTAGACTCAGAATATTTTCTACACTTCCACATACCCATATGGACAAGTACAAGTTTCTTCTTCTAACTTCCTGATTTCTTTGCATTACACCCATCAGAATAACTCTAATCCAACTCTTTTGTTTTTGCTTCATGCTGGTGTACATGCGTGTGTGTGTGTGTGTGTGTGTGTGTGTGTGTGTGTGTGTGTGTGTACAAGAAAAAACTTGGCACTGTGTGTCTGTAGAGGCCCAAGGGCAACATCGGAAACCATCCTGGATTGCTCTTCCACCTTATTGCTTTGCTCTGGGGTTTCCTAGACTCCACCTTCCTGGGCACAATTACATGCCACCATATCTGCCTGGCTTTTTGCATGGAATTTGCTTGTGAAGCAAAGACTTCAACCCCTGAATCCTCTTCCCAGTCCCCAATTCTTTTCTCTGTAGAAGTATTTATATTCTCCTTACAATATAAACTTCTGGATAAGTTGGGGCAGTGAGCCTAACAGTTACTTTTTAAATGATTCCTTTTATCTTGCTTTATTATATTTGAAGTTGCTCTTTCATTTCTTTAAATACTATATTTCATCATCTTGTTTGGTGTAGACGACATTTTATATAAACTAATTTAAAGTAAGCCCAGATTTCCTGAGCATGACAGCAGACTGCATGTCAGAGCAGAAGGCTGATTCAAGAGGAAATGTCCATAGATTTTGTGTGCTAAGAAGGAATATTTAGGGGGGAGGAGATGGCTCAGGGGCTAAGCCTTTGCCTCGAAAGCTAAAGGACCTGAGTTCAGATTCCATGTAAAATCCAGGTAGATGACAACAGCCTGCACTTTTGACCTGGAAGCAGAGCCTGGGAAACCCTAGTGCAAAGCAATAAGGAGGTAAAGCAATACAGGATGATTCTTGATGTCACCCTTGGGCCTCCACAGGCACAGACACTTCAGTTCCCTCTGTATACACACACACACACACACACACACACACACACACACACACACGAAAATATTAATATGTGACAGGGTCCAAGGGAGAAATTCAGTAATTTCCATATATTTGCAGTTGGAAAGTTACTATATTTTTCTGAAGACATAGGTTGCCCTGTGGAGCAAGAGCCTTCCAAATATTTTGATCTATTAACCAGGAATTACATAGCTCATGCTTTGGCAATCAGTAAATAATAGTGGACTTTTGAATAATGCATTGCGATGTTTTTTTCAGTGTAAATAAGAACGAAATTATCCATGCTATTAACCACTGAGAGCTTTTCAAACACAGGCTTTGTGTCCCTGTGGAGACATGCACAAGGCTACATGAAAGAAGGCTATTAATAAAAAAGAGGCTGGACTGAAGGAGCTTGGGGTGGAAGCAGCTTGCAGATATTTGAAAACCGCTCTGCATTCCGGGGAGGGCAGGTACAAGGAAGCTCGCTTATCTGCAGCCTGGGCAGAAGCATCCTGTCTGGAAATGCCCTCATTGGCACCATGTAGCAATCTCTAAGACTCACAAAGGTATGGGAAAGGAGAAAGTCAAGCTGGCTTATCTGACCTGCCCTGTGGGCAGTTCGGGAAAAGCCCAACAACAGCTTGCTGACTGACCAGCAGCGCTGGACACTCCCAGGCAGCACAGCAATACCACAGAACGCAGCGGGCTGCAGCCCGTGGAACAATCATATGTGACAACAGATCAGCTTTAGCTATAACATGATACAGAATCCAAACAGTTTTTGAAGGCCACATGTGAGGAAACCCTATCTTTTTTTGCTGTGTCTAAACTCAATCTTAATTTTTCAAGTTGCCAATAATTTGCTTTTACGGTCACCAAATTACCGCCTTTTCTCCTTCTAACCCCACCTCAAGCATTAAATAGTGAGCCTTTGCCTTTGCTGAAGACATAATTTTTGTCTACAAAAACACTCTTGGTTTCCAGTGTTGTACTTCAAAGGAACTGTGTGAACATACTGGTTACCTGTATGATGAACAGGGACTTTGTATGGCCAGCTCAAAGCTGATGTGCTTGGATTTTAGGAACACGTTGATGCCTTCTTCTTCAGTAACAAAGGTCATTCGGTTCCCCATGGCCAAGACTGTAAATACTGGTCCACACTGCAATAAAGCACACAACACAGATCATGCCACTATGCACGTCCAAGCCATGGGGATAGGTCTGCAATGGTTTGCGTCCAGAACATCAATGCTGGGCTGGGGACAGGGCTCAGCAGTTAAAGTGCTTGCCTCACAATCAAGAGGACCTGAGTTCAGATCTTTTGATCCCACTGAAAATGCTGGGTGGGTGTTAACTGCCTGCCTTGTAATTTCAGTCTTAGAAGGCAGAAACCCTGAGTCCCCAGAGCTAATTCCCATGGAACCGGGCTTCATGCAAACTTTGAGGTCTGACCTATGCGATGCAGCAAGCACTCTGAATCATCCACCCAGCCTCAGAAAAAAATACACACTGTGTGTGTGTGTGTGTGTGTGTGTGTGTGTGTGTGTGTGTGTGTGTCAGAGGGCACTGTGTGTCCCTGTGGAGGACCAAGGTTGACCTTGAGAATCATCCTGAATTACTCTACTTCCTTTTTTAAAATTTTTTAAATTTTTGCTTCGCTCTGGGATTTTCCAGAGCCAGAAGCGCAGTGCAGGCCACCATTTCTGTCTGGTGTTTTTACATGGAATCTGGAATGGAACTCAGGTCCTTCTGATAGTGAGGCACAAGTCCTAACCCCTGAGCCATTTCTCAAGCCCCAGGATTACATTTTTTTTAATTGATGGCTTCCACATGGTCATTATCAGTATTTCTAAGTTTGTATTTATAAAACTGCTGCAGTTACTTTTCTATTTGGTGCTATGAGACAATAATCATAAACAACTTAATGGTTCAACACGCAACAGCTTCATTAAACACAAAATTTAGAATTCATTATCTTCTAATTTTGGGGAGAAAAACCAAGTAGAATTGCTCTTCCTTTTTTTTCTTTTTTTTACTAGTGTGTATGTTGTCTGTTTATGCATGCACATATGTACACATGTTTACATATGTGCATATGCATGCGTATGTATGTACAAGCCTGAAGTTGATGCGGGGTCACTTTGATTACTCTCCACTTTTATTAAGGCAGGGTTCTTATTTAAACCTACAGAGCTCACCCATAGGCTAGGCCAGCAAGCCATTGTGCCCTTGAGATTCCCCGTCTCTGTCTATTAAATGCTGGGATTGCAGGTAGCCACTGTTGTGCCTGCCTATCTTCTATGTGAGTTCTGAGGCTCTGAACTCTGGTCCTTATACTTGTCTTATCTACTAATCGCTGTGACATTTTCTTTTTGAACATTTGTTGTAATCCCCTCAGTGAAACAGTCTGGGCTTAGAGAATTCTCTTGAGAGAGTTTCAGAAATATCAGGTTCAGTTTCCTTAATAGCACAATCTGATCAAATCAGCTATTGAACAGTTATGAAGCCGATCCATTTCATCTACGTTGTGAAAGTTCTGTAAATACAGAAAGTTCTGTCCTTCTCATATCTCTGGGATCTCGACACAGGTATCTTGACTCACTCCCAACACTTTTCTTGCTTTACATTCTGATAATAATATTGATATTATTATTAATCTTGTATACATTCTGATAATGATATTGGTCTTTTCCATATAACCAGTCCTTTCTTTCGTTGATTTTCTCCATTTTTTTCATGTGTTCACAGTCATCGACTTCTACTTTGTATTATTTCTTTCCTCTTGTTTCACTGTTTGGGAATGATCCTTGAAGCTGAAACTCAAAAGGCTGACCTTGGACTTTTCCTCTTCCCTAATATAAGTATGTATGGAAATACATTCTGATGAGTTGCAGTTTTCATTTACATTCAGCTCAGTCTGGTGGTTTTGTTTCCCAAAAGAAAAGGTTAAAACAAAATATCAAGACGTTAGAGTTAAGTTTGGCATATTGATGCGATCACAACAGAGATGGGTAAAGATTTAGCAGATGGTGATACTACACCTAAATAATTGAAAAGTACTGCCTCCTTTGATGGAAGATTTGTACAGTAATATGGTTCTTATAACCAAGTACTTTAAATTTGGTTAAGTTTTGGACTATATACAGTCCCTTTATATTTCTGTTTCTGTACACTATAAGATACTCTATAATGTTGCATTTCTATTCACAGTTTTAGGAATATTGTTTCTTACACAACTTTTTGTGAAGTGTCCTCCTATTTTAAGTCTTTTTAAGCAATAAAGTTTTTTTAATTAATTTAAAATATCAGTGATGTTGAAAGAAATGAATGGCAAACACTAACCAAAAGAGAGTTAGAATACATATAATAATATTAGGGAAAGTAAATTCACATTCACATAAATCATGACACACAAAGCTGTCCAATAAATCTTAGATGGCAAGATGGGCATCCTTAGCAAGGGCCGTATTAAGTAAACGCATTGTAGAAGCTGTTGAAGTTGGTGAGTGAGATATCTCATTGGTAAAGTACCTGATTGCAAACATAAGAGCCCTGAGTTCAATCCCCGGAGGCCCACATGGTGCATGTGTGCACTCTCTCCTTTCAAATAAATAAATAAAGTCTTTTTTAAAAGTTGCCGAAGCTGTTTGAATATATGAAACTTTGTCTTTAAGAAGATATTTAACAAATAGGGGTCTGGAGAGGTGGCTCAGGGGTTAAGTCTCTGCCTTGCAGGCGGAAGGTCCTGAGTTCGGATCCTAGACCCCACGTATAGACACCAGGCGGAAGCGGGGGCGGCCTGCGTTTCTGGTCCTGGTAGGGCGGAGCCTGTGAATCCCTGGGCAGAGTAAACAAGGAGGAGGTGGAGGCGTCCATGATGGTTCCCGAATTCGCCCGTGGTTCTACACACACACAGACACAGACACACACACACACATACATACATACACACACACGCACAATTGAATAAATAATAATTAAAAATTTAAAAAAGAAGATATTTAACAAATAGACCCATATTCATATTTTTAGAACTCTCCACTGTGTGTGTATGTGTGTGTGTGTGTTCCTGTGAGTGCACATGTGTGTGAAGGGGAGTATTCCTACGGGTACATGTGGGGGTGCATCCCTTGAGTGCATGTGTGTGTGGGAGTACATCCTGTGGGTCTACAGTAGAGGGGGATATGTGTAGAAGCTGGAAATCTATACCAACCACCTGGTTTTTTTAAGGTTCTTTCATTAGCCTGGAGCTGGTGGGGTATAGGCTGCCACACGTCTCTGCCTTCACAGCACCAAGATTACAAACAGGAGCCCCCACATCTGGCTTTTTTACATGGGTTCTCGGGATTTAACTCAGGTCCTGATGTTTATGTAGCAAGTGCTTCACTGATGGAGGTAGATCCTTGGCCCTGAATCTTCCACCTTTTTCTTTTAAAACTTTTATTTTAATTTACTCTGCATATATGTGTGTGTCAGAGGGCACTATATGTCCCAGTGGGGGACCAAGGATGACTTTGGGAATCACCCTGGATTGCTTCTAACTCCTTTTTGCTTCACTCTGTGATTTCCCAGGCTCCACCCACCAAGGCAGAGAAGTGTAGGTCACCTCCATTCCCACCTGGCATTTTTACATGAAACCTGGGATGTGAACTCAGGACCTTCTGCTTGTGAGTCAGAATCTTAACCCCTGAGCCATGTCTCCAGCCCAGAATCCTCCATTTTTAAATGTGGACAGAAAGCAGATACCATTTCCCTTGGTAGAATCTGAGCAATAATGAGGCTTAGTTGAGCCAACCTTCCCAAGAATTCCTCCTGATAATGATGCTTTTGGCTATTACTTTTGCAAATTACCAACATTACAAAGAATGTCGAGGATTGCAACGTGGACTTCTCAATTTTGATAGAACGTAACTAAAGACGGAATTCTAGTTGCACAAGGGTCAAATGGCTAAGATCCACTGCCCAGCCTAGATGGGCATCTAGGACCAGTGTTCAGCAGGCTACTGGTTGGAATGTCCTGGTTTTATCTCGATTGGCTCGGGTCACCCTCCATTTCTTGCTTTGTGGGCTTTATCCATGATAGCTTCTTCTTCATCGCAGCATGGAGCTGGGAGGCAGTGGGGTATGAGACGGAAGGAAAGCTTCATTACAGGAGTAAGAATCATCACGAATGTTACGTTTATCCATTGAGTCGGGTATTAGCCAGGTGTAGTGGCTCACAGGCTTTCTCAGGGTCCGCCTTTATTAATTAACTCTTCAGCGTTGTGTCTGAAAGCTCATATTTCAACTCTCAAGCTCACACCTGTATCTAACTCCCACGTGGCACAAATAAAAGGATTGGAGCTCAAATCCCCAGATCCCACGTAAATGCCAGGTGAAGGGGTGTAGGTAGATGTAGCAGTCTGCCTGTACAATTCTAGCCACAGAAGGTTGAGCCTGGAATCTCCAAAGCAAGCTGATGGGCAATACTGATCCCATGAAAACAATGATCATTTGTACTTTACCACACAGCATGACAGTGGACCCTTACTAAACTTGCTTAAATTAATCCGGAAATCGACAAATGCACTCCCAGATATTTGATGTAAGACAACTTTACCAAATTGTTCCTTAAATTTTACCCAAGGCGGGCTTGGTAGTGGTAAAGCACCTGTTCAGAAAAAAATCAGTAGAGAGAGCTGAATATCCACACAGAAAGAATAAGATGGAAGCGGGATTAAGAATGATTCCTGATATTAACCTTGGGTCTCCACAAACATGTGCATACTTGTACCTACATGTGGTACTACCGAGGGGTGGCAACACCTGATTGGACCCCAACCCTATATAAGCCCAAACACTTCCTGGTTGAAACAGTCTGCAACCAACTCGTCCTCTGCCTGCTGCTTCTCGCCTGACTTCCTAAGTCTGGGTGGCGGTGATACCCTGGGCTCACCCATTTGCCTCCAGCCCAAGAGGCCCCTGCCGTCCCGTTCCCCCCCCCCGCCCCGGCCTGGTGGGGATTCGGCAACACCTACACACACAGTAAATAGCACTTTACTTATAAAGATGAAAAATAAAATCCATCGCATAATAGTATTTCCTTATATACAACTGAAGAAGCTATGAACATATATACAAACTAGAATAGCTAACTAGGGCACAAAGGAGACACGAGAAGGGAAAATACCCTGTCTGACTCTCTTGGATTTGACTTCTGTCTCTCACTGGTTGATAGCCAGGAATTTCAACATGACTAGAGCACTTGAAAAACAATTGCCTTCCTCTTTCTGAGAAACAGCGCAAACAAGATGGTTACAAATTGCTAAACTTTTTGTGACCTGTGAATGAATAAGGATCTCTTTGATCAATGATTTTATTTCTACTAGCACCCCTTCTTTGCCTGCCAGATTGGATCAGCATACTTTAAAAAAGGCCTCTCTCCGGACTGGGGAGATGGTTAAGTAGTTAAAGCACTTATCTTGTGACCAGAAGGATCAGAGGTCAAATCCCATGTGAAATGCCAGGTGGGCACAGCAGTCTGGCTGCAAACCCAGCCCCAGAAAGTAGAGCCTGAGAATCCCCAAAGCAAGCTGATCAGCAATATTAACTCCGTCGATCAGCTCTATCCACCAACTAACTCTACAGACCCAGCTGCAAAAGAATAAGGTGGGAGAGGGATCAATGGTGATTCCTGATGCTAAACTTGGGCTTCCACCCACATGTATACACTTGTACCTGGACACACATGCAAAACACACATATTCATATGCATGTACCCTATACACACAAACACGTGAAAAATGGGGAAAAATAAGGAAAGAAAGAATATGGTGATCTATACAGTACTAATATGTAAGAACTTCAATTTTTTTTCACGAACAGCGTGAACAACATTTTACTTATAAAGATCAAAAATAAAACCTATTGCATAATGATATTTCCTTACATACAGCTCAAGAAACTATGAACATGTATATAAGTTAGGATAGCTAGCTAGGGCCCCAAGAAGACACGAGAAGGGAAAAGATCCTGCCGGACGCTCTGGCATCTGATCCCCCAACTCTCTCTGATTGACACCCAGGAAAACATGACTAGCAGATGTCACTTCCAAACAGCTGAGCTCCTCCTTCTGAGAAACATGCAAGCAAGATTGTTAAATAAGGTGGGAGAGGAATCAGATCCCATGTGAAATGCCTCTTGTTGAAACTGGTGCTCATCAATTAGCTGGTCTGGCTGGCTACTGAGCCCCGAGGATTCTCCTGTCTCTGCCTGTCTAATGGTGGAATTATAAGGAGATGCTTTTCTCAGCTCTTCATAGGAAGCATGTTACCACCTGTTTATCTCCTCACCTTTGGCTATATTTTAAGATGTCGGATGATAGCAATCCATGATCCATTCAACAATTATATTTTTAAAAAGGGAAGATTTTTGCAGCGGTCAACATTTTCTTCTCGTCTCGGCTTCTTCAGGAGCAGGAGGAGAAAGTGCCACTCACTGGGGGATTTTAAAGTCCTTCCTGGAAGCCTCCATATGTCATATGTTGTTCTCAGTTATTATAAATACAATCTGCCAGCAAAGATACCAAATAGGACGAGCTGCAGATCAACTAAAATTTAATTCATGTGTCAAGACTCATGATGTCACAAACACACACATCCGGGCTTCTGATGGGAGAATATGACGACTCTCCTATGCTGATTTGAAAATGCCTTGAGAAAGCAGACTGGAAGCCAGGCATGGTGCTGCCCACCTGGAATGCCAATCTTCAGAAGACTCAGGCTGGAAGGTTGTAAATTTGAGGCCAGTCCAGGCTATGTATCTAGAACATGTCTTAAAGAAGTGAAAGTGAATAGAATTCTTTTTCCCTCTTTTGTGTTTTGTTTGTCTGTTTTTGTCATCTAGAGAGTGGGTGTGTGTAAGCATTCCTGCTTGGTGACTTTTAGATTGCATGGTTCAAATTTCTTAGACACCCTTTCTTACCATCCTGACCTGATAGACTCAGCCAGGGAAAGAAACAGGAGTGAGTTTTCGAAGCTTCCAGAACTCAAAACAATGGAACTACAGTCTTGGACACCCAGAGAAAGATCATTTGTATTTATCACACAACATGACAGTTGACCCTTACTAAACAGTTGACCCTTGCTTAAATTAATCAGGAAATCTACAAATGCACTCCCAGATATTTGATGCAAGACAACTTTACCAAATTGTTCCTTAAATTTTATCAAAGGCGGGCTTGGTAGTGGTAAAGCACCTGCTCAGAAAAAAAATTGGTGGAGAGAGAGAGCTGAATATTCACACAGAAAGTTGTCTGATGACTTCCATCTGTGTAGCATGCACACGTGCATCTCTTCCTTCTCTTGAATAAATAAATAACAATTTAAAAATCCCGACATCTGGGTCTGGAGAGGTGGCTCAGGGGTTAAGTCTCTGCCTTGCAGGCAGAAGATCCTGAGTTCAGATCCTAGACCCCACCTATAGACGCTGGGTGGAGGCGGGGGCGGCCTGTTTTTCTGGTCCTGGTAGGGCGGAGCCTGTGAATCCCCGGGGCAGCGTGAACAAGGAAGAGGTGGAGGTGTCCATGGTGGGTCCCGAGTTTGCCCGTGGTTCTACACACACACACACACACATACATACACACACACACACACATACATACACACACGCACAATTGAATAAAAATTTTTTTTTAAAAATCCCGACATCAATCTCTGGCTTCCACATGCATGTGCATGGGCAAGCACACCTGCACATACACATGCACGCACACACAAAAAATAATAATAGAAGACTCAGAGAAATACTTAATGACAAGAGAATATTATGTGCATGAAGTGTTTAAATTCAAAAACACATAAAGAAGTATTACGGTATCATTCTAAAGTGGTTTACTGGTTTGTAAATACAGAACAATGAAAATCCAACATAATACACATGAAAGGTTTAGCATTTTACGTCTGGCAAGATTCTAGGTCAATCTTATTTTCATCTTAATTCTTAGTCTTCACCAATATTTTTAAACTAAATTGGAGTCTCAGAGGGTCTTTTATTTTTAACCATAGCCATGTGTATGTGATATGATGTGTGTGTGTGTGTGTGTGTGTGTGTGTGTGTGTGTATACATAAGGATTTTTCATATATGTGAGTTCACATGTGTATGCAGGTATGTGTGTATATGTCTGTGTGTATATATGCAGAGGTTTGAGGCTGACACCTAGAATCATTCTAGATCTCTCTTCTGTCTTATGGTTTCAAGGCTAGGACTCTCATTAAACCCAGAATTTACCTATAGGCCTAGTCTGTCTAGACAGATTGCTCTGAGGACTTCCATTCTGAGGCTGGAATTACAGATGAGCTGCCACACCCACCCAGCATTTTACATTTACAGGGAATCTAAATAGTGGTTGCTTTACTTGTGCTGGAAATGGTCTAACCACTGAGCCATCTCCCCAGATCACAGGGAATTTTTAAAATAAAATGAACACACACACAAACACATATATACACATACATACATATATACATACATATATGTATGTATATATACTGTAAAATGAGTTAACTATATAGGAAACTATACAGGGAATAGATAAAACTAGAAAGAACTATAATATAATACATAAAAATGATGATGACAATATCACACAAATATCTTAGGCAATTAAATATCATAAAGTCTGGTGTGTAAGCATATTTGTGTGTATACAGGTGCATGTGCACATGTATGTGTGTGCCTGCGGATGCCAGACATTGATTTCAGGAGTCTTCTTCCACTGTCCGTCTTATACTTTTTGGTATGCATCTGTGTGTGTGTGTGTGTGTGTGTGTGTGTGTGTGTGTGTGTGTGTGGCATGTAGGTGGGTGTACATGTGAAGGCATTTGAGTGTGTGTGCCTGTAGAGGACCAAGGATAACTTTTGGAATCATCTTGAACTGCTTCACCTCCTTATTGTTTTGCTCTCATGGTATCAGGCTCTGCCTTCAGGCAAGAATTACAGGGTTCCTCCACAGCTGCCTGGCATTTTTTACATAGGATCTGGGGGTGGGAACTCAGGTCCTTTTGCAAAAACTTAGCCACTGAGCCATCTCATCAACCTCTCTTAGGCTTTTTGAAGTAGAATCTCCCACTGGCCCAGGAGACCAGTGTCTAGACTGGCTGGCTAGTATCCTCCACAGACGCAAATGCCTTTTCTTGGCAGCTGAAAAGAAAAAATGGATAAAAACTGAGAGGCTAATACATGTATCTTCTCTAAAGTACTCAGATTTCTGAAAGCTACTTTCAGGACAAAAACCTTTATTACAGCAATTTTTGCTTATCTCCTTGGTCATAGTGAATTATCATAATCATTTTCAATAAATAACAATAACCCCTCAAATTTGCAAAGGTCTTTCAAGCAGTTTTTACAAAATCCTGGTGTTCCAATTTAGATACAAATTTGGTCATTTATCTCCACTAATTCAAATCACAATAGACTCCTGTCTTTTTCAATTATTACAGACATTACCTAATACAGATAACTCTGAATCAACTACAATGGTTACACTGACACTCAACATCAGATCTCTGCTTCCACGAGGGTAGGTGCAGACCAGATTGGACCTCATTTCTTACACAATGCCTTACTTTGGACAAGGCTGAGGATCTTTGGGAGGAAACAAACCATAAACCAGAAAGCTTGTTTGATTTCTGGGAGCAATAATGTTCTTGAAGTTGTAACACTACACCGTGAGACCCAGGGAAGGAAAATTAAAAAGGAAACCAGTTACTGCCCCGCCGAAGACCCATCTAGCATGGCACCTACCTTGATTCTTGCTTTCTCTATAAATTCTAGAGGGGCTTTCCCAAACTCGAATCCAGCTCCAATCCAAGGAATCCAGCCCTGGATACAGGGGGGTCTACCCAAGTTTTTCCGCCGAAACAGTAAGAACAGGGCCCCAAAAGCGAGGACTAGGATCACGATTAAGGAAAAGAATTCCATGTTGTCCACCTTCCAGAATCTCAGAGAAGTGTGAACAAGTTCTGCAGCCCTGGTGTGCTTCTCCTTCCCCGTGAACTAAGGGGAATCCCCTCAGTCTCCTGAACTTCTCGGCAACTTTATAACGTGTTCTCTTGCGTCACCGCAGCTGTCTTTCCACGCCCCGATTTTTAACTGATTCTTGCATCGTGTCTCCCTCCCACCTCCTTATGGCTTTTAGATCCTGACCAACCCGCATAATAAATAAATAATTCCAAGATTCAGGCAGGCTGGACTGTGCTGGGCCCGGCCTGGTGGGTGGGAACAGATGGTGTTGCCACGGAGACTGAGCGCTTTGGTTCAAAAGGCCCCTCGCTGTCTGCCAATCAGAGACGTGGCGGAGCACCGGGAACTACATTTCCCAGAAGCCTCTTGGGCTCAGTTTCTTCTCATCTTCTTCTCTTATAGTTCCCCCACCCCGCACGGGGGCTGCTGGACCACTCCAGTCCCGGCCGCTCCTAAAGGCAGCGGCTTTACGAAGCCGAGTCAGGGCGGTGGTTCCGACCCGATCTCCGGCAGGTTGAGAAGAGGCCGCCCTGGCAGAGTGGCAGGTGCACAGGCGAGAAGGGGTGCATCGGCATCCCGACCTGCTGCTGGATGTCAGTCCCGGAGGATGAGGAGGCGCTTGTGCCGCTCGCCCAGCGATGGCCCCGGGCAAGCAAGTTCCTGCTGTCGGGCTGCGCGGCCACCGTGGCCGAGCTAGGTACCCGGCCGCCCGCGCCTCGGCCTGCCCGGCCGCTGGCCGCGGCGTCGCGCCGGAGGAGGGATGGGCGGGCGGCTGCGCCCCGGGCTCCCAGCATCCCCAGTGGGTGCTCCACGCGCCTGCCTGGGATGCGGTCAGGTGCCGGCGAGGCCGGTTTTGAGTGGAGGACGGATCGAAGGTCTCCATCGTTCCTTCCTTTCCCATGGAAATTAATTACTCTCCCGGGGAAGCGCTTCTGTGTGTGGATGTGTATTTGGGGGCGCCTCGCAGGCCGTCATCCCTGTCTGGGAAACATTTTTCCCTTTCGCAAGGATGACCTTATTAGAAATACAATCCATTTTTCCTCCATGCGATGGTCCCCGTTGTCACTGATATTTTTACACGACGTCAGTGCATCTTTTGGGTCTGAGGTGGGGACCCACTTATTAACCTTCATCGTTGAGCATCCGCTTAACATCCACAGTTTAGAGCAGAACTTAACCAATAGTGCGTTAAACTTACGAGAAGCCCCTGAGAAGTCTGTAATAGATGCTAAGTGCAAGGCAAGGCACCCAGTAATCGCGACTTTATAATTGCTACGGTAGCAGGGCCTCAAAAGACCCTGGGTGACCTTCTTACAGGCTGTGGGGACACGTGCACAAACAGGCAATTACAAGGTGCTGCCTGTTACAGAGGAACTATTTTTACTTATTATACAAACATAGAGGAACAATTTCATCTGTTCAAATGGGTCGGAGAAAAAAGACCACCTAGAGTAAAATATGATGCCACAGCACAAACAGGGGTGTACCTTCCAAGGGTTTTGTGAGCATGTCTGTTCCCTGAAAAGTCATTCCAGATTATCCCTATGCTAGGGGGAAAACAAACAGCAAAGGAAAAGAAAAAGGACTTCTTAACGCATCGGTCGTGCATTAAGAAGGTTGATGGAGCATTTTTAAAAGAAATATCAAATCTAATGATTGAATATTGATGTATTTAACAGCTTGCTTTTGAACAGATCATTGTCTGGTAACTCATTGGTTTTTGAATAGGAATACTCCTGTCAAGTATTCCTGGAGAGAATTGTGTGAGGAATAGGACTGGATGGCATGGGAATGAAAATATGGATCGAAGTGGAGTGGCGCCCGCCTGTCTGGCATCAGAATCTGAGCTATTAAGTAACCAAAATGAAAAAAAAAAAAAAAAACAGTTTATTTGGAAGACACAACTTAGAGTTTCCTACCTAATATTTTCTAGGTTTCTGTGTTAATTAACTTTGTTTTAAATAGCTACACACGAGCTACTTCTGTTTCAGGGAAACTATTTTGTCAACCACACCAACTTTTTTTATAGCAGTGTAAAGATTTAATAACTCTCCCAACTCTATTATGGCTTAGAAATGGCATGTTCAGTGATCACTAAAAGATCTTAGGTAACATTAGAGATGTTCATGAATTTGTCTGAATATCTTTATTTCAGTTATTTGGGACATTGGATAAAGTTATGATTTGGATATATTCCTAATGTGAATCAGGTGGCTTAAATATGTTTTAAGGATAAAGATCTATCTGTAATTCAACATATAAATAGAAAAAATTACAAACAAAGTGGGATCTTGCAAAAGAGTCATGAGGAGGTCAAGTCTGAAGTTTATTAGTGCTAGAGATATAATTGAGCATGCGACTTGATGCACAATCTTTGAATATAAAAGATTTTGTGGCACCGTTGTGTCTTCTGTGTCTCAGAGAGCAGGTCTGTGACTCATGTTCACATGAAAACTACCTATGAAATGGGAGAATTCATCTCCAGGCCTGTCAGAGTGCCTAAGAAGATGTAAAACCGTTACCTATAGTTCTAGCGATCTTGAATGACAATGACTGAAATTGGGGCATGGTGGTGGTACCAGAGAATATGGACACTTAAGTTAATTCTTATCTTCTAAATGAAAAGACCTCAAGGATGGTCTTTTTAAAAAAAAAAAACTAGCGATCTGGTTTGTTTTGGAACGTGCGTGTTTCTTAAGCTTGGGAGGGCAAGACAACTGCTTTTTAACCTTCATTAAGCTACTGGATTAGTGTTCATGGTGATGTTGTCTGAAGTTTACATTCTTAACCATCTCCCCAGCTGGTTCTGATATATACTTAATACTTTTTTCTGAAAAGATTCTGACCATCTTGATACTTCAGAGCCATCCAATCTTGGGAAAATATTAATCCTATGGCTTTAAAATTTTTTGCATGTTTCTCTGAATGTTTTGTCTCTTCTTTCTCTTTTTCTTTCTTTCTTTCTTTCTTTCTTCCTTCCTTCCTTTTTTCCTTCCTTCTTTCTTTTTTTCTTCTCTTTCTTTCCTTCTTTCCCTCCCTCCTTCCCTCTCTCCCTCCCTCTCTCCCTCCCTTTTCTTCTCTCCCTCTTTTCCTCCCTCCTTCCCTCCCTTCCTTTTTTCTTTCTTTCTTGTTCTTGTTAGCAACCTTTCCCCTCGATCTCACAAAAACTCGACTCCAAATGCAAGGAGAAGCTGCTCTTGCTCGGCTGGGAGATGGTGCAAGAGAATCTGCCCCCTATAGGGGCATGGTACGCACGGCCCTGGGAATCATCCAGGAGGAAGGCTTCCTAAAGCTTTGGCAAGGAGTGACCCCTGCCATTTACAGACACGTAGGTATTTATCTTGATTCTAGCTGGTAAGTTTACTACGAGTTCTATGTTTTCCACTTTTCTGTTCAACTCTAGGACTTACTTTTTTCTGCTGGTGTGATAATCAGTGAAGAAAATATTAACTGTCAGTTGTTAGTAAGGAGTGACTGCCATGAGTTTTCAGAATTGCCTATGGAAGTATTTAAAAAATAAACTGTCATGAGATTTGTAAAATAGTTTAAAACAGAGGCCATGGAGATGGCTTGGCGTGTAAAGACCAGATTCCTATCTTCACCACCCACGTAGATGCCAGGTGGATGCAGTGCCCACCTGATATCCTAGCAGCCCCAGAGCAAAACAACTAGCAAGACTAGCCAAATCCTGGTTTAATTGCCAGGGCATGCATCAAAAACTAAAGTGGAAAGCGACTAAGGAAGGCACCTGACATCACCTGGAACCTCCACATGCACACACATGCATGGTCCCTCACACAAGAATACACATACGTGCATTCACACCACACACATACACATGCAAAAGAGGAATTTAAAATAACTCACCAAAAGTGATAGCACTTGGGTCAGAGAGGTGGCTCAGGGTTCAAGCCACTGCCTTGAAAGCAAAAGGACCAGAGTTCAGATTCTGGATCCTGTGTGAAAATGCTGGGCAGAAATGGTGGCCTGCAAATTTCTGAACCTGGAAGGCAGAACCTGAGAAATCCCAGAACAAAGCCATAGAGAGAGAGAACAATCCAGGGTGATTCCTGATGTTACCCTTAGGCCTCCATAGGAATACCCACTCAAATGCCCTCTGGTACACACACACACACACATACACACACACACACACAGAGGAACACCAAAAAATGCATGATAAATCTTGGTATAAAGAGTTACAATATTGTCTATTTTTTATACCTTTAAAAATGTCTTAATAGAAAGTTGGTTCATGGTGTAAGGCAGGGAAAAATGAATAATTCCTATCATTTTCCCTTCAAAAACTTTAAACACAGTATTGAAGCATTTTTATAGTTTTGAAAACTTAGGTACACTTATCTCTGATTTGCCCATTAGAGACCAAGGGGTATCACAGAGAATAAGGAGTCCCCCCCCATATAACTTTGTTATTAGATGCAGCAGCAGGTAGCCCTTGCCTTAGTCCCCGAGCCCTGTAACTACCTCTGTGGGTTATTAGTAACAACCCTACCACCGAGAGCACTTTTCTACTCTGCCTCCAAAGTGGCACTTGCCAGGACAGGAGTTACGGACAGGTTGGCTTATAGATGTGCCCTTGGTTCCCAAGGACGGTCTAGCAGCGTTCCATGCTTTCACTCTATATTCATGCCGTGTCTTAGAAAAGTGTCTCAAAAAAGCCAAAATTGTGCACAGAAAGTGTTTAAGGTGGTATGTGCCTGAAATCCTACCACTTAGAGACATGAAGACAGGAGGACCCCCAGCTCCTTGGCCAGCCAGATTAGTCAAATCAGTGAGTTGGGGGTTAGCGAGAGATTCCATCTCAATAACTATGGACGAGTACACCAAACCCAAATCCCCAAAATATCACAAAAAGCTCTCTGTGTAGATACCCTGGGATGATTTTTTTTCTGTTTTTTAAAAATTCTTTTAAAGAGTTTCATACATGAATGCAATGAATGTGTGTCATTTTTACTCCCTATTCCCCAATGCAGTCCCCCTCCCTTTCCTCTGCAAATCTTCTTTTCTACCAGTCTCCCTTCTCCTTTCATGTCTTTTATATGTGTGACCCACTGAGTCTCATGTGGGCTGCCTTTATGGCACATGCCTAGGCACTTACTGGGGCATGCGAATTTTAAGAGGCCCTCTGGCACCTTTTGAAGACTTGTCCTTTTTTTGTGTCCCATTATTGTGCTGACCTCCACTTCTCACATGCACTTCATTAACCAACATATGTCGTTCTGCAGTTGAGAACCTTTTCATAAGCTTGAAACTTGACTGATGATAAAACAGTTAATAACTTCCCCAGTGCACTGCTGATGCAATTCTATGAAAATGTCCCCTTATATAACTAGCTACGTACCAGCATATTTGAGATAATAAAAACACACAGAACCTGCCTGGAGAGGCTCATGGTCTGACTTGGCAATAAGCAAAGATTATCAAGCTAATCACTAACAAGTGTGACAACTGCTGTGTTTGAGTATGCAGTTCAGGCCTTTGATATTGAGGGGAAGGTTAGAGAACACTGTATGAAAAACACATTGAGTTATGAAAGAATTAGAAGAGTATACAAAACAGAGAAAGAAGACTTTATTCTAGAAAGACTGGACTATGGCCTATTTGAAAGAAATATCAAAAAGCCCACATGTTTGGAGCAGAGAGGCTCTGGATAAAAACACAGCCAGCGAGATCAGCGAGGTCAGCGTGTCCTCTACTTCCCTTAAGTACAGAACTCAATTTGTATTTCTTTTTTAATTTTTTTATTATTATTTATTCAATTGTGCATGTGTGCGTATGTATGTGCACGCGCGTGTGTGTGTGTCTGTGTGTGTGCAGAACCACGGACGAATTCGGAAACCACCATGGACGCCTCCACCTCCTTCTGCCCTGGGATTCACAGGCTCCACCCTACCAGGACCGGAACACAGGCCGCCCCCGCTTCTGCCTGGCATCTATACGTGGGATCTGGGATCCGAACTCAGACCTTCTGCCTGCAAGGCAGAGGCTTAACCCCTGAGCCACCTCTCCAGCCCTCAATTTGTATTTCTTATGCCCTGTTTCCCACAGTGTACTCTGGAGGTCGGATGGTCACTTATGAACATCTCCGGGAGGTTGTTTTTGGCAAAAGTGAAGATGAGCATTATCCTCTCTGGTAAGTTTAGCTGTGAATATACCATGCTCTGAACCCAAAGGCTTTGATATTTGTCGATGAAATTTATGGGAAATTGTACGTGTGTATTAAAATTACTTTAAGATATAGGCGTAAACAATTATGGAAGAAATCTAAATAATTGAGCATTTACTGCACAATGTGTCCAGATATAATGCAAAAACATATATGTTTTTCATATCACTTGTTCATATTAATTATTTATTTAATGTTAAAATAATTCTAAGATGCCTGTGGTAGTGCTGGCCTGTAATCTTATCACTTGGAAAGCAGAGGTGAGGGAACCAGGATTTCCAGGGCAGCCTCCATTATGTGATGGATAACGTGCGTCAAAAACAAACCCCAAAATAATTCTAATACTATCTTTGTTCAAAGGCTAACTAACCACTCTTTTGATTGCTGGTATGGATTGGTGAGTATAAATATGACACATTAAGCCACAGGGCAATTTATTTTTGCAGTTATTCTAATCAAAAGGTCCGATTCTCAGTTTTAGACATGTTATTTTGATTTTCTGCTCTGTCAGGTTCCAGGCATTATTATAAATCTAATAAGTGTCTAATAGTTTAATGCATTTGGATTATCTGAATTTGGATCAGATATTATTGATCTCAGAATTAAATTTCTAAAGAAAAAAGATTTATCTTAGAAGAAAACAAAAAGCCTCTCCAAAAATTAAAAAAAAAGTCTTCCCCTCTTATTGCATGTTTGATTTGGCTTGTTTTTTTCCAGAGTCTGGCTTTTGTCCTGTTGGAAGACTCTATATGCTTCAGTTCTTTAAGCTCATGTGGAGGAAGTGAACCCTAGCTCCCATTTAGTATCATTTGGATTAGATTCACAGCTTGGCAGGAAAGCAGCCTTCCAGCCTTCAGCAAAAGCTCTGGTTATTTTTTATTCTATGAAGTTGTTCTGTTGGTACTTATGGACGCCTCTCTGAGAGATTATTTGAAATCTCTTAAAGAAACCAACCGAACAAACAAACAAACGCCTCAGAATGGGCTTAGTGAGTTTTACATGGGAACTGGCTTCCTGTTGTTCTAAGTCTTTTGAGAATGTAAAGAAGGCGCCATAACAAAGATGCGCCCATAAGCCTCTGTCCTCTGCCCCGACTTACTTTAGCAAAAACTTCCACAGTTTCCCTGAAGGCTAAGTTGTCCGTGTTCTTTTTTGGGTTGCTGTTTATTTTATATACTTTTCAATTTTTCACTTTTTATGTTTTTTATTTTTTATTCTTAGGTTATAAATGTAGAATTTTGGAAAAGAACATAATGGTTGCAGGATTTGAACCCATAGACTAATGTACTACATTGTCAAAATGTAAGAATGAAGAAACACAGCAGATTGTCTTTCTACCAATCCCCTCATTTCTAGGGATACCTAAGTGCTTCTGATCATCCTTCAGAGTCCCACACACCTTTGACTTTCTGGACCTGGTGGGCTTTGGGTTTTTCACTATCCCTTCTGGTTCTTCCTTTGCCTGCCTTTTGCCTTTTCTTCTTGCATAAACCCTGACCCTTGTGATTGGCTGAGCTGCTTGCAGAATAGGGCCACATCTCCAAGGAAGAGTGTGTGTGGGGGGGACAGGGCATCTTTGCTGCTCCATGAGTGTCAGTGGGATTGGTTCTCTGTCCTCGTTTAAAATATTTATTTGTGTGTGTGTGTGTGTGTGTACATCAGTGGGCACTGTGTATCCGTATGGAGGATCAAGGGTGTCTCAGGAACCATCCTGGATTGTTTTTGGCTCCTTCTTGCTTCATGCTTCACTGTGGGATTTCCCAGGCCCTACTTACCAGGGTTTGTAAGTGCAGGTTACAACCTTTTCCACCTGGCATTTTTTTTTACATAGGACCTAGGATGCAAATTCAGGACGTTCTTCTGCTTGTGAGGCAGAGTCTTAACCCCTGAGCCATCTCTCCAGCCCTGGCTCTCTGTTAAATACAGTGTGTTCATGTGTTCCTAGCCCAACTGCATGCCTCAGTTTCATAACTTCATTGCAGTTACAAGTGACCCAAACGATTTAGGAGAACAAAGATTTATTGGCTTACAGTTACAATCCATCGTGGTAGAGGATGCAGCTACTGGCCCCACCATGTTCCAAGTCAAGAGCTGAGACAGTGGAAGGATCAGTGGTGTACACTTTCTCTAGCTTGACCATCTCCCAGCTGCCCAGGTTCCAACTAGTTCTTTCTTTATCTTATCCACCTTCCCGAGAGTTGAGTTCTGTGCATCAGTTATGTGATTAAAACCATTTCCTACAGGCTGTCCCTGAACTAAATAATTCTTCTCAGATGTGCTTACAGGCTCGGCTCTTGAGTGTCAAGTTGACAGCTGAAACTGACTTGGGACACCACACCTGCAGGCTGACTGAGCTCCAGATCACCATGCTTAACTCTGGCTCAAGTTCCAGGTTGTTTCTGTGACTCACCTTTCTTCCTACGATAACACATTCTTCTGCCGCTTAATTTCAAATGAACGTCACCACGGCATTACTCAGTTTTCATTTCTGCTGTCCTGCTGTATGACAAACTACCTCACGCTTTCATCTTCAGAATATTCTCCTGTGAAAGGAATGTCTGCAGGCTGGGCCAGTGGCCCAGGGAATAAAACCTCCACTTCCACAAGCAGAGCCTAGGATTAGATCACCAGACCCCACGTAAAAATGTAAGGAGATGGCAGTGGTTTACATTCCTGGCCCTGGAGGAAAGAGCCTGGGAAAATCCAGAGCAAAGCAAAAAAAGGAGATACAGCAATCCAAGATGATTCCTAAAATCAACCTTGGAGCTCCACAAGCACACTCCCCCCCAAGTGTCCTCTTATACACACATGCACATATGCACACACACACACACACACACACACACACACACACACACAGAATAAAAAAGTAATGCCTGTATTCAAGCATCTATCACTTTAAAACTTCTAGTAGAAACATAAAGCAATAGTTTAAATAATGTGCACACTATGCCAGTAAATCAATTAGAAGTGTAGAGATCATTGGAGAGAAATAATTTTGACAGATACATTCCCCAAAGAAGAAACATCAGTGCTTACTCTGCATATAAAAAAATCCAACCTAGTCAATAATCAGGGAAATTAGTTAAAACTACCTTTAAATTGTTAGCCAGAATATAAATTATTAAAGATTTTCCGCCATCATCTGCCTACTAATTTTTCCATGGGGGTGCATGCACGTGTATATGTCTGTTTGCAAACAGGTGGGTGCACATGTGTGTATGGGTACAGATGGCACATGATGCATGTGCATATTGGGGTCAAAGGTGACGTCAAGAGCCATCCTGGATTATTCTTCTACGTATTCTTTTGAGGTTGGGTCTCTAATTAAACTCAGAGTTTACGGATAAGGGCTAGTCTGGCTAGCCAGCTTGATCTGGGAATTTCCAATCTATATGCCTTCTGAGGCTGGAATTACAGTCAGGCCACCATGCTCCCAGCATTTTACATGGGATCTGGGGATCTGAACTTTCTCTTGTGTGGCAAGCACATTAACCACTGGACCATTTTCTCTGGCCCCATACTAAAATTTTCACTGTGATTTTTTTTTTATTCAACAGCTTATATGTAAGTTTTCCAGTCCTGCTCACTGTGGTCTGAGAAGAAAAGGTCTGGTGTAGTAAAATCTTTAGCAAGAGAAATGCTTCCAAGCCCTTCACTTGGCAGGATTCCACAGTTGTTTTTAGATTCAGATTAACCAGTCTTTCCCTCTTAAAGCTGATTATTTGTATTGTCTTAATTCCCTAAAGTCAGAACTCAGTTGCGGGACCTGATCTGTTGTTTAAACTGTTGGAGCTACTGTCCTCTGCTTTGGATTCCAGGACCCTCAAGGATGTTGGGTTGACTTCCAACTCCTTTCGATTCTTGGACCTCCCATCAGTGAACGAACTGTTGGCTTTTCTCCGTGCTTCTGGTCTTTCCCTTCCATCACTTGATCTGAAGTCTCTTACCCAGGGCCTGCCCCAGCTTGGTATTTAGTTCACGAGAGAATCTGTGTAAAGATCAGCAACACTTTAAAGCGCGTGTCTCCTTTTCCAATTAGGAAATCAGTCATTGGCGGGATGATGGCTGGTGTTATTGGTCAGTTTCTAGCCAATCCGACTGATCTGGTGAAGGTTCAGATGCAGATGGAAGGAAGGAGGAAGCTTGAAGGGAAACCTCTGAGGTAGGTTCTCTAGTTAACTCTTCCTTATCCTTTCTCTTTGCCAATATCACCCTGTGAACGTTTATCTAATGGGTTTGCACTCATAATCCAGTCCTCAGGAAAGGTATGGCCTATCCAGATGCACTTAATTTGGAAGTTATATTTATTAACAGGAGAACTGACTCAGATCTTTTCTTCATATGCAATGCAGGATATATGTTCTCTGTCAGATTATACATGTGTATAATTCTCTGTTGCTTTGCAAAGCAATAAGACTTATATCTAGGTTGCAGGCTGATATGTGGAATTCAAAGACTGGGCATGGTGATTTATGATTGACCTTCTAGCCCTTAGGGAGCTAAGGTGGGAGGAGTGCTGAGTGTCTGAAGCCAGCCTGAGCCATGGTATGAGACTCTGTTTCAAAAGAAAATTTTTTAATTAAGGAATTGATCACTCCATGAGCACCAGCTTGAGTTCTGCCACTGTGGATGACATTGCAAAGTCACTTAATTCTCCAGTCTCTGTAGGCCCATCTTTGAAGGGTTCTTCAATGTCTTGCATACTTAGCTCCAAAAACTGTGTTTTCCCTTTGTTTCTCCTGGAAATGAAGACAGTAGAAAGGTCAGTGCTGCTGATTTCTCCCAGCCTCCTACGTGATCCTGCCTTTCCTTCATCCAAAGGCTATTTTAAGGAAGAGTTGGTAGTATGCCTCTGTGATCGAAGTACTAGAACTATTACATCACCCTGCATCATAGACATGTGCCTTTCTTCGAAGAGCCTGGTGTTCAAACATCTATGTGTTTATTCATGCATGCATTTAATATTCTTTATTTTGAGACATGGAGGGGCAATGAACCAAATCATGCATGTAAAAGTCAGAGGACAACTTTAGGAAGTCAGTTCTCTCCTTCCACCATTTGGGCTCCAGGAATGAACTCAGCTCCCCAGGTTTATCTGAAGGTACTTTTACCTGCTGCGCCATCTTGCTGGCCATTGACTATTTATTAAAATGCTGTGCAATCCTTTTCTTCCTGGAAAGGGGCAAATCGACAGATAGACCCCTCCCAGGAAAGAAGGAACAGGCAGAAGTTGAAATGAATATGGTGTGTATGTGCTCTTCAGAACATACCCAGGCCTGCGGGTGAGCTGGAGGAGGAGGTGGAAAGTTGAGGGGGGGCGCTTCTTTAAGACTTCACCACCGAACACTGCTCTCCACTGCCCTCTCTAACAGACTGTGGATAGTAGAGATACGGCCCCTGCAGCTTTCAAAAGGGAGAAAACATCATGGGGTGGAGGAGTACACTGGATTAGCAAGGGTTTACAGTTGTTTGAATTTTTTTAATTCCTAATGATTCTAAATAAATGAGCTACTGTTTCCCCCCAAATCTTATCAGCTCTAGACGAAAACTACAAACTTGCACATAGAATTTCCTCATCTCATTGTTATTTTCTTCAGGTTTCGTGGAGTACATCATGCATTTGCAAAAATCTTAGCTGAAGGAGGAATCCGTGGGCTGTGGGCTGGCTGGGTGCCCAATATACAGAGAGCAGCGCTGGTGAACATGGGAGGTAAAGGAAATGTCGCCGGACTCTGAGGCTTCATCACCTGCCTGGAAGCATTTATCTGGACGGATGATAACGGCTTCCTTAGTTTTTAATCACATGTGTCTGTGACATGCGTATCATCGTGTCATCATGTGCACTCCAGTGTTGTGTGGAGGGGCTAGCTGACCACCTGCAGATCGTGTTGTGAGAATGAAAGATCAAGCTACTTCTAAGGTCTCCTGTCCAACCCAGATTTTCTCTTAAAATTGAAAGCGATGCGTGACTGGTGGTCACCATACCTAGACTATCCAGTTCTGTCCCTCATAATCCTGCCCTTGTTCCTGCAGAATCTATCCTGAACCATGTGGTGCTCCAGCCTTAGATGTGATATTTCCCATCATTCACCCTATTCTTCACTTCTTTTCAATTACAATGTCTTTTTTATACACCATGAATATATGCATGCATGTGTGTGCATGTGCGTGCCATAGCACATGTGTGGAGGCCAGAGGACAACTTTGTGAAGTCAGCTTTCTCTAACCACCTTTAGGCTTGTGTAGCAAGTACATTTCCCTATTGAGCCTTCTTGCTGGTTCCTTAAAACAGTTGTAGTTTGGAAAAGATTAAAAGCTTTTTTTTTTTTTTTTTTGGAAGGCCGAGGCTGAAAGGCCATGAGTTCAAGTCCAGCCTGACATATATAATCAAATCCTGTTTCAAGAAGTTTTATATATGTCGGATAAATATCAATCCTTGTCTAACAAACACTATTAAAATGGCTTTATATATATATATATATATATATATATATATATATATATATATATATATGAACTGCCCTAAACAGAGAAAATATAGGAGGGAAAGCATTTTTAAACTAAATTAATTATATGTTGATGGAGATCTTCACTAAGGAGATGCATAATTTGGGTAACTTCAAAATTTAAAACATATAAATATACATAGATGTAATATCTCATAACATCAAGATGTTAGTGGTAGATCCACCAGATTAAGATATCCTCCTGCAAGCGGCATGCCAACATGAACTGTGGGTGCTGATAACACCAGCCATGCTTGTCCACCAAAATGAACACGAAACTGTCATGAAAATGGGGCAGAAGAAGGTTAGCATGCCAGGCAGCTGGTCGCTCCTGTTTCCATAGAAGACAGAACAGGAGGGGCAGGAGCGAAGGCCTCACTCCTGTCATCCTGCACTCGTCTCTCGAAAACGGTCCTTTCGTGCATATGCACATCTCCTTCTCTCCCCCTACCTACTACCTCAGCATCTTTAAGCAGCCACTCTGTAAGGCCAGCCATCCAGACAGCCACAGCCAGTACACAGTTCCCTTCATATTCAGGGGTTCAGGATCACAGCGATATTTCTAAAGCACCGCCAAGAGAGTCCTTGACTTTCCACCTATCTCCCATCAGATAGCAAAATGGATATTCGGGAATATGACATGGAGGTCTGCTAAACTCGCCTGTGCATTCAGAGGTGAGCACTCTGCTGGTTCTGCTGAGAAGCAGAAAGTCAGATACTAGAGGGCGGCACTCAAAACTACAAGATTGTTCTCTGAGCCTACCATTCTTTCTGTCCTGTCCAGGGTTCTGCAGAACCCTTAGTACCACAGGCAAAATGTCTTCTCCACCCACATACTGCTTTAGAGCCTTCCATCCCTTTTCCTGCCTGGTCGGACTAGGTGTCCTTTTCTGCGTCTCCATGGTTCCTTGTGTTGCACCTTATTGTGAAGCCTTCGACTGGGTGTCTGTGGCTTCCAACAGATCCTGAACCCTTGGACAGCAGTGGCCATGACTTCACCTTTCTTGCTTTGGTCTCCCTAGATGCTCACCAAACGTGTGTGTTTTCCAATAACAGATATGTAATATCCAAGGAAATAAATCTATTTTCTGTTTTGCTATATCACTCCATTTATGTCCAACACTGTGTTGTGCAGATGGATAGTGCCGTTCCAGGAAATCTTTGTGCTCATACTTCTCAGCTTATTGCTACAGACTTTTAGCACAGTCCTTACTTTCTCTTCCAAGATCTAGCTTCTTTCTCAGGGACTTCATTTGGTTGTTTTTCGAGTCTCTTTGAGTGTGGAACAACCCTGACTTTTTCCTTCTCGCTGTTTATAATCTCCCCGGCACACGGTCACCAATTGCAGTCAATTGTGTCTTAAGGCTAAAACAAATTTATCTACTTAGGTCCCACCACCTGGGGCCACATCCTTGTTTATCTCTGATTTCTCTCTTGTCTGACCTCTCCAGAAGCCTCCCGTTGAGCTCTCCCTGTGCACCCCAGAAATGCTTTGCCCCATTGTGCCCCGAACTTGGCTTTACAAAAGTGATCATTGCACTGTCTTATGCACAGTGTAACAACTATCTGTTTGCATGTGTATCTCCAAAGCCGACAGGTCTGTCCCTTCACCTGCTCACACCTACAACCTTGTGGCCTGTTGTCTTCAGTCAGCTGGCTCCCTCTGCCAATCTTGCTTTGAGAATTTATCCAGAAGTCAAGCAAGGCTGCACATCATCAACCATGGTCTACAACCATGGTCTACAACCATGGTCTACAACCATGGTCTACAACCATGGTCTACAACCATGGTCTACAACCATAGTCTACAACCATGGTTTACAACCATGGTCTCCCATCACATCTCCTCGTCTGCCTGTCTGGTCTCCACAGACCAGCCAGAGTGGTTGTTCTCAGGACCACCCTGGGCCATCACCCCTCTGCTCAGTACATGCCAAGCGGATGCCTTGGACACTTTCTCTGGGGTATCTTAATGACTTATTTGGTTCCTTCCTTTGGTCTCTGCGCACATGCTGTCTTAGCAAGAGATTTTTCTCGGATCACCTTAACTTCAAATTTTATAAGCACCATTCCTCCCTCTCCTCTGGCTCCCTTTCCTGAGCTTGTCTTTGGAGTATAAGTTCAAGACTAACTGAATCTGAATATCTGGTCATTTATTTTGTTCACTGCCCTTAACAGAGAGCAGAGGTTTGTTCATTTTGTCCGTGACTGTTTCCCCAATACTTAGAAAAGTCGCAGGCACACAGCTCCCATGTGTCTGTCCATTCTGCCTCATTAAAATTCATTCCCCGTTACATCAGTGTAAGTAATTTTTTAAAGCTCCAGTACTGTGATGTAACTCCTGTTTACAGTCCGTTAGTAAGTCTTTATTGTTGATAGAAAAAGTATGAAGAGTTGGATTAGGAACAATGATCCAGACCTTCTGATGTTAAATATCTGGGTCTCATCTCAGTCTCACCAGGGATCAGGTGAAATTTAGCAGGCTAAATACCGAAGAGGCCAGGAGCTGACATTAGGGCTTGCTGGGTGCATGGTACAGCTCATGTCTGTTTCTTCCTCTTTTCTTCTCCCTCTCGCTCCATCTCTAGCCTTCTCTGCTTCTGTTGGAAAGCGAGAACGGTACCTTTCATTCTGGCACATAGTCCCACCCCGGGTCTGGACACTCAGCACTGAATGAATGAATATTCAACCCTTTTTCCTTTGCCAGACTTAACCACTTATGATACCGTGAAACACTACTTGGTACAGAACACGCCCCTGGAGGAGAACATCACGACTCATGGTCTATCCAGGTAAGTGGTCCTTTGATTCTTTCTGTTCCTTTTCTTTAGTTGATGGTGTAGTTTCTAAATGTGGGGGTCTTTCCATCAGAAATCTCATGGTATGACCCTCAGAGAAGGATGGTAGTCTATTTGCATGTGGAGTAATTCCCGGAAGTTTGTTGCAGGTAGAATGCAGACAAGAAGGAAGACACTGCAACACATTTCAGATTAAACCTTGGCAAACACTTGCACTTGGTGGGGCTGTCTCAGGGACAGGTTCTTATGGTGGGCTGGCTAACTCAGTTCAGTAAATGCATGTGAGCACCGTCTGTTCTGTGTCTTGTGTCCTATGCAAGGCCATGCAGCGTGTCAGCTCAGGGAGCCAGCACCTTCTATGCTCAGTGTCCATGTGGAGCCACGCAGGGTGCCTGTCCAGGGAGTCAGAACCTTCCATGCTCAGTGTCTTATGCAGGGGCCACGCAGTAGGTCTTCCTGGGGAGCCAGCACCTTCCATGCTTAGTATCCCTCGTGGGGGTATGCAGTGTACCTGACCTTCTATGCACAGTGTCTCTTACAGATTTTTGCAGTGAGTTTTCCTGGAGAGTCTTCTATGAAGACAACAAACAGTAAATACTGGTAGAAGGTCATTAAGTAATTCCAGGGCTCATAGGGAAGACACACACACACACACACACACACACACGTGCACAGAGGAGAAAGAGAGATTAGATATCAGGGTTGGAGGAAGAATTGGATATCAGAGTTGGAGGGAATGAAAGTCTTCTGGCATTATGGAAAGGGGTAGTATTTTTATCTCTTTAAAACACAACTTTAAATTTTCCATCAGAACAAGCCACTTTTACATGTCTACTCTCCTTACCATTAGAGTGATTTCAATTAGCTTCTAATCTTGTTTCCAAACATTGAAAAATTTTCAAACACACTGTGCTATTAAAATAATACTAGAAAAAGGTTTATGTAGATATAGAAATAGATATGTCAAATAGGTCTGAATTAAAAAAATTGTAACTGGACGATCATAACCCAAAATTAAATCCCTTGTTCCCATAAAAAAGATAATATTAGAAGTCTATAAGTAGTGTAAATTGGTGGCATTTGCAGATAGAGAAGCATACGCAAACACACATGCATGCACACATGCTTGCACAGCACATGCACACGTGCATACACACAGTGCACTTCCAGTGCACATACACATACACATGTGGAACATGCACACGTGCACACACATGCACATATAAGAATTCCCTTGAATTTTTTGCACATGCTGTGCTGCTTCCCTGTGAGACTGTCTCTCCAGGTCTGTAATTAGATGGCCCAGTTCTGTTGTTATCCCTGGAACCTTTCCCTGTCTGCCTGTCACTCAGTAATCTCCATCACATTTGCCCTGCTCAGCATCTGAAATTGCTTGTTTCTCCTTTGCCTCTCCACAAGCAGTGCCCGGGCTCTCCAGGGCAGAGTCTTGTCTGGCTCACTGTCTAAAAAGGATTTAAGGCATGGCATATCTTATATTTTTCCTGTCTCCTGGATGAAGCATCAATTTTAGTCTAAGGGAACATTACTATAAAGAAAGTTCTAACTGTGTTGAGCATTCCACTCTTATGAAATTGTAAAGTCTGCTTCCTATCATCCGGGAGCTTCTGCACAGTATCTTTCTGCTTCATTCTTTGTCTCTGCAGTTTGTGTTCTGGATTTGTTGCTTCTATTCTGGGAACACCAGCTGATGTCATCAAAAGCCGAATCATGAACCAACCACGAGACAAACAAGGAAGGTAGATAAACTCTACTGTTCATGCACTTGCGTGTCTAGAATAATCCTGTTGTCCAAAGATGCTTTCTTGTAGGTGTCTGTGATAGAAATAGACTTATAAATTGTTCTTATGGGCTGGAGAGATGGCTCAGGGGATAAGCGAGCAGAAGGTCCTGATTTTGGATCCCGGATCCCACATAAAAATGGCAGGCAGAAATGGTGGCCACCTATATTTCTGGTCCTGAAAAGTGGAGCCTGGGAAACCCCAAGCCAAGCAAATAAGAAGTGAAGCAAAAATAGAAGGTGATTCCAGAAGTCACCTTGGACATCCGCAGGCCTTCTGATAAACACACACACACACAAAGACATATCCAGACACACATGCAAAAACAATAAAAGAAAAAAAATTTTATATTGTTCTTACATAGTTACCTGTTTTATGTCTGATGAAAACATCTTAGAAGTCCAATTATTTAGGCACAAGGCATTTGTTGCACCTTTACTGTTTTCAAAGAGTTGAAAGTGTGCTGTGTTGAGAAGTTATGTAACACTTCTCCCTTTTAGCTGACACAGACCATGTGTTCTGGGACCCAGGTGGGATGGATCAGGATCAGTGGGATGGATCTACCACAGAGATCCCCGAGCTGAAGTGAAGCCTTCTGTCTCCATAGACCACTCACACCACACATATAGGAAAGATTGAACTTGTCACGTCTCCCCTTAGACTGTTGTATTTACTTTCTCCATTGCTCACGTAGCAGAAACTGAACGAGGGTCCCTTACCTCCTCTGCAGGGGACTTCTGTATAAGTCATCTACTGACTGTGTGATCCAGGCTGTGCAAGGGGAGGGACTCCTGAGTCTCTACAAAGGCTTTTTACCATCGTGGCTGAGAATGGTAAAGTCAGGGTGTTTTTCTTTTCTTATCTTTTTCTTCCTTCATTTGTCTTTATTTTGTATGTAAATGACTTTAATTCTTAAAACATTTTTCCTTTTCTGGTTTGTGCTGTGACCCTGCCCCCAAACCTCATCCTTTCTTTTAAAAATATAGTTTTATAGTTTCTTTCACCCCAATGTGGCTGGAGGCCAGGTCCTCAGGGGTCAGCAAGATTAGAGACACTTTTAAGGGCCAGGATGGAGAGAGCTCGGTGGGCGACGCTGAAGATTTGCCAGTGAAGATTGTCTGGCAGTAGAATTATCAAGGAAGAAGGAAGCTGTGACAGCGCTGTGTTAGAATACAAAGCAAAACAAAACAAAAAGGCTTTTGGGATAGCGTTCTAACCAGGAGATGATTGTAGAAATGCAAGAGAAAAACAGAATCTGCAGACTCTGTAACCAAATGTATGTGGGAGGCGACAGAAAGAGAAAGAAGATGGTCTTCTTCATGTTACTAGTGTGAGCGAAACTGGGGCAAAAATTTCAAGTTAGGACCATCTGGGATGAAGGATGGGAGGAATACCCAAGTGCACATAGTAGGACTACTAACTCTGACCCTCTTCATTTTACCTATATGCCTCAGGAGGTATATAGATGATACCGATTTTTTAAAAAGAGTATTTAATCCTGCTAAGCACTTTACATGCATCCGTTATTTTTTAATTCTTATAATAACCCAGTAAGGCAGGTAGGAAGGATCAATTTTGCTTTTCAGATGAGAAACACACGCCTCAGTGTGTAAGAAACTTACTCCAGTTCACACAGCTCGAGTGTGGCAGAGCTGGGAATTGACTCACAGTCTGTTCGTCTCTAACGCCCTATTTTTTACGGGCTGCTTGAGGTACTTAGAAAATTTTTGAAGGAGCCGTTAGCATTGGAATGTATCCTGCAAGGTGATGCTGTGTCCATTCACTGCCTTGCTAATGCTGCAGTGCGTGAGCAAGTGCGCAGGAGCCTGACTCATAGCACTTCCGGGCCACCCAATTGAATTTACTGACACTGACCATGACGTCAGAATAGCTGGCATGCACACACCCTATGGCACGCTTGCAACGTATCCAGATACTGATGTCCTTGGCAGCAAACTTCCTTTTAAGCTCTCTGGGGACCTGTATTATGATTAGAAGGTAGCTTGTTAAACACAGAGTTGCTATGGACCCAAGAGAACTTTTGGGTGCCCATCTCAGAGACACAGGAATGGGAAAGGATTCTGCAACAGGGCTTAAGGTAAACCCAAGAGCAACATGGGTTCCTGTGCACTTGAATGATTTATAATAGTCACGGATGTGCCTGGGGGAAATCAGTAAGTATATATAATGGGTGCATGTTGCTCAGTGTAGACAGAGACTCCACACAGCCTTTCATCTCCCCACAGATGCTAGCTACATATGCTCACCCTTGAATTCTGATCAAAATCCCACTAAACTCCACCGCCATCGTTTCCTCCAAGAGCCAGCATGATGACCTTGCTTCACTCAGTCCTGTGTCTGCTTAGGAGTATCAATTAATCTGTTACATTGGCATGATTGAGCAAAGGAGACCAAGGCCACCATTTGTGATGACTGCAGAAGCCTTTTTAACTCCGACTTTACCCCCTTATGCCAGATGTGGTTATCTCCGTGGCTGGCCTCATTTTTGATAGCACAAAAGCACGACATCTTCCCAGCTTTATGTGCATATTACCTATCTTCACATATCATCTGACCACTCTTCTGTTAATTCTCAGTCTGCTAATATGCTCAGTATTTCCCAACATCACTTTCAGAAGCCCTTAACCAAATGTATTTGGCCTTCTAATTGGTTAAGCTGACTCTCTAGAGGATAAAGATCCTCTCCAATCACTCTAGATCAGAGCCAATCTAGAGAGGAAGTAGATCCAAGTACTTCTTTCTGTTATGGTGTACATTGATGTTTAATATTGTCTTTAGTCCATAATTTTTCACAGTTCCTATACACAGGGCTCCATCATCATTAGGGATGCTCTATTTAATATGTAGTTAGACACGCTTAGGAAATTTTATGACTTAGCTCTTAAAGAATGATCTTCTGTCTTCCTTTCAAGTGGTTAAGTGCCTAATATTCATACTGTATGTATCAGCCAGCTACTTGGAGAGCAGCAAGCAAGAAGTCAAGGCACCTCAAGGCCTAGTCTGTTAGCCAGAGATGCTAGGATGGGAAACTACAGGCTGGAATTCCGGTTCAATACTGCCGATGGCAGTGAAACTCCAGGACTCGGTGTCCCAGTCTGAAAAGCAGGGCTAGGATTACTTTTTCTTTCTGTTGCAAATTGTTCTTAGAAAAATCTGTGACAAATAAGAAGTAAAATGCTTGGTAAGCTTCCAAGTGCTTTACAGAGGCAAAAGACAAATTATTTGGGAAAATGTCTGTGTGTGTGCGTGTGTGTGTGTGTGTGTGTGTGTGTGTGTGTGTATACACGTGCACACCCATATACATAAACTGCTATGACATGCGCACTAACCTCTTTGCTCTTTGGTTAATCTTTCAGACTCCGTGGTCGTTGGTGTTTTGGCTTACTTATGAAAAAATCAGAGAGATGAGTGGAGTGAATCCATTCTAAGCCCGTAATGATGCATTGGTCAGCACTGGTGAGAAAGGGCACCTGTGACACGCCCCCCTATTATTTCTACCTCTTCAGGAAGACACTTTACTCCTCAGAGACTGTGATGTATAGGGAGGCAGCACTTGAATTTTCTCTGGAAACATGAGTTCTCTTTGACCACTCTTTTCATCTGGTCTCAATCTCCTGAGGCTAGCCAGTGAGACCCAACTTGATGTTTGCTAAAGAACGAGAACCTGGACCACACTGATCTTGGGCTAGCATGTTTGGCCTTTGAGTTGCTGTTTCTATGCTAAGGAGCCTGCTTGGAGGAATGCCCCAGGGAACCAGCATCTGGCATCTGAAGCAGGCAGTAGAACCATGGAAGGCCACCTCTCTAGTGCTTAACAGACACATTGAATCTAGCATTTAGCATTGACGTTTGATAACTGCTTTTCTGTTGTTGTTGTTAAAGGTGTATGTGTTGTGAATTAAAGGGAGGTAAGTGAAAATCTACAAATAAATATTTGCACTTCCCTAGTGTTGAAGGAAGTTATATACCATTTCTTGCAAAAGGCTGGAAAAACAAAACAAAATAAGACATGCAAGTTGAGCCATTGTTGGGATTGAAAGAAAAGAAGCAGCTGATGGCCAGGGCCCACCCTCACAGCTGCGCTCACTGGTTAGCATTCCTTCACACTTACTAGAACTTTCTCTGATAGCCAGCTCTGACTCTCCACAAGAACAGAGCACCCGCCTGGTTACATCTCCTGTGACAATTCATACCTGTCCTTCAATCTAAGAATGGTCATAACAGCCACAATCTAGAAGATTCAAACTCAGAAGATTTGGTCTTCTTATGAAGTCCCTTTCCTATTATCGGCCTTTCTTTGGTGTTTTAGAAGCAAGACCAACTGGAGCCAGCCATGCTGACACATGTCCTCTCTTACCTCCTGCCCTTCTCACTGAAGGGCAGAGGGAGTCCAGAGGTCAGGCTGACCATGTTAGGAGAACAAATCTTTCTGAATTTGTCAAAGCTTCTTTCACACTGAGTCCTAAGTACACACTGCTTTATGGGTGTGTCTACTGATCTTTGAATGCAGCCCCCTTGTCTTATTTTAGAAAGAAAATTCATATTCTCCTGCATCCACTGCTCCTTCAGCTGGATGGCTACAGTAGTGGGTGACCTTGGGCCAGAAGCCAAGGTTCTGATTACCATAGAAAGGAACAGCTCAGGCACATGGCAGACCTTGGAACTAATCAAATGCAAGTTCTGATGGGTTGGGGAAGGGTAGGCAGAGATTTCTAATCGCCAAGTGGTTGCTCTCTTGCACAATCACTGCCAACTTCAAAGATCCTTTGGAATGCTGTGGTACTGGTTTTCTACCTTCAGAAGGCAGAGTTTAATCTCTTTAAATTTTAAGGTTATTCACTTTTCTGGGGCGTTGTCAGTCTGTCACTGAGTTGCTAAATACATTTATTGTCCATTATGTCCGTATGTTTCCAAATATTCTGAATCATTGTGGGATGTTTTTTTTATGTTTTGTAATTCTTAAATTAAGTAAACATTGGGTCAAAATAATCATGAACAGACTGGATTGTGAAAACAGTTTTGCTTTATTTATTGGGCGCTTGGGATTAAAACATTGCTGACGCACCATGGCTGATGTTTGGTGACTTGAATTAACATGTACAATTGGAATTTTGAAATGAACCTTGTCTTGGGATCATCTCATTCAATTCTCTCCCTTTGCACGTTAGGAAACTGTCTCATCTTCCTGAGTGTGAACATTCTAATTCTTAAGGCTGTTACGAATGACATTATTGGACACTAGTTAGGAAGGAAGGAAAGCCTTGTGTCATCTTCACAACAAGGTCTGGGATTCCCGACTCTTCATCACACAGACTTTCCACGAGGTATTTTTGTATCATACATTTGAAGTGAGTCTGGGTTGCTCCCAGCATGAGGTTTACAATGGAGTCTTCAACATGTTCTCTCAACAGTAGGGTTTGCACAATCCGGCCTGCTCCTGTTGTAGCTGACATATGACCCAAGACAGTCATACTTTCCTGTCAACTTGGCTTTGTTTTGAACACCTTGATTCTTGTCGGTTCTTTCCAAAATAATCCATAGGGAATGCATAGATTCTTTTTGTCCTAATTCTGAATGTGTGGGGATACTTTTTGTTATAATTCTGTGTCCATACTCAGACTTCACACTGCCAAGGCCACTCTCTTGCTTAGTACTATGTGAGTTTGTCTGTATTTCTTCAGCTTAGTTTCTTGACATTTACTTTCTTTGGTTTTACTTTCATGTTGTTTCTTGTCAATTTTTTTTGTTCTTGTTATATAAATTATCTGTTCTTCATAAGTAAATGAGCATATATATATATATATCTAATAAAAGGGATATCATTTCTTAAGTTTTCTTTTACTTTGGAAATGTGTTTTATGAGTACTTCAAATCCTATTTGGTTATAATCCTGTAGTGGATAGTACTAAGTCTTCTGTTTTTATATGAATCTCTGCCCTACCCTATTTTTATGGATCATTAGGTACATAAGAAAAACTGATTATATCTATATGTGATGTATATAAATTTTGTCATCATTTTAAGAATTTGTGATAATCTTATACTGAAATATCTCTTTTACCATATTAATTTTTAACTTTTTATCATTTATTTATTTTGCATGTGTGCATGTCCCTGTGGAGGACTAAGGATGACTTTGGGAATCATCCTGGATTGTTTCTACATCCTTTTTGCTTCACTCTGGGATCTCCCAGGCTCTGCCCACCAAGGTCAGAAGTACAGGTTGCCTCCATTTCTCTCTATCATATTTTTACATGGGATCCGAAGTCAAGACCTTCTACTTGAGAGGCAGAGTCAATGAAAAATAATGAGGAAATTAGTATAAGTGGAAAACAAGTTGCAATTCAGTCTTCAATCTTTTATAATACTTATTTACAATTGATAGTTATGCAAGATTTCTCCCTAATGCAAACAGATTCCTCCAAGACCTCTCTTTGGAAAATGCTTACTTTCAGTATTTGATAATTTAAAAAATTGTCTGGACCAGGCACATTCATTTAATTCCAGCTCTTAGGAGGTGGATATAGGAGGACCAGGGGTTCAAGGGTACCCCCAGCTACATAGTGAGTTTGAGGCCAGCCTCGGTTACATGTGAAACCCTTTCTCAAAGACACAAAAGCAGAAATGAGAGAAAAATGTTTGGGAGGTACATCATTGTCTTTTCCCCCAATTAAACCAAGACTCCTTGAAGATGACTACCAAACAAACATGTGTTTTTGAGTGCCGGGTAACCTGCGAGGACAGCTGTACCTGGAAGCTCAGAACCTTGCTCCCTGGTTGGGCTCCACAGTCACCAGAGCAGGAAAACTGAACAAGTCTCTTCATGTCTTCAGGTTTCCATTGATTTATAAGATGAAGTGATCTTGGATCTTACCTAGACTGTACTTGGGGAAGGAGGCACTACATTGTTATTGTGTTTTTAAAAATAGAACTATTTGGCCTGGGGTTAATGCTGTTGCCTCACAAGCAAATGAACCTGAGTTTGGATCCCCAGATCCCAGGGTTTTTCTCTTTTTTTAAAGCTGGATGGCTTTAAAAAACATGCAGTTCACCCGCATGTTACTGATAAAAGCATGACAAACTAATTAAGGGAACAAAGGATTTATTCTCTTAGGATAGTCCTGTTACAGTTCTTAGTCCAGCTTGGCAGGAAAGCGTGCACCAACACCAAATGGCCAAGTGAACTGGTCACACCATATCTACGTAACAACTAGTGAAGGACAATCCTTACTTGCCAGATCGGCATGTCTGGCAAAGTATACACAAGGATGTCAACTTCCTCAACCAGTTCTCTGTATTTTATTCATCTCCCCAGGGCCTAGTTCTACCTATCATGAGCTGAGTCTTCCCCCATCAAGTAGACAATCTCTTGCAGGTTTGCTCTGGGCTAACTCAACCACGAATTCTCTACAAATGTGTTCAGAGCTCGAACCCTCAACCGTCAAGTTGACACCTGTACCTAACTAGGACAATGACTGAGGTGACCCACCTATAATTCTAGTCTTGGAAGGTATAGCCTGGGAATCTCCAGAATGACCCGGCTGGCCAGGTCCTAATGGTGTACTCTGGGTTGAAATGGAGACTCAGGCTCACAAGAATAAGGTGAAAAAGCAATCAGGGGTGACTCCCAATATCACCCTTGGGGCCTCCACAGACACACATTGAACTCAGGTGCATTCATACACACACCCACACATACTACCCTTATGAAGCATACATATATGCACACACACCACACATACATATATGAAAAAAAGGATAATTGTTTCTGTTAGTTTGGAGTTTGTTACAGGAATAACTCCAGAATAATCTTCCAGATGCCAATGGATGGAGGAAGAGGAGCTTTGATTTTTTTACACCAGTGGGCTAAAAGTAGGGCTAATTCCCAAAGGGCTCTAGCAAGAAGTTTCAGCTGTTCTTACAATTGATACTGTAAGAACAGCAGGAGTAGTCACATGGAACATTCAAAGAGAGTACGCACAGTAAAAGCACTGAGACAAAACCCAAAGCAATAGTTACCTAGCAATAGCCAGGACAGGTTGACCTCAGACTTTTCAGAACTTTAGGTGACTCTCAGTGGTTACTAAGTAACCCAGGTCTGGCTTGCAAGTGACTCAGGGCCTTAGAAGTTTTCTATTAATCCATGCTTAGCAACAGTTCTCTAATCTATGTTTCTTTGCCCATATCAGGTTTTCCTCTGTGTATTTCAAGACTGGGAAAATGTTTGTTTGAACTTCAAACTGTAACATGAGCTTCTTCCATGCTGGGACCTCCTCACTTCATAACCTGTACCTAACCGCATTTCTCAGGGAAGCAGATGTATTTTCCTTTAGAAGCCTTTGGGAGTCCCCACTGCCTGAAATTCTGATCTTCCTATTGCTCCTTCACACCCATGACAGAAATGGAGATCTTTAATGGTGAGCCTCAAGCCATCTCTGCCTGCTTCCACCTATCTTTCCAGCCCTTTGTCTTTTTTTCCTTTTGGCGGGTGTACTGGTCCACTGATCTCTCTGGAGACCCTCTGCACCTGGACATCTCATGAGATGTTCTGCACTTAACTCTTCTCCTTTCACCTGTCACCTGTCATTTTGGTTGGTCAGGCAGATCCTACTTTTAGCAACCAGAACAGCAAACCTCTGTTTCCTCATTCTTTACTCCTAGTAAGCAGATGTGCGGGTCTTCCCCTATGCAGAATGGGCTAAAACAGAGCAGACCACGTGATTCACCTCTTTGCCTCTTATACACATAGAGATATTTCTTTATTTTTAAAAAAGTATAGAGATACACGTTACAGTTATTTTTTAAAGAATTGTGAAACTGGAATTGTTGCGTGTGTGTGTGTGTGTGTGTGTGTGTTTTAATGTCCAGGTTCTTGTGTTTGGGAGTTGAAACCAGAACTCATATAGAGATTTGAGGCAGATTTTTATTAGAGGAGAGAAAGGGTGGAACTCATGGAAGTAGAGTGAGGGGTGAGAGAACTGTCTGAGGCTGACAGGATTGGGGTATTTGTAAGCTTGGGTGAGCCTGGGAAAAGTGGCTTTTTCTCATTGGCAAATTTTAGTTTCTGTGAAGCTGATTGGTCTGTGATGGGGCCCAGCTTCACCTGGCCAGACCCCTAGCCAGGTCTCTTGGCTGAACTAAGGAATTTAGTTCATTTGCATCTGAAGAGTTCATATCCATATTCCTCCACAAACAAAGGATTGGGACAAATTGATGCAATTACCATCAGCTTCTACATAGTATAAGGAAACCTTCAGAGATGTTCCCAGCAGTCTTCCTATGCTGTCTTAAACTGCCTTTTAAAACTAGATAAATAAAAATCCTGTTCTAAGCTACTCCACTGCGTTTCAGTTAGTTCTTGTCATCCTATTCCCAGACTTCTTTTTCCCTGCCAACCACATCTGAACTCCCTGACCCACCCACCTGCAGTTCAAGGAAGCATATCATGCTTACAATACTGTAAAATTAGTTGTTGTTTTTTTTTTAAGCTGTGCTTTTTGACAGTCTATCACCTTGATACAGGGGCCCTCTGGGGTCTGTATGTGTCCAGGTACTTGTGTTCAGGAGTCGAACCAGAACACACTTAGAGGATTAAGCAGAGTTTATTAGAGGAGAGAAAGAACGGAACTCACGGATGTGAATCTGTGAGGTGCAAGAGAGCCCTGGAGAACTCATGGACTCCAGGCATGGAATCCTTGAGGGCGAGGGAAAGATGGAAAAGGAACTCACGGATTCTAGACATGAAGTCCCAGGAAGAGCAAGGGAGCCAAAGATGGCTGCCAGGGTCAAGTATATTTATATACTTAGGCAAAAAATGGCTTTTCCTCATTAGTTAGCTCCAGTTTCTGCAAACCTTATTGGAGCATTTGATCTTCTACATCTCATTGGTCTGTTCATATTGGGGCCCAACCCAATGGATCTAATGCCCCACCTTATGGTAGGGTTTAACTACAATGGAGAATTAATCTCCATAGGGTGTGTTCCTTCAGGGTAATCCCAACTCTGAGAATGACCTTTGAAGAACCTTCAGAGACCATCCCAAACTTCAGAGACCTCTAAAACTGCTAAAGTTGACTTACATCATTATGGTTTTTGGATTATTTTCTTCCCTCCATATCTTTTGGATTGGGGATTCTTTTAGGCATGAGCTGCTCTCAACTACTAGCAATAAGCAGAATTCCTAATTGATACATGTGGCGTGAATCTGTGTGTCACATGGATACTGATAGATTCAGAACCAGACCTCAGACCAGAGAACTGAGATGAGAAAAGGACCTCACCAAGAATGTAAACAGGATCTGATAAGGAAAACAGACAACTGGACAAACTCCTGGTCATTCTGGGACTGAACAAACTGGCCACTTCCCCGCACTCCAACTGTTAAAAGCTTGCACCCCTGACTCCAAAGCAGCAATAATTTCCGTCTGATAGAGAAATTGCTGCCCCTAGCGGAAGTTTGGAGGAACTCCTGAATAAACCAGTCTTCATGGATGAAGCTTGAGTTTATGTTCTATCTATAACCATCCGAGATGTTAACATCAGCTGTAGATTCAAACACATGAGATTGTGAGGGGGCAACCTACATTCAAATCATAATGACTTGTGACTAAACTGCATTTTATTTTCACTCTGCCTTCCAAAGCATTACACTGGGTAGGACTTCTGATTTCGTTCAGTTTCTTTTTTTCTTATACAAAATGCTTAACTTCTTTTTTCTTAAAGACCAGTGTGCTCATTACATTTTTTTTGCTTGTGTGTGTGTGTGTGTGTGTGTGTGTATCTCAATCTCTGTCTGTGTGTCTGTGTGTATCAGAGGGTATTGTATGTGTCTGTGGAGGCCCAAGTGACACAGGTTCCTCTAAGGTCTGTATGTGTCCAGGTTCTTGTGTTTGGAATCAAAGATTGAAAGCAAAACACATATAGAGGATTAAGGCAGAGTTTATTAGAAGAAAGATTGGACAGAGCTCACGGATGAGAATCCCTGAGGGGTAAGAAAGCCCATGATGGGCAAGGAACTGGAAAAGAACTCATGGACTCTAGATATGAAGTCCCACGAGGAGCAAAGGAGCCAAAGATGGCTGCCAGGGTTAGGTATATTTATATTCTAGACAAGACCAGAAAAAAAAAAAAATGGATTTTCCTCATTGGTTAGCTCCAGTTTTTGCAAACCCGATTGGAGCTTTTGGTCCTCTACATCTCAGTGGTCTGTTCATATTGGGGTCCAAACCAGTTGATCTAATGCCCCGCCTCATGGTAGGGTTTAGCTACAATGGAAAACTAATCCCATATCCTTTCATAAACAGAAGATTGGGGAGGTAAGGACTTTATCTCTGTGAAGGATTAGAGTCAGGTGTGTTCCTTCAGGGTAAAGTGTGTTCCTTCAGGGTAACCCCGGCCCTGGAGGGTGACTTTGGAAGACATTCAGAGGCTGTCCAGCATGGCTGCTAAAACTGCCTAACAAGGATGACTTTGGGAATCACCCTGCATTGCTTTACTTCCTCTTGGCTTTTGATCTGGGATTTTTCCATGCTATACCTTGCATGCATGACTGAAAGGGCAGGGCATCATCATTTCTACCTGGTGTTTTTTACATAGCTGGGATCTGAATTAACGCTCCTTCTGCGTTTGAGGCAGAGACTTAATTCTTAAGCTATCTCTCCAGCCCAAACATGTCATAATTTTTAGGAACTATCACCTTCAGTTTAATAACTTCCAACTAAACCTAGAATTAGAGAGTTTTAAGTAATAGAAAGTTTGATTCTTTAAGAGCTAGAAAGTATGAGGGGTAATGAAGTCATTCTTCATTTTCTCGTGTATATAGAATTTTAGACTTCATAAGAGCTCTACAAATGCACACTTTCCTGCTCAAGTGTTTTGTTATTTCTGAACCTGAGTAATTCATGATGACTCTTCCCTTCACCCCTACTGCTGCTGCACTTGCCAGCCGCAACAGGGGCCACTCAGAAGGTTTGAGGTGAAGATGCTCAAAGAGGCCTGTCTGCTGATAATATTGGGTAACAAACAGGAGTATGAGGACGTAAAGCCTGTTTCTCGATTTTTTTTAAAATAATGTTTTGAGATGCCTAATTGACTACTGTGAAAGACTTACTTGACTTTTTTTTTCCTGTTATTTTTCAGAAGATAAAAAGTTTAGGGATAATTTTTTTAAGCTTTGTATTTCCACAGCTGAAAATGAAACCGACTTAGTTTAGGCTATTAAGCTTTATGTAGAAAAAAGGATGTTTATACTTTATGGTCATCACTTTATTTTATGAGTATTTCCAATTAATTCAGTGTTTTAGTTTCAAAGTCAGTTGTTGCTGTAAAGAATGCCCCCAAACAATTTAGGGAAACAAGGAGATTCATTCTGGTTTAAGATGTTCTAGGACACAGTGCATTATGATGGCACTAGAGTTATACCAACATCAGAAACTGAAGACGGTGGCCGCACACTATTCAGAAATTGCCGGGAGAAGGGAAAACATCTCTTGCCAAGTGGCAAGTCTGCTAGTGTGCTGAACAGTGCCAAAGTAATTGAACTTACTTTTTCCATCTTTTTTTTTTATTATTATTATTTATTCAACTGTGTGCATATGTATGTGCGTGTGTTGTGTGTGTGTGTGTGTGTGTGTGTGTGTGTGTGTAGAACCACGGACGAATTCGCGAACCACCATGGACGCCTCCACCTCCTTCTGCCCCGGGATTCACAGGCTCCGCCCTACCAGGACCAGAAGCGCAGGCCGCCCCCGCTTCCGCCTGGCGTCTATACGTGGGATCTGGGATCCGAACTCAGGACCTTCCGCCTGCAAGGCGGAAGCTTAACCCCTGAGCCACCTCTCCAGCCCCTACTTTTTCCATCTTATCCACCTTTCCAGGTGCCCTCTGGAGCTGTCTTTTTCTTTTAAGCAAAGGACCTGCGGATCCAAATTCTAGTCCTTTTATTTGTGGGGCAGGCATTTTAACCACTGAGCCACTGCCCAGCCCTGCTCAGTAGCCTTAAAGCAGCATTATTCCCTTGGCAGAAACAATCCAAATGTTCATTAAGAAATGAATGCATGGAAAGAATACGATGGGTACATACAACAGAGAGAACCATATGCTCTGAAAAGGATGAATCTTAAGATGATGCTGGGTGAAATAGTCAAGTTGAGGTAGGATAAAATATTAATAAAAGCCTATACTATAGAATGCCTGCCTTAGCCCCCCTCCCTTCCACTAGGACTGAGATAAGAAGTTGTTGTGAGAAAGCTCACAAAGAATAAAAGTCCAAGGTTTCTGCCCTGGACAAACATCAGTTCTTCTGGCATCTAAATACTTCAGTGTCCGTTCCTGCTTCCCTTCCTTAGCAACTAGAGTATATAGCTATCTTGGAGACTGTCACATTCCTTAGGTAGATCATTGACAAGACAGGGCTCTCCTTTTTTAATTCTGTTTAAGCAAGATGTGTGAACTTGTCTTTTGGTGCTTCTGGCTCATGGTTTTTGACCAGAGAACTGGGGCTCTCTAGACAGAGTAACAAATTGGTGTTTTCATTGGTATTTAGGTCTGGAGTTTCTGTTCCTAACAGGCATTCACCCCATAATAAAGTCAGAAGAGAAAAATGGATAGTAGGCAGTTTTAGAGCACTGAGAGGTCTCTGAAGGTCTTCCAAGGTTCTGAAGGTCTTCCCCCACTGCTGAGATTACCCTGAAGGAACACACCCTACTAATTTTAATCCTCCAAAGAGATAAGATCACAAGAGGTAGATTCCACCAGCTAAGATAAAAGAAACTCTGGGGTCTGTCTCTGCTCACCTCTTCAAGCAGGCTTCTTGGGGGAGGGTAAGAAGGGTACTTTCAAAATTGGAGAGAGAATGCTTTAAAACTCTGTGTGAATATGTGAGTAGGTTCTGGCCTGAAGCAGGAAATCTACAACACCTCCGTGCTCGAATCTGCAGCCCTATGGTAAGGTCCTTAATATCTCTTCATAGCCAAGTGGGCTCCTTCTCTGGTTTTGTGGCCCATGATGGCATATGGTCTAAGGTGGGATCAGATTAGAATCCAATTTCAGAACAGATCTCATTGGAGGATGATATTATCGGGGGCCATCTCTCCCCATCATCTAAGATGTACTGAGGGCATGTCTGAGAATAGAATATCACGAATTGGCTCCTTTTCATGTTAGTAGGATTAAACATTTTCCAGTTCATGAGGATGCATTTAAGTGGGACTACTTAGAGGTTCCCTATCTGAAACAGCACTGTTAGTCCCTTAATTTTGGATGGGGAAACCTTTCGTTAATTAGTATCTAGGGGACCTGGATTTGGGGGATGCTGCCTGGCTGGGTAGCCAGCACCAAAATCTGGTAGTGGCTAAGGAGGTTCTCTCCACTAGTGCCAGCAAAGCCTGGCAGAGGAGGCTCCCCCAGCAAGTGCTAAAGAGGAACAAGGTATGTGATCCACTATTGACTGAAGCTTCCTGATATGAGTTCCTTGTTCTATTTAAACAGAAGTATGGCCATCGTCCCAGATATGAAGCATTTTTTTATTAGAATGAGGGCCACTAGAAAGTTCCTTCCTTTGATTAATAAGACATAAAGCCAAAATTGCTTCCCATCATTTGGCGAAGGCAAAAACAAACAAAGGTAGGGGTATCTCTCCATGAGATCTCCATGAGATCACTTGTTTGGCTACACCACTTGGCAGGGCCAATTTGGTGTGGCTTAGTCATAGTGGGTCTTGACTGTAGGAGTCTCCTTTGGAGGAAGGATTTCCCCTTGAACCCTAGGGCCCAGGTGTCAAGCCTCTCCCCTGGGGACCAATGATAAGGCTCAAGGCTCTTAGCTTCTCTCCAATGGGAAAAGGGGGAAACTTGCCACTGATACCCAGCAAAGGAGAGCCTACATGCCAAATTGATACAACATTTTCAGTGCTCGACTTCCTTCCTAGATCCTTGTCAACCTCGGATTTAGCTACTAGCAACTATTAGGATCAGGAAGTGACAGGTTTAGAAAAGTAACTACCGAAGTTCCTTGTATACTTAATGATATGGTCTTTAGGCATTCCTTTGTTTACATGCCTGAATGCCTTATAAACATCCTAGGTTTAGATTTAAGGGAACATTTTACTGTTGTTATGCTAATGTTTCCCCATCCATTGGATAAAGTTGTCCGTGTTATGGTTAATCAAACTATTCCGGAGGAAATTTTAATACAAATTTCCTCTCAGGTATGGGCCTTGTCTCAAAACATGGGTCAAGCATAAGATCCTCCCCAGCAAAGACAATGTTCAGAGATCCAAAAACTGTCCATGCCAGAAACCCACTAAAATCAGAAACTACAGCAAGACTGATTCAGATTCTCAACAACTTGAAATTTAAAAGATGTGTTCTTTCGTATTCCTTTGCTCCTAGAAATCCAGTATCTTCTTGCTTTTGAGAACCCAGAAGGGAAAGGACACCTGACTTGGATTGTTCTGTCCCGAGATTCAGAGACAGTCCACATATTTTTGAACAGGCCTGAGAAGTGACCTTACTAATTCCAGGCATGGGGACAGGTCTCCTTTACTATTTCTCCTGTACCCACAGTAAGACCTCTAAGCTCCTTTTCCTTAGCCCATCTGCCTTCCCAGTTACAATGACTTAATTCTTATGTCCGGATCTTGTAGGCTTTATTTGTCTGTTTTGTCTCTTCTAGATTAATATCCATAAAGCTTCAAAAGCTGCACCACCCCAGCAGTTCATGGGTGAGGACCATTGACTACTCACACCACTTCCTTTGCTCCAACTCAGCATGAAGTAGCTAAGATTGGTTGTAGCCCCTTATCCCCTGGGCAGTGGAGATCTTCATAAGAAAAGGGGGAAATTAGACAGTTTTAAAACAACCATGTTTGGGAGGTCTTTGAAGGTTCTGAAGGTCATTCCTCACTTCTGGGATTATTTTGTTTATAATAATAATAAACATAATAAACATCCTACTAATCTGGAGGAAATGATTTTAATCTTCCACAGCTATGAGGACGGCAGTCAACTTCCCCCAATCTTCTGTTTATGAAAGGATATGTTGATTAGTTCTCCATTGTAGATGCAGCCTACAAGATCAACTGGGTTGGGCCCCAAATATGAACAGACCAATGAAGTGTAGAGGACCAAAAGCTCTAATCATATTTGCAGAAACTGGAGCCAGTCAATGAGGAAAATCTGCTTTTTTGGGCCTGCTTAAGACTATAAATAACCCTGACCCTAGAAGCTATCTTTGTCTCCCTTGCCCCTCATGGCAAGGAGTCTGTGAGTTCCTTTCATTTCCCTTTCCCTTCATGGATTCCATGCCTGGAGTCAGTGAGTTCTTCTTGTCTCTCTCTTGCCCCTTGCAAATTCATATCTGTGAGTTCTGGTTCTTTCTCTGCCTTAATCCTCTACACATGTTCTGGTTTCAACGTTCAACTCCTGAGCACAGAACCTGAACACATACGACCCCAGAAAACCTGTATCATTTTGGAGAGCACAGGCAGGAGATCCAAATTCCCTAACAGACACACAAGATTTTACCTCTTTACTAGAATGACAAAACTGACTGAGGCTGAAAATAGACCAGAAACTTCATGGTCTGCAAGTGAAGGAATGAGAAGCTACTGTTAGGGATAGTCTGAAAAATCATCATGAGAGTGCAGTATTAGCAGAAAGATAGACACCTAGATTAGTGGAAGAGAAGAGGGATTTGAGGAACAGATGCACTCACATACAGTCAGCTGATTATTGGTGACAGCCTCAAGCTTAGTTTAATCAGGAAAATACAGTGTCCATAAACATGTATAAAAATCACCTCATTATATGAGCTAACTACAAGTGATACATCTCCAACATGGTGTTTTAACCAGAAATGTAGTGTGTGCAAACTACTTACGTATGTGAAGATAAATAAAAAGTATCGACCCTCATCTTGCTGTATGGAGAGTTAAGTCAAACTAATAATCATAGGTCTCAACACAGGAGTAAAATAATAAACTATTAGCAAATAACACTTAAAGTATTTTGACCTTAGCTAGAAGAAATATTTCTTAGGAGAAGGACATTATTGAGAAAGAGAATAATTTCTGTAAGGCAGTTTTTAGACAGTGTAGACAGGCTGGGAAGGTCTTTTCAAGTTGCCACCTTGCTAGGACTATACCCCACTGAGAGGAAGTCTCTAACTTCTTCCAACCTTTTGTTTATGAAAGGATAGTGACATGAACTCCTCAACCACCAACTCCATCAGGAGGTCAATGGGCTGTACCTCCATTTAGCAGACCAGTCATATACAGGGGACCAAAAGCCGCAATCAGATTTACAGAAACTAAAACTAACCAATAAAGAAAGCCCCTTTTTCTGGGCTTGCCATAGTTGACCCTGTCAACCATCTTTGGCTCACTTGACCCTCATAGACTCTGTGTTCATTCGTTCTGTTCTCTTTCTCACCTAATAAACTCTGCTTGATCCTCTACACATTTTCTGGTTTCCGTCTTCGACTCTGGAGTTCAAGAAGCTGGACATAAAACCCTGCAACATTATTACCTAGAAAACAAAATATGGGTAGTTTGGTTTTACCCCCCAAAAGCACTTTTTTTCTCAGAGTGAAACAGTAAAATGCCGTCTGAAACTGTGAATACCTAACACATATCTAGCGAGGGATATGTATTCACAACACATAGCATTCCTATGGCTCAAGAGTAAGATAAACACCTGCCCAAGAGAAGACAAAAGCCCTGATTTACACACTTCACTAAAGGAGAGATAGGGTGGTAGGTAAGCATGATAAAAATAAATCATTTTAAAAAGTCAACATCCTTAAGGAGAACAAATTAAAACTGAGGTAGAAAACTATAAACTGTTGAATTATTGCTAAGCATATGCTGACATGGAAAATTATTGAAATCCCAAAGACAGTCAAGTAAGGACCTTTCAGAGATACCAACTCTCCCCCACAGCCTGTGCCCGGTGCCAACAATAGCCTTCTGCAGTCAACTGGCCCCTGACATTTGGTGACCTTTGTTTCTGCTTTTTGCAAAGTCCCTCTTTGTTCCACTTCTGCCTGCTTTAGTATAAAAAAACTACAAACTGAACTCATGAAGGTTGTCTTTGGAGAGAGATCTTGGGTCCAGATCACTGGTGAATTAAACTCTTCTTGTCCACCTTAATTGGCGTCTGAAAAATTATTTTAGAATAACTCCTGCGACAAAACCACTGCGAGCCAATCTCCAAGACGAAACAAAGACTAGAATTAAGGGCTAGCAGTACCAAGTACTGGTGGGAATGTTAGAAAAGCCATGTTGGAAGGAACACAACAATGACACAGCCTTTGTGGGAAATAATTTATCAAGTATCCTATAAAAGTTATGCCTCAATTTGTCATATGCCCAGCAATTCTAGTCCTGTTATTTATCAGTGAACATGCAGATCCATACAAAGGCATATACGTATATGTTCAAATATAGCAAATTTGTTGGCAATCACACCAAACTAGAAATAATCTGAAATATTTAGTGAATAGATGGAAGCCATGACAGTTTTTAAAATCCATTATCAATGAATTCAAAATCATCATGGTAAGTGATCACACAGAAGTCACACACTATGATTCCACTTAAGGGACATTCTAGAAAAGCCAAAACTACAATAACAGTTGGTTTAAAGACTGATTCTGTGAAGGAAAGAGGTAATAGGATGCACAGAGACAAAGGGGGCTTTATGAACAATGCAAATGCCTATATTTTAATTACAGGGGAGTGCATTTTCCACTAAACATATGCGCTGAGTGCTACTGAACATTACATTGAGTACAAGTTCATCTTGCATAAAAACTAGTATACATTCATCAGAACTTTAAAGAGCAAAAAGAAAAGGTCTTACTCTACATAAATTAAGCTTCAATAAAACTATTTTTTAAAAAAATAATCTAATTTAAGGGCTTTGGGGCATGTCTCAGCAGTTAACAAAAGGTTCACCTGGTAGGTGGGTGTGGTGGCCCACCTATAATTCTAGTCTCAGAAGCAGGACTGGGGAATCCCCAGAGCAAGCTGGCTAGCCTGCCTAGCCTTATTGGTGAGTTCTGGGTCTGATTAGAGACCTAATCTCAAAAGAATAAAATAGAAGAGGGATTGAGGACGACTTTTGATTTCAACCCGGAAAAAAGTAGCGCAGGGCACTGGGGAGATGGCTCCACAGGCAAGAGACCTTGCTGTGCAAGTAGCAAGCCATGAGTTTAGTCTCTAAGACCCATGTATAAAGCCAGGCATAGTGGCGTTCCCTTTAATCCCAGCATGAGGTGGAGGGTGGTAACGGAACAGAAGCAGGTGAATCCCAAGAGCTTCCTGACCAGCCCGAGTAGCCAAAACAAAGTTTTCTATTAAGTGAAAGACCCTTTCTCAAAGCAAAAAACGGTGAAGGGGAACAGAGGACACCACCAGATGTCTTACTCTGGTCTCTGCACGCACTGACACATTCGTGTGCATGTATTACACACGCATACAACATAAATATAAATAAAACGTTTCCTTCTTTTTTTTTTTGAAAGTGGCATAGAGAGCTTTAGAAGCACACAGTAGGTTTTAATCTGGATAAAGTCAAGAAATTCACAGTTAGGCTAAAGCCCTATTAAGCACTGTCTCATGTGGATTTCATATCTGAAATGTGAAGAGTCCAGGCAAACTGATAAGCCCCCATGGATGTACATAACCTTGCCAATGCACAACAAATCTATGGTAACTGGGTCCTAAGAATGTCTCATCTTTCACCTGCTCTTTGTACACCACCCCTTTTCCTTGAGGGTTCAATAGGTTGTTTCCCCCCTGGTAAGATTCAGGAGAGATAGTGAAGACACCTGCAGCTACAGCAGACACCCTGGAGTTTAGGAGTAGTATCTCAGTCCTTTATTATGAGTCCATGTCTGGGCTAATTTTGAATACACGAAGAATGCCTGCAAAATAGGCCATCATGGGAACAAGGCAAAAAAGGAAAGGGGAGTGGTGGACAACCCATCCGCCAGGAACTTAATTATAAGACACCTCTATTCAGAGGATGCAGCAGGGCCCCCATAGGAGAAGACAAGTCACCTACTAGAGGTCACCCCAACAGCAGGCAAGCCAAAGCGCGCGCAGACCCGGTGGGCGCAAGCGCACTGACAAGCGTCCAGGAGTTCCGGCCTCAACGCCTGGGGGCGCGCCGTTGGCGCCTCCTTTTCTTGTTCCCGGCTCTGCTCGGGAACGCCAATGGCTAGCACCGTGCCAGGCACGCAGCGCTCAGTTCATTGCTGGAAAACCGAGAAGGGAAGAAATCTCCGCTCCCGCCCTCGCCGCCCACCTCTGCACCCTGAGTGCCCCAGAATCAGCGAAGGAGTTGCTCTGGGGACAAGCAGGTGGCATCCCGACGCTCCCGCCCCCAGAGTTACAAGCAGGTGGCATCCCGACACTCCCGCCCCCGGAGTTGCGGACCGTCTCCTCCGGTCCCTCTGCCCCTCGGCCACCCCCCAGGCCTCGCCGCCGCCTTGCCCGCGGCTCCCCGCGCGCCACGCCTGCCTGAGCGGCGCGGTGGGCGGTTGGCCGGTCGCGGGGTCCTACCAGTCGGCGCGAGTCCCCTAGGCCCAGTGCCGGGAGCATCGCCGGAGGAAGATCGCTTCGCCTGCTGGCCTTCCAGTCGCTTCGATCCCCGGGACCGGGTACGGTGGGAATCTTCCGGGAGGCGCCGCAGGGGAGCTGTCGACGACGGGCCGCCGGCGAGATGAGCTGGACGCCGGGGCTGCCGACGCCGGGGGCCTCGCTGGCCCTGCGCGTGTCCTACGCAGACGTGCATCCCGAGGTGATCCCGGTGCAGCTGTGGGGACTGGTGGGCCAGCGACGGGAAGAGTACGTGCGGCTGAGCCGGGAGATCCAGGAAGCGGCCGCCACGCGCGGCCCGTGGGCCCTGGGTGGCGCTTCGGCCTCGCCCGGCGAGCTGTGCCTGGTGCAGGTGGGGCTTATGTGGCATCGCTGCCGCGTGGTCAGCAGGCAGGCGCAGGACAGCCGAGTCTTCCTGCTGGATGAGGGCCGCACCATCACGGCGGGGGCGGGCTCGCTGGCGCCCGGCCGCAGAGAATTTTTCCACCTGCCTTCGGAGGTGCTGGGCTGCGTGCTGGCTGGTCTGGTGCCCGCGGGTGGTGGTGGTACGGGTGGGGGCGAGCCGCAGCACTGGTCGCCCGGTGCTGTGGACTTCCTGAGCAACCTGCAGGGCAGGGAGGTGCACGGACGCGTCTCAGACGTGCTGCTGCTGCATCGCCTAGTCCTCCTGGAGGTGCCCGCTGTGGCCCAGCAGATGGAAGAGTTGGGTCTGGCCCGCCAGGTCCCCGACAGTCTCTTCCGCTCTCTGCTCAAGCGCTACTTGACCGCGGCTACCGGCCTAGGTTTGGGATCCCCAGTTCTCCCGCGAGTCTTCCCCAAGCCTGAGCAGCCTGGCTTGGATTACTTTTATCCCCAGCTGCAGCTAGGAGTGACGGAGCCTGTGGTAGTCACGCAAGTGTGCCACCCGCACCGTATTCACTGCCAACTCCGCAGCCTTTCACAGGAGATCCACCGCCTGTCGGAGAGCATGGCGCAGGTGTACCGGGCCTCCATGGGGACAGAGGAGGAGACCGGTGCCACCTGGGAAGAGAGGGAGGAGAGCCCAGACAAGCCGGGCAGTCCATGTGCTTCGTGTGGGTTGGATGGACAATGGTACCGGGCTCTCCTACTCGAGACATTCCGGCCGCAGCGCTGTGCCCAGGTACTGCACATAGACTATGGAAGGAAGGAGTTAGTGAGCTGCAGTAGTCTTCGCTACTTACTGCCCGAGTACTTCCGAATGCCCGTGGTCACCTACCCCTGTGCTTTGTACGGACTCTGGGACTGTGGGAGAGGCTGGTCTCGGTCCCAGGTGGGTGACCTGAAAGCTCTGATCCTGGGCAAGGCAGTGAATGCAAAGATCGAATTCTATTGTTCCTTCGAGCATGTGTATTATGTCACCCTGTATGGAGAAGATGGTATTAATCTTAACAGTGCATTTGGGGTACAGTCGTGTTGCTTGGCTGACCGATTCCTTCAGAGCCAGGGTGTAGAGGAGGAAGAAGAGAGGAGGAGGAGGAGGAAGCAGAAGAGGCCTTTCAGTGTCTGTCCCCTGCTGAGGAAGTGGAGGAGGAGGTATCACTCCCGGCCTTAAGATCCATCAGGTTAAAAATGAATGCCTTCTACGACGCCCAGGTGGAATTTGTGAAAAGCCCTTCGGAGTTCTGGATCAGGTTACGGAAGCACAATGGTACCTTCAGCAAGCTGAAGAAGAAAATGTGTAGTTTCTACTCTTCAGCCAGTAAGCTGGATGGTGTGGTCTTGAAACCCGAGCCCGACGACCTCTGCTGTGTCAAATGGAAAGAAAATGGCTATTTCCGGGCCATGGTCACCAAACTGGACAGAGAGAGCGTGGATGTGTTCCTGGTAGACCGAGGCAATTCAGAGAACATGGACTGGTCGGATGTGAGGATGTTGCTCCCTCAGTTTAGGCAGCTGCCCATCTTGGCTTTGAAGTGCACCCTGGCGGATATATGGCCATTGGGAAAAACCTGGAGCCAGGAGGCCATTTCGTTCTTCAAAAAGACGGTACTTCACAAAGAATTGGTGGTCCATATCCTTGGCAAGCATGGCCACCAGTACGTCATAGAGATGCTTGATGAATCAAGAGCCGGGGAAGAAAACATTAGCAAGGTGATTGCCCAAGCTGGCTATGCCAAGTATCAGGAATTCGACACAAAGGAAAACATCCTGCTGAGGGCACACTCCCCGGGGCATGTTTCCAGTCATTTCCTTGCCGAGACCAAAATGGCTCCTGCCAAGAAAGAAGGAGAGCCGAGAGCCAAGAAAGATAAAGCTGGGTGTGTTTCAGAAGCTCTGATGGACACAGCCAGCCTCACACATGTCGCAGCTGGGCAAATGGTGGAGGAAAAAGAAACCGTGCCATCCGACTATCCAGTTCTCCCCCTGGCTTTCTTGCAAGCTCAGCCAGACTATTCTCACAAAGAAGAGCTGGAAGTTGGGAGTACAGTGGAAGTCAAAGTGTCTCACCTCGAAACCCCTGGCTCTTTCTGGTGTCAGCTGACTAGGAACATCCAGGGCTTCAGAAGTCTCATGTGTGACATTGAGGACTACTGCAAGAATACACCAAGCCCTTACGAGGGGACCACGCGCGCTTGTCTGGCAAGGCGAACGGCAAACGGAAGATGGTCCAGAGCTCTGATTTGCGGGGTGCCATCTGCAGAGCATGTCAAAGTAGTGTTTGTCGATTACGGAGACCAAGACGTGGTCTCGATGAAAAGCATATATTCTGTGAGCGATGAGTTTCTCCAGGTGAAGGCGCACGCATTTCGGTGCAGCCTTTATAATTTAATTCAGCCAACTGGGGAAAATCCCTTTGTGTGGGATGAAAAGGCCATACAAGGCTTTGGTGGATTCGTAGACACCGCATGGCAGAACAACCTAGAATTAAAATGCACCATCTTTGCTCTAGCGTCAGTCCATGAGGAAGAGCCATTTCATGTTGTGGATTTGCTAACACCCTTTCAAAGTGCCTGCCATTTCCTGGTAGAAAAGAGACTTGCAAGACCGGTAAAGCTTCAGAAGCCTCTGGAACCTTCTATTCAGCTACATTCCTACTACTATTCCACACATGACATAAAAATTGGAAGTGAAGAACTGGTGTACGTAACGCATGTTGATGATCCTTGGACATTTTATTGCCAGCTGGCAAGAAATACGAATATTTTAGAAGAGTTATCATATAGCATCCTAAAGCTCAGTAAAGTCCTGCTGAATTTGAAAGCATCCCCCTTGGTCCCTGGAACCTTGTGCCTTGCCAAGTATACTGACGGGAACTGGTACAGGGGGATCATCATAGAAAAAGAGCCAAATAAAGTCTTCTTTGTTGATTTCGGCAACACTTACGTGACAAATGACAATCTGCTTCCAATACCTCGAGATGCATATGAAGTTTTGCTTTTGCCCATGCAAGCTATTAAATGTTCCTTATCTGATATTCCTGATCACATTCCAGAAGCAGTGACAGCGTGGTTTCAGGAGACTGTTTTAGATAAATCATTGAAGGCCTTGGTTGTGGCAAAAGACCCCGACGGAAGACTGATTATAGAACTATATGACGACAGTGTTCAGATTAATGCCAGCATTAACGAGAAGCTAGGGCTACTTGGTTATAAGAGTCCGGCAAGAAGAAAAACCAATAGCGACGAGATGCTCTTCCGTACAACTGAAACTTTTGAAGAAAAGAATGAAGATATTCAGTTGTCACCTCCAGGGTATTTAAGTAAATCTGGGGAAAACAAGTCGCACAGTGCAGACATTTTGGGGGAAGTATGCAGACCCAAGATGGACCCAGCATGCAAGGAGCTCAGATACCTGCAATGTTCAACAAAGACAAACCAAACGGCAACCAAAACTGATGGAGCATTTCCGTTCACAAGAGAGAAGAAAGAAGAAATGTTGGTTGACCCACCCTTGATTACTACAAAACTAGACACCTCTCTTGCAGAGAGAAGGCTCGGGGACTCGGGTAACAGAGATCTGCCCCCAAAATTCTGCGAGTTTCCACAGAAGACCATAGCACCCGGCTTTAAGACAACCATCTATGTTTCACACATCAATGACCTTTCTGATTTTTATGTCCAGCTTTTAGAAGACGAAGCCGAAATCAATCGTCTTTCAGAGAGATTGAATGATGCTGGAACTGGGCCCCAGTATCACACAGGATCACCTTGGCAAATCGGTGATGTGATTGGTGCCGTTTTCCAAGAAGATAACTTATGGTACCGGGCCGTGGTCCTAGGACAGCAGCCCAACGAACTTTTGTCTGTTCAGTTCATAGATTATGGCAACATGTCTATGGTCCACACCAACAAAACGGGCAGACTTGGCCCTGGCGACGCCCTGTTGCCAGCCCTGTGCCTGCATTGCTCCTTAATGGGACTTGTGGCTCCCACCATTGTAGGCTGCAAGGAACTGGTGCAGTATTTTTCCCAAAGGACTGAGGAGACTCAGATAAGATGCGAATTTGTTAAATTTCAAGGCACGTGGGAAGTGGTCCTCGCTGACAAACATGGGATCATCGTCGAAGACATGATGAACAAGTACTCATTCAGTGAGACATCTCCAACGGGGCTTTCTGCCTGCCTCCTTCAAGGTGACTGTCCCAAGCCCGCCAGCAAGTCAGACGTCGATACCTCAATGTTTCTTAACTGGTACAATCCGCAAATGAAGGTGATAAGAGCTTATGCCACAGTGATAGATGGACCTGAGTATTTCTGGTGTCAGTTTGCCGATAATGAGAAGCTCCAGTATTTAGAAACCGAGGTTCAGACTGCCGGGAAGCAGGTCATTGATTGGAGAAATTGTATCCAGTGTCCTCGCGTTGGAGATCCTTGTATAGTGAGATATAGAGAAGATGGGCATTATTACAGAGCCCTGATCACCAGAATATGTGACGACCATCTCGTGTCCGTCAGGCTCCTAGACTTTGGGAACGTCCAGGATTGCGTGGACCCCAAAGCCCTGTGGCACATCCCTTCTGAGCTCCTGTCTTTACCTATGCAAGCTTTCCCATGTTGCCTGTTTGGATTCAATGTCTCAGAAGGCATGTGCCCTCAGGAGGGAAATGACTATTTTTATGAGATCGTCACCGAGGATGTGCTGGAGATAACCATCCTGGAGCTCAAGAGGGATGTGTGTGACATCCCTTTGGCGGTGGTTGACTTGAGGAGCAAAGGTGAAAGCATTAATGAGAAAATGAGGAAGTATTCAAGGATTGGCACGAGCAGCGCATACTACGAGAAGCAAGGGCTGGAGAGAAAGGGGATGCTCCGTGCCGCCAGTCCTGAGCTTGGCCTTAAGAAGCTAGGCCACAAAGCGGTGCAAAATAAAACACTGTACATGGAGCCACGGCTAGAGGAGCTCTCAGAGCGAATGGAAAAAGATTTGAACATCCTTGACAGCAAGCCCAGTAAATTCTATAGACGCAGTCCTAGGAACCTTTTTGAAGCTTTTGAAAACTCATGCAAGGGGAAGATGGCTTCCGAGGGGCCTGAAGGCAGCCGGGATTACCGGTTCATGGACAAAGCCAAGTTTGAGGAGCAGTACGTCATCACAGGATTTGACAACATGATGCCGCATGGTAGTGACGCCAAGGAGAGGCTGGAACTGAATTCTATGGAGATGCCCCTCTCCCCTGATGAGGACTCCAGAGAATCCTTAGAACTCGAAGCCATTGATTTGCAGCAGTCCCCGGTCGGGGATGAGAAAGACGAGCAGGGCCTCGGGTCACTGATGGTACCCTTGTCTCCAGGCTGTGACGTGGGAGCCACCCTGGAATCGTGTATGATTCCCCTGGACTGTGAGGGTGACAAGCAGCTGGAACTAGAACTCCCCACCCTGCAGTTGTCTTTAGACAGTAGCCCAAGTCCTTTGCCAGTCACGGTTAGTCAGGAAGCTCAGGAAATCAGCTATGTGGACTTAGCAGCTCACCAGCCCGAGGGGTCACCACTCCTTCGTGGAAAGAACTGTGAGCCACACATGCACGCTGAAATGAATGTGCTAGAAGAGGTGCTTCCACGGTGTGACAATAATAATGCCATTGCTTCCTTGACGCCTTTGTTCTCCGATGAAGATTCTAGAGATGGAGGGAAGTGCCGGAATACTTTACCAGATCATGTGTCAGGTATGCTAGTTTTTTCATGTCTCACCTGTGTCTTTTTTTTTTAATTTTAATGTGTATGTGTGTAAAGAACATGTGTGTTTATGTGTCTCTATTTGCTTGAGTACACAGGACCATGCCCGGACATGAGCCCTTGAATTTGCACGTGTATGGAAGCCCTAAAGTGGTATCAGGAATCATCCTCTTGATTATTCTTCCACCATATTGTTTCAGACCTGGAATCTCTAATTAAATCCAGAGCACACCATCAGGGATTCGTCTGGCTAGCCAGCTTGCGGTGGGAGTTTCCAGGTTCTCCATCCTGGGCTGGAGTTGCAGGCAGACCAACCATACCTATCTGGCATTTTGCATGGCATCTGGGCATCTGAAATTTTGCCCTTTTGATAGTGCAGCAACTGTGCTAACTGCTGATCCATCTCACCAGCCCATTCTTTAGTGTCTTTCAAAAGTTCTTCCTGTTTTTGGGGGGCTGAAAAGATGGCTCAGGGGTTAAGCCTCTGCCTTGCAGGCGGAAGGTCCTGAGTTTGGATCCTAGACCCCACATATAGAAACTGGGTGGAAGCGGGGGCAGCCTGCGTTTCTGGTCCTAGTAGGACAGAGCCTGTGAATCCTCGGGCAGAGTAAACAAGGAGGAGGTGGAGGCGGTCCATGGTGGTTCCTGAATTCGTCCGTGGTTCTACACACACACACACATACATACACACACACATGCATACACACACACATACATACACACACACATACACACACACATACATACACATACATACATACACACGCACATACATACACACACATACATACACACACATACATACACACACATACATACACACATATACACACACATACATACACACACATATATACACACATACATACACACACATACATACACACACATACATACACACACACACGCACACACACTCATGCACAATTGAATAAATAATAAATTTTTTAAAAAGTTCTTCCTGTTTTTAAAGAAGAGAGGGCATAGTCGTGGTATGAGTTGACAGATTATTTTGGAAAAAAAGATTAAGTTCAGGGAAGAGAATCAGATTTAGATTTCATGAAAGACATTGGATTTGTTTGAGACAGAGTTTCATGTAGCCTATGCTGACCTCCGACTTGTAATCCCCCTGCCTGAGCCCCCTGAGTACTGGGACAGGAGACAGCACTTCCTTTCCCAGCTATAAATGGCATTTGAAACATACGAAGTATGTCTGCTGGATGAAATGCTGAAATACTACTTTTAAAAGTAAAATGATTGAAATCATTGAAATATCTCCAAAAGATAGTCACTTTTTTCTCTCAAAAGATAATCAATTTAGTATAAGAAACACATCCTAAAAGTCAAGAGATTATATGTCTGGAGATTTTTTTTAAAACTTGGCTTCCCTTAGCCAATCATTTTAGTCAGAATAATTTAAAATAGGGGTCATTTGGCTGTTGTTTCTCCAGACTAATTTTACCATTCATTAAGAAACCTTTAAACAGTAACAAAAATAGATTTTAACCTATATTAATAAAAAAGTTAGGCACAAGTCAACCTTGAAACATATTATATTAATTTTTTTATAAATAACTCACTGTATCTTTTGCTGTTTAAAAGCTAAAAAAATGAAGCGACATGAAATGACAAACTCTTCATTTTTCGTGATCAATGTTGTACTTTAAAAAAATATCAATATTTATATATATTGTTGAATGTGAACCATTGTGTAAAAAAAAAAAAGAGAAAATGATGAAAAAAATGAAAATGGAAATCACCACACTCTTACCTCCAAGAGACGCCTGTGGTTGTATGAGGGTGTACTTCCTTCTTGTCATTTGATATGCAGTTTTATTTATTAGTTTTTAAATATCAAAACCTTATTATTTCAAAAGACTTAAAATAGGAGGACACTTTATAAAATTGTATAGGAAAGAAAATCCAGAAACTGCAAGTAGAAATGCAATGTTGCAGAGTATCTTATGAAATACAAAGACAGAAAAAAAATTTCGTGGGTTTTTTTTGCCTCACTCTGTCCAAAAATCCAATCAAATCTATAGTTCCCAGCCACAAGGACCATGACACCACACAAATCTTCCAGCAGGCAGCACTCATTAGCCAGGTAAGCAAATATCAGCCTCCACCAAATCCTTGGCCTTCCCTGCTGCAATCACATCAAGGTTTCCAACCCTATCTGTGAATCCCACATCACAGAATCTGTCAGCATCTGGCATGTAGTTATATATATAATTTATTTTGTATGTGTGCATGCACTTTTTTTAGGGAAACATTTTATAATTTATATATAAAATCTCAGAAACAATGTGAAATGACAGGACTACCCACCTTACATTAAAAGTTAAAACAACAAATCAAAACAAAACCCAAATTAAAAGCAACAATAGAAAAACCACACAGTGTGTACACTTGTAGCAGAGGGCACTGTGTGTCCCTGTAGAGGACCAAGGGTGACTTCAGGAATCATCCTGGATTGCTTCTACCTCCTTTTTGCTTTGCTCTGGCATTTCCCAGACTCTGAACACCAGGGCCAGAAGTGTAGGCTGCCTCTGATTCTACCTGGTGTTTTTAATGCAATCTGGGATCCAAACTCAGGACCTTCTGAGGCAGAGTCTTAACCCCTGAGCCATCTCTTCAGCCCTGGGCATGTCCTTTTAAAACCTAAGTGCAGACCACAGTGCCAAATCCTGTGTTTTAACTTCTTGAAGTACCAAGAGTGGATGAAAGTCTTTGTCAAATCTGTTTCACATGTGGGGGTTTGGGGGAGAGGAGAGACGAAGGGATCTTATCTCAAAGATGTGAAAAACCTTAAAATTTAAATACCAAAAGTGAACTTTCAAATCAGTAAATGAACAAGTGAACTAGACAGACTGTTCTCCAAAATAGAAATATGAGTGGCCAGTGAATATTTTCGAAAGCGTTCAGCATCCTTAGCTGCCAGGAAAATGCAAAACGACAACTACTTTGGGATTCTATCTCATCCTCATCATAATGATCATCATCAAGAAAACAGGAAAACAAGTGCTGGCAAAGATGGGGAAAGGGGGAACTATACTGGCAGGAGCGGGGGAGGGGATAGAGCGGGAGAGTGTGTGTGGGGAGCGAAAGCCAGCCCATCCTCTGTGGAAATCAGCAGCAGGGGTTTCTAAAAAAAAAAAAAAAAAAAAGAAGAACAGAAGTGTTACCTGACCTACCATTCCTGGGTATATATCCAAAGGACTGGAAGGTACTTACACATCCATGCTTATGCCTACACTATTCACAATAGCTATGACATAGAATCATCTGGGATGTCTGGCAACAGATGAATAGATAAGGAAAAAGATGATCCATAACCGCAGTAGGATTTTTATTCAGCAGCAAGGTATAAGAAATCATGACATTGGCAGGAAAATGGACACAGTGGAAATGTTAAGTCAAGTATCCTAAGACTCAGAAAGACAGTTTCTCACATGCAGATCCCAAATTTTTGGTGTGTGTGTGTGTGTGTGAGGTCATGAAACTAGAAAGAGAACAGTCTTACTATAATCATCATATTAGCTTTTAAAGGAATTTCCAGTGTTAGAAGCCAAGTTTTATGGTCCTTTTGTTTTTCTATTTTGCTTTTTCTTGTTTTAGGAAAGTGGTAGATATACTATGGGGGTGGGGCGCTAGAATGACTCAAAATAAAATTGAGGAAAAGAGAGACTTAGAACGGATATCAATTGTTCACTAGTAATGTTGACCCCTCAGGAATAGCAAACGCATGCTAGGAAACTACTGGCTACGTCTCACGTGAAGGGTTTTGAGAGGTATGCATTGACTCTTCATGTTCCGTTTGGCAGTTCAGTCACAGAACACCTACCATCTGGAAGGCTTTGCCATTGGATCCAAGTGCGTTGTGTGGTCCAGTCTAAGAAACATGTGGTCTAAATGTGAGATTTTGGAAATAGCCGAAGAAGGCACAAAGGTAAGTGATGTTTAAGGATTATATCTGAACATATACTAGACGACTGCTGAAAGGATGGCACCAGACTGTGGAACAGATATGGGAGCTGTTGCCCGCTTTCCTCTCCTCGTGATGAACTTACCATATCGTAGCTGCATGATTGTGGTAGCATTTTGTGTGGTTTACTCCTCACTCCCATGCTGGGAAGCTTGTGGCTTCTGCATTTGCAGGGACTTCCAGTGGGTTGTGTTTTCTATAAGCTGCCATCAGTTTCTCTGGCCTGTTTCTTTCATGGCCAACTCAAGAATCTTGGCCTGACTACTGATTCAGATTCAAAGCTTCTGGGGGCAGGATTCCAGGATGTGAATCTAGATGCCCTTAAGATGTGAGAACCAGGGGTCTGGAATATAAAAGACTCTAGTGAGTGTCCCCGTACGCACTAGCGGCAGCCCTGCCTTTACTGTGGTAGACCTCAAACTGGTCTACTTTACAAACTTATCCCCGCTTATTGCTTTCACATATTTAACATACATTATTTCTGCTTGTTGCTTTGGTGTATTTAAGCACTTCTATTTTGGCCTGTGTTCCATCTCACTCACCAAAAGATGAGTTAAAATGATTTTAAATATTTGCTTTAGCTAACATCTCTTCAAGAAACAGTCACTGATTCACTGTTTTCTGGGTTTCCCCACGTCTTAGAGCAGTGCCCCCCTCTAAGAAAAGAGTTTTATGTGCCTATGTATAAAGCTGTGTATTTGAGCATGCAGGACCAACTCCCTGTTGCAGACATCTATATCTTATTACACACTTATATGTGATATATATATATATATATCACATATATATGTGTTTATAAGGTTTTTCTCTGCTGGAAAAGAACACTTGAAGTCTAAATTTTATTTATTTGTGATCTCCAGGAATACATATTCAACACGTTTGTAGCACTGAGTCTGAAATAAAAGGTTGAATTTACTGTAATTATTTTTTTGAGAGAGTACCTATTGTAACCAGGATACTTGCTGTGTAGCCAAAGATGACGGTCTTCTGATCCTCCTGCCTCTACTTTGCAAGTGCTGGGATTTCAGCTGAGCATTACCCAGGCTTCATGTGGCTAGGCAGGCACTCTTCCACCCGAGCCACTTCCACAGCCTCCAATAGTCCTCAGACACTTTAGATAAATTGTTTGTTTTCAAGGATTGCGATGACACACGAGTCTGTTGCAGTTTAGGGAGCTTATCTATTTTAATGAAACCTTACGTTTTCCCTTATAGGTTTTGGATCTCTCCAATGGTTTGGAGGAGATAGTAAGCCCTGAGCATGTCTGGAATGGTATCCCCAAACTGGATGTGAGTCCCTCTGAGGTATGAATCGTGTAAGCTTCAGTTAATGGACACGTTGTTCTTCGTTTTGAAAGTGATGGTAGGAACAATTTTCAAAGGCCTCGTGATGGGGGAAATGAAGGGAAATAAATCCTGCAAGGGTAACAGTTAAAAACACCTAAACAAAGCAAAACAGGGACTGGGAGATGGTGCAGAAGGCAAAGGACCAGCATTCGAATCCATAGAACCCACATAAAAAGCTGGTGGGTGTCACAGTTGTCACTTGTGAGACAGGAGATCCCAGAATAAAACTGTAAGCCGTATTATCCACATGGGCGAGCTCTGGGTTCTTTGAGAAACCCCGTCTCAAAAACGAAAACCTAGGTCTAGAGTGATAGAAGAAGATGCCAGATGTCAACTACAGCTGGCCTCCAAACACACAAGTATGCATGCTCATGCCCTTCTGTATGTGCGGGGTACACAAGGCACGCACAAGACCACATCTACTCGGTAAGCCCCGTTTAGAGATAAACAGCTTAGTACTGGTTTTCCTCTGTTGTTTTCTCTGTTTATGTTAAGTTTAGTCACTTCATCATATGTTTCAGACTGATTTTTACACTGCATGTAGTTTTATGGCGCTCTTCCTTTAAGACTGTATGTATGGTGGGCAGTGCAGTTTCCCCCAGGCATGCTGACATATCTCTGGGCTTTTTAAGTGTGTCCTGCCTGGGGCTCAATGAACTGGAACTTCTTGCTTCCAATTCCTGGTTACCACAGGGGAGTCACGTGATGGCTATCTCTACCCACAGAAATGATCAGCAGTTTCCTCAATTCTTTGTATGTTGAGTAAGTTTGGACTATACCCTGAGCATTTTGAACCTTACATTGTAAGTCTTGGGTTCTGTTAATAACCTAAGGAGAAGTTGAGGTTTCTCTTGTCCTAAGTAATTAACTCAAGTTGCTATCAGAAATTCTCTCTCTCCCTCTCTTTTCTTCTCCCTCTCCCTCCTCCTCAGCCTTTCCCTCCCCCACTCCCTCAAAGTCTTTCTAAGTATTTGCCTTATTGTTCAAGTCTGTATAGTACTTCAGCTACTCTGGGATTTACACAGCGGTCTATAAGATGTTTATGGTGGTCAGATGTTAAAGACTGCTGCACCTACTTGATTGGCCAAACTAGCATTGGTTCATATTCATTATTAAGTTAAAATTGTCTACTTTCTTATCTCTTTCTGTGTTGGTTGCACAGGTAGGTAGATGTGAGTGATATATAGGTGTGGGTGCATGTGCAGATATGCAGGTGTGAATGCATGTGTAGGTTTATAGGTGTGAGTGTATATGCAGGTATGCAGATGTGGGTACATGTGTAGGTATAGGTGCATGTAAGGTTGTCAGGTGGGGGTGCGTGTGCAGGTAAGGACATGTGCAGGTGTGGGTGAATGTACAGGTGTGCAGGTAAGGATACATCTATACACCAGATATAAACTTTGGATTTGTTTCTGAGGAGCTACCAACATGTCTTTTCTGTTGTTGGTGTTGTTATCGTTTGTTAATTAATTAATTAATTAAGATAGAGTCTGTCACTGGTTCCTGAGTTGGCTGATTAGTCTGGGCCAATTGGCTAGCTCCAGAGATCTGCCAACCGCACCTGATTATTTTTACAGAACTGCTGGAGATCAAACTCAGGTCCTCATGTCTGTGTGGCCAGCACTTGGCCGGCCTCTGTACTCTCTCTTCTACCCAACCCCTGAGCCTTCTTTTCCGGTCCCCTAGGCAGGAAGTTCTCATGTTCCTCTTGGCTTCCTGTGCTCAGCCAGTGGCTGTGGCTGAGCTCACCTTGGAGGGAAGCGGGTGAGAGAAAATAAAGGAGAGGCTAAGCCTGTCTTTCTGCCTGGATAACAGAGGGGCAGAGACCTGGGCTCTCACGTTCTGGGTGCCACGTGGCTGCTCTTGTCTCCCAAGGCGGGGTTAGGAGACAAAAGAGAAGAAAGTAACAAGAGTTTCTCTTTCCCGGCATTCAAGGCATCTGCTTCTAATCCAAGGCTTGAGATGGAGGCTTTTTCTTCTGAGAGCTTTGCTTGTCCACTCTAGCTGGACAGTTATGAGTTGGTCTCAAGAAGGGGGGCAGAGAGAGAGAGAGAGAGAGAGAGAGAAACACTGTAGGTCACCAGTGAGTGTTTCCTATAAATGCCCATCTCCCAGATCCTATTTACTTTTGACGATTGTGAGGCAGTTGCTTCTTCTCTTCTGTCCAGAACTTTCTATTGTGGTCAGTAGAAGGGAGAAACTGTGGGAAGTACACCACCACATGGCCCGAAACCAGGAGGCCAGAAAAAGGATCTGTCGGCCGTAGACTGTTGGCAGGTCTGTCATGAGCCACCACACGTGGGACATCCACGGAGAAAACATGAACTTGGCTTTTTGCCCCTTTACTTTATTCTATCTTTGTTTTGCTCACACACATGATGGATAACTTTTGGAGAGAATATTATGAATAGTGATTGTTCCAAGGGTATTCAATTCTGCATGACGTTATGCTACGTTCGGCCACTAGGATCTCCTTGTCTTTCTGATTGCCTTTATCTGAATGATTGAATTTCTTCGAATGATTGAATCTTACCAGGAAATGTCTCATTCATGAGTTTTTCTTACACATGTTGCTATTAGTCTTTATAAGAAGATAGCTGTTAATTAATTGCCTTTTAATTTTTTTTGAGACATAGCCCAGGCTAGCTTTTAATTACTCATGTAGTTGAGGATGACTCTGAACTCCCGATGATCTGGCCTCTACCAACTGAATGTTGGGGATCAGGTAGGCACCCCCCGTATGCAGTGCTGGGGATGGAACACAGGGCTTGCTGTATGCTGAGTAAGCAGCCTCCTCTCCTCCATCAGGCAAAGGTGTCAGGGTTAGGGGAGTTTACTGATTGGATAAAGGTGCTTTCTTCCTTCTGCGGAGTGCTTAACTGGCGATGTCCCAGAGAAGTATTTAAAGAAGATGTATCTTATTATTTACTATAGAACCAGACTGGTAAATGGTACCAGAAATGCTTTCCCTTGTTTTTCCTCTCCTTTGACTTGTCCGTGGTACTACTTCTGATTAAACCACTTTGTACTTAGAATATTTTAAATGGATAATATCCAAGGATTCTTTTTATTAGACTGTGTTCCAGACAGTGGAAATGGATCTCTCCATCACATCATCAGATGATGACATTGTTAAAGGTAACTTGTATGTTTAAAACATAATATTTTTATTAACCAGAATTACAAATCTTAAATATGTCATTGCCTTTTATCTCTCAACACTAATGAGGTTCCAGCCTTTGGATGTCAGTAAGACAAAACAATTGGGTTGCTGGTGTTTAAACACATTAACTGGGGCTGGAGAGGTGGCTCAAGGGTTAAGCCTCTGCCTTGCAGGCGGAAGGTCCTGAGTTCAGATCCTAGACTCCACGTATAGAAACTGGGTGGAAGCGGGGGCGGCCTGCGTTTCTGGTCCTGGAAGGGCACAGCCTGTGAATCTCAGGGCAGAGTAAACAAGGAGGAGGTGGAGGTGGTCCATGGTGGTTCCCGAATTCGTATGTGGTTCTACACACACACATACATATATACACACATGGGCACACACGCATACACGCACAATTGAATAAATAATAAATAATAAAAATTTTTAAACATATTAACATACATGATCATGTGGCAGATGTGTTGGAGTGTCTGAAGTAACTTGTTGGCCTATAGGATAAAGCTTGCAAATTAAATTCTGAGTCTGATAAGTTGCTATTTCCAAGGACTTTTTCAGCATTAATTCACTTGCCTGTTGAAACGATCTGTGTGTTAATCTTTAGGATTTCTTTCTAGATTTTTAGTTTATCTATAGGAAGGATTCATTGGCTGAATATCTCAGTAATGCACATGTCATTCATACACAACACATTGGATCTTGGCACTGAGGCACCTTTCAATGAGATCAGCTCCTAACGGTATGGGTCGATTGTGGAAAATACAAGTTAATCTAAGAGTACCAAGGGCGGATGGGCCATTAGCTTTAACTTCGCTCTCACATAGCATGGTTGGGTTACGGCCGTAACCTCATTCTAGCAAACCAGGAAATTTACCAATATCCAAATGTGTGTAATACACTTTATTTGCTGGGAGGGACAGCACAAGACCCAGAATATCAAAAAGAAGTTAGTTTTCCAAGAATATTCTGTAGTCAGCAGAAATCATGTCTCCACCCATCCCCAGTCCCCACCATTCCAGAGGACTTTGAGTTTGTCATGGTGAAACCCACGTCTATGATTTTCTTGTTCTTGCTTCTTTCTCAACCTAAGGGTATTCATTTCTTCTTTCAGAGAAGGAGTGTGGAGGGGATGCAGGTATGGAGCCATAGTCATGGCCAGTCCGGAGCTGCTGCTTCACCAGTCACATCTTATCCAGGCCCGGAGACTGACGCATGTGAAACCGTGGAACCAGTGGAAGTCGTCATTAAAAAAAACAAGCTCATCGATATTGCAAACAAGGGACCTGAGGTTGACTGAATGGTGTGTTTAGAGAGACACTGAAGTGCAGGGGTCTGGGCTTCCCTCAAACTTTATTTAACTGGGGGAATTGGTTTTGCAAAAAGATTTGCTAACACATTTTTGTACATTTCAGAGAGTGGTTGTTGTCTACTCACACTAGTGTTTGTATTCAAGGCAGAAACACCAAGGCTGGTGTGGCAAGCACTCCACAGTGCTCTATGATTTGTTTAACACTCACTCCTTCAGAATTTTTGTTTAGATTTTTTTTGAAACTTTGTCTTGTCTTAAATATGAAACTCCTGTTCTGTTTGCACTTGGAAGTATGAAAATTGCAAATACCACACAAGATTTGAATAAAGTTTATTCTTCAAAGTATCTGTCCTGGATTTCTTTTTTTAATCTGTGGTTCTTCTGTGCACTTGAGGAGTAGAGGAGAGTTGGTGATGTGAACAGTCAACTCATACGTACTTCTCTCAGCTGACATCTTATTTTTTTCTTTTTCATTCATGTGTGTGGAGTCATCATGCATGTTTACACACGAAGGTACATGTGTATGTGGTATGTGGTTATATGACTATATGTGTGTGTACATGTGTGCAAAGCCTGAGGTTGATAACGGAAATCATCCTCAACTGCTCTTCCACCTTTTGAACCTGCATTTTTAAACCCAGAGTTCACCAATAGGGCTAGTTTGGCTAGCCAGCTTGTGAGGCTGAAATTATAAGCAGGATGCCACATCCACCCAGCATGTTATGTGGGGTTTGGGAATCTAAATACTTAGTCCTCATGTGAAGCAGGCTCTGTAAGCACTGAGCCATCTCCCCAATCTCTCAGCCTCAGCTGGCACTTAAAAGGGCACTTCAGATTTTCATTATGAACTGTGAGGTACATATCAATGCTGTTGAGATTTTTATTGGTGAAACGAATTGAACATTTTTTTACAGAAATTGAATCACTTGCCTGAGTTGTGCAAAGCAAAGATCATAGCTTTTTGGAAGCAGATCTTATCTCTGCTTACGGGATACATGACCAGGGCAGGTCACATGCTATCTTTAAGCGTGGCTCTTCCTCACCTGGTCCACATTGTTAAAACCTTTCATGGTGTGCTAAAATTGAAATGGTTTGTGTCACGTGTCTGGCAGGCTTTAGAAAGATTTTTTTTTTCCCTTTTTGTGAGAAATAGTCTGCCCCTCTGCTAATTTATTTCAACTCATTGGATGCCCCTGCATGTACCACAAACCAAGTACTGTAATAAAAAACTGAAGAATGGTGTTCCTGAATAAGATATGGCAGCCAAAGTGCTTACTTATCTGGGTCTAAGTTTTAGAGGAAGGAGGTTTTTCCCAGTGAGAATGGAGCGAAGGTATATCATGGTTTAATGTGAGTTGGCCCTCCCACAAACTTGTGTGCTTGGGTCCTTGATCCTCAACTGGTGGTGGGCTTGAGAACTTTGTGGAAACTTTAGGAGGTGGAGCCTTGCTGGAAATACATCAGTAATTGGGGATGGGTCTTAAGGTTAATAACGTGTTTCCCCCCCCCCTGCCCTTCTTCCTCTCCCTCTCTCTCTTTCCTGCCTCAGGTTCTTAGGTAACAGCCTGCTCCTGCCACCATGACTTTGCCTGGCATCACGCATTCCCCACCACGATGGGCTCTATTCCCGCAGGAACCATAAGTCAAAACATCAACATAAACCCTTTTTCCTCAAAGCCACAGAAATGCAACTGGCACAAGTGAATGGACTAAAAACATTCTCAGACCCTTATAGGAACGGGAAAAATTAAGCACCTTGGAAACCGAACACCCTTCTGGTCAGTGGAAATTCAGAGGGGACTGCATATATATAATTAAGGAAAGGGTATGTATTGCTTGTGGCTGGGATAATGTATGTCACAGACAAGTTTGGTTGACTTAGGAAAATAAAGTCGTGAGTTACCAAGAGAAGTTAGTGAAAATTCACTAAGACTGGATTCAAACAAACTTGTTTTAAGCTAAGGAGCTTGATCCAGGTGGTGAAAAATGTCTTCATAGAATGACAGGGAAAAGAATTTTAATGTCTTGGGGTGAGTGGCTGCTTTTAGTGTTCTAGTTTTACAAGCATATTGAGTACTCATCCCTGTTTCCCTCCACCCCCTCCTTCCTGTTCTCCCTTCCCTTCATTAATCCATCTCACTTTCCTCTATGCCTACTTCTATGGACTCCAGGATTCTTTCTGGCTTGTATACTCTTATGGGGGTTCAAGACTCTTGTGGAATACAAAGTTGCCTCTCTTCAGGCCACTCCACTGATAGGGGCATTCCCCTTCACTCATCCAACTTTAGTCCCCAAGATTACCCCTGTATGTTCTTATCTCTTTTGAGTTTCTCTGTGGTCTATGGGGGCATGTCGATATGTCAGTCATTATGCTTGTCTGGTAAGGACAAGTCTCACTGCAGTGAGTTCCTAGATGCAACAATCCTGCCTTGAATGGAATGTCTTGTCCAATGGTGAACCTTCCCATCTTTAGGTTCTTACAATCTTACTGCCCCCTCTTCCTCCAGGTTCCAAAGTATTAGGATGGGGAGAGATTAGGTTGGCCTGATTCTGGGTGAACCTTGCTAGGTCACTGGTACACTGCATTATGGCGGCCATTACTGTTCACTTCACTGCTCTTCTCCTGCCTTAGGCAGCATCCTGTCAGCCTGTTGAGAGCCTCCACCTCTGTCGTAGACGATGTCAAGGCTGACTGTTAAGTGTTCTTCAAATCTATGAGTATAAATAATACCAGCTATTTATAGAGCAGTTTTGTGTACTGTCTTCCTACCTATAGGCTCACTGGCTTCTTTTCCCTATTGATCTATTTTCTTCCCTTTTTAAAGTTTCTTATCCTAATTAACAGTAATATGAATGTGTTCCATTTTGACAAGGGGACCTTGAGTTCAATCAGAAAGCTGTTGATTGTCTCTTTGATACTCATGTCACTATTACACTGGTGGTCACCTGTTTCCATGGTGATTTATTGTAATTTGCACATCTCATGAGTTGATGAAGCCTGTGATTATATCTCTCCCTCAGTAGTTTCTACAGTATTCCTTGGTATTGTGTAAGCTATCCAGCAAGGAGGAAGTTCTCAGACCAGTTCCAGTTGATGTGTTTTGCCCATCTTCTATGATCCGTATGTGTTGCATCTTCAGTAATAGGGTCTTACTGACAGTTTTTTGGAGAGCTACCAAGAGCAGTGACAAAAGTTTATAATGTTTGGGAGTCTTTGAGACCTCTATGACAAACACTTATCATGAAGTGTCATAATCCTGTTACTTCTAGTATATTTTTGTCACTGGGTTCTAAGTGGATTGGCTCAGGGCTTTTTTTTTTTTTTTTCATATTACTAGCATAGGAGGTTCCTTTAGGGTTACATCCCACAATCTTAGGATTTTTTAAATATGTCCCTCTGTCCCTCCTATCTACCATCCCCTCATTCTTTTCTATGTATTTTTTCCAATTATTCCTTCTCTCACCTTACTTGTCACTTTTATCCTAAATCTCCCCTTTAAAAGGTTTCACCACAATCATCCTTTCCCACCTTCCCACTCATTGATCGCTTTCAAATTTTCTGGCTTTTACAGTGATTCGACCCAAATACATTGACAAGGATATCAGTCAATGCTAACATTCACATATAAGAGAGAACATGCAGTGCTTAATTTTCTGTCTGAGATACCTTGCTCAGTATTAAAATTTCCAGTTCCATCCCTTTACAAGCAAAATTCCTTAATCTCATCCTTTCTGATGGCTGAGAAATATTCCATCCTGTAGACGTACCACATTTCATTATCCTTTCTTCTATTGCAGCATGTTGGCTGATTCCATTTTCTTGCTCTTGTGAGTGGCTGCATTTTTAAGCCAGCAGACGATTTAGTAACTGGGCCAAAGAGGGACTCAACCTAAACCACGCGAGCCATCTAAGTCCTGGTTCAACCCTTGCTCACAGTGAATCAAGCTGAATTCAGGAGAATATGCTGGCTAACACGATACAGAGACCAAAATAGATACTTAACCAACGGGTGGCCCAAGCCTTTGTAGCCTTCGGGAAATGAAATCAGTTCCCATGATTCTCAGGGGCATGCACGTGCAAGGACTTTAAGACACTTACTAACCCTCATTCAGCTGCTCTGTTGTGCCACTGAAAATCCAGTAAAAGTTGGCTGTTATTCTGACATTGTCTTTTGTGTTCCTCCACAACCTCTGGGTAAATACTAGCGGTGTCCTGTCTGGGGTCCCTGGCAAGCCTTACACAGATCTAACACCAGTGGTTTCTCCATTTAGTGAACAGAATATGTCAGAGTTGATGTATTAAGAACACAATCAAGAGGACAGTGGGATTGTTCAGTAGGTAAGGTGCCTGCTTGCGAATTTGGTGACCTGAGTTTGATCCCCAGAAACCCACATGGTAGAAGGAGAATGTCTGTAAGTTAACCTCTGGCCACCTGCAAGCTATGGCATGTATTGACACACCCTTTCTACTTCCTTCCCTCCCTACCACTCAAATATTTTTTTAAAAAGGAATGTAAGGAAATTACCAACTTTTTGTATGCATATGTGCGTGCATTTTATTTTGCGTGTGGATGGATAGACATGCATGTGCACAAAAGAACACTTGAGTGTGTGTGTGTGTGTGTGTGTGTGTGTGTGTGTGTGTGTGTCTATGGAGGCCCAAGGGTCACATTGAGAATGACCTTGGATTGCTCTAATTCCTTATTGAAAATACACCTGTCCATCAAAGCGAAAGCTTTATTATCAGCGTGAGAAAAGTTTTCTTACAAAGCCACAAGTCAAAGAGAACAGTAAGGAACTCTACACGAGACCTTCACACTGCCAAACTCAGGGGCAACTGTTCCTTGTAATGAATAAAAGATTAAAGTCTGTTTTCCCTGTACATTTGGGGGAATATTATGTCCTTTCCACAACTTCTTATCAGCAGTGTGCTTGTCTTAGTATACGCTCTGACAGAGTAATATAAAAGTGACTTTCAAAAATGTCAACGCTATGAAAAGAAGCATCTCAATAAAATTACAACTGCAGCAATGGGTCTTTTGTACATTGTTTTACCACCTTCACGTTCACAGAAAAGCAGTTCTTCGTCCACGTCTTGGTCACTGTCATATACTACAGACTACGTTTTTAAAATGGCTGCTTGGGGAAGTCCACGAAGCTGTTTCTCTGGCTCACTGTCACTCTGATCTGACTTACTTTTAGCCTCTCTCCTTCTCTCGCCACGTCTCTCAGATAATGATAAAAGGAGGCTGTTTAGCAGGTTCTCTTGTGTTCCTATGGTCCCAGAGAGCTGTGCAGCTCGGGGGACAGGGTGGCCGCTTCCAAAGACGACCCTTTGATCAGATTTGGATCATCTCCTTCCACCAAGGGGTCCCACTGATTGAAGTCATTATGAAGTCCTACAAGAGGGAAACAGGAAAAACATTCAGTGACTGTGAGCATTAACAGTTCTATGCCTCGAGGTGGCGCCACAGAACCACAAAGGACAAAACACCGGCAGTGACGGTGGAAGTTTTATGGCAATTGCCCCAGGGTCACTATCAGAAAGCGTTCTGGAAAAGGCAGAGCTAAGCTCCTTGCTCTCAGGATACCCAAGGTGTAAATGCCCCCCTGCTTGCTAGCCTTAAAGGAGGCCATATGCATGATATATGCTATGTAAGCTAGCAAATCAAAACACCTTAGTTTTTTTTTTTTTTTTTTTTTTTATTCCAATGGCCTTACTGCTTTACCCTGAGCACCATGGAGTTTAGGTCCTGAAAGAATCTGTTTCTTACCCAGATGTTTTTGTAAGAAGGCCAGAGAGGCTCTGTTGGTGAGGTCCATAGCCAGATGGGAATCAATGTCTCCCTTTAACTCAAAGTGGTTGCCAATGAGCTTGCCAGTCATGAAAGTAAAGTCAGCAAAATTCTGATGCACTGAACCCCTACAAGAGAAATAGAAACACCCCTTGATAGAATCACTTCCACAATACAAGTCCAGAAAGGACACTGGCCCGATGGCTCAATTTCCTGACAAACAAAACTTGAAATTTGTCATCTCCGATGTCATAAGCTGTTTCATGAAATTATGACTGCTCAACCTTCCAGAAAAATGATTCAAAGAATATTCGCAGATTGATTTTAGAAGAAGTCTCACTTTCAATGTAACAGAATACGTGTGTGTGTGTGTGTGTGTGTGTGTGCGCGTGTGTGTGTGTGTGCATGTGGTGGTCTAGAAAAAGGAAGACCCCCCCACTCTCTGTGTGTTATGATGAAACTGTATGCAGTGTGCTATAGAAAATATGTTGTGGGAAAATTTTGACCTTAGACTAATGTTCCTTTGGCTTACACATGGAGATAGACAAAACTTACTCTTGCTATCTTCTGATCACTTGGTTTCGCAGTTACAGCCTTGGGTCAGCAGGACCACCACTCAAGGTTTCCACCTCTCCCTCACCTCTATCCAAATTCCAGCTGCAACCGCTAGCTGAAATTACCAGCTTGAGTCACTAGCTGGACAGGTACGTACCAACTTAGAAACTGCTATAAGATCTGCCCCCCTGCCCTTACTCAGGGATCCAACATGAGGTCCCGAAACTCTGATGGAGTCCTGGAGTCCTAAGGCTCCTAAGATCCCGAACTTAGATGGAATCCTGAGGCTTCAGTTTTGTTTGACCCGCTTTCAATAAACATCCTTTTCAGTCAAGCTCATTGTCTATACCTCATTGGGTGGACTTCTGAATGCCGTAACATTCTGGGCCAGGGAAGCCCCCAGTTATGGCCAGACTACTTTTTGAGAAACCGATGGAAAGGTTTCTCCCTATAGTCTGAGAAGCCGAGGGAAAGGCTTCTCCCTATAATCGGAACCAAAGGAAAGGTTTCCCTACAGTCTGGAGCTTTGACAGAAAAGAGAGAATTTGGGTTTCTGTTTTTGTTTCGTGACTGGTGACTCTTGGAAAGCTGGACCGAGCACTACTTCCAGAAGTCAGAGGACCTTGGGAATGCCCGAGAGTCCCTCTTTATCTGTTCAGGATCAGGTAATTTCAGTTTCTCCTTGGAAAGTTGGAATTGCATTTCAAACGCCAGAGCTCTCAGGTTTCGTTTCGTGTGTCTGTCTGTCTCTGCTCTGTGTTTGTTTAGTGTGTGGACTTACCTTCCGGGAGACAGGCCAAACTGCCTCTACGTCTGCCCTGACCCCTCTCCAACTTGTTAAGTCTCATTTTTCAGATTTCAAGAAGAGAGCTGAAGACGTGGCCGGTGAAGTCTCCCAGAACAGCTTGACATCTTCTGCAGTCTGGACTGGCCAGCACGAGGAACTAACTGGCCTCTGGAGGGCTCTTTCTCTCGTCTCCTCATTAACTCCTCACAAGCTGCCGTCTTCACTGCAAGCACTGAGTTGCCCACCTTGACCAGGTCATGTAACTGATTTCTGAGAAAATCATTGGAATTTCTTCATTCTTCTTGGAGACAAATCTGCTTTCTAATTTCATGTTCCCAAGTGTACTCCTGTGTTCTGCTACAACTTTGATAGCTTAATTCAGATATAATAATTTATAAATGTTTCTATTGTCATGTGCCTAATTATATTTGTATATTACTATTTTATATACTGTGCCTATGGAGTTCTAAGAACTATATTATCACCCCTTTTAAAGACATTTCTTAAGAGATAATTAATGTAAAAAAAAGCAGAAAACCATCAAATAAAAGAAAATATATGTATGTTACTTAGAAAATTAAAGTATATGCAGGAGGTTTGAGAGAAGGTTTATGTGTAGGAGGTTTGGGAAAAGATTTATGGGATGAGACATATTAGATGTACAGGAGGTTTATGAATTGGTTACTTAAAAATATGTTAAAATATAAAGGTTTATGGGATGTTAAGTTAATGAGATAAAAAATAGATATAATGGATAAAAAAGAAATGTTACGTGTTATGCTTCTTCCATATTATGAAAGAAAAGACATTGAGCCTCAGAAACATACCTGTTAGGAATTAAGCTTCAAGTGTTTTTTCATCTTATGTTTTGATTAAACAGAGATTTGGTTACTTGTAAAATCCCAGTTCCTAAAGTGCAGTGGAAAGCTCATGGGCTTCTGGCCCTAGGGAAGGTCTAAGACTAGGGCATACAGAGGCCCTAATGGGTACTCCCCACTCCCGGGGAGGTGAGTTCCCAGAGAACAGGGCTCCTCATGGGGACAGACTGGCAGGAGAAGTCTTGGCCCTACTCAAAGGATGCCTCCTCTGCTGGAGCTTAGAACAGACTCAAGGCCAGCTAGGGAGTTTCTCTGAATCTTGGATTTCAAGGTAAAAGAGACTCTGCTAAACCGATCTCTCTGCTCACTTTTCTGAGCAGGCATCTCAGGGAGGGAAAGAAAAAGGACACTTTTAAAATGGAAAAAATAAAAGGTTTATACTTTAGTGCTTAATAAAACTTTGTTTCCCAATATCGATGACTCAAGATTAAGAAAAAACAGGAATTTCATCTAGCTTCCACCTCAGCCAAACTCCCAACCTTAAAAGTAAACAAGGTCAATGTAATCCGGATCCAACATTATTAGTCTGTCTTCAAAAGACTCCAAGTACATTTGGGTCAACTCAGGTTCTTGTTTCCTTTTTCTTTGCAAGATTTTTGGCCTAAATGACTTAGGGAGTTTCTGTGAGAATCCAGATAAATTCATTTTTAATACAAAAAGAAAAACAGAAAAGAGAAAGCAACAGCAAACAAATCGAAACTTGACATTTGCCTAAGGGGATAAACAGCCTACTAACAGGCAAGCCCAAGCAGACCAACTAGAGACCTCCCTTCCTGACAGGGGAAAAGAGTTGGAAAAAGATGCTTAAATGCTTCCAGGCTGGGCCCCTGGGAAAGAGACTGTCCCAAACACAAAAAGCTTCTATGTGGCCTATGTCCTGACTTTGGGAATGTCCATTAGAGGAAGGATTGCCCCCTGAACCCGGGCCCAGAGGTCAAGCCTCTCTGCTAGGGACCAATGACGAGGCCTGAGTCTCTTAGCATCCCTCCGATGGGAAAAAGAGTTTGCTGCTGATATCCAGGAAAGAAAAGCCCAAAATGCCAGGTTGAGCATCTTATAAGAACCTGGGGTTTAAAATGCAAATGGGAAGCCATTTTGTTCCTCTGTTAATAGACAAGAGAATATAAAATTTTAGTGCTCAACTTCCTTCCTAGGCTTTTGTCAACCATCAATTTAACTAAAATTGTTATGCTCAGGGAACTGACAGCTTTATCAGTCACTCACAAGATAATAACATATTTTTTTGAACAGGCCTTAAAATATGACTTTAGAGATTTTCGCTGCCAGAAAAAAGGTCTCCTCCAGTATGTAAATTACTTGTTGCTCTTTGTTTTCACACCTAATAAAGGTAGTGACTGCTCCAGGCAAGGTAACAGGTTTTCTTTGCTAACTCTTGCCTGTACCCACAGTAAGACTGCTAAGCTTCTTTGGCTTATACCATCTGCTTTTCTAATTACAATGATTTAATCCTTAAATTAAGCTTACAAGATCTTATCTGCTTTGCCTCTTCCAGATTAATACCTATAAAGCTTCAAATATGGGGACATCTGAACTCTCCCAGCATCTCATAGATGAAGATCATTGACTGTTCACATTTCCTTCCTCCTAACTCAGCAGGAAGTAGCCAGAGCAGTTGTTGCCCCTCTTCCCTTGAGCACTCTGGGTCCTCAAAAGATTAAAGGTTAAGAGATAAAACAGACAGGTCTAGAGTGGCCCATGCTGGAATGGTCTCTAAAGGTCTTAAAAGGTCATCCCCCATTGCTGGGATTCCCTTAGAGGAACACACCCTTTGCTAAATTAATGGTTCTTAGAGATCAAATATTTGATCCAAGATAAAACAAAAGGGGGGAATGTGGTGGTCTAGAAAAAGGAAGACCCCCCCCACTCTCTGTGTGTTATGATAAAACTGTATGCAGTGTGCTACAGAAATATGCTGTGGAAAAATTTTGACCTTAGACTAATTGCTACTTTGGCTTCTGTAAACTGCTTATTCATAAAGATAGCCACTGCTCACACATGAAAATAGATGAAACTTGTTCTTGCTCTCTTCTGATCACTTGGTTTCGCAGTTACAGCCTTGGGTCAGCAGGACCACCACTCAAGGTTTCCACCTCTCCCTCACCTCTATCCAAATTCCAGCTGCAATCACTGTCTGAAACTGCCAGCTTCACTCACCAGCTGGATGGCACATACCAACTTAGAAACTGCTATAAGATCTGTCCCCCTGCCCCTACTCGGGGCTCCAACATGAGGTTCCTAACTCTGATGGAGTCCTGGAGTCCTAAGGCTCCATCTAAGGTCCCGAACTTAGATGGAATCCTGAGGCTTCAGTTTTGTTTGGCCCGCTTTCAATAAACATCCTTTTCAATCAAGCTCATTGTCTATACCTCATTGGGTGGACTTCCGAACCCTGTAACATTCTCATCTGTACAAGAGTGAGTGCATTTGAGTGTGTGTGCCTGCAGAGTCCCAAGAATGACATCAGCATTGCTCTACTTCCTTATTGCTTTGTTCTGGGGTTTCCCAGCTCTGTGTTCCAGGGCTGGAAATATCTAGCCAGCATTCTTATGAATCCAAACTCAGATTGTTTTGCCTGTGAGGCAATCTCCCCAGTCCTGGACCAGGATAATTTGAGCAAATGGAATGTGCTCAATGGAATGTGGAGCTTCTAAAGGAGCTATAGACTCAGAAGTGGAGACTGCCATCTATTTTGTGACTTAACTTCATATTTATAAGTATTAATTGCTAGTCAAAACTGTTTCTTTTTAATTTACAATATTTCAGAATAAAGATTTATTTTCTAGATTTGAGAGCGCACACAAGCATGTCTGTGGAGATCAGAGGACAATTTTTTTTCCAGAAATGTTATCTCATCCTACTATGTGGATATCCAGGGATCCAACTATGGTACCAATTTTGTGAGCGGGATACTTACCCACTGAGCCATCTCACTGGTCCTGGAATACAGACTATTAAGGAAAATAAGAACTGAAGTCTAGGGAGAATGACTCAGTTGGCAAAGTACTTGCCAGATAAATATGAGGACCTGAGTTTGGATCCCCAGCACCCACAAGAAGCCCAGTGTAATGCTGAGCATCGGACATACTAGCAATGGGGTGGTGGTGGAGACAGGTGGATCCCCAGAGCTCAATAGCCAGAGAGTCTAGTTAGTTACTGAGTGCTGGATTCAGTGACATACTGTCTCAATGAATTAATGATAAAAACATATAAATGCATAAAAATCAAGGTGGAGAGTGATAGAGAAAGACACTTGATTTCGACCTACAGCCTCCTTATATACATGCATATATGTGCATGCCCATCTACATGCACGAGTACATAAAGCATGAAACACACACATATGTGCACACACAGGTACATGCACACACACACGTGCAAGCACACACACACACATTTATATACACATAACCTGTCTCTGTGATCCCAAAGCCCTAGTTCTCTAAATTTATCAAGAGCTCAGTAACCAAGAGAACAGCTTTCATTAATGCTCGTTTCCTGTCACCCTGGGACGTGTGACACGTGTTGTGTTTGTTTTCAGTTCTGTTGCCTGGCCTGACCTCATGCCCTCCTAGCTGGCCTTCAGCACGCTGTGTGTTCACTGACTCTGCATGCCAGTTTATACAGATACGTGCCTTGAAAACCTATTTTCAGACCCAGTAGTTTATTTTTATTTCTGTATGTATTTGTGTATGTGTGTGCATGTATGTGTGTATGTGTGTGTGTGTGTATGTGTGTTTGTGTTGTAAGGCACTGTGTGTGCCTGTGGAGGCTCAAGAGTGACTTTGGGAATCGTCCTGGATTGCTTCTATCTCTTTTTTGCTTTGCTTTGGGATTTCCCAGGTTTCTACCTTCCAGAGTCCTAAGTGCAGACTGCAGCCATTTCTGCCTGGTGTTTCTAAATGGGATCCAGGATCCGAGCTCAGGTTCTTCTGCTTACAAGGCAGAGGTTTAATCCCTGAGCCATCTCTCCAGACCCTCTTAGGTCATTCTTATCTCACTCTGCAATCCCATCTACTCCAAACATCAGGTTTCCAAAATGTCAGGCTCTTTTGCCCATGTGTAGCTAGATACCTCTACCTAGATTTCCCAGGATTCAAGTGAAAAAAAAAAGGTTAAACAGTATCAGATCCACCCTGCCCAGGGCAAGTCTTCCTCCTCACTTGGGTAGCTCTTCACAATTAAGCAATTAACCATCATTCTTTAATGATGCTAATTTCAGAACAGTGCCAACTGACTTCCTCTTCCCTACATTACAGGCAAAACCAGAGCATTAGAATCAAATAGATTACTTTGAGAAATCCCAGCACAGAAGCTTTAGTAAAACCCAAAGATGAGCTCAGGGAGACGGAATAGAGAAATCAATGAAAGTCTCCAAAAAAGGGGAAGATTGGGGCAGTCAAGTGGGAGGAATTAGAGTCTTCAGCACCAATGAGGACACGTTGAGAGCAATGTGGGGACCCCAGAGAGGCTGGGTGGAGACAGAGGAGGTAGTAGCCCGAGGCAGGCTTTCATTCATTGGGGGTGAGGTGGTCTTTATAGTAGAATTAGACTTCATGAGTCAAAGTGCACAGAAGAGCATGAAGGCAGATGGTTCAACCTTTCTCACAGATGCTGTGTGATAGTTACAGGTGCCCACTTGACAACTGAGGGTTAAGCTTCTGGCCACGGCCCTGAAGAATTATTTAATTAAGGCAAGCCCTAAGCAAACTAATGAGGAGAATCTAATTGATGTGGGAAGACCCAGATTACAGTGAGTAGGACCATTTACTGGAGAAGTGGATGAAATGCAAAGAGCTGGTTCAATGTTTTGTCATACAGACAGACTGGCAAGCATGGAAGTATACCCCTCCCTCAGCAATTCTGGGGCTATGGTATGGCCAGTTTCCTCAGTCCTGATGCTTGCATGAGTTCGCCTACCATGCTGATGTATATAACTAAGAATTGCAGGCTGGAATAAAACCTTTGTTCCCCTAATTTGTTTGGGTCCTGCATTTATCCATTAACAGGAAAATGAAACTAATACATTTGGTGCTGGGAGAACGGGGTGTTGGATGTTGTAGATACACTAACATAGAAGGAAAGGAAAAAGATAAAGTGAGGGCTAAGCCTAGCAGGGAAATCAGTCAGAAGGAGGGTGAGGTGCTGGTTTTGGAATCAGAGAGACTTGCACATACAAACATACGAACATGAAGCCCTTAGCTAGCCTTTCCCCCCCTGCTATTCAAACTCCTCAATCCTACAAGATGCATTTCTGGTGTCACTGCTACTAACAAATAATTTTGACTGGAAATCATTCTACCATTCTCTGATCCCATAAGCATAATTACCCATAACAAAAAGTCAGTCTTCCCCTAACCAAGGGGAATATGCCAAATCAAAGATAGTATAGACTATACATATGCTGCTTTCCCTCTATACCTGAAATAAAGCTTAATTGATAAATTAGGCATAATAAGAGAATGACATTAGCTAATAATAAAGCATTGTGTGTATGTGTGTGTGTGCATGCATGTTCATATGTGAGCATGTGTGTGCAGATGTGCATGCATGCATATGTGTATGTATGTGTAGGCTAGAGGTTAATATCAGATATCTTGCTCAGTGGCTCTTACCACTCTTTCTCCTTATTGCTTTGAGACAAGATCTCTCAATGAACTAGACAAATTGGCCAGCAAGTCTTAGGGATCCTTCTATCTCTATCTCTCCAGTGACAGAATTACAGCTATGAACCAGCCAGCTTTCTTGTGTGTGTGTGTGTGTGTGTGTGTGTGTGTGTGTGTGTGTGTGTGTATGCATGTGACATGCATGTGCATGAGTAATAGTAGAAGTAGTAGAGGACACTTGATTATGTGTGCCTATGGAGGCTCAAGAGTGACTTTTGGATTCATCTTGGATTGCTCTACCTCCCTTTTGCTTTGCTCTGGAGTTTCCCAATTTCTGCCCTCCAGGGTCAGAAGTGTAGGCCACCATTTCCACTTGGTGTTTTTATATGGAATCTGGGATCTGAACTCAAATCCTACTTATAAGGCAGAGGCTTAACCACTGAGCCACCTCTCTAGCCTTCTTTTTTTTTTAAATGCAGGTGCTGAGGATTCAGTTCAGGTGTTGTGATAATGGGACAAGAACTTTACTAACTGAGCCATCTGCCCGGGATTCTGAGAGGAGGGTTCTGTCACTCAAGATGTCCATGACAGCTTTAGGAAACTGATAAATTCATAAACTTACAAACTCCTTTCCAACAGATAAGCATCATAGACGCTCTGATCTTTTCTTTCTTTAAAGAATTACTTCCCTGGGGGTGAGAGAAATGGCTCAGTGGTGAAAGCGCTTGGTGCAAAAGCAAAATGATCCAGATTCAGATCCTCAGATTCCATGTGAAATGTTAGCTGGGTATTATGGCCAACTTGTAACTTCAGCCTCAGAAGGTAGAGACTGGGTATCACCAAAACAATCTGGCCAGACTCAATCTATTGGTGAGCTCTTGATTTGATTAGAAACCTAGCTTCAAAAAGGGGAGGGCTTAAAAGGGTTGAAGGATGATTCTTGATATCTATATTGGATACACATACACACACACACACCCCAAAACATGCACGCACACATTCTCTCTCTCTTTCTTTCTCTCTCTCTCATTTGCATACACACTAAAAGCAAATGATTTCTTCCCCTGGTCTACTGATAGAATGTTTTGACCCTCCATACCCTTAAGTAGGCAGACATGTTCAGGTGTTTAAATAAAAGCAGCATATAGCCTAATGCAATTTTAAACTGCCAATATATGCACCATGTACATTAACACTCCTGAAAGCATCTTCATCTTAAAAATAGCAAGTGTAAATGAGCTTCAGGAAGATGACCTACGTGTTCCTTACTAAAAAAAATGTAAACAATTAACTAAGCAATTCTGTAATGGCTCCCAAGTGGCATTTTGTGGTATAAAATATGATGGCAAACTGTCATCTGCAATTTACATTTGAAAGTGGACTTGGAGTGAATCAGGGCTTCTGATCAGACTCTAGGATGTCTATTTCATACGTCCTTCAAGAATCAGGCAGGGTGAACCTGTAGTTCTGAAGAAAGAGAAGATCGGGTTGCTGACCAAGTTGTTCTCATGCTACACCCATGAGAACAGCTAGGAGGTGACAGGTTTCCAACAGAGGTCACCAGTGTTATCTCAAGTGGTAGGAAGAAGCAGCTGATGCTAATCCAGGGAGGAGATGCCCTGCCCAGAACTCTAGTCGGCTCCCTCAATAGGGCTTTGCCAAAGGTTTTTTTCGGGGTTCCTAAATATCTGGTTGGATATGCTCTATCTGTTGCTTGCTTCCTCTTTCTAGTTTGCTGACCCTGTCCACTTGTTTGGTTGCAAGCACCTGATTGGTGGTTTTATCTGTCTGCTACCTGGTTATTTGTTCTTTCTCTTTTGCTTGGGACATGCTTGGAAAACTCATTAGAAACTCAGATTACATCTATCAGAGATTATTCTTTAGACAGAACCCATTTGTATGACAGAGTCTCCGTGTCTGTTTGAATGATGAGGAAAATCCCCAATGCTTACCTGATGGAAATCATTTTTCTTTCTGTATTGGGTTGGTAGAATCTCTTTATTTTTTTTATCGCTTCGTCAGACTGGAACTTTGCAGAGTTGATGAAAAAGAGGGGCTGAGGGACTTTGGAAAACAGCTCATCATCCACAGGAAACATCCATGGGTCGAGAACGACACCACATCTGTAGACAAGGCCAGTGAGGCAGAGAGGACTGGTTAGAGCGCTGAGGGAGAGCTCACCTGGGGTGAGAGGAGGGACGGTGGAAGGGGCGAGGGACATGTGACCTTCTGGTGTCTTCCACCTGGATGTACACAACTATTGTCTTCAGGAATGGCAGTGCTTGGTGGGTATTTCCTTTAATTTTTTATTCATTTTTTGTTTTGGTTTTCAAAATAAATTGGAAAATAAGCAGCTATTTCTATAAAACTAAAAAACTGCACTATATGGACCATGTTCACAATGTCCAAACTGCGAAATGGTCCAAAGTCTTTGAGCTTTCACAGTGAATCTTGCACACCTTTTTCTTGTGTGTATACATGTGTGTACATGTGTACCCACAAATGTGAATATCATACACATGTACGCATGTACTCACAAATGTGCACACACATATATGCATGCATATCATGCACATGCATGCGCATCAGCACACATGTACTTTCAGAATGGCGCCCATCAAAGACACACAGGAGAGCTAGTTCTGCCAAGGATGTGGAAAGAGGAATCCTTCTTAGTCACTGTTGGTGGGACTGTAAACTGGTACAGTCAAAGGAAATCACTATGGAGGCTCCTCAAAAGACTAAGGATAGAATGACCTTGTGATCCAGCGAAGCCGCTCTCGGGCATGTTCCTAAAGAGTACTATCCTTGATCATCCACATTTATCGCTACTCTATCTACAATCTCAAGGGAGCATTTTTTAACAGCAGGATGAATACACATCTTCTGCCTATGAAGCTGTGTGTTTTATTCGCACTTGATGGTGGGGAAAAAAGAGAGTTTGTGTTGATTACTTTGCTGCTGTGACATGACACTCAGACACAACTAACTTAAGGGAGAGATGTAGATTTGACATCAGAAGGCGCGGCTGGAGGCAGAAGCAAGAGGCCAGTTCAGGTCACCAGGGCCATCAGAAGGCAGAGAAAGCAAGAGCAAACAGGGAGGAAGCAGTACTGGGCTACCAAACTGAAGGCCCGCCCCCTGTGACATGCTTTCCCCAGAAAGGCTCCACCCCCCAAAGGTGCCACAACCTTCCCAAATATGAACAACAGCTAAGGATGTGAACATATGAGCCTATGTGGGACAACTCATATGCCTACGATGACAGACATACAAACTCTAAGAAGTCCCTGTTCACTAGGAATTTTCAGAAACAAACAAAAATTCCCTTCATGTGCTATCGTGCTCCCTTTTCTAAGGATTTTATCTGCCATATGCTCTTACCTGAATCTTTGGTCTTCACTAAGAACTTGAATGGCTGTTGCTCCACCAAAAGAATGTCCCATCACTGCAATTTTATTTGTATCGATGGAACCCTGGGTGAAGAAATGGGGTAATAATCTGTATCTATGTCATGTATACTAGAAGATGAAATTATTTTGTCAACCAAACAATCATTATTCACATCACAGGCTTGGTGAAGTACCTTGATTAGATATAAAAAGACTGTGTGCACATACACACACACACACACACACACACACACACACACACACACATATAAATGCATATGACTGACACACATATGCAATTGTCACAAATTCAGATGCAAGCTAGGTATGGTGACATGTGTCTGCAATCTCAGCACTTGGGAGACAGAGCCAGGGACACAGAAATAATAGTTTTTTGTTAATTTCTGAAATTCTTAGCGAATAAGGGATCTTTTAGGGTCTTTACGTCTATTTGCTTGGCCTGTGTATAAATTCTGCTGGGCAGAATTATACCTTGTTTTGCTCAAGGTCATCCTCATCTACATAGAGTTCCAGGCTGATCTGGACTGCATGAGACCATATTTGAAAACAAAACAAAAAAATCGCAAACACGCAAGCACACATACATGTACACACATAAACACAACAAGTGCACAAACACTCATGTGAATACATACACAAACCCGTACCTACAGGCACATGCACACACACATGAACATACATCTTCAGAAGTAAAAGCAGTAGTCTTCATCACCTACACCTGACACTTGGACATCTGTGCTGACTTCTGCCTGCCCTTTTCTCCATGTCCATTGATTTGTTCATGCCATGAGTATTTATTTTATTGAACACATAATGTGTTCCAGGCTCTATTGTCTCACTTTAAATGAGTCCACTATGTCTAAAGAAAGACAGTGATATAGTCACTTGGCACAATGCAGTACCATGGTGCCAAGGAAACACAGCAGACCACTAACTCAAGTTCAAGAGGGCAGGGGGACCCACATAAGTATTTGGGAATAGGTCGTGCATGGCTTGAGTCTGGAAGACTAGCAGAAGTTAGTCAGAGAGAAGAAGGTGTCAGGTAAGGGGACACTGTGAACAGAAGCACGGGGACAGCGTGTTAGCTAAGCAGACACAATCCACAGAGGCGTCGAGACAAAGGCAGGTGGCTAATGAGGGTCAGTTGATTCTTGGTTGTGTTCAGAGTACAGACCCTCATCGTCCCTCAAAAACCAAACTACTTCTTCCTGTCCTGTGAACCTCAGCACTCACACCATTCATTTCTCATGCTTCCACCCAAAGCCTCATGGAAAATTTTTCACCAACTCTTCAAAACCAGGCTTAAGAGCATGCAGAGCTACCCAACAAATTACAGTATTTCTCTTGGAGACAAGAATCAAAGCATATGAAATTGCCATTTCAACCTGAGACGGTCTTCACTATGGTCTACTGTGCCGACAGTGGGGAGTGTGAGCATGTGTGTATGTGTGAATGTGCAGGTGTGGACAGTGTGTTTTTGTGAATGTGCAAGTGTGAGCTGTGTGTGTGCAAACATGGGTATATGTGTGAGTTATGTGCTTATGTGCATATATGTGTAAACTGCCTGCATGTTTATGTGTGCATGTACAAATATTTGTATGTGAATGTGTGAGCTGTGTACTTGTGTGTACGTATGCGAGTGTATTGTGAATTGCCTGTGCATTTGTGTGCACATGTTTGAACATATGAACATGTGTTTATGTGTAAGTTGTATATTTATGTGTCTGTGGATGAGTATGTATGTATGTGTTACATATGTGTGTGCTTGTGTAAGTACATATGTGCTTGTGTGCATGTGTATGATTATTTTATATAAATGTGTGAGCATGCACATTAGTGTTTCTGTGTGAATTTGTGTTTATGTGTGAGTGTGTGAGCATGTATATGTTTTCATGTGAGCATGTGTTACCAGTGTGTGTCAGTGTGTGAGTGCATAACATGCACATATGTAGATACACAAACATCTGTGTGTTTCTGTAATAATGTGTTGTGAGTTTATGTGTGAGAGCGTGTGTATGAGCATGTTGGTGTGTGCATATGTACTGTGTACATGTAAGCATGAGTAGTGACTGTGTGTTTGGGTGACAGTGTGTGTGAATATGTTTGTATGTGCACATGCATTGTGACTATGTGAGTATATGTGTGTTTGTGTGACAGTATATGTATGAGCATGTTTGTATCTGCTCATGCATTGTGAATATGTTTATATGTGGCATGCATTGTGACTGTGTGTGTGTGCTTGTGTGAGTGTATGCATAAGTATATTTATATGTGCACATGTATTGCACTATATGTGTGTTTGTGTGAGTGTGTGTATGAGAGCATGCACAGTGCATGTGTGTTTCAGCACATCGTCACATACCTTGAACTGCAGCAGAACAGCAGCTAACAAAGCACACAGAGCCACCTGCTTTGCTGAGATCACTCACCTGCAGCTGCCTCAGGTCAAAGTTTAGGCCTAATACATTCTCCTTCAGACTTCCATGTTCAATGTCAAGAATGGCACTGAGTGCTTGGGAGCATTCCTTTGCTCTTTGCTGGACCTAATGTGATTATGAGAAGAAGGAAATGGCCGTAAGTACTTTCAGCACTTTGAGCTGGCGGCAAGTTGCATGTGGGAGAATGGCCGTTCCGCTGCGTGCCGGCAGCATCGCGGGAAGCAGCTGGAACACCAGCCAGCGCAGTGACACTGGCCGTCAGCTCTGCAGACAGCTGCGCTTTGCCTCTGCTGACCGTGTGACCACGTTGGGTTTCTACTGATTGAAATGCTTCTGCCCCAAGACATTTCCAGAAAGCTGTGACAAACAACATCCATTTGCCCGAACATGGTATTGATGACAAATCAAGGATCACCTGTCTTTGAACAAGCTAAGCCAAGCTAGACTATTCTACCCGAGTCTAGCTGGGGAAACTGATAAGTTCATGGCAGTGACTGACAGAACCAAAGGAAACAAAAGCAGGGGCACCACCCAAAGGTCCCCTCAACAGGAGAGCTGAGTAAGGAAAACTAGATCCCCAGGGCTCCTTACCCAGCTGTGGGCAGCTCCACCCAAGTCCCCTCACCTCCAACCCTGCTTATATCAGCTTGAGGGAGGGGCCTTGTGACTCTCATACATTTCCCTAGCTTCCTGAGTCTTGAGCAATTCAGTGAGAGGAAGGGACTTGGGGAGCGGACAGCAAGGAGACTGCTGAAGTTCTAATCCTCAAACTACAGGACTGACTTCCCGCCATCACCTCCATTGCCGAGCCACCAAGCGAGCCTTGAGACACACACAGTTGCATCTTAAGGCCTGTGCTTTCCACAGGCTTGTACAAAGTTTTCTGTGTTGCCTCTGGGAGCGGAGAACCTGCTTATTTACTTAGTATCACGTCTAAGCCTCTGAAACTAGACATTTTAGCACAAGCGAATCCCGAACTGCTGCTGTCATCTTGCAGGGACATGGGGTTGCCTTTGTTTTCACTGCGAAGCAGAAATTTCATAAAGGCAATATTCATTACTCAAAGAATCTTCACACTGGTTATCTGGAGAAGAGCCAGAGGGTGCAGCCCGCCACATGGAGATAGATTGCTCACAGGTATCATTTGACCATATTTTGGGGCCACCATGCCAATTCCTTCTGGCTGGAATGTACCTGATCTTTTCGCACCCTCTCTGCCTCCTCTTGCTTTGGAAACGGTCTAATGTAAAGCCAAGTTCTGTCCTCTGCTTTGGCGGCAGCCTCGTCCTTGAAATAGTAGGTGGCGGATGCTGATTCATCTCTGTAAGACACACACAGATTGCATTGCTTTGCCTTCCTGCCTATCTGACTGTGATCCCTCACCAATGGTCCTCTGGGTGACTTGGTTCAGTTTCCTCATCCACTCCACATGCTTCACATAAAAAAGGACTCTAAAACTGCTCTAGGGAAAGGACCTGACTGCTTCTTGTCAGGGTACCTGCCCAACCTCCTGCCAGCATTCTAATTATAGGGAGGCAGCGTCAGCCATCTTGAAAGACTACTTTAAGGGTTAGGGAAGGAACTGAGTGGCTCCCACCACTGCAAGAACAGAATAAGAGGGAACCGGGGTACCTATTAAGTTTGTATGAGCGGAAATAATAATAAAAAATGTTAAAAAAAAAAGAACAGAATAAGAAAACTATCTCTCAAGTCAGGTTTCAGCCCTGCCATGCTTGTCTGACTTTGCCAATGACCTTTATTCCCATCTTTCCACAGGATTGTTATGAAGAAAAAGGAATGGAAACAGTAAAGGAAACACATTTCGCTTAGTCCACAGCAGGCCACAGCATTCTTGAAATGTCTTCACAATGCAATCCCATCTCATCTTAATCTCATCGTGTAAATTTCCACTCCAATTTTTTTGCACGTGTGCACATGAATGTACTCGTGTTTGCATGTGTGAAGGCACATATGTTGTATGCAGGTGCATGTGTATATATATGAATGTGGAAGTCTGAAGTTATTAACACCAGGTGTCTTCTTTGATCATTCTCCACTTTTATTATTAAAGCAGGGCCTCTCAGTGGAACCCAGAGCTTGTCAAATGGTTATACTTATTAGCCAGTTTGCTCAATGGGTACCTTATTTCTACCTCCTGAATGCTGGGTTCACGTGGATTGTAGGGATATGAACTCCAGTTTTTATGCTTGCTGGGGAAAGTGTCTTATCCACTGAGCCATCTCCTCAGTTATCCACCCGCACCGTTTAATAAGCTTATATAGCGGCTACGGTTACAGTGAAGTGCATTAACTTTACCTGCATTTGCCTACATAGGGCTGGATCAGTGGCTTACCTATGCTCCACAGCAGCAACTATGAACCCACGAGATGCCAGTTCAACACCAATGGCAGCGTAAATAGTCCTTGGAAAAAATAGAGAGAGAAGCATCATAGTCACCAGGCACGGTGTGAAATCCAAGTCTTTCGACCAAATCATAGAGCCCTAATATTAGACCTGTGACCATGTACTTGGAGCAGTGGAACTCGGGTGAATTTTTTCCAAATGGGAGGAGCTGATTGGCATGTGACCATCAGGCATTTTTTTTTTCCTTTTAGTCACCTGTGAAGGGGAGGGGATTGGGGCTGCTTGGGTATGATTTCAAGGCTAGAAAGTTATTTTGTAGAAAAGATGGGTGAAGCAAAGAGCAGGACCCAGATTTCAGAGAAAGGAATTCTCCCGGGGCCAAGCCGGTGCACAAAAAAACTTTGCTTTTCTGCATCTCCAAGTGCCATTTGCCACTGTTCTGAAACATGATGATATCTGGGGGCATATTGTTATCACAAGGATAGAGAGCCGCTGGCTTCTAGTAAGTAGAGGCACATCACTAGCTATTTACATACCATGCAACATCTGCCCACATTGCCTGTAACGTGTCAGCAAATGAAATACCTCCACTCAGAGGCTGTTACAGCCAAACTCTCCAACCTCATGAATGTTACCTGAATGCTCCAAGACCATGAGAAAAAACAATTAGTGGATATTTTTCGCCAGTCCTCAGTGGAAAATTCCAGCCTGCAGGAACTTTTTTTGAACCTAGACAACAGGGGGGAGCAAATTAATACTTTCCCTGGATTGAAGAATGCTCACTAATTTAGCTTATCTCTTTAGCACAGAACACTGAACCATGGAATGTTGAACAATGATTTCACGGCAAAGTCATAAAAATACCAGCTCCTAGATACTCACCAAGCAGGGACATGCATGGGACCTACTCACTAACATCTCGGGGATTGGGGATAATACCAAAGGGAACATTCTAAAACAAAAGCATCTGGTAAATCTCAAACTACTGCACTCAGAGGTAGAATTGGAGAGTTGAAGACTCCTTTCATGTTTTATTGTGATCCAGTAAAAGATGGAGAGGCTACTGATTTCACATCCACAGGTGGATGTAGATAGATCTGCCATTTACAATATGCTGACTTTGGGCTCTCTGAGCTTCAGGTTCCTCTTCCATAAAACAAAGGGAATAATCACAATCTCATGCGGTTTTAGTGAGAGGTTACTTAATTTATTTAACTTACATATAACTTAATACACTTTAGTAAGTAATACAGTAAGTATTTATTTCATTAAGTCAGAAATTAAACAATATAATTTAGGAAGAATTTATTTAATTGGATTTAATATATAATTATATATGTTGAGTTTTATATATTGGGTCTTATTTATATAATTTATTTAATATATAAATAAAATTTAAATATATATAAATAAAAATATTAAAGAACTTTATATATATATTTAAAGAACTTGTCTAGCCACATACTAAGGACATACTGAAGGGCTCAAAAATGGAATACATTGTTTTCTCTCCTTTTATTTCTCAAATGCTATTGTAGTCATCATATTATTGTTATCATCATAAATTATTTATATTTTGAATTCTCTCTCTCTCACTCTCTCTCTGGAGAGAGAGTGGTGCTTCCCTAGGTATGTGCGCACGTGTGTGCAGAAGTGCATGTGTGCATGAGTACATGTGGAAATCATAGGTCATTGTGAAGTGTCTCCTTCAGTTATAGCTCACTTTATTTTTTAGGACGGGGTCTTAGTCAGCTCTAGGGCTCAGTCTGCCTCACCTCCCCAGCACTGTAATTACAGGTACGTACCGCCATGTCTAGCTTTTTTATGTGGGTTGTCAGATGACAAGAACCAAGCCATCTCCACCGTCCCCTGTATTTCATTTCTTAATTTACAAAATGGAAATGTGACCGTGAAAAATTGAATGTGATGACTGCTACAGGAGTAACTTAAAGATTATTCTATACTGTGAATACTGTAGAAATCTATGGTATTCCATCATATCTATCTTAAGGCAGTTTTTTTTAGAAACCCCTAAGACAAGTGAATTTGAAAAGCCTCAAAGTTGTGGAGAAATGTGAGACAATTATGACTAAATTAAGTCCTGGCCCAACTGACAGGAAAGGTGTGTGCACGGTCAGCAAGCGTAAGAATGGATGTGTCTCAGATTTGCAGACAAAGATCTGGAACACCAGGAGCAGGTAATGGGATGAGAAGAGAGTCTCATAACGAGAAAGAAATGTGCTTGACCCTTTTGTTCTGTGTTTGGCCTCTTCGTTTCTGTCTGACACACAGCACAAGGTAGTGGGTCTACCAGATATCCACTTCCTCTGGCCACATTACGGTCACACCCTCCACAAGCCATACCCCTGTTCATACCATCAAAATAAAAAAGGTTAAAAAGAGAAAGAACATCAGCTTATTCTTAAAGTTACCTAAGCCCTTAATAAATCCTCTCCTTTGGGCTTGAATGGTAAAGTGTTTGCCTTGCAAGCACAAGGACCTAAATTCAATCCCCAGCTCCCATGTAAAAATGAGCCAAGTGTGGCAATGTTCTTCTAATCCCAGTGCTGGGGAGGCAGAGAGGAGAATCCCTGGGGCTTGCTGACCACCCAGCCTAGTCTGAGCTCCAGGTCAACGAAAGAACCAGTCTAGAAGGAAGCAGATTGTGCTTCTGAGAATGACCCTGCAGGAGTGTACTCTTTTCACCTCACACACACACACACACACATAGACATGGACATGCATGTACACACATATGACATATGGCATGCAGTCCCCTGATTTACATGCAAAGGCACGTGTATACACATACAGGCATGCCTACACACACACACACACACACACACACACACACACACACACACACTACATGCACACATTGAAAAGATACCTGTTACCATTTTAAGGAATTTTAGTTTGGAGAAAATGCACTTTAGCCTTTTCTGCCTGGATGGTAGGCTGCTTGTTTCTAAGTGTTTTCTATAGTTTACAACCTATAAAATAAAACCAATAGATGAAATCTTACCATAAAACAAGTTTAGAATTTTGTCCATAAACCTGGGTGATCCAAGAAATTTAGTAAGACCAAGAAAATATTCTTTGTTGGGGATCCAAATGGTATGTAAGTCACTGGAATCTTCAGATGGGTAATACAGCCGCAAGAAGGTGCTCTGTTGAGGAATGCAACACATGAGACTATGAGCGACTTGCTTCTCAAACATTTCAACAACTACGACACATGTTTTATTAGTGGGGGTCCAGACACCTCTGTCTTTCCTGAAGAGGTCTAGAGAATTATTCAAATTCCTAAAGTGTCTGAATAAAGTCATGAAATAGAAGAGAAATAATGAAGGGATGGGATGTAGGAGAGGCTGAGGGTCTAAAACAAAAGCCAAAGATTGTGAAATGGAACCAGATAAGAACCTCCCTCATGATGTTAATATGCCAAAAAACATTTCTTTTCAAAAGGGAATAAGAATGGACAGTCCCTGTGCAGAGGAGAACAAAGAAAGGAAAATAGGGCAAAAGAAAAGGAATGTCCTGTGTTGCTTCACCTAGAACCCAGAGACAATTAGAACTATGCTAGAAGTAACAAATATGTGACACTTTCTGATAAGTTGCTGGTCAGAGACATCTTAAAGGCCTCACATACAGTGTAGGCTTTTGTCATTGTTCTTGGTTACCTTTCAAAAACTTACAAAAAGACCCTATTACTTAAGATACAACACATATGGATCATAGGACATATACAATAAACACCAACTGGAACTGGTTTGAAAGTGTTCTCCTTGCTGGATAGTTTACTTAGTGTCAGAGAGTATTGCGGAAGCTACTGGGGGAAAAAAATAATCGAAGGTCTCATTAACCTATAAGATCTGCAAACTACAGTAACAATCACCATGGCAACAGGTGACCATCAGTGTAATAGTGACAAGAATATCAAGGAGACAACCAAAAGCTTTCTGATCAGATTTAAGACCCATTTGTCAGAATGGAACACATTCCTGTTACTATAAACTAGAACAAGAACCTATGAAAGAGAAGGAAATGAGTCACAGGGAACAACCAGATTATAAATATTTAGCTTGGAAGACAGTACAGCAAATGCTTCATAAATACCTGATATTATACACATAGGTTGAAAGAGCACTCAACACTCAACACAGAAACCTTCTACAACAGAAGGTGTTTATTACTGAAAAGCATGACTTCCCAAAATGTAGAAAATATGTCTGCAGACTGCTTGTCCCTAAACAGGACATATAGGCCTCACCCCTCCCTATTCCAAGGCTCAGGGAACATTCCAGAAGAGGTGGCAGACATTATCTCCTGGATATGGTATAGTCATGATATACAAGATCTCATCGAAGATATGTATACCTACACAAGAATTGCATGGGCACGGTCTTATCAACATCTCATCATAACACCAGAAAGCTCTCAAGAAGCTCCACACATCTATGAATGACTGATTAGGATTAATGTTGATGGGGATGAAAAGGAGAATGCTTTCCTCTATGGCATACCTACAGATCTATGATACTTGCTGGGGCATAACGCATGTCAAGTATATGTCATCAAAGAGACGAGATGAAACACATGGGCCACATAAGTGAAAAGATTTGAAAATAGGAGGAAACCTGACAGGGGAAATGAAAGACTGTAAGGGGAAAAGAAAAGGGAGGAGCATATTTGGAACTAAGGGCTGAAAATATTATAAAGTCACTATATTCATGTATTTAATGTAACATTAAATAAAAAAGAAATAGAAGAGAAATAGAACTAGGCTTTTTTGAGTATAAGAGGAATGCATGACTTCTTTAAGAAAAGGGGAATACATTTATCAGGTGACAAGAAAGAACTGAGAATGACTGAGTAGCAAAGGGCTTTATAACAAAGCCACACGGATGGTAGAAATGAGTCATTCTCATTTGAAGGCACAGTGAAATTTCAATACACACTGGCAAACCAGGGCAAGTCCTTAGGATACAAGGATCCCTCAAAGCATCGTTACCTCATTGGTATACCCGAACATCAGGTCTGTACAACCAACGGGATAAGATCCATTTCCTTTGGGGATGGAGCCATGGTCGGAGTTTACAGCAGACATCATATTTTGGAATTTCTGGAAAAATACTGAAAAACAGGTCAGTGTTATCTCATGTAAACACATGGAGATCACTCACTGATCCCCAGACTTGATTATGCAAAGAAGTCCAAGGCAGTTAAGTTTCCATTCATAGTTTCTTGCCCTTTTGATTTCTCTCTGTGTGTGTGAGTGTGTGAGAGAGAGAGAGAGAGTGTGTGTGTGTGTGTGTCACGTGCTTGCATGGGTGTGCTAGTGCACATACCTGTCTTCACAAATGTGTACATGTATATGGAAGCCCAAGGTTGGTGTCAACTGTCCTTCTCTATTGTTCTCTACCTTTTGAAATAGGGTCTTTTCCTGAATTCAGAGCTCATTAATTTGGTGAGTTTTTGAGACTTAATTCTCTTTCCAGCCTTGGGGTTTTAGACACACATCTGACTCTCACTTGGGTTCCAGAAAACAGAATTTAGGTCCTCATGGTCGTGAGGCAACTGACCCACATTCTCAACCCACCGCTTTCATTTCTAGACCTTCTTAAGGCTGTGTTGTGTATAAAGCACCATATAGACACTTTCAGGATAGAAGGGTGTAGGTAGACACGACTTCTTTCCCAAGAGGCTTGGGATGTCACCTGAGGGCCTGTTCTCAGCTCCTGCTTCTATCTAGGGTAGGTTAAGCCAGACTTACCAAGTCTGCTTCTTGTAATTCAACTTTATCTCACCCTTCAGATCCCTGATTACTACCTGGCCAACCTGGCCTTCGTCCATGGAATGTCACAGTGGTCTAAGACAAAGCTAAAGGCCACTCTCAAATCCCTCTTGGCTCTCAATCATGTAGCTTCTACCTCAACTCCAGAATTCCCTGTCTTGTGAATTCCATGCCAGAAACCTGGAAGTTACGCCAAACCCACGAGTCAAGTTTCAATTTCTAACATTTGCTTTTAACCTTTCAGTCCTCTAGCTTGAGTCTTTCTTCTCTTCTCTTCTCTCTTCCCCCCACTTCTCCCTTTCTCTCCCCTCCCTCCCTTTCTCTCCCTTCCCCTCCTCTCCTCCCTTTCCCTTCCCTCCCCTCTCCTCTCTCTATCTCCCGCCCCCATCACACACACACACACACACACACACACACACACGCACACACACACACACACAAACACACACACAGAGGCAGTGAGTTACAGGTATCAACTGATAATTGAAAACTGAGCTTTTAGTCTCCCCATCTGAAATTACTCAATTAATGCAAACCTCTGACCAACCTGTAGGAGATTAGCTCATTTATATAGAAAGACCCAGCAATGGGCGGGACCTTTCTCTGAGCAGGTGGGTAAAACAGAGCCAGGGCAAGTGACTGGAATTCAGCAGACTGGCGAGCTAACAGAAGGCAAGCTTGGGACTTTGTCCCTCTCTTGGGTCCTTCTGAGGAAACTGTACAGCCAGTTTCCTGGGCTCTTGATGATGGGATGAGCTCACTGCCATGATGAACAACTAGGATCTGAAATCCTAAGCTGGAATAAAAATCCCCTTTCTCCCCTAAATTGTGTGGATAAATTATTATTTATACCAATTGAATATGCACCTGAAACAATTTTGGTATCAGAAGAATTGATATTGCTGTGAAACTAAGACATACACACATACACACACACACACACACACACACACACACACACACACACACACACACACACACATTCTCTTTCTTTTCTGGAATTATTGGACATAGGGCCTCAGGCATGTCGAGAGAGAACTCTAGCCCTGAGTTATAGCACAAGGCAGTTTCCATCCTTTCTGTCCTATTCAACTTGAATCTTGGGCTCTACAAACTCATTCTTTATGTAGCCCTTGGAATGATCTAATGCATACTTCTTAAAATAAGTGGTTTTCCTATCACCATATGTTCTAATCAAGCATGGTGGTGTGTAGTTAGTATTTGAATCTGGATGTGCTGTCCTAAGCAAATACACTATAACTTGAGGCATCGATGTGGCTTATCCTTGCAGTGCTCTGAGGTTTGCAATCATGTAGTTGCTCCCATGTATGCCAAACATCCGGGACATTGTAGGCTACATCATGCGCTGGAGTCTGATGCTACATCTTGGACATAGTAGGCTAGACCTTGTGCTGGAACCTGGTACCCTTCTACCTCTTCCTCTAACAGAATCCCCCTTGGCTATGCTTCAGAACACTGCTGATGTCTCCGGACCCTCACAGTTCTACTCATGCCTGGGCTGGAAATGCTCTTGGAAAACTTTTCTTTAGCCTTCAAGACCTCAAGCAGTAGTCAGGACTCTCAAGGTGTGTTTCCTGATCTCCAGACAGACTAGGGTTGTCTCCTTTGGATCTCAAATCCTGTATACGTGGAATACAGTGTGGTCACAAGAATGATTCTATTTATAGAATGAATATATCATAACGTTATGAGTCTTCAGATTTTCACCCATGCTTGCTACTTCTTAAGAGTTGTTCCAGTTCTGCATTCACTAATCTTAGTGGAGCACACATACACACACCATAGAACTTGATATAAATTTACAGAAATGAGGTAGACAACAGAAATCCAAGCATATCAAACCTAGTGTCTATGCTCTTTCACTCACCTTTTCTCTGATTCTAAAACCCTTGCACACACCTGAAACTGTCCTCCTTCTAAATTACCAGTCTCATGTTTCATTGTAAGATGTTGGGTCCCAATGTCAATATATCCAACCACATGGACAGATACACTGAGCCTGCCTGCCTCTTGCTTTCCGCTGTCCTGTGGGCATGGAGGACTCTGCTAGACAGACTTCTGTGTTTTGCACGGCACAGGCTCTGCCGAATGCCAGGAGCTAGGTGAGGCGTGGCACTTGTGTGGATGTCAAGTTGCATTGCTGAGCAACATGATCAGTCTTGGCCAGAAACTTGTTTACATCCTCTGCTGCTGATGCTCAGGTGACAGCCATCCAGAGATGGCATCTTTCAACATAGAAGCCTCCCACTCAGTGCCGATCCTTGGGCCATCATCATGTACGCCACCCGGAGCTGGGCAATCCAGGCTCTCTGATCTCTCTCCAATTCTACTGAATCATATAGGCTCAACATAGACCCCATTTAAGTTTAAGAAATGCTGTGGCAAGGTGCCAGATTCCCCTGCCCTGACACACTGGGCAGCAATTTATGATCAATGATAACAGGCAGTTCCAAAGAAGATAGAGAGAGTCAGTAATATTGGGTCTGGGTGATTCTATTTCAATTTTCCATGTGACCCTCTCACAAGGTAATGAGCTCTGCTCTCTGATCCTCACTGGTAAAATGGGGATAAATGTCCTTCAACTTCGTAGCCTTCAGGAGGGCCCAGAGGATTCGGAGATTAGGGAGCTCAACTACTTCACATAGAACCCAGCATGCAATAGGCGGTCAACCGGCATGATGCCTTCTTTTCCCACACAGGGGTGACTTTGGCTAGTCAGTCACAGAGAGGTCCTCAAAGGAACTTCAGCAGAACTCAGTTGGAGCACCCCCAAATCTTTCTTAAGACAGACTCAGAACTCAGGGCATTTCTTTGGAGATTTCTTTTTTAACTTTACCTTCCATGGGTGAGCAATCCAGCGTTTATTTAGAATTACAAAAGTTTCATCCTGTCCCATTTAAGACTATGTATGAAGTCATGTGTCATGGTGTAACAAGGAGATGTCAGTCCTGACAGGCCGGGAAAGAAGACAACTGCCCTTCCTGTTGTGATAAATAGTCAGTGAGTTGCTGTATCCCATCTGCACACACTACCATTATGTTGTGGTATGGTAATGCTATGGGATGGAAGGGCAGGGGTGGGAAAAGGGAACAGCTGCTCAGTGAAAAGTTACAGAGAGCTCTTGGCTGCCCTGGAGATGTGACCTTTCAGCAGAATTCCACAGTATACAAATAGATCTCTCCAGCTTGCGAGATCTTAATTCTACTGAAACCATGGGGACTTTTGCCAATAACGCACAGTTCTCAAAAACCTTCTCCATTTTGGAGGCCTCCTGGCCCAGAATCCAAGAGTCACAGATCAAGGTGAGGGTCTCAGAAAATGTCCACCTGACCCAGGATTCGAGATGGAGCCATAAGGTTCTGCGACAATCATCAACCAAGCCATTATAAGGGCTTTTGCAATGCTCTCTAGCCATTTAGAATCATCGTATAGGAAGGAGGAATGACCACTGAATCACAACTCAGAATTTACAAATGCCTTTTCTTATTCTTCAACTTTACTTGAGTAGGAACCTATAATATGCTATCTATCATATATTTTTGGCAATATTCTTTTGTCAAATAGTTCTGATAATCAGTCTTGAGAGGTATCAATGCTTGAAAAATTGTGCTCACTTCTGTTAGAAAACAGCAACCTTGTAGTCCATACTTCGTAATCTGTGTATCAGGCAAGCATGATGGTGCATGCACGTCTTTGGGATGAAAAAGGAAGAAGATTAAGAGTTCAAGGCCAGCTTCTGCCACATAATCAGTTAGAGGTCAGGCTGGACTACTGAGGCCATGTCTCCATATAACAAATCTAAACCTTCACAGCTATATTTTCTATGTATTAATTGAATAAGGAATTATAAAGAATCATCTGTTGTTTTCACTGTTGTCTACTGATCACTACTAAACTGTGAATGTGGTCCTTTGAGCATTTAGAACAAGTAGGGTATTGGGCTCCACGTGTGGACTAGGAAGATGAATAAAGCAGGGTTTCTGTATCAAGAAATAGGTTTTCAATGATGTTTTAAACAAGAGAAGACAGAAAGCATGTCTTGAAATTCTCACTCTGTTCCAATAAAATGTAAACGATATAAAGGTACCTTAAGTACTGATTCCCTCATCATTCTATTGTTACCGTTTCCAATCTGTGGAACAAGTAATGAGAAAGATGGGAGCTCACTTCAAGGAGGTGAATACAGATCCTCTGCCTACAACCTCTGCGACTTAGTTCCCATAGCATCCCTGGTACCTCTCCTTTCTGAGCAGTATTGAGGATGCATGGGCTTCTGACATACTCTTCCATTTCCTGTGCAAATGTCAACAGAAGATGTAGTTGCTCCCCATGTGATTCATCTATGTCCCCCAGTGATAAATCAGGCAGAGCTTATCTTGATGATATTAAGTTACGCAAACTCTTTTCTCAAGGCCCAGCAATCTTGAACGACTAGATCCAGGATGACTCCATCTATCCAGGTGCAAGGATCCGTGGGTGCAGGTAGCGTGACACCACTGCCAGGCCATCTCCCCTGTGCCACCCACAGGACACTAGTCTGAGGAGCTCATGCCTCAAAGCCTTCTGCAAAGACCAGGAATCCACAGGGTTCCATGTCTGTGCATGACAGGTCCTTCTGGTGACAGGACACGCACCTGTGTGCAGATGGCTGTCCTTCCCTGGCCATTCTGCCTGGTACTGTCTACACCATGTTCCCCTTTCTTCCCCTCCTTACACAAGGCAAGAGAGCAGGTGACCATGTCCATTTTCCTGTGGCGCGTCAGGCATCTATCTGTCCCTGCTTACTTTTACAAGAAACAGCATTTCTCTCTGGACTTCAAGACCCTCACTATTTTTCTCCTCGTGTCCATCTTTGATACTAATCAAGACTATGCTTATTGGTCTAGATGACAGCTTCTTTCTGTCGTGAAACAGCTTTGTTGTTGCTGTTGTCATTGTTGTTGTTGTGTGTTTATACACAGAATGTGTGTGCCTGTGGAGGCCTAAGGGTGCAATTGGCAATCATCCTGGATTGCTTTACATCCTTATTGCTTTGCTCTGGAGTTTTCCAAGTTCTGACTTCCAGGGATGGAAGTGCAGGATCCCCCCCCCCCCCGTCATATCTGCCCAGTATTTTCACATTTCCCTTTTCCCTTTCCGTCTCCATCTTTCTTCCCTTCCCCATCTTCTTTACCCTTCCCCCTTCCTTCCTTCCTTCCTTCCTTCCTTCCTTCCTTCCTTCCTTCCTTCCTTCCTTCCTTCCTTCCTTCCTTCCATTCTTTTTTTTTCCTTTCCTTCTCTCTCTCTCTTTCTTTCTTTTATCTTTGTATATGCATGCACATACACACACATTCATGTGTGTAAATTTGGGCATGCATGAGGGTCAGAAGCCAAACTTGTTGTCAATCTTTGCTTTTCACCTCATTTTGAGATAGGGTCTCTTGGTCACTGCGGCGTGTGTAAGGCTCACTGATCCATCATCTCCTGGACCTTCTCTTGTGCCCAGCTTGCCTTGTGCTATAGGAAGGCTGAGATGACAGACATATGCATCTGACTTTGTCAGCTCCCATCTGAAGATCTGAACGAAGATCCTCCTACTTGTGCAGCAAGCCCTTTACTTCCTGAGCCGTCTCCCCAGCACTTCCATAACTATTTCAAAAGGGAAACATCTCTGAGGCCACTTGAGTTGGGTGACAGGTGAGTTCAAGTTCTTGAATGAGTCTCCCTCTTACCTGATGACCTCAGGATGTTGGGAAGAGCTGGCTCCTGCCACTGCAGGGGACGAACAGACACCAGGCAGCCGCAGAGGCAGAGGAGCACTTGTAGCTTGGGTGGTGACATCGTGGGAGCTCGAGGTGGTTTTTACTTTCTTCAGAGCAGATAATTAAAAGAAAAAAAATGCAATAAATGCCACGGAGAGGACTCGACCAAGCCGGTCAGTGAGCCCAAGCCACTGCAGACATTTGTTCAATGGGGAACTTGTGGGATGGAGAGATAGCTCAGTGGGTAACAAGTCTGGGCTTTGCCGTCAAGCCTGATGACCTGAATTCCATCCCTGGAACTCACGTCGTTGAAGAAGAGAAACAACTTCTGTAAGTTGTCCTCTGATCTGCACATGCACAGTATATTCATGCATAAATAATAACTCAATGTGTTAATTAATTAATAATACTATTAAAAAGTTTTAAATATAACATTTGGGGCTTGTAGGACGGTTTAATGGCTAAAGGATTTTCCCTGCAAGTAAAAGGCCTGGTATTAGGATCCCCCAATCATATTAAAAAAAAATGCTGGGTGGGCATGAAGGCCCGCCTATAATTCTGGCCTCAGAAGGCAGAACTGGGGAATCTCTAGAGTAAGCTAGATAGCCAGACAAGCCCTAATGACATGCTCTGAGTGTAAATAGAAACCCAGATTTGACTTTAAGGTAAAAGAGGAATTGAAGATGATTCCTGATATCACTTCCAGGCTCACATACACATGAACTTAGATAACCATGTCACACACATATGTTCCTATCTACATGTAAACATATGCGCACCACCATTATACACCAACCCCAAAAATAAATTCTGAATCCAAGCAGATTCACATATAAGGTTACTAATGCACACCGAACTAATGCACACAATACATGTGCCCACATATGGGTCCCACAGATGCTAGTGAGGAAGCATTAGATGGGCATGGTTACACAACCAAACGCAATCAATGAGTTTACACCTCGGTTATCCGACAGGATTAAAGAAAGAGGGGAGAAAGATTATTGCCTCTAGCATGCAAAGAATTATGTCGAATCATTTCCAAAAAGGAGGCTTTCTCTGAACAAAGGGAAGTCCATACATATTCTCACGGGGGCGAGCCAATCTCTAACTGTGCTTATTTTAGTAGTACATTCCTGAGTATGATCAGTCCACATTATGGAGCTGTGGCTGTGAACAAAGGGAGAGAGATTATAGCAGTTACTCTGCATGTTGTTGATAAATTAATGACGAAATGACTTAAAGGGAAATAAGGGGTTTTATTCTTGGCTTATAACTGTCTGGTTTCAGTTCTTACTCCAGCTTAGCAGAAGAGTTCACACCACCAGGGGCCAAGGAAACTGGCCATATCTGCAGAAAATAATTATTTGTTAATTAATGAACTGCTGAGAGAAGGGTAAACTTTTCTTGCCAGATAGCACATCTGTCCAAGTATGCTTAAGAATGCCACCTTACTCAGTAGCTCCGTCCACCTTGGGCATCTGCCCAGAGAGTGGTCCCATGCACCAAAGAATGGCTCTCCCCTCATCAATTAGACAATCTCCTGCAGGCTTGCTTAGAGCTTACTTAGCTCAATCACTAATTCTTTACAAATGTGCCCAGACCTCCAGCCTTCAATTGCCAAGTTAATTACAAGTGACGACCCACCACAGGTATTTTAAACATGCATTCACACAGGAATCTGTCCCTCAAAGGCACCTGTCTTGCCTAGTCACTAATGGTTATTTTGCCAAGGTACAATATAAAACAGGCGACATGGACTTTCTCCCCTACGCCTAATGGTCTCTCTTATGGCTGGACTAGAGCCCTGGCACTAATTCCTAGTAAAAGGAAATCTGAAAACAAGTGGCCTAAGATCCTTATAAGAATGTGTCTGGAAAACTCAGAAGCCAAGTGCTGGCCGTGGGGTCTTCAGGCAGAAGAAACCTAGCACCCCTGTCACAGGGCAGAGAAGAGTCCTTGCCAACGCGTGACCTGGTGGTCCAGGAAACAAACTTCTGCTGTGTGAAAGCATTGAAATTCCCAGGCTGGAACTCCCTTGTTGCTGCACAGCACAGCCTTATCCTGACTAAAACCATCTCACAGTCATTCAAGCACGAGGTCTTTACGAAGTGAACACTTCATAGACTGTTGATGATGGCAGAGTCTGTAAGCACTAGAGAATCTGACCCAACACCACCCTAAAAGAGCTTTCCCTTGGCTTCAGCAACAAGAGCTAGCACACATCCTGCCAGAAGAAAGCGAACTTCAGGGACATTGAAAGATTCTTAGATGATACAAAGAAAAGGAATCAGTGAGCAAGAGGAATTCGGAAAGACTTCAAGCTAAGGATGATCATTTCTGACCACACAAGCTAAAATGAAAATATAAATAAGTAACCAGGAAAATTGTTACCAGAACGCTAAAATTCTTGAGCTACTTGCAGATTTGATTTTTTTTTTTCAGCTGTTTTTCTTTTTTCTGGTCATGTTGTAGTTTGCCAGAATGTGGCAGATAAATTCACAACCAAAAGACTTAAGTGGGAACAAAGGATTCTATTCTAACTTATGATTGTCCAGTTACTCTCTTACTCTAACTTTCCAAGAGAGCTCATACTAATACAAAGAGTTGAGGGAACTAGCTATATCATATTCACTGTTGAGAGAGGGACAACCTCCCCTTACCACACAGTATGCCTGTTCAAATATGCTGAAAAATGTCAACTTACTTAACTAGGTCCTTCCATTCTATCCACCTGTCCAGGGATAGTCCCACTCTCCATGGGTCTTTCCCATTGATGAAATAATCGCCTTCAGGCTGCTCAGGGCTTAACTCGGTTACACATTCTTTACAACTGCACATAAACCTCAAGCCTTCAGTTGTCAAGTTGACGCCTGAATCTAACAAGAATAGGTCAGAAAACATGCATAGTTCAACAACACTTTAAGACCTTTCATAACTTTGGGTTTTTTGTTGCATTCTATGGAAATGCTATATTTAGTTTATTGTGATATCACTACAATATAGCAAAATTCCAAAGACAATAGGAAAAAATAAATTAAAAAAATTAAATCAGCCCTCATTATAATGATTTGCTAATAGATTTTTCTAGATTTTTTTACACTTGAATACATGCACACACAATTTACATGCAGATATAAACATACATGTACATATAAAAACATGTGCGTCTAGTTTTATATTATCTTTTCATGTTGCCACATGGCAAGATCATGTTCTTTGATTTTATAATAACACTAGGAATTACTCAAAAACCTTATCCACGGAATCAATAGTCACATTGCTAAGATCTGAAGGCTTGGCATGCTCAGTGTTTTACAAACATTACCTAATGGTAAGCATCCTGTTTAATCACAATCAAAATCACTGGTGAGGGATGTTTACTTATCCACATTCCAAATCCCAGAGAGTCAACGCAAGGCGAGTAGAACCTGACTTTTGCAAACCATGGATGGGATCTGCTGGATGCAGGCCTTGTACCCAGAATGTCTGCATCCTTGTTTTTAACCAAACATACCAACTTGAATAAGTTTGACGTATATTTTCTTTTACTAAAACTATAACTTCCTAAGATGACTGAAAAAAACAACAGTAGAAAGAATGCTACAATATTCAGAAACTGTACCTGACCCAAGAAACAACTATAAAGGTTAGAGATTGCTTTCTAAAGAGGTGAGAATCAGAGTTGGGGAGCTGCCTCACGCAGCAGCAATGGCTTTGGGGGCTCTTTGAACATACTGGTTTCTAAGCCTTTCCTAGATCTCTGTCTTTCAAAGGCCAGGCTGGGCATCTGAGACAGCCAATCTCAGTGGTTTGGAAAGTGCTGCTGTGGAACAATTGCATTTGTTTAGAAAGAGTTTCTCCCCTGCCCTATCATGTGTAATGTCTGATTTCACCCTCAGAGTAAGGATCGTCTGGAAACTTAGTGAGCGAGTGGTTACAAATGCAGAAGTTGCAGCTCTCACCTCCAAGGGATAAGAGGTAGTTTATTCTGGAGCTAAATAGGAGTGACCATAGCCTAGAAACACAGATCCAGGTCCCTCCAAAGTCCATGTGTTGTACACACAGTGCCTTTTCTCACACACACACACACACACACACACACACACACACACACACAAGCTGAACGAACACAGAAAGGCTTTCTAATACTGCTTGGCTTGCTGATGGCACCAAAAGAGAAGATAAGGCCCACCTTAGCCAGCAGAGGACCACCTGGCTGGTTTCCAGGTAGGCTGAAAGACCCTCATTGTGGGGGCATTCCACACACACTTCCACCCAGGCGTTGCCAATTCATCCCCAGGACAAGGATTTGGTCTCATTTGTCTTTTTTATTGAAACTACTTAGCAAAGAGCAGACAGCAAGTGTGAGCCAGTGAGGATGTGGATAAAGATCCTGTGTTCTTTCTGGTGTGGGTCCCGGCTAGCACAGAAGGACATTGCCAGGTGGTTTCCTACCACGCTGGCACTTCCCAGGATGCCCTAGTGGGCTGTCACTGACTGACAGGTTTTAGCTTGGAGAGTCAGTAGCTTGGATCAGAGTGAATCCAACACTGTGACGACTTGCAAACCACATGACCCCTTTGTGCCTTGTGCCTATCCTGTCACCCAAGCCTTAAAGATACCATCGTCCCCCAGGGGTACATGATATATATGTGTACATGTGTACACAGTACCTTCACTCTCCCACAATGATTCATATGCTGATTTTGCCCTCCTCACCATGACTTTGCACGACTAAATGATTTCTCAATAAAAGTTACTCACGCAAGGCTAAGTTGTCAATCATGACCTTGAGAGTAAAAACAAAGACTATTTTTTTCTTTTGTTGACGGATGGCACTTCTTGGTCATCACCCCTTTTGCCCACAGGAGGTATAGATCAATAGATTTGGGGGTTCCCAAAGAGTTCTAACTCCCCCCTAGTAACAAATAGCTCTTGTGATCACGGCACTACTGCCCCCTTACAGGCCACTAATGCACTGATCAAGCCCAGGCACAGATCCCATTTTCCACACCGAGTTCCTTCCCTCCCTCTCCAAGGTGACAAGCCCCTCATCTCACCAAGCTGGTCAGAGACACTGACAGGTTACTGAGTCTGCTATGGTCCAAATATTTGTGTTCCCCGGACAGACCTGGGCTGAACCCCAAACTCCAGGGTAAAGGAACTCAGAGATGGAGTATTTCAAAGTCCCAGGGGTAGAGCGCCATGAGCAGGATTAGTGCCACTAGAGAGCCTGAAAGACCCTCACGCTTTTGCCATGTGAGTGTCCTCTGTAAGCCAGCAAGGAAACTCTTGCTGGGCGCTGAATCTGCAGTGCCCAGATCTTGGACTTACCAATTCCCAGAACTGTGAGAAATACATTGCTGATGTTTGTAATTCACTGAGAGTCACGTGTTTTTTTATAGCACAGCAGCATGAAGGGGCTTTCTTATGGTTTTGGTCTAAGTTGTTCTAAGTGCTGCAGTTGTAGATATCTTCTTTATTAACTACTTTAATTTTAACCAAAATATCCAGAGGTTTCCTCAAAAGGAGAGTCTCTTGCTCGTGGGGAGGAATGTTTTAGAGAAAACAGGATTTTTTTTTAAAGCAGGGTCTTACTATAAAACTTACAACTTAGTCTTGAACTCATGATCCTCCTATCTCAATTTCCTGAGTACTGGAAGGGTAGGCATATGTCACTACCTCTGGCAATAGGAGCCTCTCCCCTCAACTTTTTTCCCATTTTCTCATGTATGTGTGTGCTCTCTCTGTCTCTGTTTCTCTCTCTTTCTGTGTATGCATGTTTATTTGCATGTGGATCTCTGTAGCTGCATGTGTATGTTTGCATGTATTATGGACTAGTGGATGTGTGAGTAATGTGCACGCGGAGACCCAGTTTTTTTTTTTATTCAATTGTGTGTGTGTGTGCGTATGTACGTGTGTGAGTGTGTGTGTGTGTGTGTGTGTGTGTGTGTGTGTGTGTGTGTGTGTGTGTAGAACCACGGGCAAATTCAGGAACCACCGTGGACGCCTCCAGCCTCCTCCTTGTTTACTCTGCCCCAGGATTCACAGGCTCCGCCCTACCAGGACCAGAAACGCAGGCGCTTCCGCCCGGCATCTATACATGGGGTCTAGGAACCGAACTCAAGATCTTCCGTCTGCAAGGTAGAGGCTTAACCCCTGAGCTACCTCTCCAGCCCCGAGACCCAGTTTTAATATCAGGAATCATCCTCAATTGCTCTGCCACCTTATTCTTCTTAAGACCAGGTCTCCAATCAAATCCAGAGCTTGCTGACAGGACTAATCTCCCTAGCTTGCCTTTTGAGGCTGGAATTACAGGAGTGCCGCCACACCCACCTGGAATTTCACCTGGGATCTGAGAGCTTGAACTTTGGTCCTTTGGCTTGTGCAGGAAGTACTTTAACCAGCAAGGCATCCCCGAGGTTCAGTAAAGAGGGTTTCCGATGCAGCCTCTTAACTCAGCAGCAACCTGCTTCACATACCAACCTGACTGACTGCCAAGGTTCAGACAGGAGGGAGCTAGGATGCTATCCTGTCTGGTAGTGCACGGGAAGCTTTTAAAGTGGGCTAGTTCAGAGGATGGCTCGTGGTGTCTCTTCTGTGTCTGGGAGAGAGCAGGAAGGCCCACTAAAGGAGGAGAAATATCAGAGCAGGCAGCTCTCTTCTTGAAGATGTGCGACTTCTCCCATTATGATTAAAAAAAAGACAATGGCAAGATTGTTCTGCTCCAAAACACGATGCTCCCTGACTTGGGGCAACAAAGAAACGATAGTTTAACCTGGAGAACAGAAGTCCTGGTGAAATTCAACCTCTGGGTCCTTCTCAAACCAACCTATGGTCCCAGGATAAAAAGTGACAGAAATGTGAATGTTTTAATTTATTTTTATTTATCCTTTTATTTTTGCCAATTTCACTTTTTTTTGATAATCTCATGTAGCCCAGTCTGGATTCTGACTTTGAGATGTAGCCAAGGATGATCCTAAACTCCCGACTGTCCTGTGCTACCTCTAGCATGCTAGGTGTATAGACAAAGCAGCTTCACGCTTCAAAAACCTTAGTGAAAGGCAGGCAGGGTGGCAAAGGAGAGGGCTGAGGCAAAGATATAAACTCATTTTGTATGTATATAAAAAATTCTCAATGAAAAATGTATTTAAAAAAAACCCACTACACTTTCCTGAGAGGCTAAGGCTAATTCCAGACAGGAGAAGGGAAGCTTTTTTAGTCAATGAGATACCCACTGATAGGTCATCCATGCCGCAGAAGTATTGGCATTCCAGATGGAACCCAGTGAGTCACACAGGTAAAAAGATGTGAAAATAGGAAAGAGACTGGCTGGAAAGGAGAAAGTATGAAGTGGGACAGGAGTGGAAGATGGAACACAGTTGCATATGTCTGCAATCTGAGTGCTCCTATTGGATGGGAGGTGGAGACAGGAAACTTCCCAAAGTTCCTGGGCCAGCTAGACTGGCATCTGAACTAGAGAAAGTAAGAGGCCCTGTCTCAAGCAATGTGGAGATAGGGAATGACATCCTTATCCTCTGACTTTTCCATACATGTTGTATGTACCAGAACACACACGCGCACACGTACAGAAACACACACACGCATGTATGCACATGTGGACACATACACACAGTTGTAAACACAGACACACACACACACACACACACACACACACACAGAGGAAAACAACATGAGAGCCCCATGGATCAATTAAAGTACTTGATGGAGTCAGTTTCCAAAAGTCTCAATAAATGCTCTCATTATCCTAGCTTAGGCGGCCAAGGAAAGACCTGAACTTGCCTTTCTCATGTCTCAACATGTTGGTTTGGGTTTTGCTTTAACAGGAGGCAGGAACGTCCTAAAGAATGCAGGAAAGCCGCTTGCCTTCCACTCTGAAAGCAAATTCAACTCTGAATTCTAGCATCCAAACTTTGATTTGTGGTTGAGAAATTTTAAAAAGGTCAGGTGAGGGCCTGAAGAGAGAATAAAGCACTTGCTGTGAGAGTGTGAGGAACGGAATCTGGATCCCCAGAGACAGTGTAAACACCGGGCAGGCGTGGAGGCGGCTTGTGATCCAAGAACTCGGAGGAAGGACAGGAGATTTCCCCAGGGAAGTTGGCTAGCTAGCTCATCAGTAAGCTCTGGTTGAGAGAGCTTGCCCACATAATAACAGTGTAAAAATGTTGAAGGAGACACTCAACATCAACTTCAGGCCTCCACATGCATGGGCAAATACATGCACATGCACCTGAACACACATGTGCACCCACATACACACATGCACATGCTGAATACACACATGTACAAAAAGGGAGACATAAGCTGTGAATATCTGTCTTTATGGGGTGCCTACTCTGCACTGAGCTTTCCGTGTCATGGCTTCATACTTCACATGTTCTGTGCCCCACAACATGGAACAGTTAGGTAGTACCACTGCTGCCATCTGGGTCATATGAATGACAGGCATACAGTTAGGATGAATAAGCTTAGACCGCTGATGTGCATTAGAAAAGGACATCAGTGTAGTATGACTTTGTTTCATTTTTAACATATAAATTCTACACGAATAGAAAATAGTCAGGATACATATAATCCAAGACTGTCCTCAGAAATTCTAAGGATAAATGGTTGCTTTCAGTTTTTTATCTTGTCTTTATTTATGTGTGTTTAGCATGTGCATGTGTATATGTGGATGCACATGTGTGTTCAGGTGCATGTTCATGTATTTTCCCATGCATGTGGAGGCCATGTTATGTGTATGCGTGACATGTGTGCCCAGGGGCTCGTGTGCACGGCATACATGTGCAAGTCAAAGGACAGCTTTGGGGGTTGGTTGTCTCCCTTCCCCTTTATAAACAGGTTCTGAGGATGGAACACAAGTCGTCAGACTTGCTAACAAGTACTTTCAGCCACTGAGCCATCTTGCTGGCCCAATTTTCTTTCATATGTTTATTATTCTCCTGCCCATTGGCAAGTTCAGACAAACAAAAATGTCTCCAGACATTGTCATAGTGGCCTTTAGAGGGCAAAACCACCACTTATTAGGAATCTGCCGACTACAGAAGGGACAGAAGGCAAAGACACAAGCTGCTCAACCCCCTTCTCTCTGTGTCCTACACTCTGGAGAGCTTTAGTTCTTGAAAACAACAGCTTTGACTAGAAACAACACTGCAGTAGCTGGGTGTTGCATGACACATGTGCACCCAGATATGCACACAGACACACTTGTGCACATATGCATGTGCATCATACACACGACACATGCACATACACACATCACATATACCAACAGACACAGATGCGCACACCACACATGCACAGACACATTCATACACCCACACGGGTGCATAAGCCCACACAGAGAGAAAAAGACACACACATATACCATACACACCCCCACACAATCACCACAGAAGTACACACACACACCAAATACACACCAAATACACATCATACACACATAACACTCACACATACAGACAGACACATATATTGTGTACACACATACCACGCACCACAAAGAGAGACACAGACACGGCACACACATGTGCACATGTGCCACACATATCATATACACACACCACACATAACACATATCATACACATGTATACATATACATACACACACCACACAGACATAGAAACACACAGATAAAGCATACATACCACACATATATACATGTATGCAACACACACTACACACGCATGCCCACATATACCTCCCACACACACATGATTTTTTTTTTTTAATTCTTTCTTCTGGTCCAATACTCTCCCCCTTTTTTGATGTATCCCAGTTTCATGAACCTACTAGGCCCTTCTAAATATATTCTTCTGATTTCTGGTTCTTTGTCTAGGTTAGTCCCATCATTTAGGTCTTTTATTGCTTCATGTGATTTTGCAGTCCTCCATGAAGCAGTATACATGTCCACTCAAGGCAACCAAACGTGACTTACATTACTAAACAGCCTGGTGGCCTGGTCCCTGGTGTCCACGGGCTGCTTCCGGATCCCTGTGATCACTGAGGTGCATACGGACAGCCACAGGGGCCTCCACAGTGGAACACAGAGAAAACTTCATAATGCTCAGACAATCTCAGGCAATCGCAGAGGATCTCAGACAAGTGCCTTTCCTTCAAGTGTGGGACAAGAAGGGCCTAGGGAAGCGGAGGCAGAACCCTAAATGCCCAGGGTGACTTGGGACATCTTCTTAGAACTAGAATACAAAGTGACATTTTTTTCTTTCTTAAACTAACTGGGGATGGAGGCCAGGGCCTCTGGCATCGAGGCACAGGCTCTTCTCTGAGCTACACCCACAAAAGGTGACTCTTTAGCAGTGTTCAAAATCACACACAGGGGGGCTGGAGAGGTGGCTCAGGGGTTAAGCCTCTGCCTTGCAGGCGGAAGGTCCTGAGTTCGGATCCTAGACCCCACGTATAGACGCCAGGTGGAAGCGGGGGCGGCCTGCGTTTCTGGTCCTGGTAGGGAGGAGCCTGTGAATCCCGGGGCAGAGTAAACAAGGAGGAGGTAGAGGCGTCCATGGTGGTTCCCGAATTCGTCCGTGGTTCTACACACACATACATACATACATACATACACACACACGCGTGCGCACACATGCATACATGCACAATTGAATAAATAATAAAAAATTTAAAAAAAATCTTTAAAAAAAATCACAACACACAGAAGCCTCTTTCCACAACCACCATTACGTGCTAGTACCAAAAAACAAAACAAAACAAAACAAAAAAAAAACAAAAAAAAACCTCACAAAAGTTTCTTTGGGAAACATGCAATTAGTTACACAGGTGACAACTGGAGACCAAAAGCCCAGGAACCCAGGACTGACATGATTTGGCTGAAGAGTTGGCTCAGAGTTAAGCCTTTGTTGCCAAGCAAAAGGATCTGAGTTCAGATCCCAGATCCCATGTAAAAATGCCAGGTGGAAAAGACAACAGCCTGGACTTCTGGTCTTGGAAGGCGGAGCCTAGAAACCCCAGAGAAAAGCAAAAGGGAGTAGAGCGATCCCAGGTGATTCCTGTCACCCTTGGGCCTTCACAGGTACACACAGTGCCATCGAACAAAATAGATTCCAGGTCTTAGAGGCTGGGGAGATGGCTCAGTGGGTAAAGTGCTTAATAAAACCAATAAATTACGCATAACATTTCTGAGTAAAGTGCTTGAAGACCCCAGCTCTCCTAATCCATGTAAAAAGAGAATCTGGGGCAATACACATCCCTGTAATCCCAGGTTTGGAGAAACAGAAATGGATGGATCCCTAGGATTTACTGCCAGGCAGTCTGGTCTACTTGGCCAATTCTGGACCAGTGGCAGACCCTGTCTCAGAAAATAAGATGGACAAGTCCTGAAGGACAACACTTGAGGGATTATTCTCTCTCTCTGTCTCTCGATTTCTTTTTCTCTCTCTCTCTCTCTCATACACACACACACGCAACGCACGTGCACATAAACATACTCATGTCTGTGCACACATGCACACATAAACATATGCATGCACCTTCCCACACACTGGCACTCATGCACACAACATGCATGCATACATACATACATACACATATAGATACATACATACAGTAAAATGAAATAGTTTGCTTTGTTCAGAACATTGGAAACCTTAACTGTTACCCTAAAATGAACCATGATAGACTGCTACGGCAGTAAAGTTAAAATCACAGATGATTTCATTTTGAAATTTGATATGTGCTCAAATACAAAAACAGAATATTTGAAGCTAGACATGGGAAACAGTTTAATTCCCCCTCTCCAGAAGACAGAATTCCCTTTGTCCTGGATGGGGCCTTGCCAATGGCAATGGCTTTGATTGCACAGAGCTGGTGACAGCTGAAATCTCCATGTGTCAGTGGCCCCACCCTGGAGGGCTGCAGATCAGCCCTGAATAGCCGGTTTCCCTTACCTAAGCATTCTCTCCACAGATACTGCAACTTCCTTCAGTTGATTGTTGGTTAAGTTTACAGAGAATTAGGGAAGAGTTCAAAGCCGTTTGTCACCTCGAATGTGACCTCGTCATGACAAGACACCCATCCGCTCCTTGAGACAACTGTATTTCTCCTTCCTCCTTTATTCCAGAACATGATAGTATTAGTTTAGAAGAAAAAGGACTTCTTTCATCATTTGCACTGTGTATGCATTAGAACTATCAGCCATTCCTGCCTGCCCCTGGGTTAGTTCTCCTGCCAGATGCACTGTTATTTGGGTGGGGGGGTGGGGGGTGGGGGGAGGGGGGTCATTCTGCTGATTCAAACTGATAGCAAAGTGTGACACTGAGGGGGGTCATTCTGCTGATTCAAACTGATAGCAAAGTGTGACGCTGATTCCCACAAGATCTCTGCAGAGTTACATAGGATTGGAAGCTGGCTGAGGCTTCACACTCTCTCCTCCAAAAGTAAATACTTTTCATCATTTTTACATCTGTGTGCACATGAGTGGGGATAATGCTCTCCTGTGAGGTTGGAAGCGGACATATGGGGTGTTTTCCTCTAATGCTTTATTTATTTATTTGTTTATTTGTTTATTTATTTATTTGTTTGTTTATTTATTTATTTATTTATTTATTTATTTATTTATTTATTTATTTATTTATTTAGTGAGCATGTGTATGTATGTGATCAGAGGGCACTGTGTGCTCCCGTGGAAGACCAATGGTGACTCAGGACTCATCCTGTTTCACTCTGGGATTTCCTAGGCTCTGCCCACCAGGGCCGGAAGTGCAGGCCACTGCCCATCCACCTGGAGTTTTTTATGTGGGGCCTGGGATTCAAATTCGGGACTTTCGCTTGTGAGGCAGAGTCTTAACCCCTGAGCCATCTCTCCAGCCCCTCTAGTTTTTAAGACAGGGTTTTTCACTGACCTGTCACCACCCCCAAGAACTGGGATTACAGACATTTACCCTCATGCCTGACTTTTTACACAGTTAGAGTAAAATCAATACACGGACATTCATTCAAATAAACTGTTAGGCAAACGTTCTCCCACTGGCTCACACCTAGTCCTTGGTTTCATTTTATTTAGATGGAGACTTTTTATGTAATACAAGATGACCTTGAACTTATTATGTAGCCCAAGCTGACCTTGAACTGGGACACTTTCCTGCCTCAGAAAGATGCAGAGCTTCACCACTGTGCTTAGCCATAAAAATACGATTTGGCATAATGAATGAATGAATGATGAAAACAGCTTCTATTAGCACACTTAATTCTTAACAATAACCATTTTCCTTCTTATCTGCTAAGTTGATCTTGAAACAAAAAGTTACAATTCCGTATTTACTGATCTCTTCCATTAACTGTCTTAGGAGTCAATATCAAGTTTATCAGGTGACAGTGATGGCCCAACGCTCCCCCCCCCCCCCCCCCCCCCCCCCCCCGCTTCTTTTCACTCAGTGCTTTCTCATGGATGCCTTACTGCAAGGACATGGCTCAATGGCTCGTCAATTATGAATGAAGTCAAGTTGGGGATGGAGCTGGGTCACTAGGGGGATTGGTTAGGGCCCATGAGGTACCACTAACCCATAAACTGGGTATGGTGACACACACCTGTTATCCCAGCGTGATAGCAGGAGGCAGAGGCAAGAGGAACAGGAGTTCAAGGTTGCCCCTGGCTACACTACAAGTCTGAGGCCAGCCTGGATTTACACAGCAGCCCATCTCAACAACTAACAAAAAAGAGTAACAGTTCCATGACAGAGCACGCTCCTTCCCAAGATATCCTCATACCCCGGGGTGTCACAGAAAGAAATGCAGATTAACAGCATGCCTAAGTGGTACCAGGCTTTTCCAGAAGCCCCCATTCCAGATACCTCATCCACCTTCATGGTTCTAGCTGTGCAAGGATGGTCTCAAAGAGGATTCCTGATGCTTTTTTTTTTTTTAATATATAAACTGGACAGGGGGAGAAAAAATGGGAAGTCTGCTTACTATTGGGCAATTGGGAATGGGAATAGTCTGCTTTTCAGGATTGAAGTGCAAAGGATGCAGAGACACAGGGGAGGATGCAAAAAACCAGATGTTGGGGGTGGGCAGAAGAGGCCTGGAAGGGGCAAGCTCTTCACACCTCACAAGGGAATCTGTCACCTGTGAAGAGACCAGATGCCCAGGTTTGGAAGAAAGGGCAAGTCCTTCGCATCTCTCACTGGTGGCAGGAGCGGCTAAAGACCTACGATCATCCCTTCTCCCTGCTAGTCAATGCCACAGCACGCTGAGCCTTCAGTCGCTGTCCTCTAACAATCTGGATGTCTGGCTGTGGTGCTAGTTCAAGGGCAGCTTTACCAACATGACTGGGGACAAGTTCTGTGCACAAATGTCTGGGAGAGGGAACACACTCTAGATGCCCTTGTCACATGGGACCGAAGCCTCACGTTGAAGATGTAAAAACAATGGACCGTCTATTTACTTTCTGCAAGGCTCCCAGAATCATCTCAGTGGAAGAGAAAAAAAAAAAAAAAAAACCCAGCCAGGGTGCTGGTGAGTCCCCCGCGCCCTGATCTAGGAGTTTCAATATGACTGTAATATTTGCACATTGTCTCTTGGGATAGTCTTTCCTTCAGGGAATGTATTTTACAGTTCTTCATGTAACAGCCTCCCAGCTCAGCATTCCCATGTGGGTCAGACACACTTTCTGCAAGACTGATCTGCTGAGGTGTCCCGCCCAAACCCGAATCCCTTGAGAGATGGCAGGCTTCCATGTCTGCACCAAATCCATCTCTCTCTCCTTCCTTACCTCCCTCCCCTTGCAGTGATTCCCTACAACCAGCAGTCTGAGCAAAAGTCCAAGCTTTCCAGAATGGAGGACCAAATATCCATTAGAAGCTTGGGAAGTAATGAGGAAGACCATGTTCTCTGTTCTCTGGTATTGCTTGACTTTTTAAAAATTCAACTAGTTGGAACCTGGGCAGCTGGGAGATGGTCAGGCTAGAGAGAGTGTACCCCACTGATCCTTCTACTGATCCTTCCACTGTCTCAGCAGTTGACTTGGAACATGGTGTGGTTAGTGTCATGGTTTGAAATGTGCCCCCCAACAGTCTCATGTGTTTGGCAAGATCATGGCACCTTGAGAGGTGGAGCCTTGCTAGAGGAAGGCAGTCACAAGGGGTAGGCCTTGAGGTGGATTAGTCCCACCCTACCTCCAGGAGAAGTCAGCCTTTGCTGCAAGCAGTCTACAGCTCTCAGCTTCCAAGATGTGTGCGGTGACTTAGCCTCCTCCTGCTTTGGCCAGCCAGCCATGCTGCCTCTGCTTTGAGAGACTGTCCCTTCCCTCTGGAACCGTAAGCTGAATAAACCCCTTTCTCCCTTAAATTTCTTGATTTTGGGTGCTCTCTCACAGCAATAATTAAGAGTAACTGTTATAGAAACTGGTACCGGGTAGTGGGGTATTGCTGTGAGATTAAGAACAGCTGGTACCACATTGTGAAGTTGTTTGTGAAGCTGAGAGAAGTTGGTACCCAGCAGCATGGCCAATGCTGTGATGTGGCTAGTGTGCCTTTGGAACGGTTTGCTGGGAGAAATACGGAGAACTTTGGGACTTTGTGCTGGGAAAGTCTTTGTGTCTTGGCGGTTGGGCCGAAGGGACCTTTCTTGTGAGAGCTCAGAGGAGAGCAATGCTGTGAGAGACGCAGACAGTGGAAGCCCAGCTTGTGATGGTCCAGAGGGGAACAGAGACTGTGTTTGCAACTGGACGAGTGACACATGGAGCCATGTGTTGGCCAAGAGTTTAGTGAAGTTTTGCCCTCGTCCTGAAAGTCTGCCTGAAATTAAGCTGGAGTGCTTGGCGGAGGAAATTTCAGAGCAATGTAGTCTTGACAGTGTGATATGGATACTTTTTAGTTGTCTTCAGAGTTATGAAAAAGAGCAAAGAATCAGGCAGGAAGAAGCAAAAACTATAAGATCCAATGATGAAAACTATAAGATCCAATGATGAAAAATACAATGGCAAACTTAAAGAGTTGAACCAGGAAGAAGCAGAGAACAAAATGACTGCTGAAGAGATTAGCTCCATTTGTAAATCAAAGCCTGCTCTCAATTTGAATAATAGGAGAGGCCCTAGCTTGAGGGAAGGCTCCCACTCATAAGAATGCAAATCCTTTCCAAAGACTGGAGCTAAAGGGTGGAATTCCAAAGCAAGAGTTGGTTTCTCTTACCAAGCAACTCCCCAGAAGTGAAAGATATGGTCAACATAGAGAAGCAGAATCAGCTGTGATTCAAGGGGACCAGTCTTGGCAAAGTCGTCCACTGGTTCTGGTTTTAGAGGCATCAGTGATGCAAGAGGGAGATCATGGAGTCGTCCTCCAAGATTTCAAAAATTGGCAGAATCCAGGCATCATGAGGCAAGAAGCCTGCAGTTTAGAGGCCCAAGAAGGGCAGTTTGTGCTGTGGAGTTAAAGCCTGGTTTGCCATTGAGAAGTAAAGATGTTAGAGATTCCAGACACAACGTGGGACACGTGCCAAGGAGAGCTGTATAGCCTGGGAGGAGTCAGGCTCAAGAAACCAACATATTCTATGGGCAGCTGCATTGGAGGGGTGGAACCAAAGCCCTTTGGAACTGAGATGATTTCAACAAGAGGCTCACCTGTTGGACTTGGAGCTACAATATTTGGAGTTTATCCTGCTGGTTTTCGGTCCTGTTATAGACTGATCTTTCCTGGATATGCCCCCATTCCTTCCTTTTGGAATGGGAATGTTTATTCTGTGCCATTGTATGTTAGAAGTATGAAACGTGTATTTTGATTTTACAGGAGGCTTTGGACTTTGAACTTTTGGACTGTTGGGACTACCATTGTAGTCTATGAAGACTTTTAAAGTTGGACTGAATATGGTTTGCATAATGAGATGGCAGTGAGCCTGTGGAGGCCAGGGATGGAATGTCATAGTTTAAAATGTGTCTCCCACAGTCTCATGTGTTTGGCAAGGTCATGGCACCTTGACCGGTGGAGCCTTGCTGGAGGAAGGCAGTCACAAGGAGTAGGCCTTGAGGTGGATTAGTCCCACCCTACCTCCAGGAGAAGTCAGCCTTTGCTGCAAGCAGTCTACAGCTCTCAGCTTCCAAGATGTGTGCGGTGACTTAGCCTCCTCCTGCTTTGGCCAGCCAGCCATGCTGCCTCTGCTTTGAGAGACTGTCCCTTCCTTCTGGAACTGTAAGCTGAATAAACCTCCCTTTCTCCCTTAAGTTTCTTGATTTTGGATGTTCTCTCACAGCAATAGTTACGAGTAACTGTTACAGCTAGTAACTTCATCCTCTACCATGATAGACTCTAATTGTAAGCCAATAAATCCTTAGCTTTCCTAAATTGTTTGGGTCACTTATTACAGCAATGAAGATATGAAACTGAGGCATGCAGTTGGGCTCGGAACACATGAGCACACTGCATTTAACAGAGAGCCAGGCCTGGAGAGATGGTTCAGGGGTTGACACTCTGGATCCCAGGTCCTACATTTAAAAAAAAAAAAAAAAAAAAAACACCAGGCAGAAATGGTGGCAGCCTGCACTTCCCACCCCTGATGGGCAGAGCCTGGGAAATCCCAGAGCAAGTAAGAAGGTAGAAGCAATCCAAAGATGATTCTTAAAGTTACACACACACACACACACACACACACACACACACACACACACACTCAACCTTCAATGAATTCACTGAAGCTAAGTATCTTTCCACAAGACTTGCACAGGGCGGGGCCTATCAACATTTCCCAGTGGAAGAGAGAAGACCTCAACAGGCTCCACGCGTTCTTAAGCGACTGATGGTGACTAATGCTAATGAGGAGGAAACGGAAGCTGCTTTCCTCAGTGGTATACTGATACATGATTCATGTTCCAACAAGTACTCAATACATGCCATGAAGGGCAAATGAGTGGGGCACGCGTTCAAAAAGACATGAACATGGGAAGGAGACCGGCAGGGAAGAAGAAGGGTTGTGAAGGGATTGGGATACGTTCGTTATATTCATGTATGAAACTCTGGGATCCCCAGTGTGTCATCCGCACAACTGGGGGATTGCATCCATGTATATGTCAGAAGCAATGTTGTGCGCCGCGGTTCTACTTGGGACAGTCCATTCTCCTCATGTATGAATTTTTTTTTAAAGGACAAAAAAAAAAAAAAAAAAATTCAAGCCCTTCCTTTGACTAAGGGTGGACAACCCAAATCTCATCTGACCTGCAGAGGGGTGTTCTAAGCAGGGGCAGAATTGACTTTTATAATCCGCTTACCACAGCGACTTAGATCTAGGCTAAGGAGCAAGCACTACTCCAGTCCCTAAGCCTCGTGTGCGCACAGGTCGCCCAAGGAGATCTAAAGACAAGAAATTTCCTTGCGTCCCGGATTCTCTGGACTTTTCCCTTAGCACTGAATAACTGGCGCTGCGTTTTCCGAAGCTATGCATCACTCTCTCTGCAAGAATTCTAGCCCTGCTTTTGGAGGGAAGGCGGGTCCTGGGATCTAATGGGAGAGCTTTGCGATTCCAGGCAGCCCACCTGCCACCTGATCGCCAGCCAGCGTGGCGACCGTGCAGGTACCACCTGCGCCCAGTGAGGGTCTGCGCTCTCCCGGCCCCCTCCTCGCGCCTGGAGTCGCTACTCACCTGGTCGTCGCTCTGTCCCCGCCGGGGACCTGGTCCCTGGGCGCACGGATGCCTCCCGAGGGCGATTAGTCAGCCGGTCACCGAGGTCACCGAGCAGCTGGGCAGCTGCGGGGCGCACCGGGCGCGCGTCCTTAAGAGCCCGGACCCTCTCCACCCTCGGCGCTGCGGGAGGCGGGGCGGGGGAGGAGCGTGCGGTCCCCGCCTCCGAGAGGCTCCGGAGCACGCAGCGCCGCCCCGGGGCGTCACCGGGACACCGGAGGATCCCGGCGATGTTCACGCAGGGAGCGAGGCTGTGCGCCTTGGCTCTGCTTCAGACACCCAGTCATCTTCCCAAACAGAATTCCCCCCTCCTTGTTCCGGAAATTCACGAAGTTCTCTGAATTGCTAGGTCGCCAGTCCGCAAGGGTCTGAGCGTACTGCATTGTGGCACATAGTGTTTTGTCCACTAGTTCTCAAAGTTGAGACACTGTGGACGTCTCATGTCTTATTAGTATGAGTTTAAAAGGATGTTATTAGAAGGAGTCATCTCATAGCTCAGTTTAATCCAGTTATTTAAAGGTCTCTCTGAAACTTCCTCCTTCATTTTTCAGTGTTTTCTTTTCAGTCCACTTTCTGATAAATTAAAAATAGTTTCATCTAGGGGCTGGAGAGGTGGCTCAGGGGTTAAGCCTCTGCCTTGCAGGCAGAAGGTCCCGAGTTCGGATCCTAGACCCCACGTATAGACGCCAGGCAGAAGCGGGGGCGGCCTGCGTTTCTGGTCCTGGTAGGGCGGAGCCTGGAATCCCGGGGCAGAGTAAACAAGGAGATGGAGGCGGTCCATGATGGTTCCCGAATTCGTCCGTGGTTCTACACATACATGCACACACATACACACACATACACACACGCGCACACATGCATACACGCACAATTGAATAAATAATCAAAAAGATTAAAAAAAATAGTTTCATCTATAAAATTTGGCTAGAAACTCGGGGCACATAGGATAAAAATAAGTTATTATTATAAATTTATATTTTTGTTATTTTTGGATAGATTGAGTTTTATTAGTTTTCTTATGAACTTGTTTTGAGACTTAAGTGAGAACCCTCATAGCAGTCTGCCCGGGAGGAGGAAATGATGAGGGAACCAGAGAACAGAGAAGAGATTTTTTTTTTTTATGAACTTTTACTCTTTTGTGGGTTAATGCCCTTGATTCTTTATTACTTTATTTAATTTATCTATGCTTCAGAGTGCACTGTGTGTACCTGTAGAGGCCCAAGGGTGACATCGGGAATCATCCTGGATTGCTCTACCTCCTTATTGCTTTGTTCTGGGGTTTCCAAGACTCCATCTTCTGGGGCCAGAAGTGCAGGCCGCTGCCATTTCCACCTGGCATTTTTACATGGGATCTGGAATCCAAACTCAGTTCCTTTTGCTCGTGAGGCAAAGACTTTAACCTCTGAGCTTTCTCCTCAACCCCTCTTACACACATTTAAACTACATTTTAAAGTTAGTTTACAAAGGAAGGGTTTCCTTGTGGCAGTCTCAAAATACTTCGTCACCCTTCCCCACTATCTTCCCGTCCCTCTCTCCCTGCTGTTGTTCCCCTTTCTCCTCTTCTATCATGCATCTTCTGCTTTCCTGAGCATGCTTCCATCGTGGGGTGCTAAGGATGGAGCCCCGGGCCTCATGCAGGAGAGACAAGAAGTATGAGCTCTGTCCTCATACTTAACCCCTCTTCTATTTTTAAAAGTATGTGTGTGTGCGTGTGTGTGTGTGTGTGTGTGTGCGTGTGTGTTCCCACAGGTGCCACAGCACACATGTGAAGGCCAGGGGACAACCTAGAGTGTATATCAGTCCTACCTTCCACTTTGCTTGAGACAGGATCTCTTTGTGTGTCTGCATCTAAGATAGCTGGCCAGCAAGCGTCTTGGGAGTCTCCCCTCTCTGTTCCTATCTCACAGAAGCACACTTCCCTTGCAAATTTTTTTTTATTATTTATTCAAGTGTGCATGTGTGTGCATGTGTATGTGTGTGTATGTGTGTGTATGTGTGTGCATGTATGTGTAGAACCACGGACGAATTCGGGAACCACCATGGACCCCTCCACCTCCTCCTTGTTTACTCTGCCCCGGGATTCACAGGCTCCGCCCTACCAGGACCGGAAACGCAGGCTGCCCCCGCTTCTGCCCGGCGTCTATACGTGGGATCTGGGATCCGAACTCAGGACCTTCCGCCTGCAAGGCAGAGGCTTAACCCACTCCAGCCCCACTTCCCTTGAGAATTTTTATATGGGTTCTGGGAATTCAAACTTAGGTCCTTATGCTTGTCCAGCAAGCGCTTTTCCTACCGAGCCATCTTTCCAGCCTGGTGCTTTTCCCTTCTACTTGTGAGAGATGTGATCTTGAACACGTTTGTCAGCACGTTGGCTCCTCGTTTTCCACATCTGCAAAGTGGAGAGTGAAGGTGGAGAGAAATGCGGGGTCAGCTTTGCGGCCCTAAGATGGAACCTTTCCCCCACTGCCCGGCTTCCGTGGTAACTCCTGGGAAGCCTCCTCCTTCCCCTTCCTGGCCTAGGTGACCACTCCCACACAGCCCCTTCACAACACCTGAGGCCATAAAAGCCCTGCCTCCGGGCTTCTTGCTCTCTCCACCTGCTCCCTGCTCTCTGGCTCCCCTTGCCTGCTCTCTCCTGCCATCTCTGTGCTCCGGGCCTTGTGCCTGTGACCTCTCTCTCCTGTTCTTCTTGTCCTCTCATTCCAAGTTCTACTCCTGCTTCCATGCTTTCTTGCCAGGCCCTTAACTCCAGCACACTCTCCCTTATGTCATTTTCTCTTTATTCATGAAACCCCATATGGTCCCCACACATTGTCGGGGTCCCAGTCCTCCTCCTCATGCTTCACATTATTTCCTGACAGAAAGGATCTAGAGACGAAGACATTCTAGGGCAGGACAGGACACACATGGAGTCAGTCAATCATTGTGCAGTAACCAAGCTTGGCACATGCCTGTAGTCCCCCTAATATTGACGGATTTCTGTAAGCACTGAGAATAGACAGGGAGAGCAGAGGAAATTAAGCAAGGTCACAAGCCTATGTGAGAGATAGCGCGTACACTGGGAGAACCGACTGAAGCCTGCACTGCAAATGGAGACAGTCTACCAAGGGTCCACAAAAAAGCCCACATTGGGACTTTCAAATCTGACTCCACCAGGGACCACCAATCAACGATCACAGAGGAAACCAATAGAAAATTTCCATTTTCAATCCCCCTTCATAGAAGGGTCACCCTGGATCTAGAGCCTTCCAAACAAGACTTGGAGCAATCTTGCCTCACTTCTGGCTCCCCAAACCGCTAGAAGCTTCTTTGCCCCCCTAATTCTCCCCAGGAATCAGTAGTCCCTACTTTATTTTGCTTCTCAATGAATCTTACTTAGAGAAAAAAAGCACTCAACCATGTCCCAACTTCCTTCTTTGAATATGGGATGCAAGGACCTGAATTTAAAATGGGTACCATCGTCACTGTAAAGATGGGAGTCTGGGAGTGGAGCATTTGAGCCCAGTCTAGGCTGTGTATAGCAAGACCCTGTGTCAAGAAGATGGCTCAGGGGTAAAGTTCGTGCTTCATAAGTGAAATGGCTTGAGGCAAATTCCCAGTGGCTACAATTCCAGCCCTGGAAGACCGGAGCCTGGAAAAACCCAGAACAAAGCAATAATGTGATAAAGCAATCCAGGATTGTCCGGGCCCATAAACCAACATCAACCTGAACTACACACAGGAAACAGGAGTGGGAGCAGTAGAAATAATCAGGCTTTTGGGTTAGAGGGAGCAAGGATGTCCTTCATCATCCAAGCTGATTTTATTTGTAGAAACACCAGTGTATATATAGGAAAAGCCCAGAGACCATCAGGTTAAATTCTTACAGGATCATGTTAAATGTACACATTGTAAAACTTTCTAGACTAGCAAGAAAAAGCAGAATTGACACCTAACAGGTGTCAGGGTGTCTCCAACTAGAGTGAAAAGCAGTTGCTAAAAGGCTACAAGCAATGGAAGTCTCAAAACAGAGTTACCTGCTTACTGTGACTATGTACATAATCTGTGATTCATGAATTAGCGTATTTACTTAATGGTCTCAAAAATGCACAGTGGGGGCAGGGACTGCAGGGAGAATGTCTTAGCCTTACCTGTCTCAAGAAGAACAAAAGCAATCTGATTGAGAAGAGACAGGAGGCAAATTCAAAATTCCCAATGGAGAGGAATCTGTCTGCAGCTATCTATTCCAGATGCTAACGTATTATTCTCTAGAGAACAGGCTTAAGCCTTGGCGTCCCCCACACAGGATGATTTTCAATGTTACCCTTGGGCCTTCACAGGCACACATGCTAATTGCCCTGTTGTATACGTGTACACACACATATACACTATATATATATATATATATATATACATATACACACACATATATATACACAAAATGCATATGTACATATATATAATAAAAACAATATGCAGAATTCAATATTAATGGTTTTGAAGAAGCGGTTGACATACCGAAGCCTAACAAGAGGGGGAGATCAGAACAGATCAGCAAAATGATGAAGTTTTTCCAGTCTTTCTAGCATAATCCCCCATGAAACAAATTGTTCCAGAATGCTAATATACAAGAGTAAGTATCACGGCCCATCCAAGAGATCTCCAAGGCTCTCCTTTTTCTGGGTGTAATAACAGATCTGGAAAAAAAGAGATGGACCAAGAAAAAGCAAGAGATGAATTAGGAGGGCGGTGAAGAAATGATAGAAAACAGGATTCTGAAATTAGGACAAAGACCAGAAGATCTAGCTAATGCAGACCAGCAAGGCAGAAGTGGAGGTAATAGGTGAAGGAAGGGAACCAGGCCCCAGGGGCCTGGCCTATCAGATGGATAGTGGATCAGTTAAGCAATGAAAAGGAGAACGAACAGCTTTAAGAAGCAGATAGTAAGTACAAAACTGGATTTGAAAGGCTGTGAACAGTGTTTTTAAAATTATAGGACTTGTGGACTGATGTGGTGCTCAGTGGGTAAAAAGCACCATTAACTAAATCAGATGGGTGGAGACAGAGGAAAGGTCTGGTATGTTAGCAGCAAGGAAGGCCTTGGTGACTCTAGATGAAGCAATATGCTGCAGGAATGAAGGTGGAGACCCGAAGGAGTAGAGATGAGAATTCAGACACAGTGACTGTGAGCTACTTTTTTCTTCTTCGGTTGTGTGTGGGGTGCATGCATGTGTGTAGACACATATGTGTGTGTGGGGGGGTACATGTACATACATGTGTGTACATATGTAGAGGCCCCAAATGGACGAGTGTTTTCTTCAATGGCTCTCCACTTTTTCCCCCAATTTATTTATTTATTTATTAGTTTCACAAGTGTATTTAGTACTCATCCCTGCCTCCCTCCATCTCCTCTCTCTCCCACCCCTCCCTTCCCTTCACCAATCCATTCCACTCCCTCCTCCCCACCTGCCTCACCGTTTCTATGGACCTTGGGGTTCTCTCTAGTTTGTCTACTCTTTTTTTTTAAAAAAAATTAGTTTTCCATGCTTATTGAGTATTAATCCCTGTTACCCTCTATCCCTCCCCTCTCTCCCATTCCCCTCCTTTCCCTTGTCAGTCCATCCTACCTCTCCACTTTTTTTTTTTGTACATAGGCAGTGTATGTCTGTGTTCAAGAGGACGCTTGAGCATGTGTGCCTGTGAAGGCTCAAGGGTGACGGCAGGGATTGCTCTACTTCCTGTTGCTTTCCTCTGGGGTTTCCCAGGCTCTGCCTTCCAAGATCAGTATTGTAGGCTGCCATCACTTACACGTGGGATCTGGAGATCTGAACTTAGGTCTTTTTGCTTGCAAAACAAAGGCTTTAATTCCTGAGCCATCTCTCCTTCCATGATAAAGGGAGGGTCCCTCAATTGAACGCAGAGCTCTACAGTCAACTGTTAGCTAGCCGGATTGCTCTGGGGACTTCCTGTCTCTTCCTACCTCTTGAATACCGGGATTACAGATAGCTGGCATACCCGCCCAGTTTTTGCATGAATTCTGGGATTCCAAACTCTGATTTTCATGTTCATAGGGCAAGGGCCTTATCTACTGAGCCATCTCCCAGCCCCAAAGTAAGACATCCATAGAGAGGTACATAGATAGCTCAATGGTAGGGTACTTACGTAGCATGCTCAATCCACAATGCATAAAAACAGCAACAAGATATGGTTGTAGATTTAACAAGAGAAAGAATGAGGAACATAACAATCAGCGGGGAGGGGGATGAGGAGATGTGAGAAGCTTTCTCAATCCCATGTAGGTCCATGATGGTTAAAATTCGCTTGTCAGCCTTGTGGTTGAGCCACTGAACCTAGACGTACAGATTGCTCAAGGGCAAAATAAATTGCAAAATTAGCACCAACTTTTAGAGATACTTTCTAAAAATATAGTTAAGTTGTAAGAGATTCATATTTCTAGAAATCTAACCCAACAAAAGTAGAAATGGGACCCAGATCTCATTAGACAATTGACCATTTGTTCCAAATCTTTCTTATGTTTTTCCAGATAAAAGCGCAGTGATTACGAATTACGAAGAGGAGCCGCCAAACCTTGGCTTACATCTAGCATGCTCCTTCTAAGGCCTGGGGCAAGTTTTACAGTCTTTGAACTCCTGGTCCACAAACCGAAAATAATAGAAACTTCTACATCAAAGGTTTGCAATGAAAATGTAAAATGATAGTGTGGTCAGGTGTCATAGAGCACACCTGTAAGCCCAGCAGTTAGGAGTGTGAAGGCAGGAGGATCTGGAGTTCAAGGACAGCCTGGGCTACATAGTAACTTGGAGGTCAAAATAAGTGACCACAGACACTGTCTTAAAATGAATAAGTACAATAATGCATGCAAATTCTTAGAACAATATGCAGCAAGTATAGTGATCACTTGAAAGATGTTAGTTACATATATGTATATGTAGTTATAAATATAAAGCATATATATATATGAGCTGGCGAGATAACTCAGTGGGCAAAGGTATCTGGTGACCTGAATTCAATTCCTGAGACACCACTTGGTAGAAATAAAGAACTGGCTTCTGAAAGTTGTCCTCTGACTTCCACACATGCATGCATTCGCTTTCTCTTCTCTCTTTTGATCTCTCTCTCTTCTCTCAAATAAACAAATAAAATATTAAAATGAATAAATTATATACATATATAGGTGAGATAATCTATGCATCTGAACGTGGGAGTGGACTGAATTATGCTGGTGGTGTGGGGGTAGGAAGAACATGCCCCGAGGCAGGATGGCTGGAACAAGGAGGCAGAGTGACAATGGAATTTGAGGTTTCTGAGTTGGGAGGGCAGACAGTACCAGAAGACACAGGTCCGGCAGCCATAGCTCCAGGTTCCTGAAACAGAGACCATGAAGAGTCAGTTATTCAACACTTGAGCCAACTCCAAGGTCCAATGTCAGGTCCTGCTCCCAGTGGCCACACCGGCAGCCACTTCACATATTCATGAACTTCATTTCCTTCATGCATTTAGGATCTCCACAATCAGAATATCACAGTTGTTTGGAAACATTCAGTAACTGGGCACCATACCTGCATGACCAGTTTGGTCCTCAGTGAAAGTATGTCTACTAATTCAAGAGAGATGTAGGTATTCTGCTAAATCCAAGAGTGCCAGGTATCTCGGTTGCACTGTGATTGAGTCACCCAGCTCCTTGATCATCTGGTTCTGAGCTACTTTATTATCTTATAGTCATGGATTTACTTTATTACCTAGCTGTGAATTACTTGGTTATCATCTAGTTGGGAGCTACCCACTATCTAGTGAGTTACTTGGTAGCTAGCTTTGAGTTACTCCATTACCATCTGGCTGTGAAATACTTGATTATTATCTAGTTAGGTGTTTGCTTGGTCATCTAGCTACACAATGTCACTCATTTTCTTCTTTGTTTTTTATTGTTACTGTGCTAATTAAGATACTCAATATCTATATCATTGATGGTCACAAAATGCTTCTTTTTTATGCAAACTATACATATTTGTTATAAGAAATGGCTTCTTACTAACTCAGTGAGCATTATTTTAGAGTTTTCTCTGTATAAACGGTACTGAAGTTATTGGTCATGTTTACAAGGAACTGTTTTCATTTCACAATAAAAAATTAACAGTCTACCTAGTCAAGAGAGCCACGTTTCTCTATCTGTCACAGATTATAACATTTCTCCCTTCGTGCTGGAAACTTGAGATGTTTATAACATTGGTTTTTTGAAATGCCATTTTAATGAATTAATATCCTTGCAAATCAATCTTGGTGCATGCTTGTAATTCTTTTCTTGTTATAAACAGGAATGGTTTTTCCGAGTCAGAATATAAACATGTTTTTCTTTTACCTTCTCCTCATCCTTGGGTGTCCAAATTCAGCCCAGAATACTTTTTATGCCATTCTGGTAAAATTACTTCTCTAAAAGTGACAGGCTTGCAATCATTGTACTTCACCATTCTGAAACTATAGAAGTTTTTGTATCGTTTACTCTTATCTGTCAAGCAACTTAAGGGAGAAAGGGAGATTCATTCAGTCTACAGTTTCAGAGGGGAGATATAGTCCATTATTATAGAAAAGGCATGGCTGACTGGCAAAAGCTGAAGGTGGCCTGAGTCACTGCAGACATCAGGGAGGCAGAAAGCTGCTGCAAGCTCACCAGCCAACTCACTCACTCAAGTAGGGCGGGGCTCACCTACCTCAAGCCCACCCCCTGTGACTTCCTTCTTCCAGTAAGGTACCACTTCTTAAAGGTCTCATGATCTTCCCAAATCCTGGCAGCAGCTAAGGATTCAAATATATAAGCCTGTGGGAAGCAACTCACATTTCAAAACATGACACTCTCCCACAAATAAAGTCCAGTCATGCTGATATTGTATGGCTGTCCTTGTAGGATCTGGCCTCAACTACCTTACATTCAGCCTGGCTGGACTTTAATCTGGTGGCATATACTTGGCCATCAGGATGCCACTTTTTTGGGGGGGAGGTAGATAAGTTCCTGGATTTCAGTGGCTATGGACAGGTTCAGAGCTTAATTATACTTTATCTTGGGTGATCTTTCCACCCCCTTCGTAGCTGCTCTTTGCCCTTTCTCTGTCTCTGTTCTATCATTCTGTGACAATCAGGTAAAATCTTTTGAAATATATTCACTTAGCAGACCACTTACCTTTGCCAACCAAAAGGCTAAGAATGTCTTCAGATAGCATTTAAAGCCTGTAACAGAGATCTCCCCGTCTTGCTGTGGTCGGCCTTGTGATGTTTCCACTCATGCATTTGTTCTGTGATTATAAAACCTTTGGAAACTGTTGCTACAACTGAACACATGGAGTTCCCGGCAACCCGCATCTGTGTTCCTGGGACCTTGGACACTCATATTTGGCTCCAGAAATGACCTCTTATCCCTTTGAGGTAAGAGCTTCGATTTCTCTCTTTACAGGAGCATGTCCTGGCAGGAAGCCAAGTGACTTATTTGATGAGTGTTTAATAAAGGCACTATTGATAAAAATGGAGACAGAATTTAGGGACTGTGACCCACAAGGCGAAGTGGAATGCCTGTGAACAAACCATACTGACAGATGCAAGAATCAAGAACAGAACACAATGGCTGAGATTTGGCCAAGCCTAATTGGTGGAGAAGGTCACCTTGACAAGAGCCATAATCTGAGGGTCCAGGCAGGTAGGGCTTCCAGGACTCGACTGCCTAACCATGTCTTGATCTATTTTCTAGTGTCCTGCTGGAAAACACTGGCATCAGAGCCCATGGGTGTCATTCATATAAGTCAAGCTTTGCAGTGGACAATGATGGAGAGTGTCTCTAGGAAGACAAATGAAGCTGTCCCACTAACTCAAATGTTGGCTCTTAAGCCACTACTGTGCTTTTCTCAGGGCATTTGGCATAGTCTCTGCCACATTTAATTTATGTAGTATCTTAGTTCCTCAAGGAAATTGATACTTCCATAGAGACATACATGACTCTGTGTGTGTGTGTATGTGTACTGTGTGTGTGTGTGTGAGTAGATGTGTATGTGTGGGTGTGAGTGGGTATGTATGCGTGTCTGTTGTGTGTGAGTGGATATATTTGTGTGTGTGTGTGTGTGTACTGTGTGTGTGTGTCTTGTGTGGGGACAAGTGTGTGCATGCGTGCATGTGGGTAAATGTGTGCATGTGTGTGAGTTTGTATATGTGTGTGCTGTGTGTGAGTGATGTATATATGTATATGTGTATGTGAGCTTTGTGTGTGTTTGTGAGCGCATATGTGGATGCCCATGTGTACATCTGTATGAGTGTGTTGCATGCATGTGTGCACATGCACGTGTGTGCACACAGATATGTGCCTCCTGCAGCAAGCATGTGGAGGTCAGAGAGCAATCTCCAGTGCTGTTCTTTACTTTTCCATCTCGCCTGAGACCCCATCTCTTCACTGCTGCTGGGTAAGCAAGGTTGTGTGACTAGAGAACTCCTGCAAAGTTTCCGTCTCTATCTCCCATTTCCCACAGGTACCCTGGGATTACAGATGCTTGTGCCATCATGCCAGGCTTTTACATGGGAATCTGGGGATCTGAACTCAAGTGCTTTACGTGCTGAATCACCTGCTGGACCAATTTGGTCTTTTTTTTTAACATGTACTATCAGATGTTCAAAAATATTTGCTGTGAACCTATCCTTCTTACAGTATACAAACCAGGTCATCCCCAGGTCCATAAGAGACACTAGAGAAAGGTAACTGTCTACAAAAGGAAGGCTGCATAGATAGGATAAAGTGATTGAGGGAGTAAAGCAGAATCCTCTGTAAGCCCCACCCAAGCTGCCCATTCAGTCAGCACTCAGTAAAGGCTGAAGCCAAGAACTGTGGTGTGATGGGGCTGGGGAGATGGTTCAGAGGTTAAAGACTTTGCCTCTCAAGCAAAAGGATTTGAGTTTGGTTCCCCAGATCCCAGGTAAAAATGCTGGGATGTTATGACGGTGGCTTGCAATTGCAGCCCTGGAAGGCAGAGCCTGGGAAATCCCAGAGCAAAGCAATAAGGAGCTAGAACAATTCAGGATCATTCCTGATATCATTCTTGGACCTTAACAGGCATACACACTCAAGTTCTATCTTACACACACACACACACACACACACACACACATACACACACACACACACACACGCACACAGAATTCATTCGACACGTATTCATTTCTTTCCCACACTCTAATTGTCAGGAAGCCATGCTGCCCTTCTCACTGACCGACCTCTTTCATAAGAAGCAGATTGGTTTGAAGATGGAACGATGTCATGAGGACGTAGTTGCTCAGGAGGCAAAGCAAGATTGTAGATAGGAATAGGTTCTGAGCCCCTCCCTCAGGCTGTCCTCCCTTCCCAGCCAGATCTTGACTTGCCAAGAAGTGAGACACCAGAAACCTTCGTCAGGGGGAAGAAACACATACTAGGCACCAGAAGGGATCGAGTCCCAGCCTTATATGGTCTTCCCCTTCCCATGTGTTCTTACTTCCTTATCCCAAGCTCATCTGTCCCTTAGCTATGGACTTCCGCTCTTGAACGTTCTAGTACCTCAACAAAGGCTAGCTCTAGCGAGCTTTTGTTCAATGAAATCAAGCTGAAATGGAGATGACATGCATATTAAAATGGGAAGTGAAGCCTCGGCCCTTTGATGGTGGAGATGGGGATCTTCCTGGTGTCATTTCTGACTTGTGAGGGATGCACGGGAAATGCCATTTCCTTTGACATGGCGGATCCTATTCCTTCAAGCCATCCCGAGGCTTCTCTGACTCTCTAGCAAAAATCTACCTTGATAATTCTTCTTTTGCTTCCAGACTACAGCAGAGAGAGGGCCTCCAGGTTAGAGACTCCTCTATTCAGCAATATGCTTATCTTATCTCAGTCTTATGCCTTTAACTGAATGTATACTTTTTTCCCATTTTCATGTGCATGTGTGTTTGAGTATATGTATGCACGTTCACAAGTCTGTGGCATATCGTGTGTTTGTACATATGTGCATGTTCATGTGGAGGTATGAGGTTGATATCAGGAATCTTACTTGAATGCTCTTCTATCTCATTTTTTAAGGTAGGACCTCTATTCAAGCATAGAACTTCTGGATGGGCTTGTTTTGAGGATTCCCAGTCTCTGCCTTCCAAGGCCAGAAACTGCAGTGGGGTTACCATACCCAACCAGTATTTTATATGAGCTCTGGGGATACAAACTGAGATTCTCTTGCTTGTGTTGTACTGAGCTTCTTTCCCAACCTGTGAATATGTATTTTTAACCTCAAAGTCACAGAATTCTGGACTCCATATTCATATATGGATGTCTTACAGGTTCCTCAGACTCATATTAAATGGAACACTTACTTTGCACTATTCCATTGGACAAAGCCATCCCCACTCTAGTCATTTCCACACCACCAGCCTTACCACCTAGTACAAGGATCCATCCTCCATCCTTCCCTGGTCCTCACTACTAATGCCTACCCAACAACAACTGCTGTCAACATTCCGTCCTAAACAACAGATTCATTCACTAAGTCACCATGTCTTCTTGTGTGGGCTTCTGCGGTGGCCTCTTCAGGGGCCTCTGTGCTTTCAGTCTTCTTGCTCTTCTGTCTGTCCTCCATTCCAAGGAGTCTTAGAAGAAATGTCAGACCCACCATTTGCTTCTTTGAAATCTTTCAATGACTTTTCTTTGCATCTGGAAAAAAATCCAGATTCCTGACTATGTCCCAGAACTCTTGTAATGATCCAGTTGTTGCCTGCAATGAGGTCTTCCACTGCTTGCTCCATAATCCATATACCAGCCACATCCTGCCCTTATTTATTCTTCATACATATGCCAAGCTCTCTCTCTCTCTCTCTCTCTCTCTCTCTCTCTCTTCTCTCTCTCTCCTCCCTCTCTCTCTCTCTTTCTCTTTTTCTGGATCATCCTCTTCAACCCTTTGGATGCCTGGATTCTCTCCATTGGCCAAATCTCAGTGTCTCCTACTCTGGTCATCAAGGTCCTTCAGAGGACGAGAACCAATAGACCAGGACCCAAGTTCCACCTCCAGTGACCCCGTAAGACAGAGGGCCATGGCAGTGCAGGCTTGTAACCCAACTGCTGGGAAGGTGGAGATGAGTGGATCTGCTGGCTTGCTGGCCACCCTAGCAGAATGAATGAGTTCCAGGCTCTATGAGAGACTGTGCTTCAAAAATACCAGTGGGGAAACGATATAAGAAAGCATATGATGTTGACCTCTGGCCCCTAAGCATATTCATATACATATGCGAAGAGCACAAAAGCATGCACACACACACATAATGAATTCATCACACTCACGCAATGAATTCATCGATGGATGAATCCACAGATCACAGGTCCTTATGATCTGGTTGTATGGTTAGTTTGTTGGCATCCTACCCTTCAGTAAACAAGTACCAGGGGCCCTTTAATATCTGAACATAACAATTGTAGGTGTCTCTGAATTGAATAAACACCAAGATCAATCATGATGCCACCTGAGGAACTGATCATAACATCTCCCCTCCACTCTGTGCTATAGCCTGCTGCTGTCTCGTGGTACTTCCAAAGTTGTCAGTTTATAGGCAAGCATTTTCTTCCTGCTTCTTCTCTGTCTTTCTTCTGTTCTACAAGCTCAAAGAAGTCAAAATAGGGAGAAGTCTTGTCTCTATGAGGCATGTGTGTGTGTGTGTGTGTGTGTGTGTGTGTGTGTGTGTTTAACAAATACATAACAGAAGAAAGTTGGTAGACAAATGGAGGGAGGGAAAGGAAAGAGGGGACGGTGGAAGGAAAAGGAAGAAAGGAAAAAAGAAGGGGAAGAAAAGGACGAAGGGATGGAAGGAGGGAAGTGTTTTCAATCAGGTGCAACATAGACGTGGTAGACCCTTGGCCAGAGTGAAAGGGTGTGGGGAAAGGAAGGCAGGAGAAAGAAGTCAGCCATGGTCTAGTTGGTGTTTGCTTAAGCATCTACCGTGTGTCAGGTGTTCTGTAAATTATTTCAGCTAATTGTATTTAATAGCCTGAGGGAAAAAATTGTCAACATTTCCTTTGGAGTAATGAGGAAAAAGAACTCTGTAACATTAAGGAAGTTGCCCGAGATCACAGCTGTTCTGCATGTGAGGGCCAACGGCGGTTCCGCTAGCCTACTTCAGAGCAGCCTATGAGCTGACTGTTATTTATCGATTTAAAAAAATTATTATTTATTTGATTGTGCATGTATGTATGTGTGTGCTTGTGTGTGTGTGTGTATGTGCATGTAGAACCACGGGCGAATTCGGGAACCACCATGGACGCCTCTGCCTCCTCGTTTACTCTGCCCAGGGATTCACAGGCTCTGCACTACCAGGACCAGAAACGCAGGCCGCCCCGCTTCTGCCCGGCGTCTATACGTGGGGTCTAGGATCCGAACTCAGGACCTTCCGCCTGCAAGGCAGAGGCTTAACCCCTGAGCCACCTCTCCAGCCCCTTATTTATCGATTTTTAAGTATTTCTTTTATTTATTTATTTGAGAGAGGCAGGGGAATGACAGGGTACACATGGCACACAGGTGGAGGTCAGAACACAACATTCAGAAGTCAGTTCTTCCAGTCACCATGTGGCTTTCTGGGGATCGAACTCAAGTCACCAAGTTTGGGAGCAGGTACCTTACTCACTGAGCCATCACTGGGCCCTAATAATTTCTTTTGTATCAAACTGTCTTTGAAAGAACCCTTGGAGGATCAAAACATTTGAGCTAAAGCAGGTGATGGAATTGCTGAAGAGCTGGAAAGAAAAAGAGAGGCAAACCCACTCCACCAGATACTAGGGAAGCTGAGGTTGATTGACAGCTTTTTCTGGGGAAGGAGGAGTCAGTTTCCATGGCAAGAGCACAACAACACTTCAGCCAGCTAAGCCAGTCTGCAGCACAGAACTCTTCACAAAAAGACGGTAAGCATTTTTGCATCGGCCATCTCCGATTTAGTTGTGATTACAGTATGTTTATTATTACTAGAACCTATACATATCTCCCAGAAAGATTGGGGTTCAGGTACATTTCATCAAATTCTCAAGGAATTGTGCAAAGGGGAGTTTGGTACATTTCAGTAGTCAGTGATAGGCTAGAAGATTATACAGCAATTGCATGCATACATGTACATACATATTACAGACACATAAATACACATACACAGACATTACAAACACACACAAAAACCATACTCATGTGCCTACACATGCACACATGCACACACTCATACACACAAATCCCACATGCATGCACACATACATGTATATACACACATACCACACATACATACATAGGCACACATACACCACATATATTTGTATATATATAATAGTTTTGTGGGTTTTCAAGAAAACTTTTGATTAATATTGATTTACTTATTAGCAGTTTTATTTAATTCTAATTCACATATAAGAAAATCAAATCTACTTAAGTGTACAATTCAGTGGATTTTAATATTTTAGAGGTACAAGACCATTACCCACCACAATCTAACCTTAAAACATTTCAACTGCTTCAAAAGAAACCCTGTGCTTTAGAGCAGGTATTTTCACCCCTGCCTAGGCAACTACTAAAATGCATTGTGTGTGTGTGTTTGTGTGTGTGTGTGTGTTTGTGTGTGTGTGTGTTTGTGTGTGTGTGTGTTGTGTGTGTGTGTTTGTGTGTGTGTGTGTGTGTGTGTGTGTGTGTGTGTGTGTAAGTGCACATGATGTGTGTGTACATGCTTATGGAACCCAGAGGACAACCCCAAGTGTCATTCTTCAGGCACTGAGCATCTTGATTTTTGAGACAGAGTCTCTCTCACTTATCCAGTGCTCACCAAGCAGGCTAGGCTGGCTGGCCAGTGAGCCCCAGGGATCTGTTTTCTCCTGTTCCCCAGCCTCAGGATTGCTAGTGTATGCCGCCATACCCAGCTTTTTCACTTTTTTTCTTACATTGGTCCTGGGAGATTGAACTTAGAACATTGTGCTTGCAAGATGAGCATTCTGCCCACCGAACTATCTCCCCAACCTCTAATTCACATAATGTCTCAATCATTTTGCCTATTCTAGTCACATCACAGATGGAAGAGGAGAATATGTAATCTTTTGTGTCTGACTCTCTTTCCCTGTGTGTTTCAAGATTCATTTATGAAGCGTGGATTATTTCCTCATTTATTTTTATTGCCAAACAATATTCAATGACATGGACACTCTACATTTCATTGATCTACTGATCTGTCAATTAATATTTGGGATATTTCCACCTTTTGCCTTAATGACTGATATATCTGTCAATATTCATGGATTTCTTTTCAAACAGATGCATGCTTTCATTTGCTTGGAAAATTAGACTCATACTTTTTAGTTTAAAGGCTTCCTATAGAGCTGTCATGTCCTACTGCAAGACAGCAGAAGAGTGGATCTAATGTTTGACTTGCTTTTTGATTTTATATACATATATCTCAAAACAAGTTACAGACACAAATGTAACTTTAACACGCTCGTAGGAAAACTCAAGAATAAATTTTTGTGGGGTAGAGGCCCAACTTCCTCTTTTGCATATGGATGTCTAGTTGTCCCAGCATCATTTACTAAAAGATAATTCTTTTCCTCCCTGGATGGCTTTTTCCCCCAAGCTCATTTTGGCTCTTCTGGCACTTATGCATTCCCATCTGTTTTCTTTTTTTGAAGATCGGCTTTTCAATTTCTCTGGAAACAAGTTTTGCTTTCCAGTAAAAACTTCCGCTAGGCTTGCAACTCTTTCCTAGGAAGTTGTGCAACATCGTTGGTAGAGTTCAGATGTGGAGCAGATGGGGGTCCAATTGTCACTCTGCTTAAAGGCTGGGGTGGAAGGCTTTCAGGCACTGGCTGCAAAAAATGATCCGGACATTAGTGATTCTGATCAGAAACACTCTTCTTCTTTATTATTTAACAACTGACCTGATCTTCTGAATAAAGATTTTGATGAAATCAAATTTTAAAAGTAAAATGCAGTCAATACAGTCTTTCTGTTAGCCAACATGGTGTGCGCAGAGCGCCCACTGGATGCCACATGTATAGGTAGTGTTTGTCCTGCTAGACTACAGTTTTAGTACACTGGAGGCTGGGGTCAAGGCATGTTTGTTTTAGAAATTCCACTGGTGGGGCTGGGGAGATAGCTCAGGGGTTAAAACCTTTATCTTGCAGCCAAAAGACCTAAATTCAGATCCCCAGATCCCACGTAAAAACTGCAGGGTGGCCAGAAACTCAGTGCAATGAGACTTGGTCCTCACCGGACCTGCATAATGGCTGGCATACCAACATGTCCCCATAGACAAGTGAGGATCTCAGGAGAAATAATTACATGCAGTGAAAACCTGCTAGGGTAGACAGGTAAAGGGGAATACCCCTATCATTGCATCTGCCAAGGAAGGGCCATTTGGTCTGCCCCAGAGGCCTGAACCTCCATTAGAGCAGACGATTCAGAGGGAACCCTAGGATTCATAGAAGCAGACAGACGGGAAGGTGGGAGGGAGTGGGGTGGACTGATGAAGAGAAGGGAGGAAGGGAGAGAGAGAGGGAAGAAGGAGAAGAGGAGGGAGGAAGGGAATAAGGAGGAGGGCAGGAATAATTACTCAATATGCTTGTAAAACTAGGAAAAACATTTTAAAAATTAAAAATACCTGTAGGGTAGACATGGCAGGGGCCTGCAATTCTGGCTTTGGAAGGCAAAGCCTGGAAAATCCAAGAGTAAAGCAATAAGTAGGCAGAGGAATCCAGGACGATTCCCAATGTCATCTTTGGGTCTCTATAGGCACACACATTCAAGTGTGTGCATGTCCCTGTGTGTGTGGACACACACACAGGGACATCTACCCAATGTAAACACATACACATGACACTAGTGGGATTAGTGAGGTAGCTCGGTGGGTTAAGTGCTTACCACACAAAATGAGAGAATTTGAGTTCAGATCCCAAGCACTCATGTGAAAAACTTGGGCTCAGTGGCAGGAATTCCCCTGTTGTTATACAAGTTGTTTTTAAGTTCCTATGTAATAGTGTAGACTTTGTCACTGAGCATAAAAAGAAAATATTTGTTGTCTGACTTTGTGCAGGAAAGGACCTTTGGTCCACACATTAAAGTCAGGAGGACTTGCACTCTGGAGTCTGTTCTCAGCCTCAGTGCCATGCCTGGTTTGGGACCCTGTGCCATCAGTCGCCAAGATGACTCCTGTTCCTCTCTTTGGAATCCAGTCTAGGTCTCTTTTACTTCCAGTCTCAGTGAATGGCTCTTTCTTTTAATTCCCTGGGGACTCTGGGCATTGCGTTTTCATTTTGTTTGTTTACTACTTCTCCGACTGATGTCTGGACCTTTCTCACACTCCAGTCAGCAAGAAACATGCCACAGAGGTCCTAGTACCATCCCAGAGTTTGACATTCAGGAGGTCTGAGGTCACACTTGACCGGTCACAGTCTTTGATAGCACTTCTGGTCTCTTCTTGAGATCTCTACTTAAACCTCCAGAGCAAACATCCCCAAGGGGGTCAGCTCCAGAGATTCTCCCAAGTCAGTTTCCCACCTATATCAGTTCCTTATTTGCTTGTATCAGTAGCTTTCAAGATTTTAAAATTTGGGATCTTTAAACATTTTTTATTTCTTTATGTATGTATGTGTGTATGGGCTGCCTGCCTGTGTGTTTTGCAGGGGAACATATGTGTGCGTGGGCATGTGTACAGAAGGCTCTTGAATGTGTGTGCCTGTGGAAACCCAAGGTGAACGTTGAGAATCATCCTATATTGCTCTACTTCCTTCTTGCTTTGCTCTGGGTTTCCCCATGCTCTGCCTTCTAGGCTCAGAATTGCAGGCCATAGCCATTTCTACCCTACAGTTTTTAAGGCGGGATCTGGGCAGCCGAACTCAGGTCCCTTTGCTTATGAAGAAATGACTATAACCCCTAAGCCATCTGAAGTCCAGGATCTGGAAATTTTTGCACTTTTTTCCCTTTCAATTTTAATTTTTTGTGTGTATAGGGGATGTGCGTGTGTGCATGCATGTTTACATGTGTATGGGTGTTACGAGGTGTCTTCACAGAGCAGGGGATACCAAGGCTTCTTCTAAAAGTGACACAAGTAGAGGCTTAGCAGATTTGTATCTAAAGGCTGAACCTTTAACACTCTTTTACGTCATTGTCCTCTGTGTACTGGTAGCCTTGTGTACACTTAGATGCTGATTAAACCAGGTTACCCCTTCCAGATCACGTAGCCTTTACTGACATGTAGCTTCCACTCTTCTCCTCTTCTGTCTATAGTCCTGTCTGTGCTCTGGGATGGTCCTTGTCATGTGGACACACATGAATGCATGTGCTATGAAGACCGGAGGTTGGTTTTGGGACATCCTGGATTGCTCTTCTACCTTATTCATTTGAGGCTGGGTCTCTAATCAGAGCCAGAGCTTCTTACAGGGCTTGTCTGGCTGGCTGACGTGCTGTGGGGGTTTCACTTTCTGAGGCTGTAATTACAGGTGGGCTGCCACACCCACATGATATTTTACATGGATCTAGACAGCCAAACCTTGGTCCTGCTAAGTATTCTCATTACTTGGTCATCCTCCCAGCCTTCTGTTGCATTCATTTTTTTAAGAAGTATTCTTTTTCCAGAACTTCAGAGACTCTATATCAACCACCTAGAACTAGGCCAGCTTAGTCTCTCCCCATCTTGAAGCTCAGGGAAATTTGCGGAAGAGGGGGCGGTAAGAGTGTAAGAGCAAAAGGATGGGAGGAGCAATGATATATAAGATACTCTATACTAGTTAGGGCTGAAGCAATCGTAATTGGACTTTGCATGCCCTGCGCATTGTCCAACACACTGTTGACCTCACAAAGTCTAGCATCTGCTAAAGGCACCAAGAGCCTTGGAGGTCAAGGATTGGCAGCCACAGCAGTGTTCCTATACCTAAGGGGAACACGGGAAAGGGTTCAGGGAAAGGCCACTGGATCCTTGTACGTCATCGGAGAGGAGGGCCCAGAGGAAAATCAGACATGCACAAGAAAGGACTCTCTGGGAATTGGGGCGGGAGGCACTGGGGGATGGGGAGGGAGAGGGGTGGGGAGGAGGAGCAGGGGGTACGGGGGGGGGGAGGAGGAGGAAGGGAGGGAACTGGTGTACCTAATAAGTTTGTATGAGCTGAAATAATAAAAAAGAATATATTGACAAAAAAAGAAGTATTCTTTTATTGTTTCATACATGATTATAGGAAATTTATGCTAGCTTCACGTATTAATCTCCAGTCCCATCTTTTTTCCCCTTCCCACTACAACCCTTCTTTGGGCACTCCAGAGAGCTTTGATCCAAGTGGGGTTTAACTGAAAGTATCACCACAATTCAAAATTACAACAGAATATTCTAAAGTGTAGATAAACCCACTTATCTGTGAGAAACCATTGCACAACACCAACAATAGCTTCATGAAACGTAGCTATTTTCTGCAACAACCAAGAATGCAAAGAATGATATTGGCTAGCTTCCTCCTTCCAGAATTTCTTAATGGCTGGTGAGTAGCAGCCAGCTGGATTCTCTCTGGCGTTCAGTGTGTTTTGACTGAAAGCAAATATATGTTCAGACATATATAACCTTGGCAAACCTTTTGGATAATTGGGGATTTTTATTTTTGTTTCTATACTGAAACAAGTCATGTGGTTGTGCTGTAAGATTGGTTTCGCTGTGGGATTTGCAATGATGTTCATAAACTGTCCATTCTTTTTTTTTTTCATTTTTCAAAACATTTATTTTTTTGAAATGTATCTTTCAAGACTTACAGAAAACACACACCAATGGGCACACACAAATACACCCACAATTGAATAAATAATAAATTAAAAAGCTTTTAAAAAAAAAAGAAAAGAAAACACACACCATTGTTTACATTGTTACATTGTGGTTAATAGAGGAGTTTGAACTCAATCTAGCTTCTGTCAATCTATAACAAAGATTTTGAGTATGTGTCATATTAAGAACTTACAGAGTAGACCCATGTTCAAAATATTATGTTTAATACATTTACAATCTTATATCTATATATGTATGGAGAAAATGATCAAACTAGAATTAGCAAGACATTGTGTGACATATTTGTTTACAACACAAGTAAAAGCCACTGTTTTTTATGATTTTTTTTATTAAAAATTTAATTATACATTTAAAAAATTTTTTACCAGTTCCCTCCCTCCCCCCTCCTCCCCCTGAACCCCTTCCTCCCCCTCCCCATCTCCCAGTGCCTCCCCCCCAATTCCCAGAGAGTCCTTTATTGTGTACACCTAACTCTCCACTGGGTCCTCCTCTCCGATGACATATAAGGACCCAGTGGCATTTCCATAAGCCCTTTCTCTTGTTCCCCTTAAGCATAGGATCACTACTATGGCTGTCAATCCCTTGCCTCCAGGGGTCTCGGTGCCCTTAACAGATGCTAGACTTTATGAGGGCAACAGTGCGCTGGACATTGCGCAGGGCATGCAAAGTCCCATTATGATTGCTTTGGCCCCAACTATTGTTGAGAATCTTGCAAATCATTGCTCCTCCCATCCTTTTGCTCTTACAATCTTACCGCCCCCTCTTCCGAAAATGTCCCTGAGCTCCAGGATGGGGAGAGATTAGGCTGGCCTAGTTCTATGTGATTGATATAGTCTCTGAAGTTCTGGATTGTGGTTTGTTGATTTTCTTTTGCATAAACTGTCCATTCTTAGGCTGGGGAGATGGCTGTCAAACAAAGGGACCTAAGTTCAGATCCCCAGATTCCACAGAAAGCACCAGACAGAAATGGCGGGAGTCTGCAATTTCAGCCTGGAAAAGCAGAGCCTGGGAAATGTCACAGCAAAGCAGTAAGGAAGTAGAACTATCCAGGATGATCCCCAATGTCACCTTTGGACCTCCACTGGCATATATATGTGAGTGCCCTCTGGTGCCCAAGTGTGCATACATAAACAAAAAAAAACAACTTTCCATATTCCACTTAAGAATAACTCACCAGTATCTCTTAAATGCCTTTTTTATGCATGCTTGATTTTTTCCCCAACATCCTTTGTTGCCAAATGGAAAACGGTGCTCCAAGAAGCGATGAAGATGTTCCACATGTTGACACATTTCCTAATGGGATGTTGCAAAATCACATTCATTCGCTCTCCAGGGTTGCTGTTGTATCCTGGAACATGTCCCCATAAAATTGGGGTGCTTCCCTGTGTGTGACTGACAGTCTGGCTTGGTGTCACCGCCTTGCTTTGTGACCAGCCACCAGCAGTTTTCTTTTCCGTGACCTTTGAACTACCAGGACAATTGGGAACTGAGTGAACCAGGCCAGTGATATTTTAATGTTGTCCTGAAGACAGTTTCTGCTTCACAAATGCCAAGATAAAAATGCCAGCACCTCTAAAACTCCAAGGACTGTAGTGTGAGAGCTGCTAGTTCATGGTGTAGTGTTTTGTGTGTGCGTGTATGTGTGCGCACGGGGTGTGTGTGTGTGTGTGTGTGTGTGAGGGTAAACGCCCATATGTGTGGTCAGAGGACAAACTCAGCTCCTCAAGAAATTTCTACCTTATGTTTGACGTGGTGTTTGTCTTGGTAGCCTGGTTGGCCAGAATAGCTGGACAGTGAACCCAGGGATTTATCAATCTCCACTTCCACCCTGCCTGTTGCTGGAATTAGAAATGTACATCACCATGTCTGAACTCGGGTCCTCACATTTGGGAGGGTGGCACTGTACCCACTGAGCCATCTCCCTAGCCACCTTGTGGTGTGCTGTTATTTGTAATGATCTTATGTGAGCCGTTTTGTCTCTCTGCTGGTGCACTGTCCTCCCTATAAGATATAGCGATAGGATTTCATCTCCATGGTGCATTTGCTCTGGGTCCAGCATAAAGTCTTCATGTTGATTGTCTTTATGCTCGGGATGACTCTGGAAGATTGCACAGAAGAAAGAGACAAGACACGAAATTCCAAAACTCACTAAAAGTAACATGAAGCTAGTAGGGCTTTGGAGTGGGACTAGAAAATGACATGGAAAGATGGCTTTAGACCATAGTGTAGAATGTCAGTTTGTGACCTTAGACACATGTGAAATCAGAGCCAGTAGGAAATGGAATTTTTGTGCACAGTCACTCTGAGAACCAAGTACTCACTCCCCACAGCACACACAAAGGGAGAATCTAGATGCAAGCCCATGAGGCAGGAAAGGAAGCCAACGACCCAGAACTCTAGGGAATATTTGGTGGGAATGAAGGGTTGGATGGAATTCCCTAAGGAGCAGGTCCTCTCCCCACAGCTTCTGTCATGGACTTGACCACCAAGATGTCAGACCTGACGAAGCTCCACCAGGCAGTGGCTGCAGGGGATTACAGCCAAGTGAGGAAGATGCTGAAGAAAGGTCTCTGGGACCCAAACTACAAGGATGTGGACTGGAATGATAGAACCCCACTTCACTGGGCCGCGATCAACGGTGGGTGGGCAGCACCCACTTTTCTGAGGCCGCCTTGCATGATGACATGAGTTTGTAAACTGGGGAAAAAAGAACAGATATGTTTCCCCATTTGTGAGAGAGTGTGTGTGTGTGTGTGTTTGCATACGTAAGGACATACATGTGTGTACAATACATGTAAATACACATGTATGGAGGCCCGAGATTGATATAGAGAATTATCCTTAATCTCTTTCACTTTATTCATCTGAGACAAAGTCCCTAATCAAACCCAGAGCTTGCCAATAAAGCTAGTCAGGCCAGTCAGCTTGCTCTGGGGATTCCCAAGCTCCGCCTTCCAACTCTGGAATTACAGAGGCCACCACGCCTACCTGGCATTCTGTGTGGGGTGGAGGAAGCCGAGCCTCAGTCCTGGATGTCAACAACAAGGTGCTTGGACTACTGGCCCATCTCCCAGGCCAGAATGGACATTTCTTCGAATTTCAATCCTGACGTCCCTCTTGACTAGCTAAAGCACTTTGACCATGTGAGCTAATGTCTTTGGGCCTCACTTAATTCTTCTGTGCAGTAGGAGCCATAACGTTACCCTGGAGTCCTGTGATGGGAGTCAGATGCTATGTACCATGCTGAGCATGTGCTGCGCTCTAAGTTTGTATTAGTCCTTCTGCCCTCTTGGTCTTTTGACATGAATGGGCCACCATGAAGAAGACAGACTTTGCCTCTCTTTGAACCTCCCTATGTCCACAGCGCCTTGCAGTTAGCGAGCAGGCCAGTGGCACAAACCCAGACAATCGGCATATCAAGGTCTCTGGCACTAGACACCCCTAGAGCATGTTAAGTAAGAAAGTGCTAGAGTTGATTTTCGCCTTTTAAATATTTATTTTCTCTCCTGTAGGGAGGAGAGGAGGACAGTAAACTTGTTTGGATTTTTTTTTTTTCTTCAAAAACCTAAGTAGAGCGCAATGCTGGTAGCTATACCAGGATTCTCTTGAGGGGAACTTTGCTCTGTGTGGGCACCATGCTGGCACTTTATGTGTGTGCCTCAGGGATTCAATTGCTCAGCAGCATCATCCCTAAGCTGCAAATGAGGAAAAGAAGCCTCAGGCAGATGACCCTTGTTGTAGGTGTCACTTGTGAGTCAGCGGTGTCATCGGGCTGTGAACCCGTGTGTGTCTGACTAGAATGAGCACTCCTCGGCTGTATCCGCTATGTGGCGAATGTACTTTGTCAAATACGTCCATCCATCAGGATCAAGGCTGCAGAGTCAGAGTGAGGCTTGGCAGTTCGGCCATGTGAGAACTTGAACCTGAGACTAGAACAGTGGACGGGACAGGAGGACGGCTGCCCAAAAGGAATACAAGAAGATTCCTGCAGTGAGGGTGGGCCCGCCCCCCCCAATAAGAAGGAAGAGAATGGAGCGGGGACAGTTACAGTGGCACGGTGTGCCTGTGCGCTGCTGGTAAATTCACAACCAAAGCACTAGGGGAACAAGGTTTTATTCTTTCTTAGGGGTCTCAGTTATAGTTCTTAGTCCAGCTTGGCAGGAGAGCTCATACCAACACTAGAGCCAAGGGAGCTGGCCACGCCACATCCACAGAGATTGCTGAGAGAGGGGCGAACTTCACTCGCCTGAGAGCAAGACTTTCAAAGTTATGCTAAAGATGCCCAACTACTAAACCGGGCTTCCCTCCTCTTATCCACCTGCCCAGGAAATGGTCCATCCACTACGGGCTCCCGTCTGCACATCAATCAGTCATTTGCGGGCTTGCTTGAGGGCTTGCCTTAACTACTAACTCTTTACACATGTGTCCAGAGCTCAGCTTCCGGTCGTCAAGTGGATATCTATCTCTCACAAGCACAGGGAGCAAGCAAGAGGCACCTCAAAGACCAGCTTCGCTCCTTGTGTTACCTAGGCTGGCTCTGTCCCAGGCCACTGGGGAGACTGTTCTCTGCACCTCACCCTTGTTTTGTCTTGGCATATCTAAGGGCACATGGAGGTGTTGCAGCTCCTGATAGAATACGGAGCCAGACCCTGCCTGATCACTGACGTGGGCTGGACCCCGGCTCACTTTGCAGCCGAGTCTGGTCACTTGAATATCCTGAAGGCGCTCCATGCACTGCATGCTGCCGTAGACGCCGCCGACTTCTTTGGAGACACACCCAGGAGGATTGCAGAGATCTACGGCCAGAAAGCCTGCGTGGCCTTCCTGGAGAAGTAAGTCTAATGCTACCCCGGCTGTGCAGTGACAGGAAGGACCTGAACCTGCATCAGGTCTTTGCCAATTCGCTGATATCAAGCAAATGAAAGTGACCTGAACAGATCTAGCTTGCGGACTATTGTCTTAACTGACTTTTTTGAATTGAGTTATTTTTGTTCCCTTTTTACTAAAATCACTATTTGGAGTGAAAATACATTTATTTATCTTCCCTGTCCTCCCTTTCCCTCCTCTCTCCTTTTCTACCTCTTCCTCTCCCCTCCCCTTCCCTTCCCCTCCACTTCCTTTCTCTTTCCTAACCTTCCCTCATTTTTACCTTCCCCTCCCCTCCCTTCCCCTCCCCTCCTGTCTCCTCCCCTCCCCTCTCCTCTCCTCGGTTCCTCTCTCCTCCCTTCCCCTCCTTTTTTCTTTTTCTTTCTTCTTGCTTGAGACAGCGCCTCATTATAGAGCCCTGAGTGATCTCCAATTTATGATCCTCTTACCCTAGTCTCTTCCAGTCTGGGATTATAGACAAGTACCATCATGCCTAGTTTCTCCTGATGTCTTCTTGCGTGCCTTTAAAACTATTTTATTATGTAGTTAGTTATCTTCTATCTATTTAAGAGGGAGAAAACAGACATACACACACACACACACACACACACACACACACACACATATATATACACACAATGGTGCACACATGGAGGTCAAAGGACAACTTTTAGAAGTCAGTTCTTTCCTTCCACCATGTGGACTCTGGGGATCCAACTCAGGTCAGCAAAACTTGCTGCAGGCCGTCGTGCCTGCCCTTCAGATGCCCCTGGGTCCTGTCCTTGGCTCTCCTCCATAGTGGCCACGGGTGAATGCAAATATTTGGCCCTAGCATAACTGAAGCAGAGGGCGTGTTGTTACCAGGAATAGCAGGCAGGCAGCGTTGAGCAGAACAAAACACACATCAAACACACTGCGCATGGGTCACTTCTGGGACCATCATATCCCACCAGGAATTTCTCTTCTGATGTGGGAGGATGTCGGGAGAAAGGGTTTTTGCAGGGAGGGGAAGTCAGTCTGGACCTGGAGAGATAGTTAAGACCTGGCTAGTGGCTGAGCAAGACAGATCCGTGGCTGTGGCGTGTCGCCACCGCGTAGGGGAAATGGACTGTGTGTGGAAGTGACCGTGGACGGCAGTGTGGAGGGAAGGGTGCCCTGACTCACCGGTGTGCACAGATGTGTTGGCTAGTGAATAATCGCAGCAGCTGGGCGAGCGGTGCGCCATCACGGGACCGCCAAGCTGAAGCGGTGTGTTAGGAAGTTGTCTGTGTGGAAGACGATGTGGCAGAGGTGTTGGGAGGGGATCGCTACAGGGTGGTCGTAAGTGGAGGTGAGCTGCTGGGCTGGAGTAAGCCCTCTTGTCTACCTGTGGTTACTCAGCCAGACTCCAGTTCTGTTGAGTCAGGGTCTCATTCTGTGGCCCAGGCTGGCTAGCACTTACTTTGTGACGGCTGCAGTTGGCCTGCACTGTTGCTGATAAATTCATGACCAAATGGTTTGTGGGGGAATAAGGGGCTTAACTCTGGCTTATGATTGCCCAGTTACATTTCTTAGTCCAGCTTGGCAGGAGAGCTCATGCCAACAGCAGGGACAGAGGGAACTGGTGATGCCAGATCCACAGGACTGCTGAGAGGGGGGCAATCTTCACTGGCCCAAGTATGCAAAGAGTGCCGACTCACTGAGTCAGCTAAAGAAGTAATGGCAGTGGGCTCATCTGCATGGAGTTCACTAGCTTTAGTAGCTCAATTCAAAGAACTGAACATTCATAAAGTCCCAGGAGGCGCCAGTCTCCCTCTCCGCCTCCCGTCTTATCCACCTGCTCAGAAACTAGTCCCACCCACCATGGGCTGGGCTTCTCCCATCACTTAAACAGTCTCCTGCAGGCTTGCTCAGGGCTTCACTAAACTACTAATTCTCTACAGATGTGCACAGAGCTTAAGCCTTCAATGGTCAAGTTGATACTTGTATCTAATTATCACAGTTGTCCAGGCTGATCTTGAACCTATGGCAAGTGGAGTCTTATTCTACAGTCCAGGCTGGCATAGAGCTCACTGTGGAGCCCTGACTGACCTTGAACTCCTGCCTCTGCCTCCTGAATCCTGGGACTATAGGCGTACTTCGCAATGCCAGGCTATACTTTAAACTTTTTAATGTGGGTCTGGGGAGATGGCTCAAGGGTTAAAGCTTTGGCCTTGCAAGCAAAAAGACGGGAATTCTGATCCCCAGGTCCCTTATAAAAATGCTGGGTGAAAATGGCAGTCACCTGCAATTCTGACCCTGGAAGGAAGGACCAGGAAAACCTCAGAACAAAACAATATGGAGGCAGAGCAACCCAGGATGAGTCCTGGTGTCACCCTCGGGCCTCCACAGCCACTTACAGTGCCCCCCCCACACACACGATTTAAACAATGATTATCCATTGCTTTTATAATTATGGGAAATACAATGAAAGCCCCTTCCAGGTAGGTACCAGGCGGGTTGCTCTGAGCATGTGAGCCCTGTAAGAATGAGCAGCCCCGTCTCCCAGCTCTTTGTCTGAAATGAGCAGCTCACACAGGCGGTCATGGTTTTCTCCAGCTCCAAGTAGTTTCTGTGGAGTCTGAGACGTCTGGACGCTGTACTTGGACTTGGGTGAACTTGGCCTCCAATGAATGCGATTGCTCGGGAAGTGAGGTCGGTGCCAGGGAAGTTCACAGACTCCTTGTCTGTCTCTCTCCACACACAGAGCAGAACCAGAGTGTGAGGACCGCCGCCGGAAGGGGCTGTTGCAGGATGAGCAGGACCCAGACTGGGACTCCAAGAAGAGGGAGCTGGTGCTGTCTCTTCCTTCCCCAAAGCAGAACACCAAGAAGAAGAGGAGAATCCCAGCCCCCGCCAGGTTTCTCCAAAACAAGTCCTGGCGAGTCTGAGCCCAAGGAAGCAAAACCATGTTGCTAGCAGGTGACCTGGAGATAAGCAGAGGCTGCCTGGCCTTTGCCCCTCCTTGGGATTTTACCCCAAGACTCTTATCTAGGTGTCTGTTTTCTAAACGCTCACACGTGTTGGTCACTTCAGATTTTGCCTGGGAGTTCTCACTGTACTAAAGCCTACTGCCTACAGAATGATGAGGAGGGGACAAATAGGAGCCTGTACCAGTGGTCAGGGTCTGAGCCCAGTGTTTTCAGATCTTTGGACTCTTACATCAGTAATGAAATAAAAGCCCAAGAGATTGCGAGAAACCTTGTATTTACAGCAAAGTGAGTGAAGTCAGGATACACTGCAAGAAGCAGTGGGCTGCATGATGGAAGAGTCTTCATGACCCCAGTTGCTCTTGGGGTCTCTCCTTTAAGGATTCTAAAGGAAGGGGAATCTGCCTGCCGAGGGTTATAATCTGGGTGGTTCTCTATTTGGATTGACAGATTATGTCATCTAGTCCTTTTTACTGCACATGTGCCTTCCCACAGTGCATCTGCTTTTAATCATACGCATGTGTAGTATTCATAGGCATGAGCTGGTAAATAGGGGGTTTTCTCTAAAGGGTTACTTGACGAGATATCTTAACCTTATTTTGCAAGCACTCAAAACCAGCTCAAACCAGATGAGACTCCATTATTCTTCTTACCACGTGGTGCTGGGTATATTTTTGAATATATGGAAACTGTCTGTTTGATGAATGGGGGGAGGTGGATAAGGAGAGACCTAATCCAGTGTTTACAGAGGAGTGTTAGAGAGAGGTGTCCTTGTGTCCTTGCAGCCACATGCAGGCAGGTGCCCAGGGTTGCTAAGTGCATTGTTTAGAGAAGGTTGTGGAGGCCTAGTATATGCAGGTAAAAGATTAAGCCGACAAATGCTTGCAAGAAATGTGTATGGGGGGGAGGGCAAGGTAGCATTGAGCCCAAGCCAAATGTATGTGTGTGGGTCCCAGGTTCCTAAGTTATCCCCTGTGCTTTCCTGCCCACAGGGATGGATGAGCTTAAGTAATCTTCTCAGGTCTAATGGCGAGCAGGGGACAGAACTTGGGCTTCAGCAATTCGAGTTTCACCACCTGGCATCACACCAGCCAAGTCGTCCTTCTCTTCTGCTCTGGGCTCTGGTTTCTGAGGGCTGGACACCCTTTGCCTTCCCTCCTGCCTTCTCCAAACCCTATTCCTCCTCCAGGGTCTGTCTCCCTCCCTCAGGAAGTCTTTCAGAGTGCTAGCCCCCCACTTTGGAGTCCCGACTGGCGCTTTCTTGAAAATGTGTGCTGTAATCCATCCCCGCCTTTTGTTTTCCTCTACTTTAAAGCTGCAAACAAGGGCTTAGTAGTCAAAAATCTGCATGGATAGGGGTGGGGAGGTCCTGAAGACCCCCTCCCCACGTTTCTTTGGAGGGCAGCTGCTGGCAGGTTGCCCTCGCTCCAGTGGAAGGTTCCAGGACTATGAGCACAAGAACAGCAGTGAGTGGACTCAGTCAGTGATTAAAAGAGAGAGACAGAGAGGACAGGAAGTTGGAAGGCAGAAGTGTTTGAGAAGGGGACTCAGGAGGGTAAGGGTGGAGAGCACGTAGATGTGGTCAAAACTTATTATGTGTGTGTATGTGTGTGTACATATATATGTGAATTTTTCAAAAATAAATATGAAATATTAATTTTCAAAAGGACTCTGAAAGTACCTCTTTGGCTTCTCCCACAGGACTTAGCATGCAGAGTTCGGCACATGCAGTGTTTGACAGATACATACTGTCTGAAATGGTGTCACGAGGCATTGCTAAGATGAAGGTGAAGATTTTTTTCCCTCTTGAAACCAAAAGCAAAGACAAAAACAAACTTTCGCCCTCCAAAAAAGAAGCGATCAAAGCCTTCAGTATCCACGCTGGAATATTTGAGAAATTCAGAATGGCTTGTCTTGACCTTTCTGTCTTCCAAGCCTGGTGCTTACTTAGAAACTGACAGAAGTTTACTATTAGCCTGAGCGACTGAGCTAGTTGCTGTGGTGAAGAATGGAAGTTTCTATTTGCCAAGCAATGGCCACATTCCAGGAGCTTTGTGCATCCGTTCTAAATATTCCACTGACCCAGCAAAGGAGATCTTTTCACAGATAAAGAATGGGAAGCTTAGGAAAGTCTTGTTTGAAATCTATCAATCAACAAGTCATCGGCGCCGGACCTAATGCCACATCTCCTGTGCTAGATGTTATGTGTCTGCTTTTCTTTTGTATTTAGTCAAGTTCTTTGTTCTCAATCTTGGTCCCAAACTACTGGGAGCATGACTCAGCATTTCTTCCTTTCTTCTCATTTTTTTCCTCTCTCCTTCTTCTTTTCCTTCTCCCCTTTTCTTCTACAAAGAACAGAACAGAGTTTCCTGCTCCGTCTCTCCACTTCTGATCTCTATTTTGCTCTTTTACAAAGACGGCATTTACGGCCGGCTGGCTACTTAGAAAATCAGAAGGGGTGGGGCTATCGAAATCGCTCAGTGGGTAAGGCACCTTCCTGCAAATCTAAAGACCTGAGTTTGATCTCCCAAAGCCCACATGGTAGAAAGCAAGAACAGACTTCTGAAAGAAAAATCTCAAGAATCTAGGAAAAATGTTGGTACAACAAATTAGGTCAATGGGTTGCAAATATGCCCATGAAGGTATTGGATAAGGACTATTTCAAAATTACTCAGTTTTTCTTATTACAGAATACTGACTTGATTAAATTCAAGCATCATTTTTTGCTTTGTTCTAGAATCAGGGAAGATAATCTTAGTTCCTTGGTAACAGTCTGACTATGTGGTTATAAATTTGATATCCTTTTTAATTAATAAGTATAGGGATCTCAGTAGACATTAAAAAGCTGGGAATACAGATAATTTCACCTAAAATTTGATGACCTATAAATTAATCACCTGGAACCAGACCACCCAAATCTCTCCCCGTCTTAAAGCTCAGGGAAACTTGCAGAAGAGGGGGCAATAACATTGTAAGAGCCTAAAGATGGGGAGGAGCAACGATATGCAAGATACTCCACACAAGTTAGGCCATAGTAGCCATAATTGGACTTTGCTTGACCTGCCAAATGACTGACATGTCAATGACCCCCCCAAAGTCTAGCATGGATCACAGGCACTAGGATCCTTAGAGGCAAGGGATTAACAGTCATAAGAGTGTTCCCATACCAAAGGGGAACCCAAGAAAGGGCTCTGGCAATGTCAATGAGTCCTTACACCTCATTAGAATGGAGGACTCAGAGGAAAGTTTGGCATTCACGCAAAATGATGCTCCAGGGAATGGGAGGGGATGAAGGGGGAGACACTGGGAAAAGGGGAGAGGGGGTGAAAGGAAGGGGAAAAGGGGAAAAGGGGGGAGGGTGCAAGGGGGACTAGGGAGGAGTGGAGGGAGAGAGGGGAATGGGTACCTATTAAGCTTGTATGATTGGGGAAAAATAGATAAATATAATAAAAAATAAAATAAATGGAAGCTAGGATGAAAATCAGACAAAAAAGAATTATAGCAGTTAATGCAATTAGTGAAAAGTGGAATTGGTGTCGGGAATGATAGTATATGTCTACAGTCTCAACTGCTTGGAAGGCTAAGTCGGAGGGGTCGTCTGAGTTCAGGAGCAAGAGACCACATGGGCCGCATGGCAAGATTTCATCCCCAAAACTAAAAAAAAGTAAAAATTCCTTTGTTGCTTCAAAGTCAAAGCATCTGTGGAAGCTCAGCCCTCTCAGGACATCAGGACATTAACAAACTGTCTCTTATCCCAAGGTTCAGGGAACCTTGTGGAACAGGGGTTGGTAGGATGTAAACACCAGAGGATGAGGTGAGGTAGTGACAGACAATAGCTAATTACAGGTGGTGTTTGTATTTCCTGAAACCCTAGGTTTACAATGACTTTCCTCCAGTTTCAAAAATGGTTTCCGTGAAGGAGGCAATAGGATGCAATAGACAATTTCTTAGAAAGTGAGTGCCCTCTTGTGGAACCTGTGAAACCAAAGAGCAGCAGAGCGAATCAGGATTCAAACAGCCACCGCACAACTGCATGCACCAGCGTTGGCACTAAATGTATAGTACTTTACGTATTTGTCTTTATGTGCGTATATGTTTCTGTGTGTGTCAGAAGGTACTATGTATGTCTATGGAAGCCCAAGGGTTATTTCAGTAATCAATCAGGATGTTTCTACCTCTTTTTTGTTTAAATCTGGGGTTTCCCAGGCTCAGCCTTCTAGAGCTAGAAATGCAGGCCACCGCCATTTCTGCCTGATGTTTTTAAACAGAGGTAGAAGTCATCCAGGATGACTCCCAAAGTCACTCTTGGTCCTCTACAGGGACATATAGTGTCCTCTGACACACACGCGCGCGCACACACACACAAACACACACTAAATAAATAAATAAATAAATAAATAAATAAAATATTTTATAAAAGAAAATCAAAGTTGAAAAATTTCCCTGAAATTACAAGAAATTTAAGGTCCTAATAAGAATGGAAAGCCTTTCTGGAAGTTGGAATTAACAAACTGTCTGTAATAGTCCATAAAGTCGTTTGTCAGCAAACGTATATGCATGTAAAAGACAATCTAAAAACTTCATTATACCTACGGCTATGCATTCCTTATGTTGTAATCCACCTAGGCAAGATCAGACAAAACACCACTTAGAATCTCTACAAGCATGGCCGATATCATGATCTGATTTATGTCAAGAATGTCACAGGCTCCAACAAAGGAAATTACAGGTTTATATACATATTGGGGGAATGAAGGGTGGGCAGAGACAAACAAAAGCAATAAGGAAAAAGGCAGTGGTTCTTGCTTCTTCACAGCCCACAGACAGCACAGATCTTGAGGTGAGGGGTTATCATGCAAGCCAGGATGAGAAGTGACTGTGCTCAACTCACATGAATTACAGCTCACAGCTGCATCTGGACTTATTCTCCTGAGTCTTGGCTTATTTGTTTGGGATCCGACCTGTGTGTCTTATCCCTGAAGACATGATGAATCCACAGCTGCCAGACTGTCTTCAAGGCAGAATTTCTTAACAAGCACCAAGCTCATTTCTTAACTATTTGAATGTTTCCAAAATAACTATTTCTAATTAGGTGAAGATGCACGGATTTCTGACTACCTGACTATCACACTTAGACCATCTTGATGATTCTCACCTTTGTGAGTTAACTCGCGACTGTCTGGAGTTGATACAGTAGTTGAATAGGCGATGTCTTCAGCAACAATGGGGTCTGGGCTGCAGGCAGGTAAGAGGCAGATGGTTTAGAGAGATAGACATAACCCCCAGAGCTCACCTTCTTGGTCTCTGAAAAAGACCAAGAAAAGAGGGTTCCCAAGTTTCTCATGGATAATCGAATGGAGGCAGGCAATGCCAGAAGAACAGATTGGACTGTATGATTGAGGGTGATTGGGGTCTGGATGTGAAACGTCCCCACAGGCTCACATGTCTGAACACTTGGTCCTCAGCTGGCGGCTCTGTTTTGAAAGGATGTGTAATCTTTCTCACGTGGAGTCTTGTGGAAGATGTGAATAACTAGGGGTGGGTCCCGAGGTGTCATAGGCCAGCCTGACTTCCTGTCTGTTCTCTGCTTCCTGTCTGTTCTCTGCTTCCTTAAAGATGTGAGCAGGTGAGGGTTTCTAGCTGTAATTCCTGCCGCCATGGAGTGGTCTGAAGCTATTTCTTCCCTTCCATGGGAGATCATATCCTCTCAAACTATAAGTCGAAACTGGCCCTTCATCCCTAAGGTTGCTTCTTGTCAGTGAGCTGGTCGCAGCAACAAAATATAACTAACACAATGAATTTTTCTTAAATTAATAGATTTGACTTTTAAATTTTTAGGATTAAGTCACATTTGAAATCTCAAATGCCTCTGTGTCTGCATAGATAGCCAACCATTAGTAAGGTGATTGCAGAAATCCCAAACTAATTGGCTTCCAAGTGTTCATAAAGCAAAAATACTACAAAAGAATATAAAAGCCAAAAGTATGTGGAAGCTTATTCTATCTTTATTTATTTTATTCTATTTTTGTAAGAAATATCCTCATCATATCCCAGATTTAGTAGAATAATTCTAAATTATGTTAAGCACACTTAGTCTTAATTAAGTATAGGTTCCAGCCTCCTTGGCTGATGTGTATAATACAATTTTATTGATGAGCAACTGTGCAGGCTTCCTCCATGTCCTCAGCATGAAAAAGAGTAATGCTCTGAACATGGAATGTACTTTGGGGAAGGGACTATCCAGCAGACTCATTATCCTAAGGATTTCTGATTTTTAAAGAAGGATTCTAACAAAAGAGAGATGATATTGCATCATTGGACAAACATCCCTTAAGCATAAATAAAGGAGACGTCTTGGGACTATGAAGAGTTCAACAGAGTGTCTTGAATCACAGCAATTTTCATTCTTTGTAGAGTCAGAAGAACAGGTCAAGTAAATGTCAGCTGTGGCATCAGACACACAGGTGCTCTTAGATGCTGGCTACAGCTGGCTCGTGGCCTTGGATATATCAGCCAGGCTTTGTCACACTTCTTGATCTGCAATTCCGACCCTGGAATGGAGAGATTGGGAAACCCCAGAGCAGAGTAACAGGGAGATAGAGCAATTCAGGATGATTCCCAAAGTTACCCTGGGGTCTTCTCAGGCACACATGCTCAAGTGCTCCCACATACGTGTACATCCACCTACATGCAAACACCCACACATGTACATACACAAAAACAAAATAAAGCAAGACACAGATGGTGTTGGCCTTCTCTGTTTGCTGTGATAAAATAGTAATGATGAGATGGCTTTACCACAGTAATCACTTTCATCACCGTTTGGAAGCTAAGTCTAAGGTCAAGGTGTTGGCAAGTTTGATTTCTTTTGAGGGCTTTCTTCCTGGCTGACAGACAGTCACCGTGTTCTCCCCTCATGTGGCCTTTCCTCTGGGTCTGTATATTGGCAAGGAGAGAGATAATGTTCTTTGATGTCCTTTCATATGAGAATCAAGGCCCCATGTATAGTCTCTAATTCAATCTTGATCTTCCTAAAGGAGACCTTCTCCACATATAAGCACACTAGGGCTTGAACTTTGCCTTATAAAGTTGGGACATAGAGGTACAACTATAGCAAACATCAAAGGGCGTGAAAGACCATTAAGTCAAAAGATAGTGTTGAAATTTTGCTCCATTATAGACAATAAAGGTTGTTTCTTTTACCCTTAAAAGGTCATGTTATGACACTGTAAGCTGTCAAATTGCCTTTGGGGAGATAAACATTTGGACACACTTATTTAGTTAAGGCAGGCTTCCCATGAGCCTGCAAGAGACTGTCTTGATTGCATAATTAATGTGGGAAGATGCAGCCCATTGTGTGTGTGTGTGGGAGGGGGACCAATCCCATGGCACCTGGATCAGATGGAGGGGCCTAGTATTGGCGAGATGAAAAGATAAAAGGCAATTATAAAGCATAGTCCTTACCCCCTGCTTTTAACTTTGGATGTGGAATGGCCAGTTTCCTTGTCTCTTGATGGTAATTCTCTTGCCATGGCCAACCGTAACTGGAATTATGAGAGGGAGTAAATCCCTTGTTTATTCTGATAAATTGTTTAGGTCAGATATTTATGAGAGCCATGACGTTACTAAGCTAAGATACCTTCCTATAACTTTTTTTTTGCACGTGGGTAGGTGTGTGCGTGTGTGTCAGAGGGCACTGTGTGTGCCTGTGGAAGCCCAAGGATGACTTTGGGAACCATCCTGGATTGCTTTACCTTCTTACTCCTTTGTTCTGGGGTTTCCCAGGCTTTGGCTTCCAGACCAGAGGTGCAGATTGCCAGCATTTCTGCCTGGTATTTTTTTTTAAACATAAGATTTTGGATCTGAACTTAGGTTCTTTCGCTTTCAAGGCAAAAATCTCAACCCCTGCGTCATCTCTCCAGCCCATGTTCTTGCAACTTTTACTGTCATTTTATATGAAGGGTCTACACTAAGAAACTTACATATTTGTCATTCTTGCTAAATGCGTTATTTCTTAAATCACAACATCTAGCAAACACCCGGAGCAAATTGCTTTACCTCTATTATTATTCCCAACAATTCATACTTGTGTGTTGTCTTTCATGAGCCACCACACAGTAGTACAACTGTTTTCTGAAAGCCTCTGGCTGAACGAACTTTCTATGAGATGCTTTGAGAAGGTGAGGGAATTAGGTTTTTTTTTTTAATAACACATCTCTTAAAATGAAGTGACTCAGTGCTTCACAAATCTGTTTTGTTAAATTTCTTCTAAGTTCTGAGTTACCTAAGATTGCAAATGTAAAGGTTTCCATTCACTGTGGCATTGCCTGTAATAAACAAGATCCCTGAAACAATCTCTATATTTGCAGCACAGAGATTTCAACATGTGTATTGTCATGGTTTGAATGTGAGTTCCCTCCCATGGGCTCATGTATTTGGATCCTTAGCTGGTGTTAATATCTGGGAAGGTTGTGCACCTTTAAGACGTGGAGCTTTGCTGCAAAAAGGAACATGACAGGGGTGGGACTTGAGGGTTGATTGACCAGCTCTGCATCCCCTCACTCTCTTGCCCTCTCTGCCTTCTGATGGCTGCAGTAACCTGAACCCACCTGCTGTTTCTTGCCTTCAGTCATGCCTCCTGCTTTATGATCCTCACCATATATCCTCTATGGAACTATAAATCCAATGAACACCATTTTCTTGTTATGTTATGAGTGTTGTCTTATAGCAGGATTGCTCTTCCTTGGCGTTCTTGTGTTCCAGAGCTGAAGACTGAAACCAGAACACATTAGGAGGTACAAGCAGGGATTTTACTGAAACTCAAAGAAGAAGGAAGACAATTCTCTGATGCTTAGCCCAAGAGAGACAAGGAGGGAGTCACAGCTGTAAGGTAGGAGAGCATTAGAGCAGATTAGCTTAAGATGGGAGAGAACAGGGAGAGAGCCATTGTGAGCACAATACTAGGAAACAACAGAGCTGCATGCTAGGACTGCATGACCAGAAAGCTAGAAGAAGAGAGCAGGAGTGATGGGTGGAGACAAATCTCTCATAGTCTATGAACTGCCAATGATTGTCCGAGGAGTTACTGGGAAAGTGAGATAAATACTGGAGGGATGGTGGTCATGGCTACCACAAGACCAGAACAGTCCTACTGCACTAGTTATCCAATAGAAATTAAATTACCCCCTTGGCTTCACAGCAGCCAAAGAAAAATAACTGCATCACACATCCAGTTAGACTCATGGGTAACCTTGGAAATGCATGATACTGATGAATATCAGATTGGGAAACATTTACAAGTCAGTCTAAGCATGGAGGGAAAATCTGGGGCACAGTAAGAATGCCAGCTGTGGAGATTTGAGGTGTTGATGGTAAAGTTAGCATTTCATGCTAGGTTCTCAGCTATTTGCATTCAACAGCTCTGAATTGTGAATACAGAGACACTTAAGCATGATTTTTGAAAAAGTTGAGGTATACAGAAACAATGCTTTTGGTGGTGTTCTGTCTTGGTCAAAATCTTTCAAGGAGGATTGAACACACAACAGGACTCACAAGAAGGTTCTTTTAGGAAAATTGACCAGCAATCCCAGCTGTAAGCAGACAAGCACTTACATTATCATTAAGGATGTTTAGATAAGCTATCTCAAATGCGCTATGTCATTAGTGGTTTCAGTAATGACTTTTCTTTGCATATATGTAAAAATTTAATTAATTCATATATCTAAAATTTTAATTAATTTACATATGAAAAATTTTAATTAATTAATTTGTCCTTAGATGTTTATTAGACATAAAGAGGGAGAGCATGAGAGAGAAGTTAAAACATGCATGCCCTGGCAAATGGATGGAAGTCAAAGACAATTTTCAGAAGTCAGTTCTCTCTTTCCATCATGTGGACTCTAGGGATCAAACTCACCTCACTAGATTTACACACAAGTGCTCTTACCTCTGATCCACCTTATTGGTCCAAATTTCAAAATTTTTTTTATAATTCAAAAATGTTTTATGTTCCATCATTTTTAGAAATAAAAAATAGTTTTACATAATGGACAAGGTTTAATGATTAAAAACATTTTTTCCTTGCCTAATAAATGAAGAGCTGAATTCTCAGAGGAAAAGAAAGAACTCTTATTTAATAGTCCTGTGAGCAAGAATGAACAGCATGTTTCTTGATTTATCCCTCAGCACTTAGCAAGGGCTCAAGGTCACCTTGAGGTCCACAGGAAATGCTGGCTGGATGGCTAATATGGTATGAGAAATTATCTGAACCACTCACATCTCTTCTTAGTATGGACAGTTTTGAAACTAGTGGTATATTGAACTCTGAAATAAATAGAATAAAATAAAAGCTGGTGGCGAAAAGCTGCTTTCAGAATTGAGAAATCACAACTTTGCTTCGTGATCAGCATTAAGGAGATAAGCCCCTGGATGACAATCAATGAGCTTTTCTGGCCACAAAGCCAACAGCCACCAACAGCTCATTCTGCTATGTGATCATCGCATTGTTTAGCTTGTCTTCAGCATGCAGTTGCACAGAGCACAGGGACTTATTAATTATTTAGGGATCTGCAATCACTGGCAAAAACTTCAAAAGATATGATTTTCATCTGCTGAGCCACTTGATGGTCCAAATCCAAAGCAGATGGGGAAGTTTTCCTTAAAGCATGTCAACTTGGGACTGTGAAGTCCTGGCTCAGATTCTGAGGCAGCCCTTTTTAGAAGGAGATCAAGAGCCTAGATGTTACAAAACCCATCTAATTAAATTCACTGGAGGCTTGTGGGAATCAGGGTAAGATAGTCCTTCGTGAAGGCATGACTGAGTTGCTCACTGACATATCATCTAGAACATTACAAAACCTTATAGCTGCACATTTGAAACTCTTCCTTTTATAAAAACAGTAGAATGTGTCTCTAAAGTCTGCTGTGAACACTCTGCTGCTGCTATGATAGATACTCTGACCCAAGCAATTTAAGGACGAAAGGGCTTATTATTAGAGTCAATAGTGGAGAAGATTTATGGGGGCAGGGATGGTGGCTCAAACAGGTCAGCTTGTGGTGCAGGAGGAAAAAGAGAGAGAAAGAGAGAGACAGACAGACAGACAGAGACAGACAGAGAGAAGAAAGGAGGAGAGAGAGAGAGAGAGAAGGAGAAGAGAAGGAAGGGGAGGAAAGAAGTTATGCAACCTCAAGCCCACTCCAGTGACATACTTCCGGTACCAAGGCTCCATATCCTAGAGTTTCTATCACCTTCCCAAACAGCGCCACCATCTAGGCACTTGGTATTCAAACATGCAGACTTCAAGGGACAATTCATATTACAAGTCCATATAAAAATATAGACTGGGAGATTTGCACAACATCATCTATATGTTAGAGGAAGAGGTGAACTTTGGCTGCCAGAGTTACTAAGCTGTTTTTTTTAAGCAAGTCAACATTATGGAAGTTCCTCTGGAATAATTTCTCAGACATACCAGTGAGGGTGGAAGAAAGGAACTTTTAATAAACTGGTGACCTGGAACAGAGATCATTCTCCAAAAAATTCCAGCAGCTGAGTTCAGCTTGCATTTCAATTTTATACTAATAAAAGTAGGATGGCGGAACAATCAAAGCAAGCAAAGCGAGACTTTCAAAAGCAGACACAATGGTTATTTAGCAACAGCCGGACAGGATGACTGCACACTTTTCAGAACTTTGCAGGACTCCCAATGGTTGCTAAGTAACACAGGTGCAGGCTGTGGAAGATGGGTGATGTCTCTGGGACTCAGGAACTTTTCATTTTTAACTCTTGCTCAACTGTGACTTCTTAACTCACATACAGGTGCCTTATAAGCCATTTGATGGTGTAATAATTACTATTATTTCAGTAAGAAGAAATGTCATTCAGGATAAGGAACCTTGCAGGATATGGGAACACAACCATTTCCAGAACCCGAGGTATGCCTAATTCCCTTCCTTTCTTGGGTTGTAGAGTAGCTTAGCCCATCTCTTCAAGAGGTGTCCTTGATTGATACTTGTACACTGTGTGGCAGTGTCTTGCAGAGTAGCTGCCACTAACGTCTTCCATGTCCACCCTTGGGAATTCCGTGGTGAATTTATATTAAAATTTTTGTTTCAGTGTGTGAATACGAACTGCCTCATTACTAGCCCAGGAAGCCTCCTTTGCTAGTCTATTAACTTTGATCAGTTACAATGATCCTTACCACACTCCTGCCCCAGGGCTCCTAATACCTTTTCCTGGTTTCAATTCTGATTCCATTTGAAGTACAAGATAATGCAGACTCGTGGCCATTGACACAAAAGAATCGGCTGTACAGAAACCAGTTTTTCAGTTTTCTGAGGGGAATAAAATGTCAAATCCCATTTATTTTCTCAGAGGACCATGTCTCCACTCCCTGGGAGGAGCTATGTGTGTAACTTTGCCATCACCTGGCTTGCATTTAGATTTCAAAGCTGAGCTACTTTTCCTAAACAACAACAATTTCTTCACACCAAGCCCGAGCCAGTCTTTGTCCGGCACCATCCATCTGTTGGGAGGCATTCCACCAAGGTTGGGCCTCTAGTCTGTGTCCTTGGAACCATTTCTTTATGACTAACACTGACTTCATCCTCCAAGTTTCTCAGAAGCATGAATCTCCAGATGGAATAATTAAATGTCCCCTTTGCTTATTTCCGTGTACCCTAACTCCTGAGAACTCTTCAGAATCACATTTCTGAGAAAAGCCCGGCTCAATTGTGCGAATACTGTTTTTTTTTTAAACTTTTTATTTATTTATTTATTTTTGTGCATGCGTGTGTGTGTGTGTGTGTGTGTGTGTGTGTGTGTGTGTGTGTGTGTATCAGAGGGCACCATGTTCCTGCGGAGGACCAAGGATGACTCCGGGAATCATCCTGTATTGCTTCTACTTCCTTTTTGCTTCACTCTAGGATTTCTCAGGCTCTGCCCATCCACCAGGGCTGGAAATGCAGGCTGCATCCATTTCTGCCCGGCGTTTTTATATGGGATCCGAACTCAGGAACTTCTTTGAGAGGCAGAGTCTTAATTTCTGAGCCATCTCCAGCCTGATACAGGACTTTTTTTTTTTTTTCCAGGATCTTGTGTTTCTGAGGTCAAAGAACGAAAGCAGAACATGTGGGATTAAGGCACGATTTATCAGATGAGAAAAAGAAAGGAGCCCAACGACACAGAGTCTGAGAGAGACAAGGAAATCGTTTGATGGTTGGCAGAGTCAGGGGTATTTATAAGATTAGGCCGGCACAGGAAAAGTCACTTTTCCTTATTGGTTAGTTCTAGTTTCTTTAAATCTGATCTCCTCTATGTTTGTTTGGTCCATTCATATTGGACTCAACTCTTGGCTGTTTCTTTTGAGGAGCTTAACTTAACTACATTTGAGGATCTCATCTCCATATGCTTTCGTAAACAGAGGTTTGGGAGAAGTTGATGATCTTGTCTCTCTGGGGGATTAGAATCAGTTCTTTCGATTGGCAGGGTGTGTTCATTTAGGATAATCCCAGCAGTGGGGATGGCTTTCAAGGACCTTTTTAGCCTGACTGCTCTGTTCTAGGCTACCTACTAGAAACTATCCTCTCCCTCTCTATCTCTCTAACTTCCCTTCCTTACCATCCCTATGTATGTAGACATGGTTTCCAGATACCCCAGTTCAGTTGAACTTCCTGGGCAAGGTTCACCCCTATCATTTGTGGGAACTAGAGAAAGACCCCTTCTTAAGTCAGGAGCACTGATTTAATCCCTCATCTCATAACCTGAGAGGCAGGGATGAACATATTCTAAAGAAATAGTTGTGCCCCTTCTGTGGCTGTCTGTACTACTGCAACAAGGTTACCCAGGGAACTGGAATTCTTCCCAGGAATTTCATGCTGCAAGAAGGAAAAGCAGAAGCCTGGTGCTAGCCAGAGGGGGAGGGATTTCACAAAGGGTGAGCAATCATTATGCTGCCTTATAGGCAAGACTGGAGCCAAGACACTGATGGGTTGATAGTGGGCAGGATGTCACCTTGACCAGGGCTGCTTAGTTATGTGCTGACCACAGCTGCCATATTGTAAAGTCTCCACCTTGGTAGTGGTTGTATTGGAAAGACCACATCTCCAGTCTTCGCTTCCCCAGTAACTCGAAGGCTAATCCTTGGCAATGCCAGAGACTATAAAAGCTTATGATCCCACCCAGGGTCACTTTTCTCCCTCTCTCTTCTGTTCTTCAAACCTTCAAGTTTCATTAGCCCACCCCTTCCTCTCTTCCTCCTTCCACTAGGCCGTCACGGCGGCTCTCTCCCTGTCCTCTCTGACTTTAAACTGTCTCTTCTTCCAATGCTCTCCCATCTTAAGGCTGAACTATGGATCCCTTGGCCACCAGGACTCAACTTTAAATAAATGCCTGCCTTAAGTCTCTCCCTTGTGTCGGTTTCTCTTTATGTACGAACCTTCAAGTGGCACCCACACATGGCCAGAGTTGCTATTCATTCCGTTTTTCTGCCAACCTCACATTATGCATCTCTTTGCTTCTATTTAAACTTAACTGTCATGTTTGGAACCCGAAGATGGACTTGGAGGGCCACTGAATATCTTTGCCTCCCTTACCAATATGATCACATTGAACAAATCTTTCTTTCTGCTTTTCGTTGTTAATTTGACTCGTGTGTGTGTGTGTGTGTGTGTGTGTGTGTGCATGGGGTGTGTGCCTGTGAAGGCCCGAGAGTGACACTGGGAATCACTGTTGATTACTCTACCTCCTGTTGCTTTGCTGTGGAGTTTCCTGGGCTCTGTCCTCCACAGCCAGAATTGCACTGCCATATCCACTTGGCATTTTTATGTGTGATTTGGAAAATCTGAACTCAGGTCCTCTTGCTTCTAAGGCAAAGACTTTAACCACTGATCCACCTCCCTAGAGCCACCCCCCTCAATTTTGGCTCTTTTAATGAACTTTATTGAGGAAGTGGGCAAACTTGACCTATTGGTCTGGTAGCAACCTGAGTGGCTTCATATAAAAACTTCACAAAGTTTGAGTGTAACTAGAATGTTTGGGCAGCAGCTGGGTTCAGGAGGCTCATCACCCAACCCAATGTGTTGATTAGAGAAATAAATAATTGGTGAAAGGTGAAGAGATTTATCCAATGAGGCTATAATGAGAAATGAAAATAGGAACAGAGATAAAGGTGTTCCGTAAAGTCAACTCACGTATTGACACCAGTTTTAGGCTTAAATAGAGGGAGAATTGGGGCAAGAACAAGAAGTATGCATAATTAAGCCATCCTGGTCTAGCTTGGTTCTCCTTGATCATTGTCTCTGTTCTGGCTCCACAAGGTTGTCTGAGGAAGTCCTCATTGCCTAAGAGGATCAAGATGGTCAAAAGAGTTGGTTGTTCCTGATCTATCATACAGCTTTGCCCCTGTGGGTGGGACAGTTGAAGTTCTGCTCTTCTTGGGATCCCAGTGTAGTCAACACTCAAGCTCAAGACCCCCATTTCTAGAAGACAGATGCCCAGGGCATTCCTCATAGTCCTAGTTGCAGTGTGCCTCCTATTGCCAGCAACAGTTGAAGGCTGACTCCTATTGACTTCTTCCGCAAGGTCAGGGATGGATCTTGTCCTGTCTTAAAATGAGATTGAGGGCAGAGGTTTTTTTTTTTTTTTTTTTTTACATATTTCTCTCTATTCTTTGGAAGCCATCTAGACATCAATTAGCATGTCTAAAGGATGGGTACAGAGCTTTATCGTAGTTGTAGCACCATGTTGCTGACCTTTTATTAGCTTGTTCTTTCTCCACAGTGAATGCGACCATTAGGGCATATCGACATGTCTAAGGATTATTGGGGCTGTATTGCTGGTGGTGGCCCCACCTATTGTTGACCTTGCACCTGTAGTCTGTCTGTCACTATTGATGTCATCCCTCTGCGCAGTGTATGGTCATGGTATATAAGAGATTAGATTCCATAACAAACTTGACTTGGTTTTGACTCTTCCAAGATCCCTCTTGACCCAGCCTGATTCGATTCCTGCTGATCCCACTCTGGTACCTATCAGGATTTTGAAGTAAGCGTGCAGGTCGCAGAACCGTGCACCAAGATAAGGAAAATATTAGGCTAATTTTATACCTCTGTGCCTTTGTCCTTGAAGAGGAATGTCATAGTTAGATACAGGTGCCAACTTGGCAATTGAAAGCCTGAGCTCTGGGCACGGGTGTAAAGAAATGGTAGCTAAACTAAAAGCTGAGAAAAGAAAACCTGCAGGAGATTGTCTGATTGATGGGGAGTGTTCAACCCATGGTGAGTGAGACTAGACCCTGAATTTGGTGAATATGATGGAAGGAGCTGGCTAAAGAAGTGGACATCCTTTGGTATACTTGGTCAGACATGCTGCTCTGGCAAGTAAGTATTGTCTGCCTCTCAGCAGTCCTGTGATTATATGACTATTGTATGGCCAATTCCCTCAGCCTCTGGTGTTGTTATGGATTCCCCTGACAAGCTGGATTAAGAATTGTAGTGAAACTATCATAAACCAAAATAAAACCCCTTCATTTCCTTAAGCTGTCTTTTCTTGAATTTATTGGCATTCATGCAAAGTAACTGCTACAGAGCATGAGCTAGGTGAACTAGACAGGCACTATGTGAGCGATTAACAAGCCAACCTGCAGGTGACCCAAGTCAAGGAGACAGACACAGGTGTCTTAAGGCAGAGATGCCAGGCTTTCATATACAGTGTTCAGTGACTTCATGGTCCCAAGCGAGGCATTTGTGCTTTTCAGCAAAAACAACTGCTAGATAGCTGGTTGTCCAGAATTAGAATTGTAGTCCCTTCACAGGGATTAGGAAGACAGTTGGCAAAAAAAATGAAGAAGGCCGCTTGACTGATTTCTCCTTACACTGTGGAAGGAGAAAGTGTGTGTGCCCCATAAAGAAGAAAATCTGAAAATAAACCTATTGGATGTTGAGCCGGCGCTGGAGAATAGCTAACCAGGCTCTGCTTCACAGTCTAGGCGAGGAGCACGTCCTCCCTGGCCCATTGCACAGGTCTTTCCCAGCCCCAAACAGATGACAACTGCCACATGAGGTCCAGCCAAGCTTACTAAAACTCATGGTGTAGTTTACCTGAAGGAGACCATCCCTGGAAGCATTCTGCAGCAGATTCTCTGCTAGAAATCTCTCAGATTCTTAATAGCTGCTGGGTCCAAACAAGAAAACTAGAGTTTTGACTTCCTTATAGGAAAGAGACCTGGGTTATATCCCTAGAACTCAGGTGACAGAAAAAAAAAAAAAAAAAAAAAAAAAAAAAAAAAGGTTGGGCAGAATCCCAGCACCGGGGCGACAGAGACAGGCAGATTTTGAGGAGAGTTTTTGGATTTGGCTAATACTAGGGGTGATCACTGTCCTGAAGACCCAGCTGGATTGTGGCACTGGATGTTTGAGCAGAAACACCTTGCCAGCTGACACGGATGGTGGAAGCCTCATCCCTGGGCAGGCCAGAGGTCAAGGAGGGAAAATTGCTTTCCCTGGTGACCTTAAGTTTGACCTAGAGCTGTATGACCTTGAATGAGCATCCGACTATCGCTTTGTTTCAGTATTACAAGCTGTAAACTGGGGACGATAGCACCTATTTAACAGAATCACTGTAAAAATAGAATGGAACGGAATTATGCTTTGGTCTTAGAACGAAGCCTGGCTTATCAGGAAGTCTGAGCTACATGTCCATCTCCTACTGCTTGAAGGGTATAATGGAGGCAGTGTATGTGGGGGTGGATCTCAACATACAATATGCACTTGAATGGAAATGACCCTATGTAGCATAGTGTCATGTACTTGTCATGTACGATGAATAGACATGATACAAAATGAAGAAGTTAAAAAATTTATCACTACTGCAGTCTATTGCTGAGGAATTCAATTGTGCAAAACCTGGGAAACAGCATGTCACAATGCTTCATCTATTTTTATAAAGTTTTTTCTTTAATATATGTATTTATTGAGTAATACATGCACGTGTGTATGTAAGTATGTATGTGGGCAGATGTACGTGAGTGCACTTGAGTGTGTGTATGCCTTATTGTTGTAAGCCTGGATCTCTAGTTAAACTCGGAGCATTCCATTATGAGCCAGCTTGTTCTAGGGATTACCAGCCTCTTCCTTCAAGTACAACTTTTACAGGCAAGAGACCAGGCATTTTTAAGTGGGGTCTGGGGATCTGAATTCAGGTCCTTTTACTTTGCAAGGCAAAGGTTTCAACCATGGAGCCATCTTCCCTGCTTATAAATAAAGTTTTATTAATACATAACCTGGCCTGAGCTCTGACAGACAGGCTAGAGAGTATCTGACGGCAGCTGGGGAATGACTCACAATTGTCTGTCCACCTACCCCGTAGCTGTCTTCCTCTGCTGCACTGTTCAGCTGCTCAGATCAAAGTCCCTCCAGTAAACAGAAAAAAAACTGCATTTTGCTATTTTTTTCCATGCAATGTGATCACTAGTTGCCTACTAGGTGCCTAGTACTGGAGCAGATAGAGAAAACAGAGTGGATTTTGCCCTCAGAGTGCATAGTGTTTACGGCAAAACCATAAACCCTTCAAACCATGGACTTAAGGCTTCTGCTTAGACACTAGAGAATGGTGAAGAATGCCTAGGATGGCAGAAACTGCCAACAATTAACACCCGCAATCAAGATCATAAAAGAAAATGTCGGGGCCAGCTGTGTGGACAGAGACCTATGTTCCCTTCACTGGAGGTTCTGCAGAGTTAGAAGCAGACTGGAATAGGGGTGTGCTGGACTCTACCTTCTGCTTGCTTGTTTTCTGCCAGAAAGCATCTGTGGAGAAGAGAGAGAGAGAAGAGAGAGAGAGAGAGAACGAGAGAGAGAGCGAGAAAGAGAGACTACTTTCTGTGCTTCTAGAACCTGCAATTATACTTTCTCTTGTGGAATCCTTCCATTAACCCTGGCAGCTTTACAGTTGGAACTGTTTCCCCACTGCACTTGTGGAAAGCGCATATTCAAATGGTCAGTGAGAGAGCTTCGAAAATGGGTCAGTGCTCAAAGCCTTTGGAAAGCAAAGGCAGTTGTGCTCAGACCCCCTCCCCCAATCCTATGCAAAAATGCCGAGCAAGAGTAGTGGGCTATCTGTAACTCTGGTCCTGGAAGGGGGAGCCTAGGAATCCCCAAAACAGCTGGCTGGATGGACTAGCCCTAATGGCGTGCTCTGGGTTTAGCGAAAGGCCCAGGCTCAAAACAGTGGAAGAAGAGCGATAGATAGAGGATGATTCCTGATATCACCCTTGGGTCTCCACAGACACACACACTCAAGTGCATCTGTGTACATAAACCTGCCCAGACATATGCATACACCCACATGCAAACACACACGCACATGCAAAGGAAAAAAAACTGTCAGTGATGAAGGTGGGATTTCATTCTCTGTCCATCTGTCGCTCGTATCCTCTGGTATACTGTTCAGGAGTCAGGAAGAAGAGAAAGAAAGGTAAGACGCTGTTCAAAGTGAGAAAGCCAGGGAACGTCAAGGAGCCGTGCTATTGTTTGAAATGGAAGTACCTGAAATTCACTACAGTGTAAAACCAAAACGACAGCATCGCCATTTTTCTTTTGGAAACAAAGTTAGCAAACCTCACTTCCCAGTCTTGTAAATGAGCAAATATTCACTTTTATCATCATGGCTTAGAATCTGAGAAACAGCATCACATTTATGAGACAAAGTCACCTGCATCTCCCGCTCTACTATTTGGACTCCCCATGTTTCAGCGACCCTTCAGTTACTGTGACAAAACATTCCGACTCAGGCGACTTAAGGGAGAAAGGGCTTGTTGCTTGTTGTTTGGGCTCATGGTTTCAGGAGCAAGTCCCTCACGACAGGAATGGTGGTGTAAGAGAGGAATATAAAAGGTCTAGGAGAAGAAAAGACCCCATTTGTGTGTGCTATAATGAGACTGTGTGCTATAGTATGCTATGATAAAATTTGACTTTAGACTAACCGCTCCCTTGGCTTCTGTAAACGGCTTATGCATAAGGATAGTCAAAACTTGCTCTCGCAGTCTGCCGACCACCTGGTCCCATGATGAATCGCAATCTTGGGTCAGAATGACCACAAGACACCACCCAAGGTCCCTCATCCCTCCCCTCTTCCTTATGGGAGCCTCCAGCTGCAGCTCCTAACGGTGTAAGTCTGTGGTTTCTGCCACCTAAGAGTGACCCACCCACTCTCCTATATGAAACCAGCAGCTAGAGTCACTAACTGAGAGCTGCACTCTGCCCTTGCCCAAGGCTCCATTTTGCGGTCCTGAACTCTGATGGAGTTCTGAAGCTTCAGCCAGTTAGATTCGCTTTTAATCAGCAACTCTTTCAGTCAAGCTTGTCTGTGCCTCATTGGGTAGACTCCTGGACCCAGTAACTAACTGTGGCAGGCAAGGAAGACCCGCAGCTGGCTCACTTCCAATCCATACTCTCCTTTTGTTTTGCTCACAAGGGGAAGAACTTGCTGGTGGAAGTTGGGGGCAGGTTAGGTAAATGTTGACTTTTTAGATTGTGCATTTTCTTTGTGGACTTCCTAAAGTCACCAAGTTAAGCATTCACTTTCACTGCCTTCAACAGCACTCGGACGCCTCCTCTCCCCTTCCATTCTGCACACTTGGGATTGACAGCCTTCCTCATTTATGCCAGTCTGGGCTTGAGTTGCCTTTCAATGTTATTTGAAATTGCATTCTTCTGACTACTACGTATGAGGTCAAAATTCTGGTTTTGTTTGTGTGGTTTTTTTTTTTGGTCACCTGAGTTTTCTCTGTGAAGTTTTTATTCATGTTTTGCCCATTCTTCTCTTAAATAATGGATTCTATTTTTTTTCTTATTGAGTTGGAGGAATTCCTTATTCCTGAACACATGTTTGTTCAGATATACAAATTGGTGATTTGTCTTTTAATTGTGATGTATATTTTTTATAAAGAATATGAAATTTTGATAAAATACGGCATCTGAGTTATGTTATTTTTACCACCAGTGTTTAAAAAAAAAGTTACTAATGTCTGTACCCAAAAGTTTACTTAGCTATATTGCCATCCCGTGGACAAGTTTAGGCTGGGCATGTGCCGTGTGCCTGTGATCCTAGCACTGTGAGAGGCTGAGCAGGGGGATTAGGATTTGAAGGTCTTCCCTGTTCACATAGCAAATACAAGATTTGGGCCAGCCTGGAGACCAGGTCTCAAAAACAAAAACCAAAACAACAGTAGCAGCAGCAACAAAAATTATTCGAACAAAGAAGATTAAATTTAGATTTAGTGAGATTAATTTTTTTCTTTATCATTTTTTTCTTTAATAAGCTGTTTTCTTAAGCAATCTTTCTGAACTGTAAAGTTCAAGACATTTTCCTATTTTTTTTCCAAAAGTTTAGATTTTTAAATCAACACTTTTAGCTAGAGCTTGTTTTTCTGAACAACACAGGGTAAGAAAGTAATTTACTTTTCAGGCTGAAATGCTGTTTTCCAACATTATTATTAAAGAGACCAAAGTTTTGCTATTATGTTTTGGTTCCTGGCATACCTAAAAGCCCAAAGAAGCATGCACCTTAGTTCAATAGTTTTATTGCTGTAATAAATACCTGACCCAGACAACTTAGGAGAACACGAGTTTTCATTGGCTTACAGTTCAGGTTACAGTTCATTGTGACAGGAAAAGTCACACCAGTAGGAGCCGAGGGGTGGTCATATCTTACGACTAAAAAACAGAGAGGCAAAGAAGGACCCATGCCACTTCTAGCTTGCCAAAATGCTGACGAGTTTTCTCCCTCTTATCTACCTGGTAGATTTCTTTGTACCTTCCCCTGAAGGAACCAGTGACTTTCTAGCTGACAACCTTTTTGAACACCACGGTATGTATAGGAGGGGCAAAATATATAACATCACCACCAGGGCAAGGTCCAACAGGTTTTTATGACAAGGTGTCTTTGGTAAAAATCAGTTCCTTCGCAAGGATGATTTGGATTAGATCTGCTTTCCTTCTGTCTCTGAGCCTGTTTTCTGCCCACATAGCCGCGGTGTCTGTAAGTAAACCTCTGCTGCTGGGTACATTTAAAACATGGAAACATGGATTCTAGCCTGAATGATTCACTTCATACACTTGTCTTTCCTTGCAGATTAAGCATCTTTCTCAAGGCAATGGTAAGAGTCTCTTCGTAGGCAGTCATTCTAAGCTTTTTCTCTTTTCGTTCAATGAGAGGAATAACCAGCCATATTTCCCCCTCACTTTTAACAGCCAAAGAAGCAGGTTTTGATGAACAGAAGGATATTCCAGAAATCAACTTAGGTAGGCTCGATTTCTGTATTATTAATCTTGAAAGAATTTATTTTTAATTGCAATTGAATTTATTTATTGGTGGATTGATTGGTTTTTGAGAATGGGTTTCCCTGTGTAGTCCTAGCCAACTTGGAACTGGCTAAGTAGACATGTTGACCTTAAACTTACATCTGTTCTCCTGCCTCTACTTCTGCATGCCAGGATTACAGATTTATACCACCATGGCTAGCTGAAATCATTTAAAACCTGGCTGATGAGATTACTGAAAACTGCCAATCTGAACATTACCATAATGTGTTTCTTTTGGAGAGTCATATTCATTGAGGCATACTAAGATTTGCACTTTCTGAAAAATGGTGATGTATGAGACTAAGATGACTGGATTAGTGTGTGTGTATGTGTGTGTGTACTTGTGTGTGTAAGGACATATGCATATATGTGCACCTGTGTGTGGAGGTCAGAGGTCAACCTCAGAAATCATCCCTTGGGAGTTGTCCTCCTTGCTTTTTGAGATGGAGTCTCTCACTGGCCTGGAGCTTGCCAAGTAGGCTAGGCTGGCGGGCCAGCGAGCCCCAAAGATCCTCCAACCTTCACCTCCCTGTCTCTGGGATGGCAAGTGTGTGCCAACACGCTCAGCTTTTCACGTCAGTTCTGGCTCCTGTGCTGGCACAAGCAAGGGCTTTCCTGACTGAGTCCTGCCTTCCTAGACTAGATTTTTAAAAATCGTTTCCGCTTTTTACTTTTCAAACTAATTGCAAAATATGTGCACGTGGAACCAGGGTTCCGTCACAGAGTGCGGGTGATGGTTGGGCTGCGAAGCTGCTCAATGCACGCCTTGGCACTGAGTGCAAGTGCAGGCCTAGGAGCTTCGGGAGCCAGTGGGAGATCCTCCACCAGCTTCACAAAGCGATGGCAATAAACTTCCGTGAGGCCACAGTGGCCTCCACCATTGTATCAGACTCACTTCCCGCACTGACCTCCGCCTGAGGTTGGATTTGGCTGCATATAAGTTGGATATGAATTCCACGTTACATTCTCTCACCGCCAGGTCTTGGGCTTCTAGGGGAACCTCTTTAATTATCTGAGCCTCCTTTTGATCATTTGAACTTCGATTGGGCCAGAGTCTGGCAGGTAGACGTTCCTCATATCAATTTCACTAAATACCACATTTTGTCCTGGCTGTGTGTGTGTCTCTGGCAGCGGTAAATATCTGCTGGCCTGAGAGGCTCATCAGGCCGCTTGTTATTCTTCTCTCATTTTGAGAAATGTCAAGGCACAACTGGGCCAGAGCACCATGCTGTGAGAGGAGCTTGAAGGCCAGCATTCTGCTGCTCCTACCGGGTCTGCGATCACGAGCCCTCCTTGCCCCTGACTCTCAAAGCATGGAGGTTATTTTATAGCAGGTGTAGATTAGATTTTCTGGAACTTCTAGGTCCTCAGTAGATTTGAGAACACATCACAAGCTGTCTGTTCATTTTTTTCCTAGTTCCTATTTTGAAATAAAAAGAGCGCGAATAATTAGTCTATTTGCTAAAAAAAAAACAAAAAACAAACAAAAACCTGTGCAGGATAAGCAAGGTTAGTTCTATTTCACAGGGAAAAGATCCCGTGCCTGTACTGGCCCAACACACGGTGAGGACTGATTGAGATGTAGAGGTGCGTAGAGATGTATTTCTGTTCCGACACCTTGTTTGCAGATACATTTCTTGAGGAAACCCACAGTCTCATTCTTTGCTGAGTGGAAAGGGAAGCTGAGCTGTCTCCTCTTTTTCCTCCCTGTCCTCTGCATCTGGAGTCTCAGGGGATCTTTTACTCCTGGAGTCTTGGGCAGGTTCAGTCTCCATGGAGGGTTGGTGATCACAACAGCCTTAGTGTTCGCACTGTCCAGTCGCACCTGTATTTCCCCTTTGCAGAAAGGGGCAGGAAGTGCCTCGCGGTCAGGGCTACTTGCTCAGGAGCCCAGGATGCTGCAATGGGGGCGGCCTCCTCATTCTCTACTGTCTCAGAGGCCCAGTGATGCTGGAAAATGACGAAGCTGGCAGGCCCGGACTCAAGGCTCAGCTGCCTCTGGCTCTGTCCCCTCTACAGAGAAGGAGCTAGTTGATATTTAATTGAAATCACTTGAGATTGGCCCCATGGGCGGGGCAAGAAGGGTTTGGTTAGACAAAGGAGCGGTTCAGTGCATGGGCCCCAAGACTTCAGATCCAGGCACTAAAGTCTCTCTCTTGAAAGAGTGGCAGCGTGTATGTAATTAAGAGGATCTATTGTGTTTTAAGACAGGGCTTAGATGAGAATCAAACTTTCCTAATCTATTCCTTATTTTTGAAGAGAAAATTCTGATTATTGTTTCTAAAAATGTATTTCTTCTTTGTGTGTGTAGAGGAGTCAAGGGACAATCTACAAGAATCGAGGGTCTTTCTAGCATGTAGGTTCTGGAATGAAACTCAAGTTGTGTGACTTAAAGTAAGTGCCTTTACCCACAAAGCCATCTTGTCAGCCTGTTATTATTATTTATTTTCTATCTCTGAGCCATTCACTTATCTGTCACCTCTAAACTATGATCAAAATAAAGAAAGCCCACCCTGTGGAGATCTGAGTCCATTCCAGTCAAACCACTGGAATCAGTTTTCTTAGCCACATGGCCGGACTCTCACATAAGAAATGCTCGGGAAACAGACAGTTGATGCCATTTTTCTCTTTTTTCTTTTTTTCTGTTCTTTTTTCTTTTCCTCTCCTATCCTCCCTTCTTTTCTTATCTTTTTCCTTTTACAATCTATTCTTGTATGCTGAGAATATAGCTCAGCAATGGTGGAGTGCTCAACGAACATGGACAAAGCCGTGGGCTCCGTCTCCAGCATCACATAAACTGGGGGTGGTGGTACACTCAGAAGGCAGAGGAGAAGGGTCAGGAGTTCAGGGTTATTCTTGGCTTTGTATCGAATTCTTGGCCAATCTGAGGTGCATGCGATCATTAAAATTTTTTTTAATTAAAATTTCTGTTCATTGTCCAAAGTAACAGGTGTCATAGTGAAATTTATGTCAGAGTTTATCTGCAGTTTATTCATATTCACCCCTACTGCCTCTCTCCCATTTCCTCTCTCATCCTGCCACACTTCTTCCTCTTCCCAATAGTCCCCTTCTACTTTCAATTTTCAATGTGTGTGTGTGTGTGTGTGTGTGTGTGTGTGTGTGTGTGTATTTGCATCTACGTGACATTCGTCTGAGTTTGATTTGTTTTCCTTTACATGAACATCCCCTCTTACATCCATTTTCCTGCCAGTGACATAATTCCATTCTTTGTGACTGGATGGAACTCCGCTGTGTGCGCACCATATTTTCTCCGTCCAATCCGCTATTGGTAGACACCCGGGCTGAGCATTGATAGACAGCCGGGCATTGGTGAACAGTGCCACAGAAAATGGATATGCGAATTTCTGTGCTAAAGTCAATTCATTGGCTGTGTTCCCATCCATAGTCCCCCATCCTAGGTTATTTCTGCTTTTAGCTTTGGACACCCTCCTACTTTTGTTTCCTCCTCAGGAAGCCTGGGAGTGCTGATTGATTCCTTCCTCCTTTCTTCCATCCCAAGATTCTTACCTGTGACCTTCTGGGTTCAGCAAATGCAGTTCCCTCCTAGATTTCAGTTTCAGAACTTCAGTTTCTCTCTCTCTCTCTCTCTCTCTCTCTCTCTCTCACACACACACACACACACACACACTCACACACACACATACCATCTGTCAGTGATGGCTCTTAGCTAAACTTTCACAGCTTGTCACAATTGGGGCATTTCATCACTGCCACTAACTCATCTCCTTTCTGGCTGCCTTTCAGCTCTCCAAGGGTCTCATGGTTCCTCTTTCTTTTGCTTTTATTTCAGCATGTGTGTGCACACGGGTGTGTGTACCAGAGGACACTTGAATGTGTGTGTCTGTGGAGGACCAAGAGTAACACCAGGAACCATCCTGGATTGCTCTGCCTCCTTACTGCTTTGCTCTGGAGTTTCCCAGGCTCCACCTTCCAGAGCCAGAATTACAGGCTGTCATCATATTCTCCTGGCATTTTTACATGGGATCTGGGATCTGAACTTTTGCTTCAGAGGTAAAAGCTTTGAGACCTGAGCCATCTCCCTGATCCTTATTTACTTTTTTATGTGTGCAGTATATGTAAATGTTCATGTGGATATACATGTGTGAGCAAAGGTTCTTTGTGTGTGTGTGTGTGTGTGTGTGTGTGTGTGTGTGTGTGTGTGTGTGTAGGCCAGATGTTCACCCTGTGTATCTTTTTCAATTGCTCTCCACTTTATTTTCCTGAACTTGGAGTTCATCAATTGGCCAGACCAACTGGCCCATGATCTCAGGGATCCACTGGGCTTCACTTCCCATGTCCAGCACTGGAATTATGGACACGTCCAACATCCCCTTAGTCTCTTTCTTTTTTTTGTGTCATACAGGGATTTGTATAGGTCAGACTCTCCAGATTCCACTTCTTGCTTTAAAGTACGAGAGTTTTAGAGTTTGTGGCCAACAAGTTTCCTTCTATCATCTCTCCTAAGATTCTCACAGGAAGTTTTTAATTCCATAAATGAAGTCTATTCAACAATCTGTGATACTCATCATTACACCTGCCCTATCAAAGCAATTTCAAAAGATTGTTCTATTTGAAGATGTAAGATTATAACAAAAGTTGCTTTTCACTGTAAACAGTCTTTCAGTAATGTTCATTTTAAATATTCTTTTCTTTTTAAAACCATGTTTAGCTGCAGGTTTGAACCTCTTTCAAGGAGACATCCTTCTGCCACCGGTGAGTGTACCAACAATACAATACTGTGCTTGGGACGAATGTACATACCTTTGCTCTCTGGTTAGTCCTGAGTTCAACACTATGCAGCACTGGAAAGAATTCTTTAATCTATAATCTATAGCCATAAAAACTTCTCTTGTAGTCATGTGAGAAATGTGTGTATAGTCATTAAAGGATGCTCCGAGGATTGGGGAGAGGAGGCAATGGGGGATGGGGAGGGAGGAAAGAGGGGAGGGGGGAGCAAGGGGGTTGGGAGAAGGTGGAAGAAGGGAGGGGACCGGTGTACCTGTTAAGTTTGTATAAGCAGTAATAATAATAATAATAATAAAGAAATGTGTGTATAGTAACAAAGAAATCGTATCAAACATTTGAAGAAGCTCAATAAGGCTTATTTACTTTTTTTTCATCTGTGATGTGGAAGTACCGCATTGGCTGAGGTGTAGTTTTATAATATGATTTTAATATTTTGGCCTCAAAGAAGACAAGAGGAAAGGAGGGAGGGGCTGTGAGTTTAATGCCCTTGCCTGGGACAGAGGCTTAATTAGTACTTTTTATTGCTTTCAAATAGTTATTTGCTGATCTCTGCAGAGATTAGCCCTGGTTAGTGTCTGACTATGCCTAGTGTCTCCATTTGTTATTACCTCCTGTCAAAGAGAATTTATGTCATACCAATCATGGTTAGAGGATAAAGAATTCTCTTAACTACAGAAGTGAAGACAATTCTAAGGCAGGGATGCTTAACTACATGAAGACGCTGTTAGCATTTCTAACAGCAGATAGAGATAAAATCAAGCAATCAATGCAGCAAAGTCTTCAATTCTTAGGTGACCTATTTATGTAATTTTTTTCCTAATAAGCAAAGAAGGGGAGGGAAAGAAATGTACCAATGCAATGTGTTTGTAAGGTTCCATCAAGTTTAAGGAAGGCAAGTTGCTCCTTAGTTTGTTCTTTGTAGCCTCTCTAAATTCCTAAACATTATCAGCAAGGAATGCTGATGATCCACAATGATTTGTGTAGCCCAACAGATTCTCTGTGGTGTGAACCTCGAGTAGTGAGAAGACTGGAATGGCCACAGTGACCATGAATCAGGCATTGTAGTAGTTACTCGTGTGTTGCTATGTGAGAACATTCAAAGTCAAATAACTTAAGGGAGAAAGGAAGATTTATTCAGCTTACGGGTCCAGAGAGGAGATATAGTCTTTCATGGTGGAGGCCGCATGGCTGGCTGGTTGGCCAAAGCTGTAGTCAGGCTAAACCACTCCTATCCGAGAGGCTGAGAGCTGCAAGACTGCTTTCTGCAAAGGCATACTCCCCGTGGAGGTAGGTTGAGACTCATCCACCTCAAGGCCCACCCCTTGTGACCACCTTCCTCCAGCAAGGATTTACTTCTCAAAACACATGAAACTATGGGGGACACATTTCAAACCATGAACTCTACCCCTGGCCCTCGCTGGCTCATTAACATCTCATTATGCAAACCATACTCAATCCAACTTTAAAAGTCTCAGCACAGATTACATCAGTAGTCCCAACACAGTCCAAATGTCCAAAGTCCAAAGCCCCCTGTAAAGTCAAAAGACAAGTTACATACATACATACAACATGCAATGGCACAAAATAATCATTCCTTTCCAAAAGGGAGGAATGAGGGCATAGCAAGGAAAGATCAGTCCATAACAAGACCAAAGACCAAAATCCTATAGTTCCATGTCCAACATGTGAATCTCTGGGTGAAATCATCTCAGTTCCAAGGGGCTTGGGTTCCACCTCTCTAACACAGCTGTCCTTAGAAAGCATCATTATCTTGGACCGACTCCTCCCAGGGTGTACAGTTCTCCTTGGTAGATCTCCCACATTGTCTCTGGCATCTTTAACATCTTTACTTCTCAATGGTAAACCAGACTTTAACTCTACAGCACAAATTGCCCTTCTTGAGCCTCTAAACTGCAGACTCTGCCACATGCTGCCTGGATTCCACCATTCTCTGAAATCTTGGGGGAAGGATCCATGATCTCTTCCCTCTTGCATCCTTGATGCTTCTAAAATCAAAACTATGTGTACAACTTTTACCAAGTTTTGTTATAGTCTTGGGTTAGAGATTTTCCCTCTTGAATCACAGCTGATTCAGCTTCTCTGTGCTGGCTATAGGAAAATTCTCTTTTTTCCCCTGGGCTTTCGGGGAGTAACAACAGACCCTTGCTTTGGAACACTACCCTTTAGCTCATTCCTTCCAAAGGGATGTGGGAGCCTTCTCTGAGAATCTTGGCCTCAAGCTGGGGCCTCTCCTATTATCCAAATTGAGAAGAGGCATTAATTTACTAATGGATATTAGTAACATTTTTACTAATGACATTTTATTCTCTGCTTCTTCCACGTTTAACTCTTTAAGTTTGCCATTGCATATTTTATCATCAGATCTTACAGTTTCTGCTTCTTCATAACTCTGAAGATAACTAGAAAGTAGCCATACCACATTGTCAAGACTACTTTGCTTTGAAATTTCTTCCACTAAGCACTCCAGTTTAACTTCAGGCAAGCTTTCAGGATGAGGACAAAACTTCATTAAACTCTCTGCCAACACATGGCTCCAGTTGTCACTAATCCAGTTCCAAACACAGTCTCTGTCCTCCAGACCATCATAAACCAGGTTTCCATTGCCTGCATCTCTCATAGCATTGCTCTCTTTGGACCTGTCACAAGAAAGGCCCATTTGGCCTGATCACCAAGATGCAAAGATTTTCCCAGCACAAAGTCCCAAAGTTTTCCATATTTCTCCCAATAAACAGTTCTGAAGGCACACTAGCCAATCACCACATTGGCCATACTGCTGGATACCAACTTCTCTCAGCTTCACAAACAGCTCCTTGGTACCAGATTCTCTTAGTCTCACACAGCAACACATTACTTCTCTGGTACCAATTTTTCTCAATTTCAAAATACTTCATGCTCTGGTACCAGGTGCTCTTAGTCTCACAGCAATACCCCACTACTCAGTACCAATTTCTGTAATAGTTACTTTTGTGTGTTGCTATGAAAAAACATTCTAGTCAAACAACTTAAGGGAGAAAGGGAGATTTATTCAGCTTATGGTTCCAGAGAGGAGATATAGTCTTTCACGGTGGAGGCAGCATGGCTGGTTGGCTGGCCAAAGCTGGAGTCAGGATAAGCCACTTGTATCCAAGATGCTGAGAGCTGTAAGACTGCTTTTTGCAAAGGCATACTCCCCCTGGAGGTAGGGTGGGACTAATCCACCTCAAGGCCCACCCCTTGTGACCACCTTCCTCCAGCAAGGTTCCAAAGGCTCTCAAAGATGCCATGACCTTCCCAAGCACATGAGACTGTGGAGGGACACATTTCAAACCAGTGACAGACATTAAGCTACTCAATTCTACCAGGACACTCTCTCTTGCTTTACAGTGCCCACCTCACCTTCAGGTTTCTGTTACCTTCCCACCTTCTGCCCTTTTCTCTAAGGCAAGTTTTCTCTCTCTCTACTCTCTTTCTAGGCTTCATGACTACCTACCTGCCAATCTATCAAAATTAAAGATAAGAAGCTGGGGGTCAAGGAGCAAAAGAGCTTGTATTGTCTAGTTCTGAGCCTGGGAAAAGTGTTCCAGATATACAGTGGGGTTTTATTCAGCCTTAAAGACAAATGAAATCTGGAGACTGCCAGGGAAATGTATGGATGTGAGAAATGTGGGATTTGCTTTGTTTTTACAGAACTCTAGAAATGCCTTGAAGGATCCAGCGAGCAGGTGGAAGTTCCCCATTCCTTACATCCTGGCTGACAATTTGGGTAATAACAATTTTTCTTGTTTAGAACTTCTGGGTAACCTTTTCTCGTTTGTTCATCAAGTTTAGACCCAGAGTGAATGAAAGGAGCGCCCATAAAGCTTTACGTCAAAACCAGGACACTTAGCCAGTCTGGGGTCGTGTTAAAGCGCTGAGAGCTGGGGAGGAGGCTCAGTGTGTACCAAGCATGGTGACCTGAGTTTGATCCCCAGAACCCACATTTCAAAGCCAGCTGTGTTGATGTATGCTTGGGGAGTCCTTGGGGAGGCAGAGACAGGCCGGATCTCCTGGTTCTACTGCTCAGCCTTCCTAGCTCTAGGCTGGTGAGATACCCCATCTTAGAACAAAAAACACGTACAATTTTAATGGTAAAAAAAGAAAACAAGGAAGTTCAGATGCCTGAACTCTTGCCATTATGGATATAGACCTACTGACCAGTGTTCTGTATTTGCACAGAATTTCTTTAGTAAAAATTAAATTTATATTGAGCGAAATGTATAAACCTCTGGACAAAGTTTTTGACAAATGCATAGACCTATGCAACCCATACTTGTATCATTCCAGAAAGTTGCTCTGACCCTTTTTCAGGCAGTTACCATTCTTACTTGAGATAGCCACCACTGTAGCCTTTTGTTCATAGACCCAGTTCTATCTGATTTGCAGATGGCATTTTGAAATCCTACAAGGTGAACTCTTTTGAGTCTGGCTTCACTTTCTCCCACACTTCTGTGAATCACTCCTGTGATGTTTCTTTGTATCAACACATCACAATTTTTTTCTTTTCCTGTTGATACACATTGAGTTGTTTCAAGTGAAGGTCTTCTTTGACTAAAGGTTGCATGGTCCCTCTTGCTCAATCTGTGCGAATACGCTGGTGTTTTCAAATCTGCCTCAGAAAAATACCTTGGAATAGAACTACTTGGTGGTGGTGTGCCTATATCAATGTATTTTTATAAGAAAACACCAGTGTGCTAAAGAGACTATCCCATTTTATATTCCATATTCTGAGTAAAATTGAAACATTGGGGCTGGAGAGATGGTTCAGGGGTTTGCCAAACAATAGGACCTGAGTTCGAATTCCTAGAATCCATGTAAAAGTGCTGAGTAGATATGCCAGTGACCTGTAATTGTGACCCTAGAAAGTGGAGCCTGGAAAACTCCAGGCTTTAACCCCTGACCCATCTCCCCAGCTCCTCTCTCTGCTTCTTGGCTGTGATGCACATGAACAGCCATCCTACTGGGTCATCTTCACCAAGATGGCCTGTTCCTTCAGCGTGAACAATTGCATCTAATTGGCCACAACAAAAACAAGTCACCAATCGCATTCAGATGGCATGTGCGAGAGATTCCCGTGCATTCGTCTTTCACTGTCAGAGATACGCTTACCATGGTGTCCCCAGTTTCACACGTTTTGCTGTTGATGACAGGATATTATTCACGCCATGGCTGAATACTATTCCCCTGTGGATATTTCTTTTCTTTTCATATCCACACACTGATGGGCATGGAGGTCAACCCCATCACTGGAGAGTAGGGCAGAAGTTAATAAGGGCATGACTGACTGCATCTCTTTGATCCAATATGGTTTCCTGTGGTGTAGTATCTGTGAAGTAACTGGGTCCTGTGCTAGTCTAACTCCAGCTTCCTGAGGAACGTGCACACTGTTCGCGGAGTAGAAGGGCTAATCACATTCCTGAAAAAGGTGTTGCCTTCTCTTTCCTCTCTTCCCCGGCCATCTGTCATTTTCCTTCCTTTCTGTCACAGCCACTTTACCTAGAGAGAGATGATAGCCCCTTGTGCATGATTTGTGCTTTCCTACAACTAATGACTCTTAGCAGTTTTTATAAATTAGCGAAGCCATTTGAGTTTCTTCTTTGGACAAATGTCCATTCTTATCACTTTTTCTCATCACTTACTACTTTGAACCTAGATTTGTTTGTTTAGTGAGTTATTTGGGGTTCCTGCATATTGTGGATGGGGATATTAAGCTGGATAAAGGGTTTCTCTTTGCTCTATGGGTTTGTTTCCTTGGTTGTGAGAAAACTTCATCTGCTGCGGAGTTCTGGGATTACAGGCATGCACTTGTCTATGTGGTGTTGAGGATGGATGGCCCCCTCAGGCCTTATGCATGCTGCCTGCCAGTTTAACCCATCCCCAGTGCTAAGGGAGTGTCTGTCCCCTGGGGTCAGGAACACAGTTTGCACTGCTTTTCTGTAAGCTGTTTTGTCGGCGCACACAGAAGCCGGAGCAACTTGCAAGCCACCTCTGTTTTCTGCTCTGCCAAGTGACTCTTATGCAACAGAGCTCTCAGGAATGAAGGAAACATCAAGAGAAAAGTCAGAAGTTGCTTTAGGATTTTATTCAGCCAGCTACGCACAAACCAATTCCTGTTCTGCAGTCACACTCGCACAATGCTTTGCAAACACGCACTGGAAGCCGGATTTTCATAACTGACTTTTCTTTCCTGAGGAATCTATTCATTACTGAATAAACATCCATCAGGAACCTCTGTGAATCTCAAATTAGTGGTACAGCTTTCTGTGTGGGCTGTGTGCTGAGGTCCTTGATCTAAATTCTTCTTGTTGCTGTTTTCACTGATTTCTGCAGCACTGAATGCCAAAGCAGCCATCCTCTATGCCTTTGAAATGTTCCGCCTCAAGTCCTGCGTGGACTTCAAGCCCTACGAAGGAGAGAGCTCCTACATCATCTTCCAGCAGTTTTCTGGGTTAGTACCAAACACTACTGCGTGGGAGAGCCACGTATCCTTTGGTTTATGAAACATGACAATCTGTTTAGAAAGCTACAAGAAGCAAATAAGAAAATAGAAGCAAAATCAAACCTCTTACTGTGACTCTTTAAAAATTTTTTCCTTTTATTCTTTGAAGTTTTCATATATGAATAAGATGAATTTGTTTTATCCCTTCCTTCCTTCCCCCCTCCCCACTTCCCATCTCACATCCTTTCCACCAGTCTCCCTCCTCTTCTTGTATCTCTCTGTTTGTGAGGTCCAGGATGCCTGCATAAGCCGTGGCTGGGTGTCCCCTGGATCAGAGAAAGCTCATTTGGTAGTGAAATGAAGTGGATATACTGTTGGAATTGATTTGCCTGTAGGTATGTGTCACTAAGGGGTCCTCACTCTTTAGAGTGTGTGTGGCACTTGTATAAGAGGCACTTGAGTGTGCGTGCCTATGTAGGCCCAAAGATGACATCAGGAATCATCCTGTATTGCTCTATCTCCTTATTGCTTTGCTTTGGGGTTTCTCTGGTTCTTCTTTCTAGGGCCGGAATTGCAGGCTGTTGCCATGCTGGCCTGGTATTTTTATGTGGGATCTGGGGATCTGAACTCAGGTCCTTTTATTTGGAAGGCCAAAGCCTTAACCCCTGAACCATCTCTCCAGTCCCAGGGAGCCTCACTCTTAAAGTTGGTATCAGATCCTCAGAAAGAATTTCCTTATTTGATTATCCTTTTATCTTTGGTCTGTCAGTAATGAAAATTTCACTGTTTCTTCTTTTCCAAGGCTATATTTTAAAATTTTGTTTTATTAGACACATCATCATTGGACATATTCAGGGATAGCAGGGTCTTGCTTCCTCTATGTTTACATCATATAAACAGGTACAAAATTATGGTTATGAGGAATGAGTTAGTTCTGGTGCTGTATGCACAGTAAGGTGATTACAGATAACAATATCATATGGGATATTTCAAAATAACTAGAAGAGAGCATTTTGAATATTTTCATTAAAAATAAATGTTTTGTGTTTTTTTTTTCGAATTAAACCTAGCTTTCTTCAAACCTGTGTTTTGGAGTCCTATGACATAAAACCACTTGCTCATTCTCTGTGAAAACATCTTCCTTTCCTCTTATTTAAAGGTGCTGGTCTTCAGTGGGTGACCTCCAAGGGGGACAGGACCTGTCCATTGGCCCGGGATGTGATATCAAGGCCATTATTGAGCACGAGATCCTGCATGCTCTAGGATTTTACCATGAGCAGTCGAGGATCGACCGGGATGATTATGTCAACATCTTGTGGGATGAAATTATTCCAGGTGTGCATGAGGCCAGTGTGGTGGGGAGGAACTTGCTATTGTCTTCAGGATTTGTGTGGAGTGTATCTGTGGGAGACCCCGGGCTGATTTTTGTGCTTGAACGGAAGGTTCCATCTCCCCAGTGGGAACATAGACCACCGTGAGGAGATGGCAGCTCTCTGGCTTCTCCTTGGGTTGTGCTGACAGACTTACCTGGATTCAATGTGGGCGTGTTGACTCCGTGATGACGGGGAGGGGCACCTGAGGGCTCATCAGAAATGTTTGCTTGGTATCAGTGTTCTAATTGAAGCTCTTACTTTCCTGTTGTTGAGACTTGGATACCAGAAAATAACTCTTCCGCATGTGAAATCTCTGGGCACTACAGAAGGCTGGACATATTGGTAGCAGGGGTAGCATGGTAATGAGGAAGACTCTAGAACTCTTGGCATGCACTCCAAAATGGGGTGTGTATGTGTTTCTATTTTTTTTTTACATGTTATTAAGACTCAGAATTTTTATATGTTATCAGGAAATCAAGGGCATTTCCTTTCTTTTTTTAATGTTTATTTATTTATTTTTCCCAATCATACAAACTTAATAGGTACCCCGGTCTCCTCCCTCCCTCCCCCTCTCCCCAGTCCCCCTTGCACCCTCCCCCCTTTTTCCTCTTCCTTTCACCCCCTCCCTCCCTTTCTCCCAGTGCCTCCTCCTTCCCCCCTCCCATTCTCTGGAGCATCCTTTAGTGTGAAAGTCAAACTTCCCTCTGCGTCCTCCACTCTAATGAGGTGTAAGGTCTCAGTGGCATTGCTCAGAGCCCTTTCTTGGGCTCTCCTTTAGTATGGGAACACTATTATGACTGTTAATCCCTTGCCTCTAAGGATCTTAGTGCCTGTGATCCATGCTAAACTTTGGGGGGTCATTGACATGTCAACCATTGCACAGGTCATGCAAAGTCTGATTATGGCTACTGCAGCCCTAACTTGTGTGGAGTATCTTGCATATCATTGCTCCTCCCCATCTTTAGGCACTTATGATCTTATCGCCCCCTCTTCCACAAATTTCCCTGAGCGTTAGCATAGGGAGAGATTTGGCTGGCCTGGTTTCAGGTGATTAATGTAGGGTCTCTGATGTTCTGAATTATGGTTGGTTGTTGTTTTCAGTGTGTATATGTATTTCTAAATCAACGTTAGGTGTTTGAAAGCAAAAGGAAAAACAATAGTAACCAAGAAGAATACTATTGTCTAAAATGTGTACCTTTCCATTGTGCTAGTTCTGGCCAGTTCTCTGGAATTCCAAGTAGTCAGAATTTCATGTTTCATGGTCTTTTCTTCCAGTTTCCTCTGTATCTCTCCTTTTCCGCCCCCACCCTACACAAAATATGGCACAGTTTCATCCTACACATTCAGTGAGTTTTTCTGTTTTTTGTTTTTTAGTAATTCCAATGATCTTTATTGTCCTTAGATTTATTTGAACCCTGTTTGGCTCAAATGTTTCTGGCAACTGATTTAGGTGCTTTGGAAAAATACTAAAACACCATTTGCTGAATAGATTACTAATAGTTAAAACGAAACCCAATTCCTTGTTTTTGAATATATCTAGTTTTGAAAGTAGGAATTGGTTCAGGGAATGGAAAAACATTATTTTGAGGATTTGGAAAAATTTTTAGTGTACTAGAAAAAGTTGCATTATTACAAATGTGGTTGTCATGATTAGATAGTTGCTTTGTGCATGCATCTGTTTTATTTATATCCCAGTTTCATAAGTGGGTTCCTGTATGATAGTATGTAGTACTTTAACTTTTATGGCTTGTGAAACTGACAAGCTTTTAAAAATATTCATTTATTTATGAGAGAGAGAAAGAGAAAGAAAGAGAGAGAGAGAATACATGTATGCCATGGTACATGGCTAGAGGTCAGAGTATAGAGGTCTTCTTCCATCATGTGAACTTTTGGGGATAGAACTCAGTTTACTAGGTCTATAAGCATGAACTTTATCTATTATAGAATCTTGCTGCCCCCCTGACCAAGTTTTAAAATCAAGTATGAAGTTGGGGACATGGCTCAGGGATTAAAGTTTTGCCTCACAAACAAAAGGACCTGAGTTTGGATCCTTAAATCGATGTAAAAATGCTGGGCAGAGATGTCAGTGGCCTGCAATTCTGGCTCTGGAAGGCAGAGCTTGAGAAATCCTAGAGCAAAGCAATTGCTACCTAGAGGTAGAGCAATCTAGGATGATTCTTGATGTGGGCACACATACACTCAGTGCCCTCTGGTACACACACACACACACACACACACACACACACACACACAAACAAACACAGCATGGACACATGCACATGAACAATCTCTGTGGAGACAAGCTGTTTTTAGAGTAAGTTAGGCAATTGTCCTCACATGAGGCAGGAGGAAGGCTCACTAAATCATTATGGCATCACCTGTGTCCCTTTCTTAGCCTGTGTCCCTTTTATCTGTCATGTTCTGATAATTCCATGAAGATAGAGTCATTTACAAAAGCCTTATATGTCCTGGAATGGAATCTACACAGACTTCAACCCAACCTATGATCTCACCACTGAGTTAGAAGCCAAGTGGTGTTCTTAGCAATGAGTTTCTTGGACGTAGTCTTGGAGATGAAGTCACAGATGAGACTGAAATACCCTTGGCCCCTAGAGATCATTACACCATGTTCGATGTATAGAGGAAAGCTGGTCGAAGGACTAGATCTCCGATTGAGCGACTTGGGGTACCAGACACTCCACCTACATTTACTATGGTTCTGAAGGTCTCCCTTGCTGCATAGGTCCTTGGAGTTGATGAAATTTTTATTAGAAAACAAAAACACATTCCATTTCTAATCTTGGGGAAAATAATATTCAGTGCCTTTAAGATGGTTTGAGGCCAAAGGAGGAGATCACTTTCTCAGAGCGAGTTCACCAGATGGTTCTATCATTTACAGATTTGCTGAGCCTGGTTTGTTTACATCTTATCTACATGCCCATCATGTTATTGCTCCACATATCTAAATGGCCTGCAATCTCTGAGAACTGCTCCCAAATGAGACTGCAAAACAAATGACTTGAAAAATAGAGTCATTTGGGATTGTTAATGTATCTCATTATCAGTTCACAAGATCTTGAGTTTAACCCTAGGACATTGTACTGATACGGTGGTATGTCCTCAAGCCTGTGCTAATCACCTCAGGCAGGACTGTATTTGCTCCCTTCTACCAAGGAAATGACTCAACTTCTCAGGTTTAGCAGAGGTTTAGTAAGCTTTAGCTTGTGAGATGTACACTTTACTTTTATAAATAAAGCTTTATAGAAACAACCACAACCATTGGTTTATGCATTTTCCAACTTGGAAAATGCCTTGGTCCTCTTCATGACACCATAAGGTGTTGTGTGTCTGGGAGAATGAAGCATCGACATTTTCATTTTGTAGTTAAAAAAAATACTTGTTCCCAGGGTACACAGGCTTTCCCACAGGTATCTAAAGGCTCTGCATGCACTCAAAACCACATATACACATGTGCACACAAAGCATGCTCACTGATTTTCTTATCACTTTCCAAGTAGGAAATTAAACATCCACGTGTCATTCCCACTGGGACAGCTATAATGATAAATTCCTGATGACTAGCCAATTGCAGGACACCAAATCAACTCTTCATGTCAAAGCCTATCTTATCTCCTCTCTCTTACTAATCTCAGAAAAATATATTTGATAAGGAAAGAATTTGTCTTCCTCTTATTTTGCTTGTTCCCTACATCAGTTATTTCTGAGCCAAAGGGTATGAACTTTGATTGACAAGATACCTTTTTTTGGCCAGCTGCTCAGGTCTCCCTTTGCTCCTTAAAGATCATTTTCCCAACACGTAAAGAGGTGGCCAGGTGTAGACCCAGTGGTTGATGTCTTAGCATCTCTTTAGGTTCTGCGATAAAATGCAGATAAGGCAACTTAAGTGGACAAGGTTTATTTCCACTCACAATTCAAGATGCAGTTCCTCTTGGCAGGGAAGCCAAGGTAGCAGGAACTTGAGGCATCTGGTTAGTCACTTGGGAGACAGGGAGCTGAATGCACGCCTCCACTTGCTGTCTCTGTATATTCAGCCTGGGACTCCCATCCAGGGAATGGTTTTACTCATAGTGGGTGGGTCTTTCCACCTCAATTAACCTGATCAAGGTAAATCCCCCCAGGGATGCCCAGAGATCCTTCTCTGATTCAGATTGACACTGAGACAAGACATCACAGCTGATCTACTTGACTGTTGGGAAGATGAATCTTGAACACAACCCAGAACATTTTTCTGAATTCAAAATTTCCTTTTTCTGCTGCTGGTAATACCTGTCTAGGATTGTCTACTTTATCTTCTTTCAGAAAAGTCTGTGCTTACAAGCACTCTGACTCACAAATAAAAAAAGGCACTTGCAATGTACAGATTAAATAATTTATAATATGTAACATAACTATGAATCCTTATACATCACTGATATTTTTAGTCATTTCAATAATTGTATGAATGTGACATAAATATTAATAGTATGACATCATTGTATTAATATTTATAATTACTCATGTGTGCTCATTTTATGCTTTGTAGTCATATCTATGTATATCAAAGATGTTTTATTTCTCTTTTGGGGATTTATGAGTGTCTAGGTAAAGAGGGAAGGTGGAAGTGAATCAGATGGCTGAGCAAGATCTTGGGGTTCTCTCCCTAACAGGCTATGAGAACAACTTTGACATATACAATGATACAATAGACCTCAACACCCCCTATGATTACGAGTCCATCATGCACTATGCTCCATTCTCATTCAACAAGAATGAAAGCATCCCTACCATCGTGGCCAAGATCCCTGAGTTCAACTCCATCATTGGGCAGCGCATGGATTTCAGTGCCATCGATTTAGAACGACTGAACCGCATGTACAACTGCAGTGAGTAGCTCTGGGCGGGGAACTAAGCCACCTTGGCCTCCCTCCTTTCCTCCCTTCCTCCTTCCCTCCTTTCCTCCTTCTTTCCCTTCTTCCTTCCTTCTCTTTCTCCCTTTCTTCCTTCCTCCCTTCCTTCCTTCACATGTGTAGGTGCGGGTACATATGTGTGTGAAAGTGTTGGTAGTATTTGTGTAAGAGAACATTGTGTGTGCAAGAGGGCATTGTGTGTGTGTGCCTGTAGAGGCCCAAGAGTGACTTTGAGAATCACCTTGGATTGCTTTATCTCTGTATTGATTTGCTCTGGAATTTCCCAGGCTCTGTCTTCAGGACCAGAATTGCAGGCCACATTTATTTTTTTTTTTTTTTTTTTTTTTTTTATTTCAGCTCATACAAACTTATTAGGTACACCAGTTCCCTCCCTCCCTCCTCCTCCCCCCGTACCTCCTGCTCTCCCTCCCCACCTCTCTCCCTCCCCATCCCCCAGTGCCTCCCACCCCAATTCCCAGAGAGTCCTTTCTTGTGCATGTCTGATTTTCCTCTGGGCCCTCCTCTCCGACGACATACAAGGACCCAGTGGCCTTTCCCGAACCCTTTCCCGTGTTCCCCTTAGGTATAGGAACACTGCTGTGGCTGCCAATCCTTTGCCTCCAAGGATCTTGGTGCCTTTAGCAGATGCTAGACTTTGTGAGGTCAACAGTGTGTTGGACATTGCGCAGGGCATGCAAAGTCCAATTATGATTGCTTCAGCCCTAACTAGTATAGAGTATCTTACATATCATTGCTCCTCCCATCTTTATGCTCTTACACTCTTACCGCCCCCTCTTCCGCAAATTTCCCTGAGCTTCAAGATGGTGAGAGACTAAGCTGGCCTAGTTCTAGGTGGTTGATATAGAGTCTCTGAAGTTCTGGATTGTGGTTTGTTGATTTTCTTTTGCAGTTTTGCTGCTCCTGCAATGCCCTTCACTCCATCCTGGTGGGCATTGTATGTTACCCCCTGGCCAGAGACAAAAAGCTGTTAGAGTCTTGTGATAAAACCACATTCAAAGGTAGATGTAATAAAAGTGGGAAACCACAGTGAGGGAGGGGTCTATCACCCATTTGCAAAATTGTTACTTTTTATCTGCCAGACTATATGCCCTCCTCTTCTGGTGAGATCACTCCCCCTCAGTAGTAAATGATCAGGAACAAAAGTCTGTGAACTTAATCAGATGTCTCATTACTTATTTGGGTCCTTGGTGGAGGCCTATTTTCCCTGCTGTAACATGGTCCCTTCTCTCCTTCTTTCTGGTGTGGCCCTCCTACCCTATCCCGCCTATTCATAATCCTTGGAATTACTGTCTCTAGGTGGGCTGGGTGGGTTTGGTGCTAGGAGCCACCTATTAGGGAGTACATACGGCGCTTAATTTTCTGGGTCTGGGATACGTCACTTAATATAATTGTTTCTAATGACATCCATTTCCCGGCAAATTCCAGTAATTCATCATTTTTGATGGCTGAGTAGTACTCCATTGTATAGATGTACCACTGTTTCCTTATCCACTCGTCAACTGTTGGACATTTGGGCTGATTCCATGACTTTGCTATTGTAAACAGTGCTGCTATGAACATGGTCGTGCTTGTGCTATTGAGGCGAACCTCTGCTGTATGGGGGGTTATTCCCAAAAGTGGAATAGCAGGGTCATATGGCATTTCAATCTTTAATTTCTTTAAGAATCTCCAGATGGCTCGCCAGAGTGGCTGTATGAGCCTCCATTCCCACCAGCAATGTAGGAGAGTTCCCCTCTCTCCACATCCTCTCCAGCATTTGTCGTTGTTAGTATTGTGGATTTTTGCCATCCTGACCGGGGTGAGATGATATCTCAGGGAAGTTTTGATTTGCATTTCCCTGATGGCTAAAGAAGTGGAGCATTTTTTAAGATATTTGTTAGGCAGGCCACATTTCTGTCCAGTGTTTTTAGCTGGGATCTGCAGATCCAACTCAGGTCCTTTTGTCCGTGAGGCGAAGGCTTAACCCTGAGCCTTCTCTTCTCTCCAGTCTCCTTCACATTTCTTGAATGCTCTGGCTACGATGCCATAGATCAACCACAGAATCTTAAACACTCTCTCGGAATAACATAAACCTCCTCCCTTATAGTGTGATTATGAAAATGATATAGTTGTGTTTTATAAAGTAAGTAAATATATTGGGCAAATACAAGGAGATATTACTGTCTTGTTTCTTTAGCATCCTTCTGAAGGTGCAACACTATGCCAAAGATCAAGCGAGACCATGGCGTTGAATATATTTGTATCCTGCCAAATTGTTCACCCTGATATTTTCTAACATGACCAACTCATCTTCAGAGACACAGTGTTTAATTGTTCTGAATACGTATTTACAGGGTCTCTTACCAAGAACAACCCCAGCATGCTAGACTTGTTCTTGACCTAAAGGAGTTCGTCATTGTTCTCATGAGAACAGAAATGAGCACAGATCATTTTAATCTTGGCTCTTACGATAGGTAGCTCTACATCGATGTTCTGAGATCTAACTGGTGACAAGGCTCGACACTGGAGCAAAGGTCAAGCAAATGAAAGGCTTATGATTTCTTTTCTACTTGGACAGTGAGGGGGGCTTTTAGTGGCCTAAAACATTAGATATCTGGAATGAGATAACTTACTGTTGTTTGTTTGTTTGTTTGTTTGTTTTTAACCATCTGAATGTGCCATTGGCAGCCACAACCCACACCCTGTTGGACCACTGTACTTTTGAGAGTACAGACATCTGTGGAATGATCCAGGGCCACAGAGATGATGCCGACTGGGTCCATGAAGACAGCAGCCAGCCTGGGCAACTGGACCACACCTTGGAGGGGCAGTGCACAGGTTGGTGAGGAAGGGAAGTCAGAACCTTACTGTACCGACTGGCAGCCAGTATCAGTCTCCCAATCAGGATGCCAGTCACTGAGCCTGAAAATCTGAAGAAGGGCAAAGAACATGTTTCACATCTTAATTATTAACTCAACAAAAAGTACCCAAGCTCTGAGAACAAAAGCAAGATGCATTTTTTATGGTGATGAAATTGATAAGGACCTAGGAATGATAACATGATTTTGTTTTCTTTCTGATAGCTCTGGGGGTTTGAACCAGTGATCCCTTGTGTGCTGGGCAAACAACCTACCATTGAACTAGTGCCAGAAGGCTAGACAACAGGGCTTTATAAATGAGAGTACAGTACACTCCACTGAAAACTTTTATAATAGGCACATAAAAGATTGAAAGAAAATTGTGGGGTGAAAATAATTTTGATAATATATTTATTTTAATTGAGCATATAAAAATATGGATATTTTTACATATGGTCAATATGAAAATTATCTTATGAGATGCTTTAGTTTTTTAATGTAAAGTACCTGAACTTATGCATCTCAGTTTGCATCAGCTACAGCTCAAGCACTCAGTGGACACTGTATTTGATCGGCAGTCTGTGGATCACACCGCTGCAGGTATTTCCTGTGTCTGATCTGTGTGCTACAAGAACTGTAAAGTCAGACAGACCTGGGTTTGAAATCTGTCCCTCTTACTTGACGAGACCATAGGGAATTGTTGTTGTGCATACTTTTGCATTAGAAGGCTTTGAGCATCAAGCTGCTAACGCTTTGCCAAGAAATGGAAGAAGTTAATATCTACAAAGCTCCAGACTGTGCCCTTAGTTTTGAAAGCTCCATTTTTTTTTTCATCTTCTTTTTCCAGAGGTTCATAGTTTCTTCTTCTGGTGTGGAAGTCATCTCAAATCTCTCTCACTGGAAGTGGGCAGGGTATTAGTCTATAATAACTCTTTAAAGATTGGACTATTGTGAAGTGCCTTAGTCTATAACTATCTTGAATTTGGCAAGATTTCTACCACAAAGGGGTTGTCTACTTGCCAGGCCACCAATAAGAATGTCAGAAGTCATAGCCATTATACTCCTTTGGCAGAGTGTCTGACACACAGCCGGTTGACAGGAATCTCATCCCAAGTGTTCATAGGATGATCAAGACTTAAGTTCTACGTTGGTACAGTAGCCTTGAACCTCCCTTCTGCTGTGCCAAACTAATGTTCAACATCTAGAGAGACAGAGAAAGATGATTTCGTTAGAAGAAGCTAGTGGAAGAATGTTCTAGATCTCCAGAAAGAAAGGAAAAAACACCCCAGAAGGAATGAAGGAAAAAACCCCATCAGTCTCGAGTGACTGTGCATCACGTACCCTCCACTGGAGTCAGTTAAGGAACCCACTGCTAGGAAGCCCTCTCCCTGCTCAGGTAAGAGGCAAAGACTTGAAACCTCCAAAGGATCTCGGCCAGAGAACACGTCTCCCATTTGAAACCAGAGAACAGAAGGTCCAGTCAGTGACAAGTTGGGGCATGCGTGAATTAGATTCCCAGGGTCCCAGGGCCCAGCTATTCACCTTCACTTCATGCCTTATCCACGTGGGCGAGAATTCCTGAGTCAGGACCACCTTTGCACTGATGCTCTCTCTGCCTTTTAAATGTGTGTGTGTGTGTGTGTGTGTGTGTGTGTGTGTGTGTGTGTGTGTGTGTGAGATACATAGGACAACCTCAACATCATCCTCAGAACACCGTCCACTTCCTTTGAGACAGGGCCTTTCCCTGGCCTGGAATGCACCACAGAAGACTGAACTGACTGGCCAGCAAACCCTAGAACTCATCCTGTCTGCCTCCTGGGGTTCCAGATGTATGCCACAACTCCCAGCACTTTGCTGTACCTGGGTTCTGGGGCTCAAATGCAGGTCCTTGTGCTTCCAAGGCAAGTACTTTACGGACTGAGCCATCTCTCTACCTTTGGGCTCCACTTTGAACTCAAGCATTCAGTGGCTCATGACAGAGGTCAAAGGCCAGTGAAGTCAAGTACTGGACTAAGCATACAGAAAGCATCTCTCCGAGGTCACAGTGTAGCCATTAACATATCCTCTAACTTTCGGCGACACTTTAGCTGTCAACGTTTGCTGCCAGCACGCGGGCCCTGTCTGAGGCAGGTGGGGCAGGGAGCCCCCTTTGCCAAAGGGCCGAAAAGTATACAGAAGGATCATTTCGTGCTTGTCTTGTGAACTGTTTTACATTGAACACTGGTATACAGTTTCAAGGACTCCTGTATATTAGAATTTTTACCGTGTGCTGTGATAATTTCCCAGGTGACATTTGTGTTTGGATATCTGCCTGTTTTTAGAGGTAAGAGATATTCTGAGATATTTGAGCCAGGCAAGTCTACAACCAACACAGACTTTCCATTTTATTTTTCAATGGTAGTCCAAAGCTTTCCTTTCTGAGGTGAAATCCTTACCACCTCTTCATATATCTCGAATGAACCATTTTACAGAACAGTAACATTATTCTTTATCGCCAAGAATACACCCAGTTGTTTGGATAGAAACAACAGTTTCAACCCTTATGCTTTTGAATATTTAAAATCTGAAATTCTAAGTCTGATCCATTTCTTCTACAAGAAGATCAACTTCTCTTTTCCTTGGGATGAAGATCTAATGGAACAATGAAGTTCTCGAGGAAAAGAGAAATCATCTCAAATGCCTGTATTTTGTAAGGATGCATGTTGAAGACTTGGGAACAGAGGCAGTCTAAGAAGATGGACAACTTGGGAATGTCTGTAATTCTGGCATTCCAGTTACTGAGGCAGGAGGTTCATGAGTTCATTTGTAGTATATGTGCTGCTGAAATGAGCACAAAGGGTCATCAGTTCTAAACCAGCCTGGGCTACCTAGGGAGACCCTCCTCTCATTAAATCAAAGAGAGGGAGAGGAAGAGAGAAAGCTTGATTATAGATATAAAGGAAGAGAGTATGATTGCTTATAAAGATTGATGATAGCTAGATGATAGAGAGGTAGATAGATGAGAGATAGATAATACATAGATAATGATAAGTGATAGATATAGGTGGTTGGTAAATTAGATAGATGATAAATATGTAGATGATAAATAGATAGTAAGGGCTACCTAGACAATATAGTAAGGTAGATAGATGATGATAGCTATAGACAAGTAATAGATAGTAGATAGATGACAGGTGAGATGATAGATATAGACATGATATAGATAAATAGAGTGAGTGAGTACAGAGAGACACAGAGAGATGCAGTTTGGTGGTGGTAGCTGGTATCTATGTCCATCGAGAAAGAATATTTACAGACAAATGAGCCCCTCTTCCTGCTCCTCAGAAGAGTTCTGGACTCCGGTGCCCGGATGATGGCACGACTGCCCCCTTCACTTCACTGTGCGGAATGAGGGAAGGCAGGGAAGGGACGTCCAGTTGCTCTCTCCACAGGTGCCGGCTACTCCATGCACTTCAGCAGCAGCTCGGGGACGGCAGAAGAGGCAGCCCTGCTGGAGTCGAGGATCCTGTACCCCAGGAGGAAGCAGCAGTGCCTGCAGTTTTTCTATAAGATGACAGGAAGCCCCTCTGACAGACTCACCATCTGGGTCAGAAGGGACGATGGCACAGGCAGCGTGCGCAAGCTGGTCAAGATGGCGACCTTCAAAGGTACCCAGACTTGAGTGTGTGTGTTTTTGGAGGTCCATGGGTGACTTTGAGAATCATACTGGATTGCTCTACCCCTTTATTGCTTTGCTCTGGGATTTCCTAGGTTCCATTAGGTCCTTTTGCTTGTGAGGCAAAGGTTTTAACTCCTGAGCAACATCCCCAGCGCTACCAGAATGTTTCAAGCACTCAAAAATTAGAAGCAACATTGAGGATCTAGATGAGGCTTCAATATTCTTTGGTGAGAGTCCACTATGAATATGCAAGTACGGGCTTTGTTAGTTCTTTGAAGAAAGCTGGAGTCAGGAGACACCAGTTAGGAGACTGAGAGGTAGAGATAAGGAAAGTGAAATGATTCCGAATAATGCTGCTGGGAAGGGAGCAGCTAAATAATTGGCCATAACTGCATTTGCACCTGTTTCGACACTGACAGTTAGCGTCATTTGATCTGCTGAAGTCACTAAAAGTCTGTCTATGAAGTTGGTGAACATATAAGCCATATGTGAATTTCTCTTGGTCATTTACACATCACCAAGTGTTGCTTTGTGTGTTTGTATGAGGGTCAAAAAGAAAACCAAATCCTAAACAGCTAAGGTAGAATTGCGAGGGTCACTAGTGACAAGCTGAGGCTGAATACTAGAAATGTAAGTGTTGGGTAATTCCTGCCAGGGCTCTGATTCATTGAGATCTAAGAAAAGAGGCAGCTTTCCTCTTCTCCCACTCAACAAAGAATTCCTGGATCATGTGAACCAGAGATAGGAAATACTATCTACATTCTGCTAGAAGAGGCTGCTGCTGTCCAAGAAAGAAAATTTCCTCAGCAGTCCCTGGAAAAAATCAGTCCCAATCATCTCCACCCACTGCCATGCCACTCTGTTCACACCAGCTGGGACCTCTACAGTCATGGTGTAGGGGGTCACCATGCTACCTGAAATTAGTTAAAGCCAGTATGATGGAAGGATAGCAGATGGCCTTTAAGAGCAAAGAATTTGTTATTTGTGGAAGACAGCTGTTCAGTGAGGACGTGTGCTGTAACGTTAGGGCTATGGGTGCGATGCGATGGGTGGGACTCACCTTTGCCTTTGAAGTGAGCATGTTGTTTGCCACTCATAGAATTGGCCAAGCAGCTACCACATGCTCAATTTAGTTCCTTATCCTGGCTTTGGTTCTATTGAACTCAACAGAGTATCCTTGTAAGTTTTATGGGAACGCCTTAGCGTAGCTTTCAACATAGTCAACTTCTGTATTAACTTGTCAATGAAACTTTTCTAAAGTGTTAATCAAATACTCATTGGTGTTTATGGGGTATTCAACGTAAAATAGTTGGAATCATCTTGGATAGCTTTTATCTCAGGTATGATATATTTCTGAACAGATGCCTACATAAAAATGTGTCTGTATGTATATATTAATATACAGATGTGTATCTATAATGACTATATATGAGTTTACATGCAAAATGTTCATATGTGAACATACACATATACCTTGTGGGTTTTTAATTAATTCATTGGTAATTTGTAAGTATTTATTTATGTGTGTATGCATGAGAGAGAGAGAGATAGATAGATAGAGAGAGAGAGAGAGAGAGAGGTGTGCATGCTATGACTCATGGGTGGAGATCAGGGACAACTTTCAGAAGATCTTTTCTTCCACCATGTGGGTTTTTGGGAATCAAACTCTAGTAGCCAGGTTTGTGAACAGATGCCTCACCCACTGAGCTATCTCACCAGTTCAGAAACGTCTATTCTCTTGTCAGAATTCTCATGATCTGTAACTAGTAACTAGTTCCTTTCTACATCTCTGTCCCAATTGTATTTCTCTTACTCATTATAGTTCCTGTCTGTGGGTCCTCGCTGTACTGTGATGTGTCACCCATGAGATGGCAGCTGTACAGACTTGCATGGTCCTGACATGGTCCTTGCACTTTCTCAGCCTTGACCTGAGTGCTGGAGGATGCTCCCAGGCTTCTCCGTCTGGGGGGGAGTATAGCTCTATAAGCAGATTTCGGGTTAAGAAACCAGGAGTCCTCCAGGCTCACTCCTCAGTTTCACTTTGTGTTAAATTGTTTTGCCTGCGTTTGAGGAGATTCTCTGACTGGCTTTGGCCTTGGAGTTTTCTACCTCTGCCCACCCCTTTCCATGGTTTCAGTCTAGGTTTTTACATTATTTGGCTCAGGATCCTACATTATAGAGAACCCCTCCCTCATATCTAGTTAAGCCTCTAAGAAGAGCAAGTAGAGCTAGATCACTCTAGAACATGAGTCACTAGCTAGCAGTAACTTCATATTCTTTGGGTTCCCTCTAACTGGAATTTCAGATAGTAGGAGGAAAGGGGAAATCTGGACAAATAGATTTCAACAGCAAGTCATAGCTTTCACTTAAGAATGTGTGTTTTACATGGTCTAGCGAACTCAAGAGGAAACCTGTGATATTAAGAAATTCTGATTAATAATTGGATATGAATTATAAAATACATTATAGTGGAGAGGAGCTGGATGGAAAAAGTTATGAAGAAGGATAAGGTACAATGATGTATGTGGAAAAAATGTCTCAGTGAAACTCATCACTTGTACAGTAACTTAAAAATATGATTAAGGCCTGGCAAGATAGCTGAGGGGGTAACGGGTCTCCTTGCAAGCCTGGTGACCTGAGCTGGGTCCCTGGAAGCCCTCATGGTGGAGGGCAAGAACTACCCCTAAGGTTATCTGCTGACCTCCACTGGCCCAGTACATTAATGTGTTTGCCTTCAGTCCTCCCATCTCCCCCTCTCTCACATTGATGAATAAAAATGTTTAATTAAAGAAATCACAGTTTATCTTTTTCCAATATCACTTTTCCTCTCTAGAAAAGTGACCTGTCTCAAATAGCATCAGTTTCTTGGGGTTGCGGTGATGGGCAAACAGGGTTGTTCATATTCCTGGCTCGAGGCAAATGTTCGTTCATTATTGGTAATGCTTGTCTTAAACCTTATTCTCTGTTCTTAGGAGATTCTGAGCACAATTGGAAAATTGCCCATGTGACACTCAAAGAAGAAAAGAAGTTTCGCTATTTATTCCAGGGTACAAAAGGTGGCCCTCAGAACTCATCTGGGGGGATTTACTTAGATGATGTTACTCTGACAGAAACCCCCTGTCCCACCGGGGTTTGGATTGTACAGAACATCTCTCAGATCCTTCAAAGCACAACGAAGGGCGACAAGCTCCAGAGCCCTCGATTCTACAACTCAGAGGGTTATGGATTTGGGGTGACCTTGTACCCCCACGGTAGACTAAGCTCCTTTTACCCTGGCTACATGGGACTCACTTTCCACATGTGCAGCGGTGAGAATGACGCCATCTTGGAATGGCCAGTGGAACACAGACAGGCAGTCCTGACCATACTGGACCAGGAGCCTGATGTGCAGAAGAGGATGTCTGTGACCTTGATGTTCACGACCTCCAAGCACAACACGTCTCCAGGTAGGTCCAGTCTTCTGGTAGGACTGCCCCTCCGTCAGCAGCAGCCAGCCACTGCGTGAGAGCGATAGCATTCCTCTCCTAGCTTCGCCCTTGAGCTCAGCAACATTACAGTGATGCGGGGAAAACTGGACAGAAGCGGGGGAAACTGGATAGATAATATCTTTTCTTGTGTGTATGTGGGGGGGTACACAGGTGTATGTGTGTGCATGGAGGCCAGAAGACACCCACCCTCCAATGACATTGCTCAGGCACCATATATGGTTTTTTTAAGAAAAATTTTCTATTGTCCTTGATTAAGAAGGTAGACATAGTTCATCAGACGCATAGATTATCAGGTACATCAACAGATTAGATACTTTGTGAAGAATCCATCAGTTGACTCTGAAATTACAAAGGGCATCAGCATGTTCACAAAATAGTTATCCATTGATTAAAACAGGTAAGCTGACTCTTCAAAACAAAACATGCAGGCCTTAAAAATGGTTCCCCTGACCATTTCACTAGACTCACTCAGAAGAAGACAACTGACCAGAGCTGAAGTTCCCACTCTTCTAATTCTCCTCTCCCATTCTGAAAATAGTAACTAGACAGACAGACAGACAAATGGATGGATAGATGGATGGACTGATAGACGGATGGATAGATGAATGAATTACAAAGTGCTCTTGTTTTTAAAGGCCAGTTTGACATATTTTGAAAGCTAATGTGATACTTTGTCACCCTCTGATCTGCAGCAATAAATGACTCTGTCATCTGGGACAGGCCGTCTGAAGTCGGAGAGTATGATGAGGACTGTGAATGTTTTCGAAGCATCGACTTGGGCTGGAACCAGGCCCTCTCCCACGACATGCTGAGAAAGAGGAATTTCCTGAAAGGCGATGACCTCATCATTTTCGTGGACTTTGAAGGTACGTCCGCTGGTCTGCCGTGTGCCCGTGTTCCTAGGCTTCCCTGTGGCTTTACCCCGACTGGGAAATGAGCCATGGAAAGTGGGACCTTTCATCAGGAGGTTAAAATGTGCATTGTGAGGCCCCTGTCATACTTGATTGCTCAAGTTATTACACTTTCATTTTTTTTAAATATGTCGTTCAATAGACACATAAATAGGCACATCCAGGGGAGGGACCATGTGATATATTCTGATACATCTATTTGTTTTATAAGTCAAGGCAAGTGTATTTATTTAGCCCTTCAAACATGGGTAATTTCTCTGTGGTTAAAAACTTCAATTATTCTTGGGAGAATCTCAGATTTCATCTTTTTGAAGTGCCATTCTTTTTATTACTTATCAGATACCACAGCTTATTGATTTCAGATGAGCATCAATTTGCTAATTCCTGGGAATTTTTATAGGCTTCTTGTTCCAAGCAGTTCAAATGTGATGGGGTAACTATCAAATAAGAACAGCTGGCCTTGAGGGCATCAGTGGGCTCCAAGCCACATTTCCATGCAGCCAGGGTGACTGACATTCATGCGGGAGTGTTCCCCAGGAATGGGGGGCTCATTGTGAACATCTTCCTTCCCACTCTATCTCCTGAAGATGTCAGCCACCTGAACCAGACGGAAGTTCCCATCACAGGCGAAAGACCCCTCCCGCAAGACTTGTCTCTTCAAGACCAAGAATCAGAGACCTCAGCAGAAGGTTCCAGAAAGACTCTGCCAAACGGCCTGGGCCAGGGCCAGCCTGGCCGACAGAAGCGGTCAGTGGAGAACACAGGCCCCATGGAGGACCACAACTGGCGCAAGTACTTCAGAGACCCGTGTGACCCGAACCCTTGTCAGAACGAAGGCATCTGTGTGAATGTGAAGGGCATGGCCAGTTGCAGGTGGGTGGCATGGCGGAAGGAGACAGGGACGGGGTGGGAAAGCGTGTCAGCAGACTAGAGTCCAGTTTGCACCACCCTGGCCAAGGCGCCCTTCAAAAGATCACTGCAGATCAGGGCCCCCTTTTCCAATGTCACAGCAACACATCTGTGGGTTCACACTGCCAGGGCACTCCAAGTTCCCTCCCTCTCTGTCAGCTCCATGGCATGGCTGGAATTTCTGACCATCACAGTGCTCCCAAGTGACCTAGCGCTTTTGTTTGGGGACTTTCTACTCTGTGACCCGCTCCAGAGACTCCAGATGAAACTAGCATCTGCACTGACTACAGACGTCATGTCATTTATTTATAGCTTGGAGCTTATTTCCTTATGTTTTTCAATGGCAGTCATAGGAATTCATGGTTTTTCTGTGGCTTGCTGTCCTATCCATGCTTTCCTAAGGGTTGTACATGCATGAACTCCATTGATCCTCACTCTCGCGCCCCTCCACGTGACCCTTCTTCTCTTCCTCCAGCACATCGACAAGTTGAACTGACAAGGGTCCATTTGTGCCAAATGACCCAGAGCATCAGTGTCTTCTGTACAAATTGCTAGGGCAGATAGGCTTTTTTTTTGTAATGTTTGTGAACACACACACAAAAATCTAAAAAGCGCTTCATAAAAGAATGTAGGGGATGATAGAAAGATCCACTACACTAGACGGAAGCTGTTCTGCTGGACTCTAAGCACCCGGTTTCTTTGGAGTAGATATGTATTTTTTACATCCCCTACCTATTTTCTTTTTTTTTTTCAAAGAAGAAACTGATCTTGAAACTTGGACTCCTAGGAATCCTGCAAAGTACCACAGCTCCCCTCTATCCTTCACAGCGCTGTCCTAGGTGTTAAGGTGATGCATGAACAAACAAAAATAAGGGAGAGGGTAGTCATTATTTATTGAAAAATAGCAATTTATGAAAGTGGTAGAAACAGGAAGACACCATTCAGAAATCACAGGGGTGATCGCTGTGGGCAACGCCCACCAGGGAATAATGAAATTAGCAGGAAAAACTTGAAGCAAATGAATGACTTGTCAGGGCATGTCTCAAAACATGCATCCAAACCACAGAGAGGGGAGTGGCAACTGGTGGTAGAGAAGGCTGATGGACAGCCCCTTGGGCAGGCAATGGTACATTTCCTCCTCAATGGTGAGACATGGGCATCATCTGCCCAGTCAGAGAAGATACTCTGAGGAGGGCTGCGGTGGAATGTTGTCCTCTAGCATAGCAGCCATCATCACTTTAATCAAAGCAACTGTAACTGCCCGAGGGACCCTCAAGACTGGGCCCCCAGGCTTCCCTGGTAGCAGGGGTGAGGGAGGGTCGTGCGTCAGTTTTCATCCTTAAGAATCCCTCAGTATTTTAGCCCCTGGACTCCATTTCTTCAATTCTTGTCTGGTGGCTCATATTGCTGTGGGTGTGGCCTTGAGGGGGGCTCTCTGGGTGGTCCCTACGTTCTTCAGCCATGCCCACATGCTCGTGAGCTGTGCTAATTTCCGGCTGCAGAGGAGTCTTCCTTTTTAATTGATCTCCCTCACTGGAGCTATGGAAGCCATCGCTTTCCTACGAAGCCCTCGCGTTCTTCTGTGGTTTCTGGGTTGAGGCAGGCTCTCACTCTGTAGCCCAGGCTAGCTACCTAACTCACTGCACCGTCTGCAGTCTCCCCAAGCATTGGGGTTACAGACAGTCACGGCTACGCTTGGTGTCCCGGTTCACTTTCTAGAGAATATCTGCTACCTTCTCTAGGGCTGCAAAGATGCTCTCTGCACTTCTTTGGGTGATAGGGTTTGGGGCACTGCATTCCAGCAGGTACCCCATTTGGCCTCATCCATCCCAGGAGAAGCCAGGCCAGGAATTGTCACATGTGTGCCAAAGTATTTCTCTCCCGCAAGCCTACAGCTGGGCTTTGTTGAAGATGCTCTCTGAAGGTGATCCCAAGGGAATGTGATTAAGCTGTATTTGGGAGAGATTGTGACAGGGGAAAATTTTTTTTCAATATGTTTTATAAAAGAATAACTAATGCCAGGTATGGTGGTCTGTGCCCTCATCCTGGCACTGGACAGGTGAGGCAGGAGGATGGTGGCTTGGAGGCCAGCAGGCACTACACAGTGAGTTTCCAGCCAGTCTAGGAGACCCCATCTCAATGAAAGCAAAAATAGAGCAAAAGAAAATCGTTTCAGGGATAATCAAAGGAACTGCCGACTCCTGATGGTCTCAGCCTGCTCCATAGAGAAGACTTCAAGACTAAGGTGTTTGATGCAAAAGCTGTGACAAATGGAGCCAGTCCCCTGGGGCCTTGCTTCTAGGCGTCTTCATCAGGAAGGAATCGCCAACTGTGGCGATCATGTGCCTACTGTGTGTCGACCCCCTTGGGATCTGCCAGTAATGTCACATGAATTTCTGGAAACTACAGGGACATTTCTGCACCGTGCAAGCTTGGTGTTCCAATAGCGCCTTAGCTCAGGTGCTGTCCCTGGGGTGGATTCCCCCACCCGCTCCCACTCTGTCATATCCAGTCTGAGCTGGTATCAGGTCATGTTCTCTCTAAGTGGCCCAAACCTTTCTTCTGGGTGCCTGGTGGCCAAGGGGGTGCCTCTGCAGATCACCTTTTTGGGGTTCAGCTCAACCACCATGTGTTCCAATTTCTTTTCACATTGCTGAAATGAACACAAGACCCACTTGATTCCAGGGAGCAAGAGGTTGGAGGTCATTGGTCATGATGGCAGGAGAATTGATAATGGCTTCGGGAGCCCAGGGACCTGGCCACACCATCTCCAAAAGAAAAGCTGGGAGAGGGACAGACTCGTTCACTTGCCAGTCTCCCAATTTACTAAACCAGCTCTTTCCATCTCATCCACCTAGCCGGGAGATGGACCCGCCCACTCCGGGCCTATTTTTCCTGTATCAATTAGATAATCTCACACAGGCTCAGGCTTTGCCAAAACAAAATAATTCTTTGTAGTGAAGCTGATGGCTCTGTTTAAGTGGTGCAGCAAGGATGGGGAGAATGGTTGGACTGTAGCTGTGCCTTGAAAGGTCATGGAGTTAAGCGAATTGATATGTCTAAAGTGTGTGGATGGGATCGGGCATAGAAGTGCTGGATAACTGATCACTGTTCATCGCTGGTGCTGATAGCCTTGGTGGATAGCCTTGGTGGTAGGAGGCAGGCGATTGGCCCAGGTGGCTGCCACGGTCTCTGTCTTCTCCCACAGGTGCGTCTCTGGACATGCTTTCTTCTACACAGGTGAGCGCTGCCAGGCCCTGCAGGTGCATGGCAGCATGCTGGGCCTGGTGATCGGAGGTACGGCCGGCCTCATCGTCTTCACCTTCGCCACTCTCTCCATCATCATCCGAAGGCCGAGACAGTGAGATGTCGCTGCCATCAGCCAGACCTCAGAAGCGCCTGTTGCGCTCAGACTTTCCTTATTATGACCAGCACAGTTAGGGGCAGTGTGCACCACCCTTGCTGGCAAAGAGCTCCAAGAACCCACTTCTGCAGCCTCGTTCGTAGCCCCAGCATGGTTCAGTTACCCTTTGATGTACTCCTAATGTATCCAGAATGTCTGGCAACAACACTCACTGCACTTAATTGTGAATTGCTTACCTAGCCTTCGGTAAACACTGAATGAATGAATCAATGGATGAATGAATAACTATGGTACAGAAAGTTGCTTGTTTCTATTTCAGACCACAAAATACATGTGATAGAACCCAGATGTGCGTGTATTAGAACCAAATGCTCAATTATCACCAGGCACAGTAGTGTCAGGGCTCAATGTCTTGCGAAACAATTTTAAATGAAGATTCCTAGGCCAGCGGGGTTTTCATAGCACCTGCTTTCTTCTCCCTCTGATTCTAAGAAAGAACTTTAGCCAATCCAATAAATATGTCGCTAGGATGTTCTATGTGCCCAGTATCTGTGATTTATGTTTTTCTGTGTATGTGTATGTATGTGCCTGTGCTCATGTGTATGTGCACAAATGCACATGTGTGCATGCATTGACGTGCTTGTGTGTGCACAGGTACATGTGCATAAATGTGCTCATATGTGTGCATATATCTGAGTGTGCTGTGTGTATTGGGAGTGGTGTGGGTATGCTCAGGATTTCTTTTTCAAATTCTAACTTTTAAAGTTTAGTTTTGGGATGGGGACCATGGCTGGTAGAAGCTTGGCCTAGTGCATGAAGCTGCAGGCTCCCTTCCCAGCACTGCACTCCAGTCCTCTCAGAACTCAGAACTGAGGCAGGAGAATCAGGATCCAGATCCACTTGCTATTGAAGTAGGAGGCCAGCCCCAACTCAGTGAAACCCTGTGTCAAATTTTTTAAAAATGCAAATAAAATAAAATAAAATAAAAATAGAAATAAAAATAATGAAGTTTACTGTCTATGATGTTCATGTGTAAGATATATATGATTGTGTTCTATCAACAGTCTGATGGTATAGATGGGAGAGAACTTTATAGAAATATTTTTAGCTTTTCTTTCTGTCTAGAGTTTTTAAGAAGATAAAATGTATTTGATGAAGGAAACTTCCAAGATATGAGATGTGATATAGGACTGGAGAGATGGCTCAGGGGTTAAGACTCTGCCTCACAAAGCCAAAAGACCTGAGTTTGCACATAAAAATGCCAGGCAGAAATGATGGCAGTCTGTATTTCCAGCTCTGGAAGGCATAGTCTGGGCAAGGCAAACCCAGAGTGACAATAAGGAGATCAAACAATCTAGGGTGATTCCTGAAGTTACCCTTGAACCTACACACACACACACACACACACACACACTTAAGTTCATTCTTCTACACACACATACATATGGAAGTGGAGAAAATACAGTGAATGTAGTTATCAGCCATTTTTGTTTAGAGTAAATTCAAGTGGCTGCGTATCCCTTCCAGAGGAATATCATTTTGTTTAAGCAGGATTTATTGAGAACGAGAGAAGAGAGGAACCTCTTGGACACTTAGTCGGAGAGGGGCAAGAGGAAGCCCTTCCAGGGGAATTTTAATGTAAAATTTTAGCTCTTTCTTAGATTCAGCTGAAGAAGGGTCCGATGCGAGGGAGAAGGTGTGGGAGCTATTCTTTGGGGGTGGGACCAACATCCCCACATCAGGTGACACCCACATCCACACTGAGAACTTACCTCCTTCATTGCGTGAGACCGATCCAGCTCCTCCCTCAGCTCCAAGGACCAGCCTTCTCAGCAGCTGGCCTAGTAGGCTCTTCCTGGGTCTTCTTGGTGCATGCTGCGGCAACATGTGGCCAGAGGCTGGCTGAGAAACTTTCCATCTGGCCTCAGCCACTGACTGACAGCCCTGGCTCGCTAAAGGTTCCATATGGATTAAAAAGGACAATCTTCCTCGTTGCAGAACCCACTAATTAGATTAGCATGAGAGTTTATTAGTGTCTGTTCATGGAGCAGAGAGATGGGTTTATAGAGATGTGTTTGGCGTACACTACCATACTCTCCTGTTCGCTCCATACCTCTTCTTGTTCTTCCTCGCGACTACTGTTCTTCCCCTTCCTCTTTTTTTTTTTAACATTTTTATTATTATTTCCGCTCATACAAACTTAATAGGTACACCGGTTTCCTCCCTCCCTCCTCCTCCCCCCGAACCCCTTGCTCCCCCTCCCCTCACCCCTCCTTCCCCATCCCCCAGTGCCTCCCCCCCAATTCCCAGAGAGTCCTTTAATATGCATCCCTGACTCTCCGATGACATACAAGGACCCAGTGGCATTTCCCTGAACCCTTTCCCGTGTTCCCCTTAAGCATAGGAACACTACTGTGGCTGTCAATCCCTTGCCTCCAAGGATCTTGGTGCCTTTAGCAGATGCTAGACTTTGTGAGGTCAATAGTGTGTTGGACATTGCGCAGGGCATGCAAAGTCCAATTATGGTTGCTTCGGCCCTAACTTGTGTGGAGTATCTTGCAAATCATTGCTCCTCCCATCCTTTTGCTCTTACACTCCTACCGCCCCCTCTTCTGCAAATTTCCCTGAGCTTCAGGATAGGGAGAGATTAGTCTGGCCTAGTTCTAGGTGGTTGGTATAGAGTCTCTGAAGTTCTGGATTGTGGTGACACCTGGTTAAGTTCACAGACGTTCGTTCCTGATCATTTACAACTAACGGGGTATGATCTCACCAGAAGGGGAGGGCATATAGTCTGGCAGATAAAAAGTAACCATTTTGCAAATGGGTGATTGACCCCTCCCCCACTGAGGTTTCCAACTTTTATTACATCTACTCTTGAATGTGCTCTTATAATAAGACTCCAGTTTAACAGCTTTTTGTCTCTGGCCAGGGGGTGACATACAGTGCCCATCAGGATGGAGTGAAGGGCATTGCAGGAGCAGCAAAACTGCAAAAGAAAATCAACAAACCCTTCCTCTTCTTAAATAGTCCTTCTATTTTCATGTGATGTGTGTGTGTGTGTGTGTGTGTGTGTGTGTGTGTGTGTGTGTGTACCCTAGATCCCACATAGAACAGAATGGGAAATATTTCCTATTCTGTCAACATTTTCAATAGTCAATATATGTCAATATTCTATATGTGACATGAGATCTCTGAGCCCAGCTAACATCTCTTACATGATGAGTTCTGGTTCTATGTATTTTTATGCAGATCACATAAATCCATTTTTGAGTCCGAATAAAGCTCTTTAATGGAAGAGCTACCTAGGGGAATCAGAGTATTCTAATTAGTCCTTTGACAGCTATACTGACCGGCACAGTGTTTGGTCGCATGAACCACTGAGGGCACCTATAATGATTCTTCCGGATACTTTCCAGCGTCTTTCAAGGAGTGGGCTTGGTCACTTCTAGGGTTGCCTTCAACTGAGCTGTTCATTCCACAATAAGACTGAATGAGTAAAGGAGGGAAGGAAAGGCAGGAAGGGATTATTCCTGTTGAGACATCCCAGAAAGGTCTGCCTTGTGAAAATCCACTATGCATAGCGTAACTACAGACACCCACACTTTCCTTACTCTAACTTTCCCCTGCGATCATAAGGTAAAGGTGTAAAGAGGAGGGGCAGGGCGAGACAGTTAGTTCTTCATTCCCGATTTCAGTCATCCACTAGGTTTCACCCTTCTTCCTGTCTACAGGACTCAAATTCATTGTATGCTATGGAACTCCCACCCCCAGATGTTCCCAACGGGGGTCAGAGGAAGCGCCTCCTTAACATCCACCAGAGGGCGCGCAAACATCAGACGAAAGAGGCCAGCTGTCAGGGAGCTGGGACCGCGAGCCAGCTGTCACTCATTAGCCCAGCTGGAGATGCCTCCTGGAGGATTTTGGACAAGGACAGCTGTGAGAGCACTCCCTGGGCATGGGAAAACACTCAGGGCTCCAGAGAAAACAGCAAACGGATGTCCAATTTTCTTTAGTTAATCAAAATCAAACACCTCTTTCCACAACTAAGGCCAGGGGTGGCTGGATGGACAAAGGAGGTGGAAATTAATAAAATTTGCTCCAGAAAAGGCAGAGCCTGGAATCCTTCTTGGATTTTTGTCATTCAATGCTGTCAGAGGCAGTCTTCCCACGCCTTGTCGGGTCAGTTCTTCCAGTCTTTGATGTGAGAGGGCCTTTCCCCTGGATTCCCAGGGTGGTCATTGTATTCTTGCAATAGCCACTGGCATACTTTTCTTGGCCCTGAATTAAAGAATGAAAACCCCAGGGTGGAGACAGGTTCAGGCAGCTCCAGCCGGGTCCCATATGTGAAGAAGTACCCATCCTGCCCATTCTTCCTGCGTGTGTGTGTGTGTGTGTGCCGTTTGTATGTAGATAGGTATACATGAACGTGCAGGTATGTGTGTAAAAGGGAACTTGGGTGTGTGTGCCTGTGGAGGCCCAAGAGTGCATTGCTAACTCCTCATTCCTTTTGCTTGGAGGTTTCCCAGGTTTTGCCTTCCAGAGGAATTGCAGGCCACCGTCATCTCCATCCAACATTTCTATGTGTGATCTGGGGATCTGAACTCAAGTCCTTTTTCTTGAGAAGCAAAGGCTTTAAGGCCTGAGCCATCTTCCCAGCCATCATTCCTGCACATTCTATCTTTCCAAACTTTACAGAAAAAACGGTCGAGGACAGGGTTAATAAAATCATTTGCTTCCCAACAAGATGTCACTTCTGGGGCTGCCTTTAGCTTTGCTTTTGGTTCCTTAAATAAGACTTAGTTGCCAAAGGAGGACCCCGAAACTCAGCCCCCTCAGAGCTGCCCCAACACCTGGAAATGTTCTTTGGGGATCAGTAGTGGGTATTAGGCATAGGGAGGAGTTCAGGGACTGTGCCCCTCTGTCCCTCCACTCTCACCCCTGTACTTCCTCCATCTCCTCCATATGCGCCTGGGGTAGAAACCTTGCACACTTTGGCTTCTACTTAAAATGTGCTGAACAGCGTCCCTCTATACAGTGTATGAGGACTGTGTCTTCAGCTGGCAAAGAAAATCTTAAGCAGATCATGCACATCAGAACAGACAAGTGTCATGTATTTTCAGGGCAATTAGACCATGAAGATTTTGCCCTAAAGGGTCCATTTTAAACCCTCTTGCATGATATCAGACCTTCAATGTACCTGGGGACACGAATGATTTAATGAAAGCCATCATCCTGCTCAAAGGCCGAGTTTGCACCTGTGAGTTTTGGGCGTGTCCTGTGGCTGGGGAATGGACAGCTCCATCCACTTTTCAAGAGTGGGGTCGGCGACTAGCTGATGCGGACAAGCCTGAGAGGACTGCAACAGTGGTATCTGAGAAAGAAATGAACAACTCATGCCAAGAATGTGCGAGAGCTCATTAGATGCTTTATTATTAAGAAAGAAAGTATGGCTATATACACACTAGTAAGGCATGATTTCAAATCTGAAGTCATAGTTTTAGAAATATAGAGCGTCTAACTGCCAAGTTTCCCACATCTTTAAAGATACAGTGCTTTTGTTGTCTTTTAACAAAATACATAAGAAATAGGTCTCTTTGTTTTGGACACTCCAGGAAGTTGGCTTTCATAGGCCTGGGTGGCTGGCTTTCTCTTTGGGATGTAGAGGTCCCATGTCCTGGAGCAGTGACTTTTGACAAATGAAATGCAGTTGCCCCTGGGTGGCATGCCAGGCCCGCCCCACTTCCTTCCATCTTCCTGAATGACGGTGACTTCGGCTCCAGTGGCCTGGGAGTCACACCCCAGGCCCCACTCTGCACTTCCTGTTGACTAGAACCTTTCTCATTTCTGTAGAAGTTTTCTTCTGAAACTTCACAGACCTCTCTGGGAGTCTTTCTATCCGTCACAGAAGGTCTGGCTTCTCACAACGTTGATTCATTTCTTCCCTTAGCAATCCACACCCCCCCCTCTCTCTCTCACACACACACACACACACACACACACACACACACACACACAGAGGAAAACAGGAGGACAGAGGACTTAAGGATATTTCCAGGGGCGTTGCTGCAGTGTGTGCTAGTTGCTTCTTCAAGGATACTCCAATTTGACTGTGAAGTCTTAGTGCAGATCACTTTTGGAAGCAACTGCCTCCAGGGAAGGTCCCTTCATGAAAGACTCTCTGGGCCCAAGGGATCTAGGCTACACACCAAGAGCCTTCAGGAGTGAGAACAGCAGGGGGCGCTCTGTGAGTGACCATGTGACTCAATAAATGGCAATGTCAGTGTGTGCTGAGCTGCCAGCAACCTGCATTGCCTGATGCTCCAGAGCTGGGGGACCTCAGGGCGGAGTAAAGAAGTCTCTTGTTACCCAGCTTTTACAGTGTAACAGTCATTTCTTTTAGAGACTTCAAATGAACCATTCGGTTGGGACAGGGGTGTGGCCGTCCTCAGGAAAATAATCATGCATTTTGTGCCTAAGTGTTCAGGTGTGGAAGCATACACGCACCTGTGTGCATGTATGTGCGAATGTGTCAGCGTGCATGCATGTGCGCATGCACACACATGTTCAAGCCTATGTGCCCATGTGAGTTTGTATGCCTGCATATGAATGCTGTGTGTCTGGATGTTCACAAGCTTGCTGGCACGGGGGAATGTGCTTTTATGAACAAATGTGGGCCGACGGCCAGCTCCACATCCTATGGAATTCTACAGACAGTTCCTGCTATTATGCCACTGTAGAGGTTCCTTCGAGCACAATGATCCCCGGAGACCCCCATGAAGTGGGCCAAAGTTCAGCGTTCCTTGTCCTCTTGCGTTCTAAACATGAGGGCCTTTGCCTCTCCTGGTTCCACTGTGCCACGCCCCTAACTCGATGCTCCTTGAAGCCGGCCACATCAGTTTTTCACTGACATCTAATCCCACCCAGTGGATCCACAGTTCAGGATTATCTCTAACTTTTTAACACTTAGCTCCCCTCCTTCCCGCCCCTGTGTTGGACGACTCCCCCTGGAGAACTTGTCCTGCGTGGCCAATTAGCAAATATTTCCTTTTGCTGAAGGAAATATGAGCCATCCCTTGGGATAGGAGCCTGGCGGTTCTCACACAAAATGGGGGCCAGACATCCCTGCCGCTTGTGCCTATGTAGGAATGAGTTGATTGACTTTAGGGTTAGGATTGCCGTTGGCCCCACCTCTGCCCCATCCTCTCCTTCTCAGACAGACAGTTAGAGGCAGAATTCAGACTTAGATCTAAAAGGAATGTGATAGCTACTGTGTCTACTTGACAATTGAAAGCTTAAGTGTTGGGCACGTAGTTGAATGAAGCCCTGAAGAAGCCTGCAGGAGATTGTCTGATCGACAGGGAAGGCCCAGTCCATGGTGGGCAGGACTTTGCCCTGGGCAGGTGGGATGGGATAAAGGGAGGTGATTCAGGGGGATGGCATACTTGGGCAGACATGCTGCCTGGCAAGTGAAGATTGTTCCTCTTTCAGAATGGACATGGTGTGGCCAGTTCGCTCAGCTCCTGGTGCTGCTGGGAACTCTCCTGCCAAGCTGAACTAAGAACTACAAGCAAAGCCATTAAGGAGGAATAAAACCCCTTGTTCCAAAATAAGCTATTTGGTCATGAACTTATCAACAACATGCAGGCAGACTGAGACAAGGAAGAAATTTGAAATAATTAAAATATTAGAAGGAAACTCTTTTTCAACATCAGTAAGAAAGTGATGCTCGGATCTCGACCCCTTCTGCCTTATCGTTCCCATTGAAGGATCTTACACGCACATGTCAGCTCTTCAAAGTCAGCCCAGCCCACCTGTCACAAGGAACCTGTTGCTCCCAGTCTCTCTGTCTCTTGGGGAGAAGACTTGGGTCTGGCATGGATGACTGCTCTTAGATTGAATACATGGTTGACTCTACCATAGAGACAATTGTAATAAACATTTGTATTTTATGAGAAAAACACCTCACACACACACACACACACACACACACACACACACAATCACTCACAAGTACTCTAATCTTTGGGGAAAACCATTTAGTTACCAAAGTGAAGTGTGACCGGAAGCACAGAATTTCTGTTGTGAAATTTCCCTGTGGAAACCTTCCGAAAGGTGGTTGTCATGGTGTGAATGTGAGTTGTCCCCCAGAGGCTCACACAGTTGCATCCTTAGCTGATGTTGATGTTTTTGAAGACTGTGACAACTTTAAGAGGTGGAGCTTTGCTGGAGGGAAGGTTCATCACACGGGGCGGCCTTGAGATTGGCTAGTCCTGCCCTGCTTCCACAGTCTTGCGGTCTGCTAATTGCTCTCTCTCTCTCTGCGTCCATGATGATGGACACGCCCTAAGCCACCTCCAGCCTCAGCCACCTGCCGTGGTTTTCTGCCTATAATGGGCTGTATCTCCCCTCTGGAACCATAAATGGAATACATCTCCCTTTTCCAAAACCCTTAAGTTGCGGGAGCCTGAGTGTTGATTGCTACAGTGATAATGAACACGAATTAGACCAGTTCAAACTCTCGACGTGTATTGGTCTGGGCTACAAGACTGGAAGCTGCAACACAAAGCAGACTGTACAGCGCACCGAAGGTCAGGGCTCCTCAGTGACATGGACAAGCATATTGTACAAGGGTATGAGAGGGTGAAGACCTATCTACGATGCCCAGAGAAGTACCTGGTTAAAGCTGCTACACAGAAGACAATTGAGTTGACGTCTATGTTCAGTGCAGTATGTCAAATCTGTCAATTGCTGGGTATAAAAATATACACATTGTTTTCAAAATGTGCAGCCAACAAACACATGAGGTGCTTCTGATAAACTATAGGAAATGGATCTGTACTGGAATTTGACATAGACTTGCCGTCACACTTCCTCTTCCTGATCATACCGCTCAGCTCTGACCTTGATGTAAACAGGTGTGCCCCGTGATTGGCATCTGGAGACCCTGGCCTTCTGGGATACACAGCATGTGGATACTCTCAGCCACCCAAAACATCCTCATGTGACCTCCCTACTCTTACCATTGTCTTTTCTTTTTCCTTCTTAATTTTTCTTAGTCTATGGAAGTATCAGGAAAGAACTGGATTCACTCTACATGGTACACTTTCAGTGCCTATCTTTGAACTGTGTCTTTGCATCCTAAAGGTGGAATATGGAAATTGGTAAGATGTGCTCTTAATAATGTTTCCACTACTTTCTTTTTCCCTCCTTTTCTCCTCTCTTCCTCCCTGTCTCTCTCTCTCCCTTCATCTTTCTCTCCATTCCTTCTCTCCTCCCTCCCTCCTTCCATTCCTTTCTCCTTTCCTCTCTCCCTGTATTCCCTTCCTTCTTTCCTTCCATTCTCCCCTCCTCTCTCCCTACCTTCCTTGTAGAATTCATTGACACATTTTCTAGATTCTAGCTTTTCACTTACAAATTTCACCAAGGCTTATCTTTGTAGCCAGTGGCGAAGAGGGAACAAGTATATTCAAAATTCTGTTTTACAATAAAGAGAGAAAAGTTGGTTCTCATCAGATTTGAGTTTCACTTAAATACTATACACATTTGGTGCTATATGGGGAGGAGGGAGCAGAAATAATTGCTTTTAGCCTGTCTTTACAGAAGGAAAAGTCTTTTCTATTGAGAAAGTCTCTTTGGCGTCTCCTCTCAGAAGCCTGAGGAGGGAACACTTTACCCGTGGCTTTGGATGGGTCTCTGTCTTAGCACATCCACGGTTTCAGAGAGCTCATGTGGCCTTTTTCTGGTTTTAGTTGAGCAATGAGTAAGCACTGGATGTATTTTCCAGGGACGAGCTGGTCGTTTCTGGGGTGGAAACATTGTACGTTCCTAAACAAAACAACACAGAACAAAACAAAGCAGCCGCTCAGCTCAGTCGCAAAGACTATGAACTGTGAGCTGCAAACATCTTCCCTGGACTGGCCCAGGGACCTTGCCTGGAAGCCAGCCTGTGCCTGCCCTCCTCCCTTCCCCAGAGTGCCAGGGGACAGAGGACAACAGAGCTTCCTGTCCTCAAGCATGCACAGCAGCCGACAAGCACTAACTACTCCCCACCGCACCAACAGCCAGATTTCCACACAGAGCTGGACGATCTCAACGTGGGCAGCCTCTCCACGAACTGCCACATGCAGGGGCCCGTGCGAGGAAGAAGCCCTTGCTTCTCGTGATTCGGGGAAGGTCTCGGGAGGAGACTGGACGTGGAGATGAAGGCAGAGATTTGTCAAGGATTGAAGGAAAGGACAATAAAAGGGGGGGAATGATAGAGGAAGAAGAGACAGGAGTGGAAAGAAGTGACCAACACCAGAGGACGTCTTGAGGATCAGCGGGCCAGCGCAGCAGGGAGGGAAGCTCTGGAGTGACTGTGGGCAGGAGGCGGGCACTGCGCACAGGGCGGGTAGGAGAGGGAGGCTGCGCGCGGGAAGGGGCCGGAGCGGCCATCCTACCATCAGATGGATGAACTGCATTGTTAACGGGGTTTCCGTCATGGCCTGGGGGGACGTTTGGGGCTGCTGACAACATAAACCAAAGTCACAGTAATTATATGGGCCCCCCAAAATTGGCCAGAGCGGGGTTGCCCTGATGTGACAATGACTAGGGAATAGAGCCTACACCCCAAGTTCCATGTGAATCATTCACAAACAAGGAACCTCTTTTATTTTTTTCACCCTTAAAATTTTTAGTGTGTGTGTGTGTGTGTGTGTGTGTGTGTGTGTGTGTGTGTATGTGTGTGTACAAGAGGGCACTTAAGAGTATATGTACCTGTGGAAGCCCAAGTGACATTGGGAATCATCCTGGATTGCTCTACCCTCCTTATTGCTTTGCTCTGGGGTTTCCCAGGCTCTGTCTACAGGGCCAGAAGTGTGGCCACCACCATATCTCCCCATCATTTTTTGTGGGATCTTGGGATCTGAACTCGGGTCCTTTTGGCTTGCAAGTCAAAGGTTTTAACCCCTGAGCCATCTCTGCAGCTCACAAGCCTTTTTCATGTATTTCCTTATAGATAGCATCATTCTGGTTCAGAGGGATTATTAATAGCCCTATGACAATGCTCATGTCATGGCAAATACCAACAAAGAGCAATAATAGATCTACTGCATCCTATGTTTGATCATGCCAACACAGGTCACTTCAGTGACTTTCAAAATGAAAAGTAAGGAGCCCCACTTTCATGAGTCGTTCATCAATTGGAAACAGAACACTCCTCTGTGTGTGGGGGGGTGGTCTGATCATGATTGACATTCCTGAAATATTCATCATTATAAATTTTGATATTAAATAGATTTTTTTTAAAAAAAGTCTTTGCTCTAGGGTATGGACACCCTTCTCAGTTTTGCACTGGTAAGGTTTGTCTGGTCTCAGAAATCTGGAAGGAGGCCTGGGAATGCAGCTCCGTGGTAAAGAGCTTTCCTAACATACTTGAGGACCTGGGTTTGATCCCCAACACTGTAAGGGAAAAAAGAAAAAAGAAACAAAACTTAAAGATGATGTTATGATGGTTATTTTCCTGTAGGGGGCGGTAGCGCTGGACTGGGCCTTCCATTCAGAATAGCTGCGAGTCACTGTAACACTGCTGATACTGTTTACTAGTTCCCAGATGGGACTGTTAACTAGGAGTATCTCTAATACAATAGCCAACTTGGGCGATCCTGTACATGTGAGAATATGGTTTAATAAGTGTCAATATATAAAGCTAGCATGCTTGCTAAAAAGGAGGGGCGGGGGAGAAAACAAACCCAGAACTGGATGTGGTAGCAAAATTTTTCCAAGAATATCCTTTGCGTGATAGACCTGTCCAGTCCTATTTAACATGACAGGAATCCATGTTATGCTCCACAGAGAGACCCTCCAAGGCCCGTTGAGGTCTGGTGAGCCTTCATGGGTTAAAATTCAGATAGCTGCCATTTCAAGTAGTTGACGGAACTCCTGTTAGCCCGAGAAAAATGGAGGAAGTCCCTATATGTAACCTCTACTCTAAACAAAGCTACTTCTGGGCAGCACCATGACGTCGGGGAAGAAGAGCTTGGAGGCTGAACAGAGGTGGAGGTGCAGGGGGTTAACTGGTCAGCCCGGAATACCCAGCAGTCTCTACATACCTGTTTTACCAAACAGATTGTTGAATCTTCTTGATATGGGAGAACTCATGGAAAACACAGGTGTGGACGAGCCTAGAGATGTTGACTAGAAGAGAGAGATTAAAAAAGATCATCACTGAGCAAATCCCTTGGCCTAGGACTGGTTGGAGCTCTTTGGGGTGGGGGTGGGGGGGGTGCGCTGGCGTGCTGCCCTCTAGTGGTCAACATCCCTTAAGCTACAAGGAGGCATTGGATGGAATCTCATACTCTGAATTAAAAAAGAGCTCGAAAATATATAAGCTAATCGCCGCTTCCTCCTCTTCCTTTCCCTCCCTCCATTCTCCATCAGTCTTTACTTGCTCTCTTTCCTTCCTTTCCCTCCCTGTCCTCCCGTCTTTTCTGTCCACCTCTTCTTTTTCCTCCCTTGCCTTTCCCCTTCCTTTTCTACTTAACTTTTTCTTTCTTCATGAGGACCAATCCCATGACACCACACACATGGATCATGACTCTACCCCTGACCTACATTCTCAGCTTCAATATGTCTTGTCAATTTTCTAGCATCTTAAGACGTGTGACAAATAGCCTAATATATTCAGGGACTCTAGTTATGTTTTGAAATGAACTTCAAAGAATTCTATTCAGTTAGTCCTCAAATTGTTTCCTCTGAGTTTGCATTCCTCCTAGAGTATCCCTGCTGATTTTCACCTTAAGTTCTTTTTTTTTGTTTTGTTTTCCATAGAATTGATGTCGAAGACCTAGTTGGCCTGTATATACAGTGTAGCTAAAGGCTGGCCTTGAACTCAAGGTAATCCTCCTGTCTCAGCATCCCAAGTGCTGGAATTATGAACATTGAACAGTATGCTGAGCTCGATCTTCAACAATGACTTGCTTTATCTGATTCCCAAAGATGCGAGCTGGCATCTTAACTCCGTGGTACACTTACAACAAGCAGAGTGAAGTAAAGAACAACTAAGGAGTCAGTGCCCAAACTAGTTATGCGATAGCTTTACCCCCATGGATCACAACCCCATAGTAAAACTCGAATATACTCCATTTTATCAGACTAATGACCTACATGAGATTCAAAACTGGGAGTCTCCGTGGGGAGTAAGCAAGATTTACCTTTGAATGCTGAGAAGACCATCTTGACCGTGAAAACTTATGCAGCAAAGCTTCCTGGACCTGCATCATTTAAGAGAAGCCTGTGTCAGCTCAACAGACCTTGGGCACGTCAGACTTTTTTCTAAGAGTGTGAACTGTTATCGTCTTACCTTCTGATCCCACAGGCACCCGAAGAGTAAAATGAACAATCCCTGGGGAAGGAGGAAGAGGCGCATTTTAATCTTGTGCCATCACTTTGTGACTAGGAAACATCATTTACCTGGTGTGGAATTCATACCACCTCCTTCTCCCTCTGAGTTGATGGAAGGAGTCCAAGTCATGGTGAAAAAAGGGATGCAGGAGGACCATATGAAAGGACCCAGAAATACATGACCAGCAAGCTTTCAATGCTAGAGAAGGGAATGATGAATTCTTCCCCTCCCATGAGAAGGACATGAGCATAGGAAAATCCCACCCGAGGATGCAGGTCCCTGTGGACTGCTAAGGCAGCACTCTATGAAGCCCTAGATGCTTGATGTTGGGAGAGTATTCTCTGTTTCCTTGTAACTGTGGGTGGTATATCCTGAGGATTATGGTAGCAAACACACCTCATATACTTGCCTTAATCCTTACTTATCCTACAGGTCACTACAGGGGGACGTATTATCCCTCTTCCATGTCCTTTAGAGGTAATTGATATCTTGTCCAATAGTTAACAGACTTCCCTAGACCTTGACTTGCTGGAGATTCAAGGGATGGAACCTCACACTTGCTCCTGGAATTCTGGAGACAGGATGTGATAACCCTCTTCTATGCCTGTGATTCTCAGGAGTCTGGTGTTTCTTAGCCTTGAGTGAGTCCATCTTCAAGCCCTCTTGTCTGTATTGCTAAGGAATTCTTGTATGCCCTGCTTTGCAAGAGATACTGCATCCTGTATGTGTGATATCTGTGCTTCCTAATAAAAGCAACCATGGAGCGCCATGAAGGTGCTTTGGAACAGCAATATCTGAAGTCCACTGGTTATTGTGAGTTAGACTTGAATCATCAGATCTCGAGAATGGCCACTGACTCAATGGGCAGTTGAAATCATGATGACAACTAGGCCATCGGGTGAGACAGTTCATTTTTTCCCGCAGCCTATCTTCACAGTCATTGATTAGGAAGAACCTTGTAGCTCTGAGCCACAGGCCCAGTAGCAGGAGGTAGGATTCATAGTAATTGTTTCATAAGCTTCTGAAAAGCAAGATATCAAAATTGCCTCTGGGCTCCCCTGCTTCCTTACCAGCTCACAGTGGTCTGCCTCTCTCTTGTAGGATTTTTTCCATCCCTTACCTCTGGGTAACACAGGATTCATTGCTCCTTTCTCCATGTACTAAAGGTTTCTGGTCCATATCTCTGCCATGGCTCTTATAACAAAATATTCTGCATTGCTACATACTACAGGAGCACAACAATGTTTTCATTTCACTGATACTAGATGTCTGGTAATAGTATTCATATATTATTCATTCTTTTGTTCTTCAATGAATTTCCAGGAGACTACCGTGGTATGCTGCAGTCATTCATTTCTTTCAAATGCTATTGAGGATTTACAGAGCCCAGGTTCTTACTCGGCACTAAGGATGGAGATACTGACAGAGACATGTCCTCAGAGACACAGCACTGGCTGACACTTATGGAGACTAGCTGGAGACATGACTTGGCCTAACAGGAGTGTTTCTCTAGTTGAGGACAGCAAACTACATGGAGATTATCGAGGAAAAGGACAGCAACTTGTGCAAACCAGTACCATTCTTCCTGCTTATATCATCAGGATGTTTGGACTTAAGTCATCACACAGGTGATAAAGGTTCTAGGGTTTGACTAAAGTCATGGCTCAGGTGTTAAGTTTTTGCCTTACAAGCAAAAGGACCTGGGTCCTAGATCCCATGTAAAAATGCAGAAATGGCAGTGGTCTACAAATTCAGTCCTGAAAGGCAGAATTTGAGAAACCCCAGAGCAAAGCAATAAGGAGGTAGAGCAATCCAGGGTGATCCCCAAAAATCATCTTTGGGCTTCCACAGGCACACACAGCTCCTTCTTCTACCCACACCCACATTTATATATGTGCACAAAAATGTTCTTGGGTTCCATGGGAGTCGAGCAATGTGTCTTGGTATCTCATCGAGTTCTTAGCATTATTGTTCTTTCAGGCTAAGGCATGTTAAAAACCCTTCCTAATCCTGATCTTGTTTACGTGTCTTTGTATTGTGTGCATACGTGCCTGTGTGTATTTGTGTGCATTATGTGTGTGTATATACAGGGGGGCACTGAGTGCCCGTGCCTTGGAGGCCCAAGGGTGACATCAGGAATCGCCCTGGATTGTTCTACCTCCTTAGTGTTTTGCTCTGAGGTTTCCCAAGCTCTGCCTTCCAGGGCCGGAATTGTAGATCACCACCCTATTGGCCTGGCATTTTTATATGTGAATCCTAACGCAGGTCTTTTTGCTTTGAGGCAAAAGTTTTAGTCCCTGAGACTTCTCCTCAGCCCCCCACATTTGTGTTTCTACCATGCCTTCACCCCACAGAAGCAGGGGTTTCCTGGGAGTCTCTCCCTGCAGAGCTTACTTGGAAAGCGTTGAGGAGCGTAAATATGATGTGAAACACAGCGTTGCTTCCCTGGATCACCGTGGCAAGACCGAAACCCCAAGTGAGCCCCAAGAGTGGCGTGAGGACCCCAATGCTCTTGCTGATCTGAAACAGGCTGTTCTTCTCCTGCTTGCTTGGCTTGTCCCCAACGGATGGCCTCAGGATCTTGGTGATGACCACCACGGTGATGGTCAAGTTGACCGCCACAATGAGCAGAGCGGGGACGGCGAAGGCCAGCAGGGCCCTGGTGTCCTTCCAGTTGAGCCAGCAGGCATTCTTCCTGGTGTAGACTTCCTGGGGCTGGGTAGCCCCCACTGTGATGATAGAGATGATCAGGGGACAGCCGTAGCCCAGGAAGAAGGCAAGAGCCTTCTGGGTGGACTTGCTGGCATCGTGCAGGATGAAAATCAGGCGGTAAAAGAGCATCAGACCCAGGGTTAGCATCCAGAAGAAGACGCTGAGGTAGAAGAAGTGGATGAAGAAGGTGGCGGCCACACAGGCTGTCTGGCTGAGCGGGGATCGGCCGTCATGGATGGCGGCAGCTACGACGAACCAGATGTCAGCCACGAGAAGGGAGGCAGCAATGTTCACTATGCAGATGTGGCGCATGTAGGAAGTTCGGTTCTTGGTCACGGATTTCCACACCATGGCTTCCACCACGAGGCAGGCCACGAGGCTCAAGATGGAAAAGCCCAAGCCGATGTAAGAAATGATGTCCAGAGGATCTCCAGGAGGGAACCAGGGTCTGGAGAGTCGGGGGACATGAGGATGGAGAATGATGTCAGGTGGTCACAGCTGCAGGACACGCTATCTGAGGTGACAGCTTTCACGGAGCAGCCGCTATTGTCCCAGCCCCCTGTGTGGTTGGCCAGGCTGAAGTTCCAGAAGACACACTGGGGTTCCCCACCAGCTGGGTGGCTGTTCTTGAATGTCATGGAGATCCTGAATGGCTTGGTTATGTTGTGGCTGACGGTGGTTGTCATGACTAAACTATTGACGGACGCCTTGTTTTGCCCATCCAGGGCTAGGATGGCTTTGAGGGTCGGGAAGGCCACGGTGACAATAGATGACTCGGGTTGCAAATTTCCCAGCTGGCATTCGTCGATGGTCACATCGCCCCAGAGGTCAGAGTTAGTGAAGAAAAACTTCTGCTGGTAGATTGGGGGGTGGCCGTGATTTAGGACCATGCTCTTCATCTGAACGTTGGGATGAAAGAGGAATGAGGGGGTGCTGTCTCCTGACTGCAGCGCCTTGGAAAATCTTTCCACCGAGTGCAGCAGTTGGGAGCTCTGGTTCGCCTGTTGCTCCTGCAACTTCTCCCAGGAGTTCAAGGTGGACTTGTCCAAGATGACATTGATGGTGGACAGGACATCCTGTCAGGGACATAAAGTGAGGTCAAACCAATGGATTTATTCTCAACATTTAAGAAAGACAAAAAAAATAGCATTTCTACGGGAACTGATTGGTGGGTGTAAGAGGGAGAAAGCGGAGAACCTGAGGTATCACAGGCAGAAAGGATCTCGAATGTGTCATAAGGATCCTTCTGTCTCTCCTCAGCACCCTGGGGCTGGGGTTACAGATGTGCACCAGGCCTGCTTCTCATATGGGTGCTGGGACTCTTGAATCAAGTGCTCATGCTTGCACAGAGACATGTTTTCAGCCCTTGCTGGACTTTAAATTTAATTTCCAAGTTATAAGCCATAAAAGGCACTAAGGGTTGGCTGGGGAAATGACTCTGGGGTTAAAAGCTTTGCCTCACAGTGAAAGGAATTAAGTTCAAATCCTCAGATCTCAGGCGAAAATGCTGGGCAGATATGGTAACAGTCTGCAATTCCATCCCAGGAAGGTAGGGCAAGCCTAGAGCAAAGCAATAAGGAGGTCAAACAATCTAGGATAATTCCTGATGTCACCCTTGGGCCTCTACAAGTGCACACATTCACGTGCTCTCTTATACACTTACAGTACATGCCTGTACACACACACACACACACACACACACACACACACACCACATACACAGCCAGCAAGCATGAGAAAGTCTCAGAAGATCCTGATCCTGAGTATCCAATGAGCTGTGATTGAACTGCATAATATTCTTTCTCATGTGCTTGGCTCTGGCTGCTTTCCATTCACATCTTCCTCTGTGGAAAGACACTCTCCCTACTTTTGCCATTTCTGAGCTGTCGATATATGCACCCCTAGAACAGCTTGAATGGTCACTTCCCAAACCTGGTGAATGCAATCTCATTTGGACGAATAGTCCCAGTGGATGTAATTGAGTCAGAGATTCATCCTGCATTGCCTGAGTGGGCCCAAGTTCAGAGACAAATACCTTCACCAAGACAGACAAGGAGATGAACACAGGGAGAGGAGAAAATTACTTGAAGGCAGAAATTTGGGCCATGCAGCCAGAGCCAAAGTATATCTCGAAAGCACAGAAGCTAGAAGAGGCAAGCAGAGATTTTCTTCCAGAGCCTTGGCAGGGGGTATGACCACACAGGCACCCTGATTGACAACTGGGCCTCTGAATGTTTTTCCTAAGCAACCCAGTGTGTGGCTACTTGTTAGAGCTCTTCAAGACACTGCAGAATCTTTGTGTTAGCAAGCTCCTTGCTGGTTAGCCCTTGCTGGGTTTGCCCAGTGGGGGACATGGGCGATAGGAAAATGGCAGAGAGAAAAGGTGAGGAAAATTTTCCCCACTGTTCCCCACCCTGTTCTGTCCCCTCTCTCTGCAGCATGTCTCCACTTCCATATTGGTTTTCCCAGGCTATAGCTCCTGGGAAAGGCCTGGGCCCTTTTTTAAGACCAACTCCCTTAACTCCTGTTGCTCTGGTTCCTGGTTTTCCTCAGGGGTGTGGGGAGGGGTTAAAATGTGGTTGGCCTCTCCACCCCTTGCTGATTGTTCGATCTAGTTCACTCTGGCTTTAAATTTTGTAAGTCTCTCTTGTTAACATTAAAGTCTCTCCATTTGAACTTATTTTATATACGTTTATCGTTAATACTTATATTTATATTTATTCATTTGATAAAGAGAGAGCAGAGAGAGATGCATGCATGTCATGACACACAGGTGGAAGCCAACATTCTCTCCTTTGTACCAGGTGGGTTTCTGCGGATCGAACTCAGGTCGCCAGGTTTCCAAGCAGGCACCTTATCCACTATGCTATCTTGCAAGCCCTCTCTTTGAACTCTTGTGAGATTTCTCTTTCTGCCCTGAAAAACTCACTAGCTTAATGCTAGTCTTCTGAGAATCCAACTTTATATGTGTTCTATGGCAACCTTGTAATCCCTGCTTTTTGGGGGTGCAAGCAGGAATCTATTCTACCTGAACAAAAAAAAAAAAGGCAGAGATTCACTAAATAAAATCTTAAGATCCTGCAGTAAATGCTAGGAAGTGCTCCTGATCTCCTAAGAGCCTTATCTCGCAGAACAGAGCTGCCCGCATCCAAATCTCTGCTCTAGAGAAGAAAGAAGAATCTTCAAAAAGACTATGCTCTGCTTCTTGATTATAAGTCCCAAGCTGTGAGGAGGTAAGATCCCCCCCCCCCAAACACTTACAGTCTGTGTAAAGTGCACCTACCCTCATCATTTCTGAATTCAGCTGGGTGGGCACCGTTGAGAGCAGGTCAAGTATGTGAACGATGGCTCCCAAGCTCCCCGGGGACGAGCGGATGGCCTGCTGCTCCTTACCGGTGCTAGCGGAAAGATCCTTCAGGTATGTAGGGAGCTTCTGGTCCTGAGAAGGACTCTTGATCAGAGCCTAGTGAAAGAACAGGGAAAACGTGTGAATCTGTTGATCGTGTGAGTACATTGGCAGCACGATCCCCACCAGCGGTGGCTTCCTTTTCCTCTAGTGCTCATGGTCACAAGCAGGAGCCAGAGGTGAGGTGTTACCTCTTGAACTACCTGTGCATACTCCTCAGAATGGAATCCATGCTGAGACCTTTAGGGAAGAACAAAGCATACATCAACCTGAATGCTAGCTAGGGACCAAGGAAAGAAAGTAATGATTGCTAGAGAATTGTAGCACGAGAAGCTTGGAACCGAGTCTGCAAGCAAATAACATCTGCCTTTCTGCTTTTGCTCAGGTCGCTTATGCTGCGATCAGAAACCTCTCTGTGCCCCTGTTCCACCATCCCGCATCCGAGGACAGTCATTCAGAGAGTGTCCTGATTTGGATCACAGGTGGCATCATCTCCGCAGCGCTCATACGTGCTTTCTTTTGTATGTGCAGGTGTGTGTGTGTGTAGAGGCCAGAGGACAACCTCCACTGTCATTCCTCAGGCACCATCTACCTCGTTGGGTGAGACAGGGTCTCCCATTGGTCGGAACTTGCCAGGTAGGATTGAGTAACCAGCGAGCCTCTTCCTTAGCACTGGGATCACAAGCTTGTACCACCATACCTGGCTCTTTTTAATGTGCGTTCTAGAGATGAAACTCAGATCCTCTTGTTTACAAATCAACTATTTTATCATGTAAACTATTTTATCCTTAGCCCCACATGGGGCTTCTCCAACTTTCTAGCATCTACTTAAAAAGAATGAGCTGAAAAATTGTTTCTTCTAGGAAATCTCCCATTCATATTCCCTGTATAATCTTTTTAGGCAATAGGCAAATAAGAGAAGGTTTGGGAGTGATATACAGCATCTTGTGGTTGATTCTCCAAGCACGTAGAAACCTGATGGGCCAGATGGATCTCCCCTGCAAGGGCTCAGCCGAGGGCAGCCGCTCACCTTGGCCAACTGCAGCAGAGCATGAATTGGGGCAGAGATGCAGCCTCTTTGCTCCTCTTTCCACTGGGAGCCCACACATCTGTAGGTGACCATCCCTCCAATTGTCTGGCCAGGGCTTTTGGAAACCCCGGAGAACTGGCAGAGTTTCTGGATGACTTTCCCAGGCTCCCCAACACCTATCACAGGATCGCGGCAGGTGATGTTCTCCCCTACATGAGAAACACATAAAAGCGGCCATGGAGCTTTTTTTCTTAGTCATAAAAAACTAAGCTATGTCATTTTCAGGAAATAGAACCAACTGAGATAATCATGCTGTGAATGAAGTTACTCTCAGAAAGATTAACACTTTTCTTTCATTTGCTGCTCTTAGATTTCATAGATGCATAAAATCATGTATGTATGTCTGACACAAAATTAGAGGCAAAACTGCCTAACAGTACAAGAGGGAGCAGTAGAGCAGGAAAGAGGAAGAAAAGGGTGGAGTTATGGGGGATTGAGATCAGTATCATATGAACTAAAAATGCCCTTGTGCTGCAGATACCATGTATGATGAATATATGCAATTAATTTTTGTGTGTAATGAGTGGGTGTGCATGTGTAGAAAAGGGCACTTTGTATGCCTATAGAAGCCCAAAGGTGACATCGGGAATCCTTGTGGATTCTCCTCCTCCTTATTGCTTTGCTCTGGGGTTTCCTAGGCTCCACATTTTAGGGCCAGAACTTTAGGCTGCTGCCATTTCCGCCTGGCATTTTTACATGGTCTGAACTCATGTCTTTTTGCTTGTAAAGCAAAGACTTAACCCCTGAGCCATGTCTCCAGCCCCCAAGAATTTTTTAAGCAATGTAAGTATAATAGAACATGCAAGACCAATAGTTCAAGACTTGATGTTATTTTCAAAAGAATTTGAACCTCCTTATTCTGAACACCTGAAATCAAAAGGGTTCTAAATTCCAAATATTTCTAAGACTTTTCATGTTTAAGATCATTTTGCTTTATTTCAACTTTGTTGCTGATTGGACCATGCATGGCCTTTGGTAAGACACAGAATGTTCTGCCACTGAGCTGCATGTTCTGTCCCCATGAAGACCACCTTTGCAAAGAGGGAAGGAGATCAGGCTGGGTAGAGGGAAGCGGCGGGATTCATATTTCTGTGTGTAGTGACTTTGTCCCAGCTATCAGGTTTTGTAACAGTTACTCTTAACTATTGCTGCGAGAGAGCACCCAAAGTCAATCAGCTTAAGGGAGAAAGGGAGGTTTATTCAGCTTACAGTTCCAGAGGGAAGGGACAGTCTCTCAAAGCAGAGGTGGCATGGCTGGCTGGCCAAAGCTGGAGGAGGCTACCTCACCGCAGACATCTTGGAAGCTGAGAGCTGTAGACTGCTTGCAGCAAAGGCTGACTTCTCCTGGAGGTAGGGTGGGACTAATCCACCTCAAGGCCCACCCCTTGTGACTGCCTTCATCCAGCAAGGCTCCACCTCTCAAGGTGCCATGACCTTGCCAAACACATGAGACTGTGGGGGACACATTTCAAACCATGACAGGTTTGTTCCTGATTTTCCAAAGTCAGCTTTGAATGCCTATGTTCCTGATTTTCCACAGTCCTTCACTGCTGTCAGCACAAAGCTAACTTCTGTGATCTTCGTTTTCTCTTCCTAACAGAACTGACTTCTCCTGTATCTCATGCCCTCCCTCAAAACCCCAGGAATCTTCTTCTAACCATGGGGCAAAACAAACTAAACTGTGGAAAGCAACAAGAACTGAACATGGGCCTATCCAGCTAAGACGCTTGGGTTAGTGGGAATCTTAAGGACACAATCGTGCTTTCATGCATTGGCACTCAGGGCACAGTAGCCACATGTGCAAGAATGACCATGAACGACTGGGTAAGCTCAAGCAGGCTGGGGGGGTGGAGCGATGGGTCCTTCCTCTCTCAGGGGTCTTGTCATTTTTATCTCCTTGCCTTGTGAGGATTGGAGAGTGTGCTTCTGCCATAGACTTGTATAGAAAGAGCTGCACAAATCATGGCGTTTCCTCTTGCAAAGACTTCGGGGCTTAGTGGTGACAAAAGATGGGGAAGCCAGGTGTCTGTTGTTCAGCTTGGACTTTTCAATGTGACTCTACCTCGCCGGCTTACTGATACTGCCCAACCCTGTCTGTTAGGGGAATGACCTGACCTCCCAGGCTTGGGTATGAGTTTATCTTTCTGACTTTCCTATGATTTCCTTTCCATTGAACAGCTGCAGAATTAAACCAGGCAGGCCCTTTTAGCCATGATCAACAGCTCTGTTCTGCAATTGCATTTTTGTGCATGTGTGTGTTTATACGTGTATGTGTGTGCGGGTAGATGTGAAGGTACCGTATACACCTGTGCAGGTCCAAGGGTGACTTTGGGAATCATCTGGATTGTTCTACCTCCTTATTTCTTTGCTATGGGAGTTTTCAGGCTCTTCTTTCCAGGGCTGGAAGTGCAGGCTGCTGTCATATCTGCCTGACATTTTTTGGGATCTCAAATTTGAACTCAAGTCCTTTTATTTGTGAAGCTTTAACCACTGAGCCCTCTCTACAGACCCTGTCATAGCATTTTTTATTTCATCTATCTTTTCCCAAGGCTGGAGACCAGGGAATATGGCTTCTTCCTTTTTGAATCTCCCCTAGGTTTACCATGGGTGTTTAGCATATAGTTATTAAACGTACAACTGAAGGGCTGCATAGATAAACGATGGAGTGAGGATATTTAACTACTGAGTATATTTGAAAGTAATATACAATGCGCTTACCAGGAACCAGGGAAAGCTTCATAGGTGCACTCCTGACTGAGCTCTTAGCGGTGTTGGTGAAGTGACAGAACACATTGACATTTTGGGGACACCCGGACACTGAGTTGGCTGGGAAGCTGAACTTGTAGCACACTTGTTTTCCATGAACTTCTTTTGCTGAAGACAGAGTCATGGAGAATATGGGTTACTGATAAGAATAAACAATATACATAACAAGATATTGCATGAGTCATCCTCTCCCAGATTCTCCTAGGAATGTGTCCCATTCCTTTGCGTATGGGACTTCATCTACTTATGTCCAAATACCTTCTGGCTCTCAGGGTACAGAAGCCCACATTTGCATGTCTGCTAGCCACAATGTGCATCTACCATCTGCGATGGCAAATACATGCCCACATCATGCTCTGCACATGGACCTCCCAGCCTTATCACATGGGTGACGCCTCATTCTTCTCCGCTCACCCTCAAACTATTGTCCCTGATTCAGTTTGTCCTCGTTTTTCCTAGTGTTTAGATAAGAAACTGGCACCCAACAGCCAACCATGCCTGCATGTTTCAACATTCACATTGGTTCTGTGTCAGGCTACTGCGTTGCTTTCTCCAAAGCTTTCGTGTTTATTGAAGTCCTCCTTTCCCAAATTTCCATTGCTTTTCCCCCATCTATATGCCTCGCCTTGGATACATGGCATTATATGTATTGTCCTTTAAGGCATAGGTCTTTCTGGATGTTCAAATGCATGCCTAAGTTCTTCCATTTCTCTTTGTTTGGCTATTAGGCTGTCTCACCCTGAGCAAATTCCCAAAGATAGCTATTAAAAAGAAAGGAAAAAAAAGCTAATGAAAATTTTGAGTTTCCATGTTGACATCCGAGGCTGTGAGTTCATGTTCGCTTGAACCGACCCTCAAGAAATTCTAAAGAATCCTGAATGAGGATGTATTTTATTTAAAAAGGGTTTGAATTTTTGTTTTATTTTGCATTTTAGCATTTTGCCAGGTGTCAACCACCAAAGAGCTTTCATCTAATTACTTTTCAATGTAGAGTCCCCAAATCATACATACAGTGATAAACTCGCATTAGGTGAGGTCAGGACAGTTAGAATTTTTAGAGAAAACTTGTTCCTTACCAAGAAATGAAGCCAATTTTTTTATTCTCATCTTTCCATTATGTGTGTGTGTGTTTGCACACATGTGCACATAAACGTTTGCATTGTGGAACCCTGAGGGTGACATGAGAAACGACCCTCAACCACTTTTCACCTTGTTCTTTTGAGCCTGGGTCTCTAATTAAACCTAGAGTATGCCACTGGGAATGGTCCAGCTAGCCAACCTGCTCTGAAGATTTCCAAACTCCGCCTTTCCAGGCTGGAATTACCAACAGGCTACTATGACCACCTGGCATTTCATATGGGATATGGGGAACTAAATTCAGAACCTTTTGTTTGCATGCAGTGTTTTTTAACCACTGAACCATCTCTCCACTCAAGGGGTCTAACTCAAAACTTTGGAAGATGGATTTTGTTTTTCTGGCCTCTTCTTTTATTTAGCGTGTTACCCTTTAAAGTCCCCATCATTGACTCATGTTCCTGTCACCGACAAGGTCCAGGTGAGGGGTGCCTTGGAGACTGTTTAAGGATTAAGGTCTTCTTTTTTCTTCAAGAACCCAGAGCCTTAAACTCAAGGTTCTAGGGCCCTGATACTGGCAGACACCATCAGGAAGCATTTTTTCCTCTTTGTGTTTGGCACTTGGTTATTTCTCTCTAGTTTTCTTGTTGGGTCCAGTATGCATTAAGAAGGACCGCCATAGCATTTTACAACAGAGAAGGAAGTATTGTTAGAGTATCTACTGCTGAGCAAGCAGAAGTGAAAGAAACCCTATGACCTCCCCCCCTTAATATTAACTTTAAAAACTCCCACTGCAGGCTGGAGAAATGGTTCAGGGGTTAACACTCTGCTTCAAAACACAAGTTGCTGAGTTTGGATCCCAAGTCCCAAGTCCCATGTGGAAATGGCAGCAGCCTGCACTTCTGGCCATGGTGGGGAGAGCCTGGGAAGTCACAGAGCAAGGAGGTAGATGCAATCCAGGATTATTCCTGAAATCACCCTTGGTCCTCCACAGGAACCCACAGTGCCCTCTGATACACACACACACACACACACACACACACGCACACACACACACACACACGAATAAATGCATAAAAATCTTAAAAAAAAACTCCCATTGCAAGAATGGGTCCTCACATATGTTAGGCATATCAGCATCCGTCTTTTTACTTTTTACTTTGACACAAAGTCTCAGGCTGCTCTTGAACCTCCTCTGGAACCCTGGCAGGCCTTGGACTTGAGTTCTCCTTCCTGAGCATCCCAAGTCACCAGGATTACAGACCTGAGTCACCAGGTCTGACTCAGTCTCTATGATTCTTTACACATATTTTAAAGTGCAAAATGTCTGTGATAGTTAGATATTGATGTGTGTCAGCTTGGCAATTGTAGGCTGAGTTCTGGGCACAACTGTGAAGAACTAATAGCTTGGGCAAGCCTTAAGCAAACCTGTAGAAATTTCCTAACCGATGTGGGAAGACCTGGCCAGATGTGGGAAGACCCGGCCAATGGTAGGTGGGACTTTTCCCTGGGCAAGCGCATAAGACGGAGGAGCTGGTTCAGGAAGTTGACATTCTTTGGCATGTGTCAGACAGACTTGATGTCCAGTGAGTGAAGTTTGACCCTCTCTCAGCAGTCCTGTGGATGTGGTTGTGACCAGCTCCTTCAGCTCCTGGTGTTGGTAGGAGCTTTTCTGCTAAGCTGGACTAAGAATTGTAACTAGACAATCCTAAGCCAAAATAAATCCCCCTTATTCCCATGAGCCTTTTGGTCATGAATTTACCAGCAATACTCAGGCAAACTATAATAATTTCACATGTATTAAAATAATGCATTTCAGCCGCTGGAAGGTCTGCATCTCACCAGCAAGAAAGGAAGCGGAATCCACATGGAAAGTTACTGTGTAGTCTTCATCCTCCTCTATGCAGCACTGGAACTCATGGGACTCTGAACACAGACCAGTAGCTTCCAAAGGATCCATCATGATATCCGACTCAAGAGGCAGAGGGTGAACGGTGACATCTTTGGTGGCGATGCTGTATGAATTCTTATATCTAAATATGCAGTGGTAAGTTCCTGAGTAAAGGGAAGAGGGAAATGAAATGGAATTACGTCATTGGTAATTACTCCTGAAAGGCATTTGCTAGTGAGGTCAGGGAGAGGGTCAGATTTCTCTCTCAAACATGGGCAAGGGTTGTCTCCTCCTTCTTGGACACAGGAGGATTAATTATCTTCCCTCTGGGTTTTTCAGATGTCAGAAGTACTAAACAACACCCCCCTCCAAGTATGCAGTCCCTCACAGTAAATCCCATGGCTTATCCAAAGTTAGAAGTAGCACCGGGTTTTCTGCCGGCCTCCCTGTTTCTACTCCAAAACTCTTTCAAGTAGGGGGGGGATGGTCATTTGAGGTGAGTAGGGAAGTGATGCTTTTTGGAGAGTCATGAGAAGATGGAGTATTGTGGGGCAGGGGAACCATTTCTCCTCTTCTAAGTGAGTGTCCCTTGAGATCTGAGATACTTTGATGCCAGAGGACAAGCTGCCACTGAACACTTACCATGGGGGCCACCTAGTAGGACCACATGGCAGCTACTGTACACTAAGAACCTTCCACTTTTGCCTTGCATTCCTCTCTTTGCCCCAATCTGAGGGAGCTGACAGAGGAACATGACAAAGAAGGAGAGAAAAGAAAACCTGCTGCTGTGAGGACAAACAGGGAATACAGATGAAATATAAAAGGAGAGTTCAGTGGATTTAGATTACAAGAGTCTTATTACTTTTCTCAGCACAAAGTGTGGAATCGCTTGACATGACTAAAAAAACTATATTGCTATTGTGGACAAAGGTAGGAAAGAGCAACTGCATGAAGCAGGTCCTGGAACAATGGCACAGAGGCAAGTAGCTAGGAGAGAGACATTGCTGTTCCTAAGTGTATACTAGCCCTGGAATAGTAAGTCCTTTCTACAGCACTATCTAGAGCTTATAGAACTTATAGATTCCTATAGGACTCACAGAATCTTCACTAGCTAACCTGTAGCTCATGCAAAGCTTCCAAGTGGAGTGGGTAAGAACTGGCCACTGGCTCCAGACATTCTGGGCTTGCATCCTGGCTGATGAACAACCTTGGGTAATCTACTTAAACCTATGGGCTTCAGTTTTGCCACCCATCAAATGGGGATAGTAGGAGCACCATTTCCTAAGTTTATTGCTTTAGATGGATCAGTACATTTAAGCGTGTATTAGTGGCATACTCTCTGTCCCAGTCTAAGGGTTTAATGGATGTCACCTGTAATGATACTCTTCTTCTAACTCTTCTTTGTTTTCAAAGAGTTGTGTTTCTTTTGCATTTAACAAGTAGAAAGATTAAACAGGAAGTGAAATGTTTCTGTCTTTGCAACTGCACATAAAAATTGTTTTCTAAGCTTTGTGTGAACACAGTTGGGTGACATAACTCTTTAATGTCTGGCAAAGTTAGCATGTATGTGTATATGTGCATGTACACACACACATATGCATGCATGTGAAAGTCAGAGTCACCATTGTATGTCTTCTTCAATCATTCTCCACCTTATTTTTTGATAATGTAAAATTTTTTTATTATTATTATTTCTGCTCATACAAACTTAACAGGTACACTGGTCCCCTCCCTCCTTCCACCTGCCCTGACCCCCCTCCTCCTCCCTCCCCTCCTTCTCCCTTCCCATCCCCCAGTGTCTCCCCCTAGTGGCTCCTCCCTCAATCCCTGGAGCATCCTTTAATGTGCATGCCAAACTCTCCTCTGGGTCCTCCTCTCCAATGAGGTGCAAGGACCCAGGGAATTTCCCATGAACCCTTTCCTAGTGTTCCCCTTAAGCTTAGGAAGCACTACTGTGACTGTCAGTCCCTAGCCTCCGAGGATCCTAGTGCCTTTAGTCCATGCTAGACTTTGTGGGGTCAATAATGTGTTGGACATAGCGCAGGTCATGCAAAGTCTTATTATGATTGCTTCCGCCCTAACTTGTGTCTCCACCTTATTTTTTGAGACAGGGTCCCTCAGTGAACTTTGAACTCACCAATTAGCTGACCAATGGTCCCTGGGGAATCTTGCTTTCTGTCTCCCTAGCACTGGGATTACCAACACATACCACCATATCTAACTTTTTTTATGGGTGCTGGGGATCTGAATTCAAGTTCTCATGCTGGTCCATCAAGCACTTTACAAACTGAGCTGTCTCCCCAGCCCCTGATAAGGTTTTCTTTCAGAACTACACTCTTCAGAGAGTGGCAGGAACCCAGGCTGTAGAGTCACGGACTGATCTCCATCCAGGCTCTAACAACCTCAGGCATGTTGATTCATGTCTCTTAGGCAAATGTTCCAAACCTATAAGATGGAATAATGACGTCTCCCCCTGAAGGATGTCACATCCTGTATGAAGATCAATTACTCTAAGCAACCATCGCGGGCATATTCCAAAGCACACCCTGCATAGACACAACTGCCATTAGATGCTTCCAAGGATCCAGGACAGCATGATGTGGCATCTGGTCTGTCACTTACCATTCCACTCCCGGGTGGAGGACTTCACAGTCAGGACTGACTCTGCTCCATCCGGGTTCCTCCTGGTGGTGTAAAACCTTGGATGGATTTTAATTCCAGCTGAAGTGTTCCAGTATACCTCATCATAGCTACTCACGTCACTGATGCATTTTATAGAGAAGCTTTGTCCCTCAGAAACAGAAATTGGGTCCCGGGTTATTGTTAGGTTGGCTGAAAGAATGCAAACAAAACAGACAAGACAAAACCGACAACAGATCCGAAGTTTAGTCTTTCTGATGACATCGACACGCGACGGTGAAATTTAAGACAGAGACAGCAACAGGGGCCATCCTCACACTACTAGCGTCCACGCGCGATTGGTACCTTGCTGCTCCTGGGCTTTACTTGTTTCTAGGCTGTTCCCGGTGGTGCTCTGAACTGTACTCACTTCCATCATATGCCTTTGGACCTCGTGCACTTCCCCTTTGTGGCTGGCATTATCTCCTGATGATTGGCAGGGCAAAAGGTTGTAAACTTAGGGGTGCTGCCTTTTCCCGGGCTCCCCACCAACCTCCTCTGGGACACCTCAGGGGGGAAGAATAAAGGGCTGGGTTCTTGTAACGATTTCACATCGGCTCTGAAAATACCTTTTTACAATACTGTGCTGGGTCTTGGGAGGTAACTGTACTTAGTACTATACAAATGAGACCATAGCAGCTGTACTCAGTATTATACCACCAACCCTAGAGCAATTGTGTTCAGTGTATCAGCACCAACCCTATGGAGACTGTACTTAGTACTATACCACCATTGCTTCTGTCCCATTGCATCCACAATATTTTGTGTTGGTCTAATATATAGTCAGTGTTCAATAAACAAAAGAGTAAATATTGGAACTGCCTTTTCTGGAATCACCTGGCTTATTGTCCAGTTCATTACACTTGGATTATCTCAAACAAATGGGATATAGTAGGGACCTTAATGTCAATCATAAATTACATAATCATGTTACATGATTATAACTATACATAATTCTATAACTCAGGTTTTGGAGCTGCAATTAGTTATGTACACATTATTTCTTCTGAGAAGTCCCTTGTGGACACATGAGAAAATGTGACAGAGGCAGGTACAAATGTCCCTTGAGGGTACTGCTGGCCCTGTCTTTACAAGTCTCTGGGAGCATCATTGGCACGACTGACATTTGCAAATGCTCTTTGTTACGGTCACCTGTGGGGGCGCCACCTCGTGCTTCCAGCCTGTTAAGGCTGGACAACTCTTCTAGTCTGTGCAAATCTTACTCTTGCTATCAGAAGGTGCCGACATTCTCCACCATATCACTTTCAAAGTCAGGGTTCAAATTCCATACACCACAATGTGTTCCTTGCATTCCCTTCTCTGGCTATGAGGGTGTGGAGATTACTCCGTAATGTTTGGCTGTTTCTCAGGAGAAAGAAAAACCTCACGGAACCAGGAATCTCGTTCTCTTGATGCTTAGAAAAGGATCTAGATTTTCAAACTAGCCATTTGTTGTAAATACTCTTCGTGCCTCTAAAAAGACAGGCCTGGGTTGTTTTAGAGAGGAACAAGGTCATACGGAGAGATTGGAGACAAGATCAGTCCTGGGCATAGACACTTCGCAGTTTCCTAAAGCGAGAACTACCGAGCATTGTCCTTTGCACTCATAGTGTTGAGCCAGTGGTACGGGCCCACAGGACTCTGATCTCGATCGTTGGTCAATTGCACACAATTCACAGATGAGATTTTTTTTAATCTATTTGTTTGCTAAGTTTTCACATCTAAGCCATTTGTTTTTGTAAGACAGATGGACAGGTTTTATATTAGGTGTGAAATTACGTTGCTTTCGATATCAGGGAATATGCTATCTTTGTAATCAAATTCAGATACTGAAAAATACTTGTTCCAATTCTAAACCAACCACAAAATGAGCAGATTACTAGCATTTTCTATCGCCTTATATCCTGGATGAGGAAATGGGGAAAGAGGGATGATGGGACGGTGGGGAAAAACTTGAGGCTTTTGGAATTCAAGGAGGGAAGAATGGGATTGTGGGAAGAGATGGGATTAACTGTCACAGATTCAGAGATAACAGAAGAAATTTTCCTAACGGAAATACTTTCCCAGTCTGTCTGCTTCTTGACCAGGACACCGCAAATGATTGTTTTTCAAACCACTCCTTCCCATCCCACTCTCCCCTGTATTAAAATGATTGATCTGAGTTGAAGTGGCTTATGAGGAAACCTCTTCTAGGAATCATTCCAAGGGAAGCCCACCCGGCTTGAGTCCCCCATAGATGATCCCAATGGGTTGGTCAGAGTTAATACTCCATATGGCTAAAAAGTCCAGCACGAGGGCTCTTACCCACAGAGGTGAATGTCACAGCTATGTTCTTACTGCCACGGGCTCCGTAGGCGCTGACAAATTCACACGTGTAGGTGACTGTTGTGCCAGAGGACCCGCTTGGGCACTGGGTCCCATCTGCCTTGAGGGTATATGTGCTGCAGCTCGACTCCAGGTCTGTTTCCGGGGTACCTGCAATGATACGAGCAACTCTGCTGCTGTCTCGGATGCTGACTATGATCAAGTAGCAAGTGTGTTTTTGTGGAAGTGTCAATGTTAGTCTTTCCCAGGTGCTTTTCCCTCTGAACCACTTCCTGCCATGCCCGGAAACATCACACCCTCCAAGCCATTTCTTTCTCTTCCCTTGACTGTTTTCTATTTGCTCCCTACTTTACCAAGTCACTCCCCCACTCACAGAGCGAAGAGTCCTTATCTTTCCCTAAGGTTCCCCCCATCCATTCTTTCTCAAACTGAAATCCACAGGAAAAAGTCCCACCTGACTTCAAGATGCTGCAGAGCTGACTGATAGATTACAGCTTCATTGTTATGGATATCTTAGAATTGCTGCAAGGCTAGTGTCAAAATTATCTTGGGCTATCTTTAGCCTCCTTGGTAGACATTTATAGACTTCCTCTACATTTGACCTAATGGCCTTGTAACTTGTAAAGATTCTTGAGACTAGCAGCTTCCACTGCCATCTGAGGCTCATAAGAGATTTTTCCATTTTACTGTAATTCACCTACTTGAGGTTTCCAACCAATGCATTTTAATTAATTTTTTTCCACTCTTGTGTGAATGTATTCCTTGGGGGGTACATGCATCTGTATATGCATGCTTGCATGCAGACAGAGGCCCAAGGTTGGTTCTGGCAATTATCCTCCATCACTCTTCCACTTTATTTTTTAGAGACAGAATCTAACCCAGAGCCCACGGACAGGGCTAGTCTGGATAACTGGCTTGCTCTGGGGAGTCCCAATCTCTGTCTCCTGAGGCTGGAATTACATGCAAGCTGCTCACCTGACATTTTACATAGGATCTGATTTGCGCAGCAAGTGCTTTGACTACAGAACCGCCTCCCAGCCCTCCAACAATGTATTTTTAAAAGTAAACAAACTGTTTGTACAGTTTGAGTAGACAAGTCAGAGGGAACCCTGGGGTCCATAGAAACGGACAGATAGGAAGGTGGGAAGGATGGGTAGATGAAGGGAAGGGAAGGGATGGGATGGAGGAAGGATGGAGGGAAGCAGGGATAAGTAATATGCTTGTAAAACCAGGGGGAAAAATCCAACCGATTTATAACTTTATAACCGATTTATAACGTGAAATAGTTACCATGTTGGAGCATGACACTTGGGGCAGCTTAAATCTATGTTCTCGGTCCCGGGTCACTTCATATTGGCTCTCCAATGGAGTCTCTTACTGGCTGTGAGGTGAGAGCTCAGTTCTCCCGTCACTATGAAAAGCCACTTCCCTTAGCTTTAGGCCTTTTCTCAGTACTTTGCCTTTCCTTGTCTTGCCTCTCCTCTAGTTCTCTCCACTCATCCATCAGAAAGGGCCAAGGCTTTCTGCAAATGATCTCTTCCCATTGCAGAGGTCCTCCAGCCTCCCCTACTCTTTCTTTTACTTCTTTTCTGCAAGGCTCTTAGGTCCCATTTTCATCACTTCTTTGCCACTGACCTTTGTCAACCTCTCTACAAAAATAAAAGCTCCTCTTGAACCAACAGAGGCTCCTCTTTCCCCCAGCCGTGGGGCTTCTTCATGAGTTATCTAGACCACCACAGTCCCCCAACTACTTCCATCTTCATCCTGACTTGTTCAAATCCCTGAGTCCTTCTGTTCCATCTTCATCCCTTCTGAGCCTCCTTCTCACCTCTGTGTGTGTGTGTGTGTGTGTGTGTGTGTGTGTGTGTGTGTGTGTACAAGAGGGCACTTGAGTGTGTGTGCCTGTGGAAGCCCAGAGGTGACTTCTGGAGTCATTCTGGATTGCTCTACCTCCTCATTGCTTGTTCTGAAGTTTCCCAGGCTCCATCTTCGTGGGTCAGAATTACAGCCTCTCACCATATCCACCTGGCATTTTTATGTGATCTGGAGAGCGGAACTCAGAGCCTTTTGCTTGTGAGGCAAAGGCTTGAACTACCAAGCCATCTCCCCAGCTTCCAGACGTTCCCTTCTTAAATGCAGATCCCCTCTGCCGCCCCCACACACCACCCCTCTCTTCCTTTGGGCCCTAAGATTGCCCTGACCTCATCTGTTCCCCTGACTTTCACAGGACAACACACATCATCGACAGCCAAGGCTCACTCATTGCATTTGGATGGCTTCCCACACTAAGAGAAACACCCGACTTGGAAACCATTAACGCAAATTCCCAAGTGTTGATTCCCCATCCCCGGGACCTCCGACACGACCTGTGCAGTTTGTTTATTTTTCCCCAGACAAAACCTACGTGTCCAGCATTTCCTCGCTCAGCCGCTGGCAGTGGTCCAAGCAGAGACCTAAAGCCATGTTCAATCACTTACATTTCCCCACATTGTACTTTCATATCCCTTGTAGAGTTCACTCTCCTGAAACATGCTTGTCTCTGCCAACCCAAGGTCATCTGTCCAGGCCCCGTGTTATTTGTTGTGTGAACTTTACACACTTTTACCCCTGGGTGGGCTTCCATGTTTGGTTCTTTGATATTCAGCTTCCTGGTTGTACATATAACCTGAAAGCTTAACTTTCCTTCTAGTTGTTTTTTTTTTTTTTTTCTTTTTTTTCAGACAGGGTTGAACGCACCATGTAACTGAAGCTAGACTTTAACTTGACATCCTCCTGTCTCAGCATCCGGGTGTTAGGATGACAGTGTGCATCACCTCAAAACCATCGAATGTTTACTTTTCCAAAGCTCAGCTCTGAGGCTTGAATGACCTGTGGGTCGCCCACGCCCACTTGGTATTTCACATGGGTTTGGAGATCCAAATCTCAGGTCTTTGTGCTTGTACAGCAAATATTTTAAGGCCGAGTCCTTCCTTTTGCCTTTAAAACCTTAGTAGGTAAACAGATGAAAGTCACCTCTTTACCTGGACCTTAATTCAGAGCATGTTTTAGTCCACTCTGCCTCTGAGTTTGATTGTACGTCTCTTCCCCTCTCTCAAGCATCAGACCACAAAGGTCGGTGAAACAGCTCACTGGATAAAGCGCTTGCTTGCAAATCTGGTGACGTGAATTCAATCCCTGGATGCCCATATAGTGGAAGGGAAGAACTGACTTCTGAACGTTGTCCTTTGGTCTCCGTCCATGTGTCATGTATGAGGCATATTCTCTCTTTCTCTCCAATAAGCAAATGAATAAATAAATTCATTAAAAAATAAAGGCCTACATTCTAGGTCTTCAATAAATTATGAAGCCTCATACCTTTATATATGCCTGTGTTCATTTCTATTTGCCTCTTCTTCTCCTCTCCTTATGTGAACTCTGACCCATCCTTAAAGATGCTGCTTTGTTCAACAACCAGGCAACATGCTAAACTATGCAAGATGGAAAGGCAAGGAGTGCCCAGGATATTAACAACTGTATAGATTCCAAAAGGTCCTTCATGCAGGTTAAAGGGAGAATTGCTTCAGATGGAAGATGAAGGAGGACTTCAGAGATGAGGAGGTTGTTCTATGACTTGAAATACTTTTAGGGCGCAGTTGTTATGTGGGGCCATGTATGTAGTGTGCGGATAAATTAGTGTTCCTCACTATAGAGCTTAGCCCCTGTCAAGGGGCTAGTGGGGAGGCGGCAGCCTGTCTCACTGGGACCTGGATTTGCTTATTCAGTAAGACTGGCTGGCCAGGGAGCCCCTGGGATTGCCTTGTCTCTTCCTTCCCAGCACTGAGATGTCTCTTGACAAACATGTTTTTTTTTTTTTTGTTAGAAAAAATGACACAGTAAAGAGAAACACAGAAAACAGAGTTAGAGATGTCACATCTGCCACAGTGACTACTTTATGACTGTGAAGCCCTTATTAAAAAATTATGTCAGGCTAATGCTTAAGGGGAACACAGGAAGGGTTCAGGGAAATGCCACTGGGTCCTTGTACGTCATCGGAGAGGAGGGCCCAGAGGAGAGTCAGGCATGCATAAGAAAGGGCTCTGGGAATCGGGGCGGGAGGCACGGGGGGGGGGGGAATGGGGCAGGAGGGGGGAGGGGAGGGGGAGCAGGGGGCTGGGGGGGGAGGAGGGAGGGAGGGAACTGGTGTACCTATTAAGTTTGTATGAGCTGAAATAATAATAAAAAAATGTATTATAAAAAATAAATAAAATTAAAAAAATTATGTCAGGCTAAAGTGGGTAAACTGCTTCCCACTCCAACATGAGGGTTTGAGTTTGCTTCCCAAGAACATGCATTAAAACATTGCTGTGTCCCAGTTGGATGTCAGGATTCCCTACACAGACCACACTGCCCTGACTGCCTTTGCTCCCTCCCACGGCCCTACTCCCTAACACCTCCTTCCTAACTACCAAGGGGGATGGGGCACAGGAACTCCCGCTCTGAGACTCTTTGGGCTTCCCCCACCACGCTGTCCATGTCGGCTCTCCTCCTCCCTGCCGGTACTCTGGAGCTATCTCTTCTGTTTTAATGCTCTCCCACCTTAAGACTAAATTCTTTTTTTAAATTTTTTTTATTTATTCTATTGTGCGTATGTGTGTGTGTGTGTGTGTGTGTGTGTAGAACCACGAGTGAATTCGGGAACCACCATGGACCACCTCTACCTGCTCCAAGATTCACAGGCTCCGCCCTACCAGGACCAGAAACGCAGGCCGTGCCCCCCCCCGCCTCTGCCTGGCATCTATACGTGGGGTCTAGGATCAGAACTCGGGACCTTCCACCTGCAAGGCAGAGGCTTAACCCCTGAGCCACCTCTCCAGCCCCAAGACTAAATTCTAATAACGTGTCTCCTCCTTATGTTAATTTCTTTTTATTAACGAGCCTCCACGTGGTCCTTCCACACTGTCCGGGTCACTCCCCCTCCCCCCCTTAATCTGGCACTTAAGTGCTGCAGCACAAGCCTGTAACCCCAGCTCTGAGGAAGCAGAGACTGGTAGATCCCTTAGGGGCTGTCTTACCAACTAGTCTAGCCAAGATGGCAAGCTCCAGGTTTGGTGGGAGACCCTGTCCTAAAAATTAAGGTGAACAACAATTGAGGAAGATACCCATTTTCAACCTCTGGCTTCCACATACACAAACACGCATATGACACATGAACATACACACACACATACAACTAATAGATAATATCCTTTAAGATCATGATACCCATGAAGACTATTCCTTCATTGTTTCTCAATGTGGTGGGAGATCTTTATTGGATATTTTTCTTTTCAAAGTTTAGAATTTCTCTCATTGTTAATTCCTGTTTTAGCCCATCTTCGTGTTTTGAAAATTCAGCTGATTTTGAGAGATCATACATTCAGTTCCAAAGGCAGAGATGAATTATTTTGCTAGTCTTTCCTATGGGCTTTGGAGAAATCAATGCTGAAATAGTATGTGAAATATTACAGGAAAAATCTTGGGGAAAAAAAGAGAAAGAATACAAAAAAAGCAGCCAAGGGCAGAGAAGGGGCTATGTCTAGAGCAAGCTCTAAATTAAATTCATCTGAGAGGTCCGGTGCGGCTCCTCAGGCCATCTGCGCTGGGGCAGGTCGGGAAAGCCATTCTTCAGAAGGCATTTCGGCCTGCATTTGGTGCTGCTGGGAATGCAGGCAGCGGGTCACTGGAGAAGTCCCTGAGCACCCCCACAACCGACTTCCTGGTTCCTCTGCCAGAGGGCCGAGGCTTATCATTCATTTCCGAGTTGAAAGCTTCTCCCTCTGCCACAGGAACTGCGCAAGGGATCTCTCCCATCTGCCAGTTCCTTCTGGATGCCTGCAACACCTCTTCCTCAGAAATCAAGGAAGTGGCCCCATGTGTCAGTAAACTCAAGCATACCAGATGCCTTCCCAGGCACCTGCAGTCCAGTGGGATGCTGCAAGGGGAAATGTGCTTTGCAAAACAGAGGTGGAAAATTCAGGAAAGTGTGCATGGAAATTGATCTTTTCTGTGTATGTTTTAAAAATGCTGAAATACGGTCTCATTTTTCAAGATGCTGAAACACTCTTTTGTGACATAAAGGCTTACCACCCAAATGGATTTCATGGGTGGAGCCTACGTGTTAGTTCAAAGGCTTATTTTGTTTTTAAACATGAGTACACAGTTCTGAAGTTTCTTAAGAAAATAATATATCTGGGGTTCTACCTGCTTTGTAGATAGAAAATATCCTTTTTCTATAAATTTAATCATGTGTGTGTGTGCATATGTGTGTGTGTGTGTGTGTGTGTGTGTGTGTGTACACGACTTTGAGGAGTAGTCAGTTCTCTCCATCCTCCTTTACTTGATTCTGGGAATTGAACTCAACACATAAAGGTTGCATGGCAAACCATTTTATCTAGCAAACCATCTCACCAGCCAGAAAAAAAAAATGTTTCTATCTAAACTGTAAGCAGCTCAATCCAGGGCTGGATCTTCAGAATGAATAATATAGTTAGCCAAGACAGCTGGTTTTGGGAAATTAGCCAGTGGAGAGTCCTAATTTCATTTTCTTTGATACCGTGAAGACCTTGGGCACATTATTAAATCTGGATGCCCATTTTCTTATTTTCATGTTGGAGGTGAAATGCAAGCAGCAAGCTTTCGGTCAAGTGGAGATGTGATTACTAGTCATCACGTATTTAAAAAAACAGATTAATGTCTCTATTAATGCATTAGACAAATAGAATCACTATTGCTGTGTTGCTTTATTATTATCATTCATTAGTATCAACTGGAGGATGAGGCACTTTGAGTCAGAGCTCATCAAAAACCAAAGAGGTACTGGGGATGGTTCGGTGGGTAAAGTGCTTGCTGCTCATGCATGAGAACTGGTGTTTGGATCCCCAGCATTCACATAAATGCCAGGTGGGAGTGAAAGCCCACCTATAATCACAGTGTGTGAAGCAGAGTCAGCGAATCTGGAATCAGCTAGCAAGCTGGCTAGCTCTTGGTTCAACTGAGAGAAGCTACTGCAATATATAAGGTGAAAAGAGATCAAGAAAGATGCTCAATGTTAACCTCTGACTTCCATATTATATATGCACCTGCGTACATGCAAACATGCATACATCCAGGAATGAATAATACACACACACACACACACACACACACACACACACACACACACAACACAGAGCAAGCATGAGTGGACATTGACACGAAGCGCTAGAGAGACAAACAGATCTGTAGAGAACTCGAAAGTTGGACTCATGAGATAGGAAAAAAACCCAAAGTATATGAGTGAGTGATACCAGAGGGAAACGGACAAGAGACGCTCTTTGGAGACCTCAGGGAAAAGTCAGTGTCATTGTCTTTCATTGTTGAGATGGAAAAAGAAAGGAAGAGGGGACAAGCTTCTCTGTAGCTGGGACGTGCTGTGGTCAGAGTTTTATCTTAAAGTGGCTGGACATGAGTTGGAAGCAAACTTCATGCTTTTCATAGTCTGAGGCCCAGAATATCCAGTCATCGGACCTTGTCCCCTTCTCCTATCACTCCTGCCTGTCTTTGGCTGAGGAGCGAGCGCCAGCCTCTCTGCAGAAGGCCTTTCCGCTCACCCTTACCGTGAATGCTGATTTGGCCCGACTCCTTCCATTCCACTTTGCTCCAGTTGGCCACGTTCTCACTGCAGCAGTTCAACGAGATGGGGTTGTTGTCACACACCACCTTCCTTTCTTCCGTCGCCAAAATCCGAATGGGTGTCACCTCTATCTTCTTGGAGGCCCCGAATTCAAAAATATCCATGACGATTTTGCACTTATATTCACCTGCAAAGGATACACAGGAAATTGTTATCACGTAGATGAATTTCCTTGGATGAAATCACAGACTCAGCACATGTACCATGGGGGGGGGTTTCCTTAAGCATCACCTGCAAAGCAACTGAGACCTGGTCTGAAGACCCGCCTAGAGGAACATTCTGGAAAAAGCGAGTTTGTGTAGGTGTGCTTGACTGAAAGGGTGGCAATTATGGTATTCTCTGGGACTTTGCTGGTGAAAAATAAGAAAAACTGGAATCAGAAGAAATAAGAAAGAAAAAATGGATAAGCCTTGAAGAATGACAACCTCCTGGGAAATCCTGACGTCCAACCAAGACATCAGAGGAGGTGTCAGCAGCCCGTTTTCTTGTACAGAGGAAAAGGGCCAGGCCTTTGGGACTTGGTTGACGATGGGGATGTTAAATTCTAAGATGGGCAGGTTTTCAGGACTTGCTGAAGAATTATAATGTGTTCTTTTGTGTTGACTTGGGGTGTGCAAGAGGGCAGGGGCTGTGGGGGCGGCTGAGGAGGACAATCAGGGAAGAGGGACACACCCATGGTCTTGGTTTCGGTGATGATTTCCTAAGTATGCATGCCAAAACTTAATACACTTAAAATACATGCAATGCGTTGCGTGCCAATTTTCTCATTCACAAAGAAAACTTTCGATAATCTAATGGAAGATAAATAGTGAATGATAGAATGGCACTACATGCTATATAAAATCATAAGAGTGCCACACGAAAGAAAAGCAAATTAATTTTAAGAGTCATGAAAAGGAATGCCACGAGGGGGCAGGGAAGATGGCTTGCTGGGTAAACTGCTTGCCATACAAGCAGGAGGATCTGAGTTCTGATTCCTGTCACTCATGTATAAAGCCGAGTGTGGTGATGATTCTAGAGTTGTGTGTCTAGGAAGGCACAGACAGTAAGCCCCAGGTTCAGTGAGAAGCTCTGTCCCCCCGAAAAAAGGAAGAGAAGACTGAGATAAGGCTTAGCGTGTAAGGTGCTTGCTCAAAAAACTGGCGACCTGAGCTCGATCCCTAGAAGCCCACATGGTGGAAGGAGAGAACTGACTTCTGAACTTTGTCCTCTGACCTCACGTTCGCATCCTAGCACGACCTATGCACACACACAAACACGCACAAGAAATAAATGCGACGGATTGGACTTTCCATTCTAAAATGCGAGCCAACAGCGACCCCCCCCCATGTTGCCCAGGCTTCCTCCTGGGAGCACTCTATGGGAGTCCCTGAGCAGACACCCACCCACGTCATGCTGGGTGAAGTTGTGGATGATGAGGCGGGACATGGAGCCCATGCTGGTATGCACTGGCATGTACACGAAGAACCGGCTGCTGTTCTGGATGTCAGAGTGCTTCTCTCCATAGTACCACGAGATGTTGGCAGGGGACACCTCATTCTGGCACTCCAGAGTAACCGTGTCCCCTTCGAAGACAAACTCTGGTATCACAGTGAGCTTCGTTTCATCTGCAAATGCCAAGAACAGGTATCAAGCATGTGTGGCAGATGCTTCAGACTTCCTGGGAGCTGCTGCTGCTGTGGAGTTCTCCAGAACCTTCTCCTGGCGTCTCTTGCTACATTTTGCCCTGCTGGCTACTCCAACTTTCAAGCAAGGAGGAACCACTGTTGCGTGTTCTCACCGGTGAGAATCACCAGTGGGGTAGGATAGTGATATCATAGGGTTGACTGGGATGGGAGAGAAAGAGAGGGTGCATGACTAGGGAGACATTCTGAAACTTTTCTAAAACGGTGTACCCCATTTGGTGTTACTTCCTGTTGTGAATATTCCTGTGTCCCCCATCACATTAGTCTTACTAGTTTTCAATTTTTTAAAAATTGTTTTTTTTCCGTGTGTGTGTGTGTGTGTGTGTGTGTGTGTGTGTGTGTGTGTGTGTATCAGAGGGCACTCTGTATCCTTGTGGAAGACCAAGGATGACTTCAGGAATCATCCTGGATTGCTTCTACCTTCCTTTTTTGCTTCCCCTGGGATTTCCCAGGCTCCACATTTGAGGGTGGAAATGCAGGCCTCTGCCTTTCTGCCCAGTGTTTTAATGTGGGACCTGGGATCCACACTTAGGACCTTCTGCTTATGAGGCAGAGTCTTAACCCCTGAGCCATCTCTCCAGCCCTCTATTTTTATTATTAAGCCTGGGTCTCTCCATTGAACCCAGAACTTGTCAATGGGCTAAACTGATTTGTCAGCCTGCCCTGGGGATTCTATGTCTTTACTTTCCAATGCTAGCATTACAAGCAGTGAGTTCTGGAGATTGAAACTCATGCTTACAGGATAAGAAGAGCCTTGTCTACTGACCCATCTCCCCAGCCCAATGTCAGTGTCTCTTTTACAGATGTTTTGGATATATAGGAATGTAAAAATCTCACAAGCCCAAATGATTCTGTGAATGTCTTGGTAATTTCCTTGTTCAAATTCACCCTCTCTATCCCTCTCCAGATGTGGTGACATCAGCCAGAGAGGGGAAGGTGGCACATGACATTCCGTGTCTCTATAATCTTCCAGAACGGACATTGCCACATGATTTCTTGAAGTTAGGTTGCTGCATGGTTTCCTGGGCATCCATTTATTTGTATACAAAAGATTAGATGTCATTATGATATGTTCCCAAAGAAAATCTGCTTTTGTTGATTCTTATCCCTTCCTCCCCCCCCCCACCCATTACCTTCCACCCCAGCAAACTCCTTTCCTTTTTCATGTCATCTGCATCCTTTGCCCACTCCACCTTCCTTGGTACCTCTTGATCCCCTTCTGGTCTCCTATCTGGTATCATAGCCTAGATTCACCCTTATATACTGTCATTTACATACACACAAATATTAAAATTAAGGATCCGATGTGAAAAATAATTATGATTTTCGTATTTCTGAGTCTGGGTCACCTCCCTCATGGAATGCTTTTCCAATCCATCCATTTTCCTGCAAATCTCACAATTCTACCTTTCTTTACAATCTAGTGATTTCCCATGGACCACATGTTCCTTATACAGTCAAATGGGCTGGCTCCATTTCCTGGCCATTGTGATTTCTGTGGTACATTTCCTAGGTCTCATCAGTACTATGATCTTGCCCAAGACTACATGAATGCACGGGAAAAAGAAGTGAAGTTTCACTTACTGTTGGACACGCCTTGGAAAGAGTTGTAGTCCATTCGGTAGGTATTGTTGAGTACTTGTGTGACTTTCTCGTTGGCTTTGGGAATTGATCCAGGTTGTAGGGATGTGACCTGGAGATCATAGTTCACCACCACGCTCCCCTTGCTGGATAGAGACCATACAGGTCAGTGAAGCAGTATTTGACCTGGAAGAGTAATCTATACTCTTGGGATTTGCTTGCATGACAAAACCCAACAGCAAGAGCCAGGTGGGAACTTATCCTTAAGGAGTCACTAAAAGAAGCCAGTCTATGAATTCTAGATGAAAGTCCAAGGAAGGACTGGTATACACAGATGTCTGAACATGGGACTACAAAGAAGACAGACCGGGTGGAGGGTTTATGAACTGAACCACACAAGCTGGCACCGGGAGATGGGAATAGTGCTAAAGACTTGCTGAAGGGTGTCACAAAGCCATAGTGGCCAGAGTTAACATAGATTGAATGTTAAATGAAACCGGGGACTTGGACACATGCCAAATTTCAAACCCTGGCAACCAAACCTTTGAGATAACAGGCAAACCCACTCAGAATTGCTAGGCTATGATCTTGATTGGGCAGAATCACATGATATGATTTCACTTTCTCTTTTTCCATTTTCATGTGTATGTGTGTATGGGGATGCATGACTGTATGTATGAAAATTTGCATGTGTGGGAGAACATACTGCATGCACGTTCACATGTGTGTGCATGTGCACATGTGTGTGGGTGTGGAAGATTGAGACTGATACCAGGAATCATCCTTGATTACTCTCCCACCTTATTCTTTTTTGAGAAAGGGTTTCCAATCAAACCCAGAGCTCATTGATTTGGCTAGTTCTATCTAGCTAGTTCATTCTGGAATTTCCCAGTCTCAACTTTCTGACACTGGAATTACAGGTGGGTCACCATGCCCACCCAGCATTTTACCTGAAATCTGGGGATCCAATTCTTGTACTTTTGCCTGTGCAGCAAGCATTTGAACTGAATCATCTCCCTAGTCCCTGGTTTCATTTTTATATTTCAAAGTCTCTGGGAGACTTACAAAACTCTTGCTCACACAAAGTTCAGGTACCCTGCTTACAGGAGCAGCTGCTGAGCGGAAAGGCTCTGCTCTTCTCAAAATTTCTTAGCCCTTTTACCACTGTGGTCTGGCATTAGTTTTCATGTCTATCCAACCTCTCGTGCTGAGTTTCTCTGCATGGCAGCTCACTAATGGCTGTTCTCTTTCCCTGGCGTGGTGGTTTCTGGTCTCACAGAGAAATGAACAAATTGTATCATGCTTACGAGAAATGTGTCACATTCACCGATCTGAATCCTGGCAAACTTCTGTAACCCTCTCGGAACTAGAAAGTAAGGAGAGACAAATGTCATATGCCAGAGACTGGAGAGCAATAAGGAAGGTTTAAAATAGTGCAAGTACATATTCCTTATCACCCTGGAGAGAAGCTTCTTTTATATATCCCACTGATGACAGCATTTGGCAGATCTCTGAAGAAGCAATTTCTAGCGACCTGTGCCATTATTGGTTCTTGGAGAAGCAGACACTAGATTAAGTGCATCGATGAATGAATGGATGAAGTCAAAGTTAAAAAGGGAAAGAGAAACATGAAACTGTAAGTGACAGATGGAAGGAAAGAGGTCAGAATGACAGCATGCTACCCGAGCCTAATCCCCACTTCCTCCTTACCACCACCAACGGTGACATTGGCTGAGCCAATTTGGTTACTGATGATGTCTTTGCTACATGTTCCTCTGAATACCAACCCCACTGTAGGTATTATCTGATTCAAGGTACATTACCAGGGCAATGGCAGCACAGGATGTGAACTCATCTATGTTCCTGGGTTGGTGGGACTTAACTATTATTATCTCCTTTCCTCTCTTTCTCTTTGCTTTAAAAGATTATTACAAGTATTACATGCACATTGATGCCCACCCGAGAGCTCTTTGGGATCAGCACTTGTGGTATGGTGTTTCCTATGAGCAAAACAGACGCCATCTTTATCTGACCAGTTGTAACTGCTTGTAAGTGATCATCAGGATTGTACCTGCTGACTTGACACTTCAGAGACAAAGGTGTTGGGGAGGACTCTCATCTGGGATTCCGGGTGCTCCCAGGAGCACTTCTCAGCCAGGAGTATGTAAATCAGCACGTGGCCTTGAGGCCTTGAGGTCCTGGGAGGGAGCTGGAATACACCAGCCCTAGAGACCACAATGAAGCCACAGGAAGGGGCTAGAATATATAGGCCGAGGAAGGCTCATTGGAGGGGAGATTCCATCTACACGGCCACTGGGAAGCCAACATTCAAACTGGGGATGAGACTACCTGGTGTGACTCCTTTGATGTCACCTGTGCTCCTGTAAGAAAACCTCATTCACTCTCCTGAGGAACCGCAATATACTCAGTGGTTTGTCAGGTAAGACTTTGGTGTCATTATTTTGGTCTGTCATTCAATTCCTATCTATAGCATCTTTCCAAGCAAAGTATCACACCACAGCACTCTGTCAAGGCACTACGGTAAATGACACTATTTGTGCCACACTTGGGAAAAGGCAGGAGGCTGCGCCTGGTCTGAGGCAGGAGCCTGGCTGCCTGGGGAGTTATAGGAAATCATCTTCTCGGCCACCCGTCATTTTTACATGGCATGTGGGGATCTGAACTCAGGTCCCTTTGCTTCTGAAGCAAAGGTTTTCACCCCTGATTCTCTCCCCACTCTGAAGTTAAGATTTCTTTCTTTCCTCATGGTGTGGTGGAAGAGCAGGCAGGTACCTCTTGGTACTCTGTACTAAGTTCATGGACCTCTGAACAGATTGCGTCAATCAGTGCTACCAAATCTTGTCTGATCTGTTTCTGCCACTGAAAAAATTCTACTAATGGGCCCAGGTGACTCCTCGATCCCCTGAGCCCTGCCTGATTTCAAATTTTCTGAATTCTCCAACCTTGGCGCATCTGAGACAATTCAAGACCACATTTGTAGATTATGACCCACGTAAGCAAAATGTCTTTTGTAAATGAGGTCGACAATTCACGTAAAGTTTGTTGGCTCCTGGGACCAAAAACCTACCGCTCTTTCCAAGTCTGTCTTGTAAGATTTATACAAGGCGGAAGACGTGTTCTTAAGGTCTTCTGGAAATTCCACATTTAGTCTGACTTTTATTTTCAGGGTTATATATTCTGAAAAGCACAGGGCAAAATGCAAGATTCTCATGACAGGATTGGAATAGGTGCAACATAGATGCACGCACACACAGACACACACACATACACACACACACACACACACAGACACACAGGCTTGAATAGCTGTTAGACGGCATTTTCCTCTGATCAAAAGTCACCATCTTTGTCTGAGACTATCAAGAGTGTACCTGCTGCCCATTAACACTTCATTAGGGACAAAGTGAGTGGAGAGGGTCATTGGACTGTCACCTGGAATTCTGTCCCATTTGGAGAGCCTCCCAACCATTAGTATGCGATTCTTCCATGATTACAAATGTCTTCATGAGTGTCACTGGAGCTTGAAGTGGGGGGGAGGGTTTCACGGTGTGTGTGTGTGTGTGTGTGTGTGTGTGTGTGTGTACACATATATACGAGAGTGTATATATACTGAGAAAGGCTAGGATTCCATCTATGCCATGAGGAAGCCATCAACTGTGCTGGGGTAGGGTTTCTGGTAATGTAGTTGCCTTGAGTCATTCCTGCTCCTGTAAGTAGCCATCACCCTGGCTCCTGTAATTAACCTCAATATACACGTTGATTGATCAAATTGGATCTTGGTGCGATTGTTATTGTGTTCTGTCATCAAACTCTTATCTGGGTTGTTGGATGGACAGTTGTGTGATGTCTCCCCAGGAAAAATATTCACATAACAATGACTTGACAGGGGCTGGAGAGATAGCTCAGGGGTTAAGCCTCTGCCTTGCACGCAGAAGGTCCTGAGTTCAGATCCTAGACCCCACGTATAGACGCCAGGTGGAAGTGGGGGCGGCCTGCACTTCTGGTCCTGGTAGGGCAGAGCCTGTGAATCCCGGGGCAGAGTAAACAAGGAGGAGGTGGAGGCATCCATGCGTCCATGGTGGTTCCCGAATTCGTCCATGGTTCTACACACACACACACACACACACACACACACACACACACACACACACGCATACATACATACACACACGCATACACGCACAATTGAATAAATAATAATAAAGAAAAATTTAAAAAAAACAATGACTTGACAAACCTTTCGAGAACTGCAGCTTTCCTTCTGGTTGCTGGCAGAAAGGTCCGTGGGAAGGAAGGCCTTTCAGACAACTGCAAGAGTGTCCCAAGAGTGAACTGCCGGACTCTTGACAAGTGTGGCTGGACTGGCACCTTTCCTGAGGCCACTGGTAGCCCGGCTCGCAGGAACACCAGATTTCATGTGCAGTAGGCTTGCAGACTGTCACCAACCCGAGGAATAAGGAGAGAGAAGACAGTCAGCAGCTGTCACAGCCAGCGAGGGTCCACACTTCTAGGAGCTCCTAACTTGACTCCACCTTGCATGAGGTTCACATTGGTACCTGTGCACCACCAGACTGCCAGGCAAGGCCGTCTGAAGGGACTTCTGGATTATGCAGGTGAGGGTCTAGTGGCTGAGGATAGTGAAGCATCTTTTGGATGATGGTGCTTAATAGCTTGTGGCCACTGGGTGTCTGTGATGATGAATGGAGATAGAGAGAGAGGACAAAGAACATGGCTTCCAAGATGACCATGGGACACCTTTCTGTCTAGGAGGTCATGTAGTGCCTTTGTGCACGTGCGCGTGTGGTGTGTGTGGTGCGTGTGTGTGTGTGTAGGTGTGCAGGTGCCCTTGCCTATGTGCATGCACGAAGGCCAGAGGTTCTCACGGGGAGCCTTCTTCCAGGGCTTGCACCCTTATTTTTTGAGACAAGGTCTCTCACGGAACCTGAAGCTCGCCAGTTCAGCTGGACTGGCTGGTCAGGGAGCCCGAGGATCTTCCTTTCTGTGGGGCCGCCATCCCAGTGTAACCAAAATGTGCCAGTGTGCCTGTCTTTATATGATAGTGTGTGTGTGGGGGGGTCTGAACTCAGCTCCCCACAGTTGAGCCTCAAGCACTTTACCCACTGCTCATCTCCCCAGGTTCTGTGCACCCTCTTACATGGCACTAGGGTTGTGCTGTGTGCTCAGAAGGATATGGTAGAAATCATGACATCACGATGCCTTCCCCTTCCTCTCTCTTTTTCTGTCTCTCTTTTCTTTGTCCTCTCTATCTTGTCTCTTATTCTCTGCCCTTCCCTCTCTCTCCCTCCTTTTCTTCTTTTCTGGGAGATGTTGGCTGCACCACATGAAGACTTGCCAGGGAGAGGTTATCATAGCAAGGAACTGAGGTCCAATCAATAACTCGTCAATAACCATGGCCTGATAACACCCTCCTGGATGAATGCGAAGATGAATTTCGCGGATCCTTTAGGTGAGAGTCCCTGAATCAGAAGCACCTGACAAATATAATCTGCTCCCACAGAACGCATCTAGGCCCGCTTTTCTACGGACGGGCCTGACCATCGGTGCTCAAGCGCAGCGTGACTCACTTACCTGTGGTCACCGCTATGCTCAAAATGTCAGCAGCTGGGTCAGTGTCGCTGCCTTGGATTGGGAAGCTCAGGCTGTCCAGGTGAGCTTTGACCGACTCCAGGATGGAGATGTTTTCAAAGCTGATCTCTACATCCACCGTGTACTCCTCTGCCACAGCACCACTGGCTGCAACTGAAAGGAGAGATACATGCACTTGCTGTATGGGGGGGAGGCGGATGCGGATCCTAGTGGATATCATGGCTGCTGAAGTTAGGGGATGCATATACACTGATACCACACACTGCGGTCCATGTGCATTTCTGTGTGTGTGTGTGTGTCTGTAAAAGGTCACATAAGTATATGTGCCTTTGGTGGTCCAAGGGTGACCTTAGGAATCATCCTGGATTGCACTATCTCCTTGTTGCTCTGCTCTGGGGTTTCCCAGGCTCTGCCTTCCAGGTCTAACAGCAGTTGAATGTCATATCCACCGGGATTTTTACATGACATCTGGGAATCTGAACTCAGGTCTTTTTGTTTGTAAGACAAGGCTTTAACCACTGAGTCATCTCCCCAGCCCTCAATCACTTTCTTGATAGACCTGCCCCCCTTCTCCTGCACCCCATCATTAGCTCTACATGTCTGAGTTTTACATGGTTTCTGGGGACTCAAACTCAGGTCTCCCCACTCGTCAGAGTTTTGATGCACTAATTCATCTCCTCAACCTCTTAAGAAAAGAATTTAAATGAGAAAAGATTAATGGATACTTTCAAGACTATTTAATATGTAAGCAAAGTCCAAGAGAAAGATGCATGCATGTTTCAGCATGAAATTAAAATTCCCTGTCTTCTTTCTAGAAAGGCCAAATATTTTCACATAATATTGGAAGACTTTTAAATATTCCAAGCACTGCTACGTTGAAACACTGTGAGAAATTTATCATGGAAAATCATGGTGAAGTGTCCATGGTAGAGGTTAGGAATGTGTGTTTCCTCTGAAGTGTGAACTGTGTCATTCTTAGAATTTAACCTGGTTGCATTTTTTTTTAACTTTGGACTCATTGTGCTTATTGTAATGAGCACAAATTAAAGAAAAAAAGTCTGCAAGATCTTTCGGAAATGCATTTGTCAATGCTGTATTTCCTCCTGAGACAAAGTAGAATAAAGTAAAATTTAAATTGGGCATGGCGCTATATTGCGGTTATTCTGCATATTGCCAGGAAATTCATGACCAACAGGTTTACAGGAGAACAGGGAATTTATTTTGGCTTATGATAGTCTGGTTACGGTTCTTAGTTCAACTTGGCAAAGGAGTATACACCAACACCAAGGGCTGAGAGAATTGACCACACCATATCCAAATATGCACAGGACTGGACAGAGAGAGAGAGAGAGAGAGAGAGAGAGAGAGAGAGAGAGAGAGAGAGTCCTATTTGCCAGACCAGCATGTCTGACCAAATATACAGAAGGATACCAACTTTCCAAACCAGTTCCCCCCATCTTATTCATGTGCCCAGGGATAAGTCCTGCCCACCATGAACGGGGTCTTCTGTAGGTTCACTTGGGGCTTAACTACTAATTATCTATAAATCATCCATCCTCCACCATCAAGATGACACTTGTATTTAACAAGGACATGGTGAATGCCTGTAATCCCAGCACTTGGGAGAAAGAGGCAACAGGATTATAAATTCAAGGCTGGTCTCAACTACACAGTGAGTTAGAGTTCATCCTGGGCTACAAGAGACCTTGCCACAAAAAAAATAAGTCACTTGTAAAACCTAGCATGGAATTTCAGTCCATCATGACACTATGCCATTGTCTGAAGTTTCATGTTTTCTTTTCAAGGCTCAAATGTTCTGTGAGGGGAACAAGCTTCCTAGAGCTGTGAATCTTACTTTGTGTGATTCTAACTCTAGACACATGATGTTGCCCACTGGGAACATTCCCAGGAGGGTGAGTGTATGGGATTTACAATGCCTGCCTTCTAGAATGTTCTCTGCCCTGAAAATTAATGCAATGAAGTTTATTCCCTCCGGAGAACTCATGAGCTCCAGGATCTTCTTTGACCAGGCCAGCGTAGCCTCCTCCCATGATATAAATAGGATTTCCTCTAGGTTGCTGCTGTGGAATTGGGCGAGGTCCAAACAATCCCATATCACCCACTTCTTCATCTGCACAGCATCGCAGAGTCTGATCCCAGCACATCGGTGTCTGCCTGGGAGTCCTCCTCGGTCCTGAGCCCACCTTGCTGTGTCCTTTTCAGATGTAACGGCAGAATTGGTGTGCCTCGAAACCACACAGCAATCCGTGGGTGTCCTCTCTTCATGTGAAAGTCAACGGCATTGTTCTGCTCAGAGTTTCACAGTGCTGAGCCAGGAACACAGAGAAATGTATCTGGCAACTTAGCCAAGTCCAAGCCCATAGGATTCCTGCAGCTGTCACCTTAGCCTTAGACTCTAAGGTTCCCTTCCCTCATCTACCTGTCATGTTCAACAGCTAGGAGAACTTCCATGTTACCCTCAGGCCAGACATCAACTTCCTTAGAGAATAGCACGAAGGGAATCCTGAAGGAATGTCAACCTCTTCGTCATTTTCCTCCTCCTCCTTAATTTCCTCTTGGTCTTCATTCTTCACAATCTTGCATGTAGCCTAGGCCTAGCCTAGGCTTACTAGATAGCTCAGGCTGGCCTCAAGCTCATTACATTCTTATGTCAACCTCCCAAATTCTGGGAATTCAAACTTGAGCCTTCATCTTGACTACAAGGAAACACCTTCCTCTTGAGTATAATTTATGCCTTGAAATGGCATCAAAAACACCATTGTAATTCAGCAGGCCATGGGCTTGCCCTTGGATATCATTCACTTCAATGATTCTTGGTGTTCTTGACTGAGGAATATGCACATCTATGGTATCACACATATACATATACATATACATATACACATACACATACACATACATATACATATACATGCATGTACCTATGCATGCATACATATGATACACACACCATATACATACATACATGCACATACACACAAGTACACACATATCCATGCACACAGAAGCACACATATCACATACACACATGCATGCACACATGCATAAACCTAGGCATTTACATACATTCATGTTCATTCCACACACATACACACATACCTGCACATACACACTAACATGCATGCACCTATGCATGCATAAACATGCATGTACATGCACCACACATACCTACACAAACACATAAACATACACACATCTGCCACAATACACATGTATACCTGAACATACACACACGCATACACACACACACACACACACACACACACACACTCACTCACTCATGCTTTTGAGCCTCCACACAGCTAACTATTCTATCCTCAAAAGAGTGTGGGCTGGGGCTGGAGACATGGCTCAGAGGTTAAGACTCTGCCTCACAATCAAAGGTCCTGAGTTTAGATCTCAGATTAAAACTCCAGACAGAAATGGTGGCAGCCTGCACTTTTGGCCCCTGGTGGGTGGAGCCTGGGAAATTCCAGAGTGAAGCAAAAAGGAGGTAGAAGCAATCCAGGATAATTCTTGAAGTTACCCTTAACCTTCCACAGGGACATATAATGCCCTCTGATACACACACACACACACACACACACACACACACACACACACACACACACAATTATTTTAAAAAGAAAAGAATGTGGACATATTATTCAGAATTTCTTATGCTGATTTTGCTGACCAGGTGCTTTAGGGACCTAACAGTCTTAAACCAAGTGCTTAAAGAAAGAACGCAATCCCAGAGAGCCAGAGTCAGCAAAGGTGCCTTTTGCTTTGGCTCTGCCTGTTGTGTGCAGTAGACTCACGCCTTTGCCTCAAGGGAGTGGACATTTGCTCATTCCCTCCCTCCAGTGGTGTGGGGTGAGTTAAGGGGATGAAATAAAGGCAGTGGCCACAGCAGGTACCATTGTCCAGTCTCCAGGGTTCTCGGGAGGACAGTCTGCATGACTTCCAACACTTAAGTTCCATGACAAATGGCAAAGTTGCAATTAAAAAATGAACCCTCAGTCTATTTTCTTTCCGTTGCATCCTGATTTGAATCAAATGGAAGATACAAATGCCATTTTCTACACCTGTGTGTGGAATGAACACCTGTCTGCGATTGTTGCTAACTATGCACTTTGTAGCATAATTTTTTAATTCTGAAATAATTTTTAAGAAAGTCAAATGCAAGAGCATAATGGTGAATCACCAGTGCGATTCTGGATAGTGTTCTGGATAGCCACCTGTTCTGGGGATTCCCAGGCCCCACTTTCCAGGGCTGGAATTACAGGTGGGCTGCCATACCTGCCAGGCACTTCTACATGGGATCTGAGGAGCCTGGTCCTTTTGCTTGGGAAGTAAGGCCTTTAACCATTGAGCCATCTCCCCAGCCTGTGTGTGTGTGTGTGTGTGTGTGTGTGTGTGTGTGTGTGTGTGTGTGTTGACTTTCCTGCTCCTCTGCCACCTCTGAGCCAGCTGGCCGCTCATGGCTTTCTGTGTTTTCTTTGCCTCTGGTCCAGTGGTGAGTTATTTTTCTGTCTTGAGTAGAAGACAGCGCATTCCAGGAGTCCTAAGTGTTAGATGATGTCTATCTGTGGAACCAGGGGACACTAACCAACCAGGATTTCCCCTCTCCCTTTCCCACATATCCCTGCCAGCCTCACAGCACTTATCTACAAGAGACGTTTCTGGAAAGTTGGCCTCAAACTACAAGAAAGCAGAGCTGGCTCTTCATCGCAAGCCATTTAACCAAACAATTCCACGTTTGCCCAGCAACGCTGATGGGGGCCGAGGCTTCTCAGAAGCAGATGAGCAGAGATGTATGAATGAGTTTTCGAAGAAGTGTTTGGGGTCTCAGTGTAAACCCCTAGTGCAGTGTCTGACACATATTATAATGATTGTAACAGGTATTAAAATCTTTATGTTAGCCTGGAGAGATGATTCCCGATCAGGAAATGAACACAAAGGGCCTGATTTCAATCCCAGAATCCACTGGACAATCCAGGTGTGAGACAGCACACTTAAAAATCCCAACACTGGGGAGAGGAGATGACAGATAGATCCCTAGGGCTTATAGGTCAGCCAAATGAGCATACTCAGTGAGTTCCAAGCCGGCGAGGGACCCCGCCTCAAATACTGATGGTGACAGTCAGGCGACTATAGTCCAAGGAACCACACCAAAGGTTGTTTTCTGTCCTTCATGTGTATATCCGCACACTCATGTGCATGTAAACACACAGACACACACACATACATATATATATATATATATATATATGTATGTATGTATATATGTGTGTGTGTGTGTGTGTATATCATGGTAGTCAAAACAAATTAACACTTCTGACCAGGTTTTATTGTTGGATAGTTAAACAAAAACCAAAGAGCACGAATTGGATTTTTTTAAAAGAAAAAAAAAAAAAACCAATTTCAGCACCGAAGGTTAAGTCTAAAACTGAACCCACAGGATACCCAGTCTGCATGATATCCCGAGAAACAGGGTATATCCATGTCTCTAAGATCCATTCTGCAAGCTGGGAAATGCTGCATTTCCTGGCCATGACCGTGGACCCCCACTGCCAGCTCTACAGAGACGTCAGGACGACTGTGCAGACAGCCAGTGACCTGCTCTACAAAGGGCCTTGCTCTGAATGAGCGGTGTGGGATGAGCAGCGTGTCTCAGGTAGGCTTTGCACATCCGGGTTCCCTCATCTTTTATCCTTTAACAGTTACTGTGTGTGTGTGTGTGTGTGTGTGTGTGTGTGTGTGTGTGTGTATGTATGTACAAGAGATCACTTGGGTGCGTGGAGGCCTAAGGATGACATCAGGACTCATCTCGGATTGTTCTACCTCCTTATTGCTTATCACTCTGGAGTTCCCTAGGCTCTGCCTTCCAGAGTCAGAATTGCAGGTCACTCACGCTTCCACTAGGTATTTTTACATGAGATCTGGAGATCTGAACTCAGGTCTTTTTGCTTACGGGTAAAGGTTTTAACCCCTGAGTATTTCCCACTTGAGCGCATGTGCCTGCAGAGGCTCAAGGGTGACATCAGAAATTATCCTGGACTGCTGTATCTCCTTATTGCTTTGCTTTGGGGTTTCCTGGGCTCTGTCTTCCAGAGCTGGAACTGAAGGTTGCCCCCATTCCCACCCAGCATAAGGCTTGAACCCCTGAGCCATCTCCTCAGCTCCAGTCACTCCTTGAAGTCAAAGGTCAGTGGGGACTCCTCCGTGCCAGGCCCTAGACATCCTTTCCAATGGAGCTCAGAATTCCTGAGTTGGGCCAGCAAGATGGCTCAGTGAGTAAATGTGCTCATGCATAAACTTGACCTCCTGAGTTCAATCCTAGGAGGGAACTGACTTCTGACTTTATAGTTGACGTTTGTTTCATTTCTAAGCAATTAGAGTGTCTACTGGCTAATGATAGGCTTTGAATTGATAAGAAATTCACAGTCTCCACAAAGTCCTGATGATCAATAGGCTGCCCATGGGTTCGGAAGGGTTCAAAAGTATCTAGTAGTGTGCACGTGGAGGAACCTACCAAGCTCCAAGGAAAAATCTTAACCCCAGAACCACACAGGGGGCCCTGGTTGAACTCAGTGTGCACAAAGCTATGGACAGAAGACTGGAAGGGGGAAGGGAGAGGTGGGAAAATAGGGAACAAGAGATAGTAATGGATACGTGTATGAAAATGTCAAGGAGCAATTGTCCTTAATCAATAAAGGACTCTAAAGTAACATGTACAAAATATTATTTAGCTCCCTTAAATTTCTGTAATGTAATAATTCTAATATATATAAAGTCTAAATATGACTTTATGATGTATAACCCCTGAGGTGTGTGTATATATATATATATATATATATATATATCAGATATATATATTACCCCTGAGATATATATATGATGCATAACCCCTGACATATATATATCTCAGGTATATATGTGTATAATCCCTGAAATATATATATAATGCATAACCTCTGAGATATATATATACATATACACACACACACATACATATATATATATATATATATATAGAGAGAGAGAGAGAGAGAAAGTGTGTGTGTGTGTGTGTGTGTGTAGGTAGGTAGGTAGTTACCTGTACACACAGATGACTAAAGTCTATAATGTTCTGAGCATAAACATGAGTGTCAGCTCTCTTTTTAAGGTGATTCAATCCCAAATTTTAAGAAGTTGGTCCAAGAACTTAAAAGAAATTCTTGACCTAATTTTCTTTCTCTAGGAAGCTGGTGTCCCATGTCACTGGGCCCCAGAAAAGGAATGTGAATATGAACAGGCAGTCTGTACTGAAATTCAGTTGCACAGGCCAAGACTGTGCTTGATTGACAGACCAAAGTGGAGCATGGCTGTCTTTGTGTGGGGTTCTCCTGCTGAATGTGATGTCACCCACTTCTGTCATGTCCTTGGAGAGTCATAGCCTCACCACAACCTGATGTTCTGGAACTCTCTGTGGTCCTATCTCATGTTCCTGATTTTTGTAAGAGTACCAGGGTCCATCTATCTTCTGCAGAGGACGGGTGATTGGTCACACTTGCCGAAGGCTCCAGATCACAGAGTGCCACACATGCTCAATGGAAAACATGCTTCCAAAGTGATATGTCATCCTCACTGCTTACCTGGGGAAGTTTTAAAATGTCAAATCTCTAGATGTACAAGTATTTCCTCCCCTCAAGCTACCCCCTCACACTGCCACCATGAGTCATAAATAGCCTGGCTCAGAAGTCCACGAACAAGTCACTTTACCCTGTGGGGACCCTAAGTGTTCATGAGACTTGAGCTCAGGAAGGACTTGGGGGAGTCCTGAGCTTGGAATACATCCACACATAAAAATAAAAGTCTTGTGAACAATAATAAAGATCGTTCACAGTACAGACGGGCACATCTCTGGGTCTATGCCATCCCTGGCTACAGGGGGGTTTGTAGGGGGTTCTGGGATGAGATAGAGATGGTTGTATTTGTAGCACAGCAAGTGTGGATTGGCTTCAGAGCAGGACAGAGAAGGATCAGTGGGACCCACTGGGGCAGCAGAGTAAAGGATAATCCAGAAAAGATGAGGGGAAGGGAAGGGAAGGGAGGGGAAGGGAGGGGAAGGGAGGGGAAGGGAGGGGAAGAAGGGAGGGGAAGGGAGGGGAAAGAAGACACAAGGAAAAGAGAAGAGGAGGAGAGGAAGAGGGCAGGGATGAGAATGTGTTGTTAAAAGGTCAGGCATTGGAAGGAAAGGATGGAGAACGTTCTCTAAGTCCCTAGGCCAGCAAGCTCCTAACCATAGGACTTAGGATAGCGCTGGAACAAACACACAGCCCCTGCACTTGTTTGCTCCTTGATTGATAGGGCCTGGGAGACATGCCAATTACCAGAGGTTGAGAGGAAACAAGGAAGAGCCACCCCAGGAGGGAGAGGAGGGAAGCAGAGTGGGCAAATAGGAAGTGACATCATCAGTATCTGGATGCCTTCAAACTGATGTTTGCTTTCTTGACTTATTCTGTTACCCGGTGGACCCATAGGCCCCTGTGCCTCTGTCCTGCAGCCAGCCTGTACCTGTCCTGCTAGAAAACAAGTCATTGGCTCTGTCTCACATCTCCTACAACAGGCATGGAGCCAGAGACGTGCCTGCCTCTACTGTAAAATGACTTGTATTGTTGCTCTGAGTCAGGCTGTGTGCTGATGAGTCCTGACTCTGCGCTTCTCCCAAACTCCTCCTGGTGAGGGAGTGGGGATGGGGGGGTGCCAGGCTGCTGACTTCCTCAAGAGTGGGCGACTCTGCAGTTGTGATGTGGAAAAGTAGTGCCTTGTATTCTGGGGTGGTAGTCGTAGGAGCTCAGGTAATTTGGGGCTTAATTAGGAGTTCCCCCCCAAATAAACCAAGATGGTGACAGGCAGCCACGGACCACTCGAAAGGGAGCCAAGGCCATCCAAGCTCGTAAGGTCTGACCAGACTGGTTTAAGCTCAGAGGCAATGGGGAGCCCATGAAGGCTGGATGAAAGGAAGTGGGGAGTATATTTATCCTCTTGAAAGGCAGCTGGGATGGAGGTAGGAAGATGCCATGTTGTGCCAGCCTGCGGCCTTTCCCTGCCAACTCTGCAGGTCTCTGTACTTGGCCCCAACTTGGTTACTAACTGCCATAGTGAAGTTCACATGTTGAGTATTGAACAGCTAAGCCACAGGTCAGTGGTAACGAAGAGGTGGAGCCTTGGGGAGAAGTTTCAAGTAGATGAGGTGGCTAGGATAGAGTTCCCAGGAGGGCACCCAAGTTGGCGCATTGGATCTGTCTCACCCCGTCTCAGGACCCAGCAGGAAAGACCTTGCCACATGGTACCACATGTTGAGGAGTGCCAGCTCCAGCACCCTGCTTTCCTACCTTCCAGCCTCCAGAATTGCTAGCTGAAGAAACTCCTAGCGCTTACAAATGATTGGGCCTGTAGTATGTTGTTACAGTAGCAGAAACAGACTGAGACACTCACTGTGTTAGTACCTCTGTGATCATGGCTTTTCACCCTCCTCAAACCCTCCTAGGGTTTGGTCTTGTGCTCTCCAGACAATTTCTCTAAAGTTGAGTGGGAAGATTGGAGAGAAAGTCAGAGAAAAAGGTCAATTGAAAGTTAATGGAGAGGGCTGGAGAGATGGCTCAGGGGTTAAGACTTTTCCTTGCAAGCAAAAGGATCTGAGTTCGGATCCCAGATCTCATGTTAAAAAGCCAGGCAGAAATGGTGGCAGCCTGCACTTCCAGCCTTGGAAGGCAGAGCCTGGGAAACTCCAGAGCAAAGCCAATAGGAGACAGAATTATCCAGGATGATTCCTGATGTCATCCTTGAACCTTTACAGATGCATGCCAAAAAAAAAAAAAGTAAAGAAAGAACAAAAGAGAAAAGTTTTAAAAGAAGGTAGAGGCAAAGCTGCAGGGTTGGCAGAATGAACAGCCTGCGGTTAAGCAGGTGGACTGGAACGATCACCAAGAGCCAACTCCACCCGAGCTCTTGCCGACCAATGACTGTAAAGGTCATAGAAAATTCCTCAGCTAAGCAACCCCCTCTACCCCAAGACCCCTTAAAAACCCCTTGCCCGAGCTGCTCGGGGCCGCTTCAGTCTTTCCTGCGTGAAAGGTTGCTGGAGCCGCCCGGTGCGTCGTTAAATAAAACCTCATGCTATTGCAGCGAGAAGGGTCTTGGTCTTTCTCTCGGTGGCCTCGTTCCTGACTGAAAGACGGGGATCTTTCAACATGAGCTGCATACATCTTCCCAAGTTAGAACCTGCTGCCATGCCTGGTGCCTATGTCGACCTGCCTGACTGAGAGTATTAGCCTGGAGAGGACAACAGCATAGCTCATGCTGGGACTTATGGGGTGTTGGGGACTCCTATAGTTAATTGTAAAATATATTCCTTGCTAAAATCAAAAGGAGATCATTCTGCCTCTGTGTATTTTTAAAAAGCAGTTAAAATGTGGGCTCAGCCCCATAGCTATCCGGTGAAGCATTACAGATTAGATAAGTTTGGAAATACTGAGAGGATGTTTCTGTTAAGTGCCTTTGCCCTGAAGCAATGGGTTAGGTTCTTGAAAAAAGGGTCCACCCCTGAAGGTGATTTTGCTGATTATCTATTGTGTATGCAACATTGTTTACCCCAAAATTTTCTGTATAAAAGTTGTCACGAAAGTTTCAATAAACGGGTTCAGGATACACTCGGAAAAAAAAAAAAAAAAAAAAGCTGCAGGGTTGGGAGGAGAGATAGAGAGTAGCTGAATGGAGTCACAAAAAGATTGTGAGCTTGTGACACGCAGCATAGCATGGGAGAGATGGTGATTGTTACATGTCGCCCTGGTCTACTTGATTTTATTTAATAGAGTAGAGAAAAGAGTTTCTTTATAGCTCCTTTCAGCCATCAGGGTTCACAGTTCTGCTCTGACTGAAATGTGGGGAATATAGTATTTGAGACCATTGCTACATATCTATATGACACAGGTCTATAATTCCAGCTACTTGGCAAGACGCTGTCTCAAAATAAATCCTAGGGAAGGGCAGGGGAAATAGCCAGTCAGTAAAGTGTTTACTGTGCAAGCATGAAGACCTGTGTTCGATCATATGTGTATGTGTTTATAATCCTAGCATGGGGAGGCAGAGATGGGAAGATCCCTGGGGCTCCCTGGTTGCAAGCTCAGGAATTTCAGATCAGTTACAATAAAAGCAAGACAGCCTCTTTCTTTCTCTGCCAATAGCAAACATGGTGAATGTTCCTAAAACTCACTGGACTTTCTGAAGAAATGTGGCAAGCACTAACCCCACAAAATGACACAATCAGTACAAGAAGGGCAAGGACTCTCTGTGTCCAAGGAAAGCGGCGTTATGACAGAAAGCAGAGTGGCTATGGTGGGCAGACCAAGCTATTTTTCCAGAGAAAGGCTAAAACAACAAAAAAGATCGTGCTGAGGCTGGAGTGCGTTGGGCCCAACTGTAGATCTAAGTGAATGCCGGCTATTAAGAGATGCAAGAATTTTGAACTGGGGGGCGACAAGAAGAAAAAGGAACAAGTGATTGATCAGTTCTGAGCAGATGTTGTTATCAAGACAATAAAATAATGAGCTGATATTTCAAAGAAAAAAAGCAAGATAGAAGGTTTTTGAGGAACAACAGCTGAGGTTGACCTACATACGCACACAGCACTTGTACACACACACACACACACACACACACACACACACACACACTTTCAAAAGAAAAAAGCAAGAACAGAGGATATAGTTTTAGATAGTGTTTGCCTAGCACACACATAAAGTCCTAGGTTTGGGCTGGGGAGATGGTTCAGGGTTATTGCTTCTATCTCAAAAGCAAACAGGGGCTTGACTTCTGATCCTTACAACCTACATTTAAAAAATGTCAGGCAGAAATAGGGGCAGTGGCCTGAACTGGCTCTGGAAGGCAGAGCCTGGGAAACTCCAGAGCAAAGCAATAAGGTGGTAGAGCAATCCAGAATTATTTCTAAAGTACCCTTGGGGTTTCCACAGGCACACACACTCAAGTGTTCTCTGGTACAAATGCAACACACACACACACACACACACACAGAATACTAGGTTTAATACTCAGTATTGCAGCAAGGGGGATTAGGGGATTAGCTTACAGAGTTGTAGAATGTTGTCATATTGGCTTTGTAGAAGCTACCAAGCAAGAATTTGACGTACCTGCTCGTCTTTGCCTTAGAGATTCTTCGCCTGCTAGTTCACGTTCCCGGAGAACCTGAGAAAACATTTAGAAACGTGTGAGTGGATGCGAAAGAAGTCTTTTCTCCCTGGGTCCTGCTCCCACTTCACGCATCAGCAGCCCAGCTGAGCTCACAGACACAGATCTGGGGTCAGCACCACACGCTCAGGGAATGGGAGTGTGGGGGAGATGTCATTTGACCTGGGAATATGTTCTCTACAGACTTGTCTCTAGGTCTAAGAGCCAAAGAACCGCTGCTTCTGAGCATCTCAGTGTCCCTTTGGTGCGGGCATTAGCGAAGAGATAATTAGTCTGCCCTAAACATGCACACTCCGCCCAAGACGTGGGCCCTGAGTGGGCACACGGATCTGCTAGATGATGGTATCATACTTCTTCCCAGCACTCGGCCTTCTACCACCCCCAGCCTTTATGCTACATGTAGAAATGATTGCTCTGAGGCTGCGAAGGTAGAGAAAACTCAGTGGATAAAACGCTTGATGTGCAACGTGAGTTCAGATCCTCAGTACCCACATCAACACCCAATGACCATGGTTACCTCCCTGTAGTCCCACAGCTCAGGGGCCAGAGTCAGAGACAGGGGATCCCCAGGGAAAGCTGCTGACTAGCTACTGATCAGTGGGCTCTGGGTTCACCAAGAGACTCTCCTCAGTACAGTAAGAGTGGAAAGCAATAGAGGAAGACACCCCATATCAACCTCTGGCCTCCATATATACACATGAGGAAAAGAAAGAGAGAGAGAGAGAGAGAGAGAGAGAGAGAGAGAGAGAGAGAGAGAAAGAAAGAAAGAAAGAAAGAAAGAAAGAAAGAAAAGAAACAAAGAAACAAAGAAAGAAAAAGAAACAAAGAAACAGAAAGAAAGAAAGAAAGAAAGAAAGAAAGAAAGAAAGAAAGAAAGAAAGAAAGAAAGAAAGAAAGAAAGAAGAGAAAAGATTGTTCCCTCCTCTGAATCTTCTTCTCCTTGATATAAATGGTTCTGTTGCTGTCTTCCTGATAATCATGTGACCTTGGGTAAATTACTGATCCTCAACAAGTCTCACTTTTCTTTTCTGTAAAGTGGAACTAGGACAGCGTCAACTTCGCAGGATTGTTATGAGAACAACGTGAATTAAAAAGCTAATTATATAGCAGAGTGGTCAAAATTGAGGATGCTGCAGACAGATTTGAGTTCAGAGCCTAGTCTTACCACATGAGAGCTATGTGACCTTGATAAGCTACTAAACCTTTTTCTTAACTTGTGTGTGTGTGTGTGTGTGTGTGTGTGTGTGTGTGTGTGTGTGTGTGTATTAGAAGGCACTGTGTGTCCCTGTGGAGGGCCAAGGGTGACTTCGACAATCATTCTGGAATGCTTCTATCTCATTTTTGTTTCACTCTGGGGTTTCCCAGGCTCCCTCCACCACCAGGGGCCAGACGTGCAGGCCACCACCATTTCTGCCTGGTGGTTTTCACATGGAATCTGGGATTCAAACTCAGGATCTTCTTTTTTATTTTTTTTTTTATTTTTTTTTCAAACTCAGGATCTTCTGCTTGTGAGACTGAGTCATCTCTCCAGCCCGAGCTACTTAACCTTTTGTCACAGTTCGTTACATGCTGCTGATAAATTCATGACAAAGCAGCTTATGGGAACAAGGGATTTTCATTTTGGCTTATGGTTTTTGTTATGGTTGCATTTTGGTGTCAACTTGACAGTTGCAGACTGGGGCACAGCTGTGAAAGGTTAATGGTTGGAACGGCCCCTAAACAAGTCTGCAGGTACTTGATGGATTGCTGTGGAAAACCCAGCCCACAGTGGGTGGTGCTTTCCCGTGGTGAACCAGATAAGGGGAAGTATAAGGAGGAGGGACTTGCTCTTCCCTTATCTTGTGTGCTTACTATGGAGTCCACTCTGTGCGCATCATGCACTTTTAAAGCATTGTGGCCTTCTTTTTTTTTTTTTCAAGTAAATATTAGCTCTCCACTTTTTCCCCTTTTTTTAATTTCCTTTTTTTCCCAATCATACAAGCTCAATAGGCATCCTGTCCTCTCCCTCCCTCCACCCCTCCCCAGTCCCCCCCTGCACATCCCCCTTTCTCTCCTCCCTCTCTCTCTCTCAGTGCCTCCCCCTTCCCCCTTTCCATCCCCCTGAGAATTCTTTGGTGTGAATGCCAAACCTCCTTCTGAGTCCTTCACCTTACTGAGGTGTAAGGACTCAGCGGCACAGCCGGGAGCCCCCTCTTGGGCTCCCTGTCTGTATGGGAACACCATTATGACTGTTAATCCCTTGCCTCCAAGGAGCCCACTGTCTGTGATCCATGCTAGACTTTGGGGGGTCGTTGACATGTCAGTCATTGTGCAGGTCATGCAAAGTCCGATTATGGCTACTGCGGCCCTAACTTGTGGAAGTATCTTGTGTATCATTGCTCCTGGGAAGCATCTTTAGGCTCTTACAATCTTGCTTCTCCTTCTTCTGCAAGTTTCCCTGAGTTTTAGGATGGGGAGAGATTTGGCTGGTCTGGTTCCAGGTGATTAATGTAGGGTCTTTGGTGTTCTGAATTATGGTTTGTTATTGTTTTCAATAACTGCCCTTGGCTCCATCCTGCTTGGTATTGAAGGTCACCTCCTGACCAAATATAAAAAGCTGTTTAAATGAAGATCTTACTATAAGAGGAGACTCAAATGGAATAGAAGTAAGATACCGCAGTGAGTGGGGGGGATCAGTGTCCCGTTTGCAGGATGGTTACCATCTATCTGGCATTGTGGCCTTCTTTGTTACTGCTGCTGCTGCCTCTGTCCTTGGCTGATTCAGAGCTTCATCTTTTCCACCACATTGTTGCTGTTCCTGCTGCCTTTGGAGCCTGGTCTCTAGGCCTTGCTGCTGTTTGCTGTTCATCGATGACATCACAGCCCAGTTGTTCTTCACTGACGTTGGAACCCAGGGTCTTTGACCCTCCAGAGAAATAAAGGCTTAAGACCTTCTTGGATCTTTTGGCTTTGTGGAACATTCCGGTCAAGAACGAGGCAGCTATGAGTGGCTACTTTGAAGGACACTATTTTTTATTGTGAGTTATTTTGATAAACTTACTTATATATATTCATTTCTATAGATTCTGTTTCTTCAAAGAACCCTGACTAATACAGTTGTGCAGTTATAGTTGTTAGTTAATCCAGCTTGGCAGGAGAGCTCATACCAACACCAAAAGCTGAGGAAATTGGCCACACCATATCTAAAGAGATAACTTCCTCACTTGCCAGACAGCATATCTGCTCAACTCATTCATCTAGCTCCTTCCGTCTTATCAACATGCCTAGGAGAAAATCCCACCTGTCATGGGTTGAGTCTTCACTCATCGGTTAGACAATCTCTTACATACTTGCTTAAGGCTTAGCTCTACTAGTGATTTCTTACAAATGTGTCCAGAGCACGAGCCTTCAATTGTAGCTTTGACACCTATAATTAACGATCACACCTCTCTTATGCCTCCGTCCTAATGAAGACCAGAGAATAGAGATATCTTACTTCCTAAATTCAGTGTAAAGAGCAAATGGTAGCTAAATGGAAAGCATGGAAAACAGTTTGGGTTGTAAAGAAAGTGCTAGAACATCATGCTGTTCAGATTACTAGTCACCTCTTTCTGTACCCACAGAGCTGCCAGTCATCTCCCTCCATCATGTAGCTTGGAGGCAGGGTTGACATTGGTTGCTGGCACCGGTCAACTTTGTTGTTGAGAGTAGCACCTAGCTAGGCAGCAGAGCCCACCTGCCCCTTCCCTTGACCTACATATCTTTCTTGGCTGCAGGCAGGTTATTTTGTGACGTCCTTTCAATCCAAACTCCCTGCGGGGCTCAGTGACTAAGCTCTCATTTCTGAAGTCTTCTCAGATAACCCTGGCCACAGAGGTATGTTACACCTCTGAGCACCACCCAAGGCTAGGTGAGTCTTGACATCTGTGTTGTCTGCATGATTTCCTAGGGATTTTAACGAAACAAACACATCTCCTCAGGAGTATTCTATACTCTGTACCAAGATAACCAAAGGTGCAATTTCTACTCACACTTCACTGATCAATAAACAGGTGCTGGAGGCAAATACCATGCCTAACTGAAGTCACCCCCTTTGGGGAGAGTCACGATTTGCATTCAGCTTTCCTGGCTCCATAGTCTGCCCTTGTCTGCGTGGGTATTGCGCACCTATAGAAAGGCACACTGGGGAATAGAGCTTGTATGGATGAGCCTGTCTCTCCCTGCTACGCTTCTCTCTGCTCCCTCCTCCTTCCCAGTGAATGGTTCCCAAAGCGGTTTCCTTCCCCTTTCTAGATTGCGTTTATGGGAAATTTATCAAGTGGTTGGAATGTTCCCCCTCTGTAATGACCTTAGGAGACACTTACTGGGGAGAATATTACAGTGTGTATGAGGTGGCACTGGGGACGACCCCAGTACCTGCGGATTCATAAACATTCTTACAGTACTAGATGATGACAGATTGGATGGTGGTTGGACTTTGGAAAGCCCAGTGGCCATGCAAAGACGATGAGGTTACTCTGAAGGAATGCAAGCATGCAGGAAAGGAGGGCACAGGGTCAGTGCATAGGGTGGTTCCTGCCCATTTCCCCTGCAGACTGATTTGGCCCTGTGCCCAGGCAAAAGGCAGATTTCTTTGTGCAGATCTGCTTCTATCCACCCTGGATCTGAGGGATCAGATGGTCACTTGTTTAAGGCTCCTGGGGAGTATGTGTTGGGGGGGCTTATTAGACAGACCTGGAGGATGCGACCTATAAGAGTCTCTTTGGGCTTCCTCCCCAGGGCAAGTTGCACATTTGTCTGTTTTCCCAGTGGACTCTAACTTGAAGTATTGCTGCTGCTTGGGGTTGCTGGAACTATTTCAGTTCTAGTGCAGAGCAGAAAATGCGCCTTAGTTATCAGTGCCTGCCCAACTTGATTCCCACCTTTTGGGATCACTGCATTGGGACATTTTCTGGAATCTTTACAGGGATCATCTGGAACTTTCTGAGACACATCTTAGCAAAGAGTTGCGCTCATGCTGTACTCTCCTATCTTTCTGCTGTTCAGTAACCCAAAGACCTAGACAGCTAGGTCTTGAGACCAGATTTTGAGTTTTTCCCTGAGCTGACCCCATCATCTAACCCCCCCCCCATGGAGTCTCTATTTCTTCCATTCTGTGCTGTGTCGTCTGAGCAAGGCAGGTCACATGCCTGGTGCCGTCTTGGGCTATGTTACACACACGTGCCCCGGCTCACGTGGCCCAGTCTTGACATCCTGTAGTCCTCAGCTGGCTGGTTGGTGAACTTGAGCCTTCAGCACTTGGCTTTTCTCTTCACTTGGCTGGCTGGGTAGCGTGACTCAGAAGGAAGTATGGGTCGGCTCACAAGGGTCAGCCGTATATTCACCTGAGATGAGGAAATGGCTCCCCCTTGGAAGTCTGTCTGCACGCTCTGTGCAAAGGTCCCCAGATGAGAATCTGAGCCACAATTCTGTCCAGAAGGAATTTCCTGATGGCAGAGCCTCATCCTCATCAGGAAGAGACAAGGTCACAAATTCTAGGAAGTGACCCGCCCGCCTTTCAGACACGTGACTCTCCAAATAACTCTGTTGGGAGTAGGATAGCTGGAGTTGGGGAGGGTGATTTGTCAGGAATGACTGTTTGGGGGGTCACATGCGGAGGGGTGTGTGAATACATGTGTCATATTCATGCATATGTACATAGACCAGAGGGGGACCATGCGTGTCCTCCTCCATCCCTCTTTGTCTTAATCCCTTGAGACAGGTAACATTACTTAACTGGAGTCAGGCTGGCTACCAACAAGTTTTGACAATGCTCCTGTTTTGTCCCTTCCCCCACCCCCACCCCCACAATGTTCAGGTTGCAGGATCACTCAATCTCTCTCAGCTCTTTAGCTGGGAGTTGGGAACCAAACTCTTGGCCTCACACTCACACAGAAAGCATCAAACCCACCGAGTTAGTCTCCATCCATCTACCTTGTCTCTTGAGACAGTCTCTCCCCTACTCAGCTAGGCTCGACAGTCAGTGATCACTGGGGATCTGCCTGGCTCCCCTTCTCCAGTGCTGGGGTTCAAGTGTGGGCTAGCATACCTGTTTTTTTTTTTCCACACAGGTGCTGGGAATCTGAGCTCAGAATCTCATGTTTGCATGTCAAACACACACTGATTTGTTCTAGAACATTAAAAGTAATGAATAATCTAGAAGCCTTTGGGCTCTGCCATAGGCAGAATTCTAAGGTAGTATATATATAATGGAGTGCTTTATTTATTTTTTATTTTTTGTGTGTATACCATGTGTACATGTGTGCGTGGGTGCGTGGGTGTGTGTCTGTGGAGGCCCAAGGGTGACGTCATCTTGGATTACTCGGCCTCCTCACTGCTTTGCTCTGGGGTTTCCCAGGCTCTGCCTTCCAGGTGGCCACCACATCTACTGGTATTTTTACACGGAATTTGGAGATCTCAGCTCGGGTTTTTTTGCTTGTGAGACAAAGGCTTCAACCCCTCAGCCATCGTACCAGCCCTGGAGTGCTAATACTTTATCATACGCCAAAGAAGGAGACTATTTACTCTCGTTCTCTGAGAAAACGTAAGTTCAGAGAGAGAAGAAAACCTAACAAAGTCTTTGAAACTCTGGAAGGTCAGGCGTGGGTCTCATCACAGGCCCAATGCCAGTGTGGGGCCCCTGAGGGAATTCACTAGTAAAGGCAAGTGTTTCCAGAAAGGGAGGGGCCCTCCACGTTTAGAGTGGGGTACTAGACTGTAAATCAGTCCTTCAAGGTCCATCACCCCCAATTTGTGCCAGATGCCCATAACAGCATTACTTGCAATAGTCAAGAAGCAAAGCAAACCCAGGTATCCACCGATCGATGAAAGAAGAGATAATAATGTGCCTTTAGACAGACAGGCATACAGGGGACAAAATGCAGCTTTTGAAGGAAGGAAATTCTGGGGGTTCGTGAGATGTCTCAGTGGGCAGAAGCATTTGCCACAGGAGCCTGATAACCCATACTTATCCCCAGAACACAGTCGAGGCGGAGGCAGACAACCAACTCTATAGACTCCACAAAGTTATTGTCTGGCCTTCACAAGCATGCTGTGGATTGCACACACACACACTCACATACACTAAAGGAGGCCGAGGCACACCCCTGGCTATGTATGTCTGAGAGGTATTTTTAGAAAAATGGAAGACCCGTCATGGGTTTGATTGACGCACCTAATGGGAGTCCAGAAGGAAAAGAAATGGAAAAAGGAAGCAGGCAGCTAAACACCAGCATTCCCTTTGTCTCTTGCCTACCTACTGCGAAGCCAGCTTTGCCTTCAGCCACACCCTCCTTGCCCTGGTGGGCGGGCCCGCTGGCAACAGGAGCCAGGATAAATCCCTCCTCTCTGAAGCTGCTTATGTTAGGCATGTTGCTTCAGCGGCTGGAAAGCTGACAAAAACAGTCACGAAATGACATCCCAAAAGATCAAACATTCAAAAATATACCAAACCCGAGCAAGCCGTGCTCCCTAAATCAAAGTCAAGCTTCTTCACACTAGTTTTAACTAAAATAATAAGAGTGTCAACGCTCCAACACAAGCTCTTATTTAACAGGGAACCACTAATGCTCGACAGTAGCCACACACACAGAGTTGGAGTCCTTTGCGTAATGACAAGTAGAAAAAAGTACTATTGTGGAAGGAGAAACAGAAAGAGCAAAAACTTACGTAACATTTATATGTGCCAGGCATAGTCTAAGGCCTGAGATAAATATAAACTAAATTAATTTTCATAGCAATCACCGGAAACCAATATTATCATTCACATGATTTTCTAGATGGCAAAACAGTTATAGAATTATGTATCTTCCCTGTTTTCCCAACCAGTGATGTGCTCTGTTTCTGGTGCCCGGAGAAGGGTAGTGAAGATAGACACATTCATTCCCAGAAGAAAAAGGGGTACTTGGGATGGTTAGGATTGGCAATTTGACATCTAAGAAGCAAGCCTTGGGAGGAGAGGTATTGGAGAGGGCTGCCTCCGATTAAGGCTGGCTTCTGGGCTGGCCTAGTTTTCGTTGAGGTAGGAAGACCCTCCCATGGTGGGTGGGACTGCTCCCCAGGCAGGAGGTCCAGACTGTAGAAAGATGAAGAGACCTAGCCAAGCGCCAGCCAGCAAGCAAGTATGCATTCATCTCTGCTTCTGACTGTGGTTACCACGTGACCGAAGGTTGTAGGCTCCTGCGGCCGTGACTTCCCCAGCTATGATGGACAACCTAGACCCATGAGCCAAATAAATCCTCTCTCCCCTAAGCGGCTTGAATCAAGTAGCAACGTGTGATGAAACAAGGCTTATCACTCCCTGTATTTACACTTCATGCTGTCGGCTTTGCAAAGACAACACAACCAAATTCCTTGCCAGCACAGGTCTTAGATGCGATTCACAGGCTCTTGAGCTGTGTCAAGTCGGCTTGGAACACACGTCCACAAACGTCCTTTGAAATGAATTCTGGTGAAGTTCATGTGATTGTGTCCACCGAGCAGGCACTAACCAGCCTCCACGTCAGCCTCACAGGTGACATCTCAGCCTGACGAGTATCCAGCGTTCTGACATCGCTACCGAGCACTGCTGTCTACACAGCATAGTGTGAGAACCAGGTAATCAAGGGACAGAAATTTGAAAAAAAAACCTCTTAGGATATTTTAAGAAAAGTTACGATTTTACACTGGGCTGTATTCACAGCTCTGCTCAGCTGCACATGGCTTTGCTGGCCACAGATCACACACACCTGTGAAAGACACAGTCGAGTGGCTTGGGACAGAATTCCTAATGCTACTGCTGACTTCAGTGTGCCTGAAAATGTACTGCAGGAAATGCACTAAGGACTGTTTGTATTCCTCTGCGGCATTCCCCTCCCTCATTGCTTTTTTGAGGCACTGCTTACCCTGTTTATGACCTCCCCAGTGTGTCACATGACAGCAGACATGGATTTACTCACCAAAGGATGAACCACAGGCTCTGAGTTCAAGTTCAGCGTCGCTTTGGAAGAACAAACCATGATAACCAGAAAACACAGTGCGATTCTCCCTGGGAATTTCATGTCTTCGGGGTTGAGTAGTATGGTCTGAAACAGAAATATGGTGATAGAGAAATTTATAGTAAACAAGACAAGAATTAGTGATGAGTCCTGTCTAGAAGGCCACACCATGCAAAGACCCTTTCAACAGAGGAGAAAGGGGAAGGCACAAAGGGATTAACTCAGACATCGGCCTCTGCTGTGGGGTGACTTCCTAAAGTCAACACAGCTTGATCACTTGTCACCAAATGCCACTCAGGGTCCCTTGAATGGTGTCATGTTGTGCTGGGGACATACTCCAACTAATGTCTTCTGACACATGTCAGGGTAGATGAGGCTAAAGAGTGGGGCGAAGGGATGACTGTAGCTCAGGTAGAAGCAGGTGTTTGGGGACCTTTCCTACAAACACAAGGAAGGGGAGGAAAGAGAAGGAAAGAGAAAGGAAAAAGAAGATCCAGCAAGGAAACGGATGAGCTACTCAGTAAGAAATAACTTTAGACTGAGACCCAGCTTAGTGAGTCAAGCGTTAGAACTAAGGACCTGAGTTCAGATCCACAGAATCCGAGTGAGCCAGGTATAGCAGCGTGCATGGGATCCCCATGCTCCTAGGTAAGGCCAGTGACAGAGACAAGAATCCCCAAAGCTCTCAGGCCAGCTAGCTTGGGGTGAGTGGTGAATAAGAAGAGGTGCTGCCTCATGCAACATGGAAGGCAAGGTGTGACACCAAAGGTTGCCCTCTGACCTCCATATGTACGCTATGGCATTCATGTATGTGCCTACACACATGTCACATATCGTATACATCTACATCTCATGCACACACATACTTTAAAAAATAACTGGAATGGGTAAAATAATAACTTTTAAATGGCACAGTGGTGAAAGCAATTGCCATGCAAGTAAGAGGACCAGAGCTCAGATAATTCAGATCCCACTTAAAATGCTTGTGGGCCTGTAAATCGAGCCTTGGGAAGTGGAGACTGGGCATCTCCAAAGCAAGCTGGTTAACCAGACTAGCTCCATGGTTGAGTTCTGTGTTTAGTTAGAGACCCTGTCAAAAGTATAAAGTGGAAGGGCAATCAAGGATGACGCCTAATTTCAACCATGAACCTCCATATTCACAGGCATAAACATGTGCATGCATTCTCACACATATGCACCACACCAAAGTAATATGCAGATGCATACACAGACACACACACACACACACACACACACACACACACACACACACACACACACATGCACACATACAAACTTCCTACTCACATACACATGAAAATAAGAAAAGAAAAAAATATACCTTTAATGTTGTGATCTAGGGCACAACACCCCAGCAAAAGTATTCAGAGAGCTCTACTAGCTCAGTTTACTAATCTGGCCATCGAAATATCTAAATCCTCTAGCTTAATAGTTTCAGGAGGATACTTCGTACATTTTTCAGTTATGAGGATAAATGTTTAAAGCCAGACACATCTGCTAATGGAAATCATGAGATTTAATCTTTTCGAATCTGCCCTAATGAATTTCACTCTATTTTGTCATTTAATTCTGGAAATGAACTCATTCAACTGACCCCATGACATGTGTGTGTAGCCTCCTACTCATTCATATGAAAGCTCCTAAGTTTGGTTACAGGAATGTTTTATTTTACAATGGCATTTTATATTACAGTGTATAGTCTATCATATATATATATATCATAAATTTCTTATCAGATGGATTCATTCTGAAAGCTGCCTCTTTGCAATGCTGGGGATGGAAGTCCATAGATTTTTGGTAAGCAGATGAATCACTGAAGCACTTTAGAAGTGGAGTGCATAGCTGTAGTTCACCACAAAACTACATCTGAAGACCAGAATGATTGACTCGCTGTAGACTCCTCGCTGGCTTTTCTATGCCTATGTGTGTCTTGGGAAAGAATGGCAGATGGAGACAGAGGGTTAGGTGAGAATCCAAGATCACAATCATGACCCAAATCCCTGGGTAAGTCACTTATCTGTCCTGGGCCCCAACTTCCCCTTGTATGAAACGGAGCATTAGATCTCTCTTAATTCTCTGTTTCCTGAGACTCAGAAGAGATTAAAAGCCATGAATAGCTCTGGAGACACAGACTGAAAAACAAATGGAGTAACATAAGAAAGAGTAGAACTGAAAATACTGAAGCATATGGCAAGTATCATTACCCTGAAGGCAGGAGGCAGGAGGCAGGAGGAAGGGAGGAGGACTTGTGGCTGTGACTGAGGAGCACCAAGCAATCAGGGCCATGATGACACAAGGATGAAGGCCAGGGTCCACACATCAGGAATCAACTGCCTTTTCCTCCTCCATGGTGAGAAAGAGGGACGCATCGGACTTTGGAAAGTAGACAGGCTTCGCAAATCTGGTCATTGACATTTCTAAAATCTTCCAGCCTAACAGATGCTTGGGTAGATGTTTAAAATCAGATGCATCTGCTAACAGGGAAATCATAGGCAGCCATTCCTTATAGCAGTTCTCTTAGAGAAGTTCTCTTACAGTAGTTTTTCTTTTGTTAGAGGTTGAAAGGAAGCGTTAGAAAAAATTGGATAGGCTGATGCAGTCTGCTGATTAGCACCTATTCCTGGACAAATGAGCTTCCTATCCTATATCCCAGGAAGATACTCCCTTCAGAAAGTAGCTTGACCCTTTCGAGGCCCCGAAGTAACTACCCATATGCACATGGGCATCTGTGGCTTTCCTGAGTGTCTGCCCGCCAAGAAGGGACATAGGTACCATAAAGACTGGCATGAACTCTCCCATCTCTCTACCAGTTCCCAAGTGCTGAAAGCATACAGTCTTGGGGGTGGTGGGGGAAGGGAGATCAGTATTAGCAAACATGTCAGTGTCTTCAAATGTTACATCTCATGCATGAATATAAGCCAATAGCCAATCTCGCTCCATCTCTCCCAAGCTTTTACCTTCTGTGAGATTGTTCCTGATAAAAATTGGGCATATTGGACATTCTGATTTCTGTTGGGGCATTTGAAAAACAATGAGACATTGGATTCAGTTGCTAAATTAAAAAAAAAGTCACACTCTGGTAAGGTAGCTCAGTGAGTAAGGTACTTTGCTCACAAATCTGACGGAGTTTGATCCCTAGATGCCCACATGGTAGAAAGACAACTGACTTCTGGAAGTTGTCCATTGACTTCCACTAGTGCCCCATGGCATGTAAACATATTCTCTGTTTCCCTCTCTGTCTCTCTTGTTCAAATAAATAAAAAATTTTAAAAATCACAAGAGGCACAGAAAGCCCTCCACCCCTACTTCACAGAGGGGTAGTGGTTATGAACTACACAATAGAGGCAAGTTTTCTTTTGAAGGAGATGACATAGCCACCTCCTTGAAGGCAAGGTGATATTCTAAATGATTGACAGTCAGTGTAGCCTGGGATGGATCAATGAGAACACAGTGCCAGCTGGAGACAGCTTCGGCTTTTGAGGTCGCCTCTTTATCATGGGTCTCGTCAGTAATGTTACATTCATCCTAGTTTACAAGGTTCGTCACTGTGAGGAAGCCCAATGGAAGCTGTGTGGCTTGGCTACTCGGAAAAATATACACATGGATCTAGTGGGAAACATGGCTGTGCCTTCCAGGGTCAAGGGTGTGGATGGGGAAAAGGGCGCCTTTGATTGTGAAGTCCCTAGAAATTCATATTGATGCTAATGTTCCTGAAGACCAAAAACATTGAAACAGAGGCAGGAAGAGAAATACCTGCTGCAGTTCCAAATCTTTCTCTCTTCGTAAGTTAAAGCACCCCACTAGAACTCACCCACTTGCGTAAGCCGTCTGAATCTTAGAACGACCAGCTGGAACATGATATCACTTCCTGTCTGAGAAGTTAGTAGAGAGAGGGAAGGGAAGAGGCTGACGTCACATACTGGGAATGAGTCCTGTGGATTCTCAGCAGCACTTAGTTGGGGGATAGGCCTCGTTCCCCCAAACCCCCAGCAACGACACTCTTCCTGATTATCCACCAGAAACTGTCACATTGGAGGTCTGACTTGTTTTCTCAAAGCGACCTCCTCTCCTAGAACCCCATCAGTGGTCCTTGTCTACCCTGATTTTATCAGGGACTGGGAATTAGCAGGATAGAAGAAAGCAAACTGGCCCCCCCTATGTGTGTAGAGTTCAAAGCCTGTGGGCCAAATGATGGCATGGGGAAGTCCAATGATTCAGGGCCACCAGCACACTAAATGACCGACCGCCTTGGGGTGCTTGACGTAGTTCCGCCTTCTCAAGCAAACTTCTGGGCTTCACCTCGTACGTAACCACTTTAGAGTCTCACATGATAAAACGAAAGCCTGGGGCTGAGTGTCTCAAAGGCAGTGGATCAGAACTCCAGGTATCAGCCAAAGATCTTAAAGCTCCAACTGATCTTTGTGTTCCAAGGCCTGTTCAACAAGAATGCGAGGAGGGCGCCAAGTGCAGGCGGCAACAAGGAAGGTCCCTGTCACTAGGAGGGGCTCACTGTGACTATGCCAGCCGCATGTAAATACTGGAGGATCATGAGTTTCAGACATTATTAGATAATGTCTAAAAGGAAAAAGTCTAGTGTTTTGATAGGTGGCTCAACAGATAAAATGTCTCCATGGAAACATGAAGACCTAAGTTTGGATTCCCAGAACCCTTGTAAAAGGCTGACTAGGCATGGCTGCCTCCTGAAATCCCAGCAATTGGGAGACAGAAGCAGGAGATCCTTGGAGCAAGCTGCTTAGCTGGGCTACCTGATTCGTATACTTTTGTACCTCAATAGAGATTGTACCTCAATAATAAAGTGCAGAGAGCTAGGGAGATGGCTCATGGATTAAAACCTCTGCCTTACAAGCAGGACCTGAGTTCACATCCCAGACCCCATGTAAAAATGCAAGATAGAAATGGTGATGGTTTAAACTTCTGGCTTTGGAAGGCAGAGCCTGGGAAATCCAGAGCAAAGCAGAAACAGATAAAACAATCCAGGGTGCTTCTCAAAGTCATGCTGTGTATACAGAAACACACCGTGTCTTCTGATAAAGATAGACAGACAGACAGGCACGCACGCACGCATGCACGCACACACACACGCACATACGTATGACAGTAAGTTATCCCTACCTTAGGCATAGAGAGATGGAAACATGGTGAATGGTGAATGGCCATATTGTTAACGGTTGGAAGCCCATGTACTCCACTGGAGAAAAGGAATTTAAAGTAAGATAGCACCTTGATAAGATGTCAAGAATAATAAGTGCAACGCATCTGATCAGGCAGTTACAGACGAGAGTCCTGGATATGTCGTGTGGGGTACGTCACTTCACCTCTCTGAGCAGTGAGGGTGGGAAACAGACAAGGCTCTAAGTAAGGGGCAGGAGTTGGCCTTTGAAGGGTCCGTGACTGCTCTAAGCACATACAATTCCTTAGGGGCAATTCAACTTGAATACAGCTTTGCTCCTATCAACTTCTGAGTCTAACCACAACTGACTCTTGGATTTATGCACCCCACCTCTGATGCGCAGCCCACTCTAAGTCTTTCCTGCCCTGAGCCTCCACTGTGGTAGCAATGACTGCTATTTTTTCTCTTTGCCTCATCGCTACCTGGATGTGATACAGGTCCTTCCCACAGTGCCCTTCTCTCTGTTTCTTCTCTGCTCAGTTTCTTGTCACTTTCAGACAAAGGCAGCCACTCTCCTTAGTACCCGAGGCCCATCCCACCTTCCGTGACCTGGCCTTTTAATTTTAAGAGTGTGTATATGGAATAAGTGCCCACTGTGTTTTCACAACAGGAGGTCAGTTGCTACTTTGGAATCTAAAACTAGCACATGCAAAAGTAAAAATACAAATGAAAAACCATCTTTGAGAATTGATCATGGGGGGACGTGTACAGAGGAACAATTATCAAACTATTTTTTAAGCGTTTGGCCAAATTGAGATAATTCTGGACCCACTGCTCCTCTGGAGGTAACCTCCAATACCAATCAGCATGGAGCCGAGGGCAGTGCAGGAACAGCAAAACTGAAAACGACAACCAACCATAAGTTCAGAACATCAGAGACCCTACATTAATCACCTGGAACCAGACCAGTCAAATCTCTCCCCATCCTAAAGCTCAGGGAAATTTGTGGAAGAGGGGGCGGTAAGATTGTAAGAGCCTAAAGATGGGGAGGAGCAACGATACACAAGATACTTCCACAAGTTAGGGCCGCAATAGCCATAATCGGACTTTGCATGACCTGAGCAATGACTGACATGTCAGTGACTCCCCCAAAGTCTAGCATGGATCACAGGCACTAGGATCCTTAGAGGCAAGGGATTAACAGTCACAACAGTGTTCCCATACTAAAGGGGAGCCGAAGAAAGGACTCTGGGCAATGCCACTGAGTCCTTACACCTCATTAGAGTGGAGGACCCAGAGGGAAGTTTGACATGCACACTAAAGGATGCTCCAGGGAATGGGAGGGGGGAAGAGGGGAGCACTCGGAGAAAGGGAGGGAGGGGGTGAAAGAAAAGGGAATGGGGGGCGGGTGCAAAGGGGACTAGGAAGGGTAGAGGGAGGGAGGGGACTGCAGTACCTATTAAGTTTGTTTGATTGGGAAAAAATAAACATAATAAAAAAAGGTAATTCTGCCATTTATTCAGTTCATTAATTCCATCTCATAGGTCAAACAATCACTGAGTATCTATCTCATCTAGGAAAAGGCTGCCTTCTAATGCCTGTCTCTTGGTGTGTGGAGCTATAAATAGACTGGCTTCACTTGAATGCCTCTTACACAGTCCCTGGGCCATCCTGCCTGCATGACACGCACCTTTGGAGTTGTTTCAAGAAATGTTTCTGGGGGCTGGAGAGGTGGCTCAGGGGTTAAGCCTCTGCCTTGCAGGCAGAAAGTCCTGAGTTCGGATCCTAGACCCCATGTATAGACACCAGGAGGAAGCGGGGGCGGCCTGCGTTTCCGGTCCTGGTAAGGCGAAGCCTGTGAATCCCGGGGCAGAGTAAACAAGGAGGAGGTAGAGGCGTCCATGGTGGTTCCCGAATTTGCCTGTGGTTCTACACACACACACACACACACACACACACACACACACACACACACAATTGAAGAAATAATAATAATAAAAAAAGAAATGCTTCCGATGCCCTCACTCGTGTATGCAACTATATATCCACTCACCAGACAAACATTTATTAAGTCCTGACAAGTGCCAGGTGTCACATGATCCAGGAAATGGCAGCAAACAAGACAGAGGGTCCTGTCTCCATGGAGCTTGTAGTCTAATGCAGCAGATGGACATTATTAAAAAATCAATTACACTAGCTGCTGAGGCCCTAACACGTCTTGAGCTTGACGGGTGCCAGGCGCTTAGCTAAGCACCAACCTGTGCTTATCATTTAATCTTTATGCCAATGTTAGTGAAGAGGCTCGCGTGTGCTTTCCAATTAATAGCATGATAGAAGACAGCCTGAGCCGCAGAGCAGTTAACTAGCAAGAGGTTGAATACAGGAAGGTGAATTCAAGAAAAAGGCTGTAAGAGGGACATGACCTAGCTAAGTGTTAAATTAAGCTGAACCTGGGGCATAAATTGCTGTCAGCTTGGGGGAGAGGGAAAGAAGAGGCTGAAAGGAAGAATGTACTGAGTTGAAAACATCATGTGCAAAGGCCCTGACATGTAGAAGGCAGGGAAGAGTTCATTGAAAGAGCTCCTCATAGGATGGAGTGCATGACTAGCGAAAGGAAGACAAGGATATTACCAGACAATCATGATCGGATGCCAGTAGAGGCAAACTGAAGACTGTCCTCACGTGCCTGGGCAGATGGACTAGATAGAGAATGGGAGGGAAGGCAGCCTGCACCCAAACCCACAGAATTCCAATCGAATCCCACAGAATTCCAGACAGTCATGGATCTACACAAAGAAGGCTGATTTCACCTGGATTTTCAGGAATGACACTAGAGTGGCGGGTGGTCAAAAAAATAAAGGTGGGGGGGAGTTCTTCATGGAAGGGGGAAGATGTTAAGCAGCATATTGCATTGTTCAGAGAGACTATGGAAGGCTAGTGCCAGGCAAGAGAAGGGGCGCTTCTTTACTCAATGATTTACCCACAGACAGGTCATCCATGCCCCAGCAAGTCCTCAGCCACTTTCCAGGATGCACATCCCAGATGAATCCCGGTGGGACACACATACCAAAAGACATGAAAGTTGGAGGGAGACTGGTTGGAAAGGAGAAAGTATGAAGTAGGATAGGAGTGGAGATAGGATTGGGTATTAAGGGGTGAAAATAACATAAATTTATTGTATTTATGCATGACAGTGTTTAAGAATAAAAGGGGCAGGGGCCAGAGAGATAGACAAGGGGTTAAAATTCTGCTTTGCAAGTAGAAGGACCTGAATTCAGATCCCAGATCTCATGTAAAAGCACCAGTCAAAAATGGTGGAAGCCTGAACTTCCAACTCTGGAAGAGGGAGCCTGGGAAACTCGGGAGCAAAGCACAAAAGGAGGTAGAAGTAATCCAGGATCATTTCCTAAGTCATCCATAGGCCTCCACAGGTAATAGGTTCCCCTTCTTCCAAACCCCACATTCAGAGCAAAAGTTCTGCTTGCTGGTCACCCAATGGCCAGCAGACATTTGCAAAGCCTGTGCTTGGTCACGTACTTCATGGGGAGAGGGTCACGCCCCTCTTTCATCCCACCTTCAGATCCTGCTTTTTCTCTCTCTGAGAGAATTAGTCCTGGTTGCCACATAATCAAATAATCAATAAACTTTTTCCATTCCTCTTTCTGTAGGTGGCTTATCCAACCTTTTTTGAAACCTTACAACAGGCACACACAGTACCCTCTGACACACACACATACACTATAATATATATTAAATTATATAAATTTATAATTTTTATATAAATTTTTAAATTTTTAAAAATTAAAAGGCAGATGTGGGTGGTGGTGCATGCCTATAATCCTATTGCTTGGGAGGCTAAAGCAGGAGGATGATGAGTTGCAGGTCAGTCTGGGCTACATGGTGAGCAAAAAAAAAAAAAGCTAGTGGGGTGAAGCTAGTGGATTTATAGCTGCAAAGGCCATCTCTTTGGGAATGGGGGAGTTGTGATCCTCCTGGGAAGAGTTGAAGAGTGTGTGGGAGATGAGAAATTGAAAATGGAGAATGCACAAAGCTCTAGAAATGTGCTTGTAGTGTGCTGGAGGGAGTAGAGGTCCTTCTCACATCAGGCCACATACATCAATACATTCACACACAGATGTACTCACACACACAGTCACACATACAGACACGCATGTACTCACAGACACACAAATGCACACACAGATACACTCACAGACATATATGCAGACACACATACATGGAAATACTCTCATAAAGGCGTGCACACACACACGCATGCACTTAAGTGCCGCTGCATCCGTAGGTGTACTCATTAAGTAGGGCAATTACATCACATGATAGGATATCATGGGAAGACAGACTTCCGAATCAACCTTGGCCTGGAGTTGAATGACTAAACACTCTCAGACACATCTAGAAATCAATGGGTCTATTTTCTTCTTGCTACCCCTCATTCCTCCCTCATCACACCTCCTGGTCCTGGGGTACAGGCTAGGCTCCAGAAGTTTTCTATAAACGTGTCCTTATCGCAATAGAGACTGAGACTAACAACAGCATGCACAAACACAGCTCTCCTGGGAGAGTAACTCAGAGCTCAGTTCCTTGAAATGGTGAGTTTTAAATGACGGATCCACAGTGCAGGGAACAGTCAGTGTAAACCTTACAGACATCATTGCTCTTTGCTTGCTGGGGGTGTGGCTCAATGCTAGAGCAGTTAGCTGAACACATGCAAGTCCCAGAGTTTGATTTCCAACATTGCCAAGAAGTGAGCAAGTAAGTAAGTAAGCAAGCAAGCGACCTCCTGACAAGAGAATCCTGGGGGCTCTGGACAGCCAGTCTAGCACATCTTCAAGCTCAGTGCCAGACCCTACCTCAAAAAAAAAAAAAAAAAAAAAAAAAGGAATAAGGTGGAAAATGGAGAGTGACAGAATAAGATATCTGATGTTGATGTGTAGCCTCCACAGACACATATGCAAATATACCTGAGCACATGGGAATGCACGCACAGATACGTAAGTAAAAGAAGAAAGAAAGAGAGAGAGAGGGAGAGATGAAGGGAGGGAGGGAGAGATGGAGGGAGGGAGGGAGAGATAGAAGGAGGGAGGGAGAGAGGGAGGGAGGGAGGGAGAGAGGGAGGGAGGGAGGGAGAGGGAGGGAAGGAGGGAAGGGAAGGAAGGGGGAAGGGAGGAAGGAAGGGGAGAAGGAAGGGAGGAAGGAAGGAAGGAAGGAAGGAAGGAAGGAAGGAAGGAAGGAAGGAAGGAAGGAAGGAAGGAAGGAAGGAAGGAAGGAAAAGAAAAAAGGAAAGGAAGAAAGAAAGGGAGAGAAGGAGGGAAGAGGGGAAAAGCTCTTTGTTTCTCTTCACCAGGTCCAGGCTTCAGCTACACAACCTCTTTCCTGAGCTCTGGAAGCACAGATTCTAAGTCTTCAAGTGTATCTCCAAGGATCTGCCTTCTACAGATCTGTATTTACTAGTGCAGAGGTGATAAGACTTATCTTCGCTGACTTAATTTAATTAGATGACTCATCCCTTGCACATGCAGAATTGTAAGCTAAATATTTATCCAACACGAACCCAAAACACAATGCCAACTAAATGATTCTATCGAGGGACTTTTTTTTTTTTTCTATTGCATTTTCCTTTGCCTTGAAATAAAGTCCTGGGGCAGCATTGTGTCCCCAAGAGTTGGGGATTATCAGATTACAGAGGAGCATTTGTTTGTACACAATAGAGTCGGGTTTTCCAAAACATACTGTACATGTGTCCAGTGTTGATAACCTTTTATCCTTCTTGCCTCTTGTAAGTCTCTGGGGAATTTTAGCCTTTAAGCGGAGATATACATCTTTAAGAAAACATTAGGTTCCTAACTGGATGCTTATCTAGTCTATCTGCTGGCTGTCGACTAGCATCCAGAGGGGTTTCCCTGTGCTGGGTGAAACAATACCAGGGAGTCGTTCCAATCGTAGTCAGGAGTAGCCCTGACTGCAGGGCTGGATACTGAGGGGCCGGCAATGGATTTATAAGTCACAATTTTGTGGTTATATTACTGCCTGTCGAGTGATGTTGTTGTTGTTCATAATGATGGTGGCGGTGGGCCAATCAAAAAGTTTCTGGCCAGTGGGTGGCAAAAGAGGTTTGGGTTTTCCTGTTGGGTCAAATCTTAACCATTTCCTTACTGGATTATGATAAGCTCTAGGCCAGAGGCAGAGATGGGCAGAGAGGAGCATCTTGGAATTTAGGGGGAAAGTAATTTACTAGGTGCTCTAAAATATTCTAATGTGTTGGGCTTGGATCCCCTGAAACCCATGGGAAGAAGACAGACCCAGCAGTGCATGCTGGTAATTCTGGCGCTTGCTTGGATGGAGTGGGATGTGGATGGAGGGCAGAATTGCCAGGACTTGCTGACCAGCCAGTTTCCAGGTTCAATGAGAGACCCTGTCTTAAAAAAAAGATGGAGAAAGATTGAGGAAGACATCCAGTATCAACCTCTGACCTTCCAAACTCCAAATGAGCACATAAGGTGTTATATGGAGAGAGAAAGAGAGAGGAGGTAGATATTCCAACATGCTGTTTGTTAGAAGGACCATCTCTCATCCTAGCCTTTTGGAGTTGCCCTTTCTAGTTCTTGCCTGCTCAGATCTGGTGTGGCTGCCCTTGGCCATGACTTTACTGTTTTTCCATTTTTCTTTGTCCCTTTAGGGATTTTGTTAAGCTTTAACCTAAGGCACCCGCAACTCAGAGCTGCAAAGACAAAAGTATTACTTGACTCTTCACTCAAAAAGCAATACCCTTAAACATTCCAAGATGTTTTAGTTTGGACACTCTGACTTCAGAGCTCATTATGAAAATCACTTTAGTCAGGGAAACTCGGCAGCATTCCTTGCTTAGTGCTCCCTCTGCTTCGCTGCTGGCATCTGTGCAGGTCCCCTCCTCTGTGCCAGTCCTTCTCCTATCCCCTCTGCTCTTTTTCTTTGATTTTATCCACCTCCTGCCTACCACACTCTGAGCCCGCCAAAGACATCTGTTTCTGTCTTCTATCTTTTCTCTTAGCACCTCTTCTCCAAAGGAGCTTGTCCTCCTCCTCCATGCGAACTGCCAGTTTCTATGAGAATTCCTCAAACTTCATTTCTACTTTGACCCCTTGGATACCAATGGTATCCAATGGTATCCAATGGTATCCAAGCCGAACACATCTGAAACAGCGAAGCCGGATATCTTCTCTCCAGTCACATTTTCTTAACCCATCTCTTCCTGGATTGGCTGGTGGCTGCCTCCGCTCTCCAGATATGCACACACATAACCTATAGCTATTCTTGGATTCAGGATGTAGGATTAGTCACTAAGTGCAGTTGTTCGACGTGTCGATTTGACAATTGCACACTAAGTTTTGGGCACATCTGAGAAAAACTGATATTTAAGGCAAGCCTAAGTAAGCCTTCAGAAGAGTGTCTAACTGATGAGGGAAGACCTAGCCCACGGTGGGTGGGACCATTCCCTGAGCAAGCGGGTAAGATGGAGGAAGCTGACTCAGGAATTTTGGCATTCTTCAGATGTGCTGGTCTGGAAGGTAAGATTTGCCCCTCAACAAATCCTCATATCTCAGCAATCTCCATGGATATGGTGTGGCCAGTTCCCTTGGCTCCTGGTATTGGTGTGGATTATCCTGTTAAACTGTACTAAGAATTGTAACCAAGCAATTATAAGCAAAAAAAAAAACACCTTATTCCCATAAGCTGTTTTTGTATGAAATTTATCGGCAATATGCAGGCACTGGATGCTCTGAGAGCTCTTATTTCGTGCCTTGGTTTGGATACTTTCGTGTCACACCTGGACGGTAGGTATAATCTCCTGAATGGCCCCTTCCCTTCTTTCCTGACCACTAATCCTAGACAATAACTGCTGATAAATTTGCCTAGAATATTCTCTCCCCTGAATCACCACTATATCTTATTCAAGTGATTCAAACGTTCTTGAATGCTCTGTGGATAGATGCTTAGGCTAATATACCTATCAAGCAAGATTGGTGCAACTTAATACAAAACACACTTGGCCTAAGTTTTCTCAGAAACACCTGGATATACACAGACCTACTCATGAGCTATTACTGTAACATGTTTGCAAATATGTCATAAATACTACCAGTAAACATTGGTTAAATGCTTTATCACTTCTCAAATGATTCTTAACCACTGACATGTTCTTACTATTTTTCCCGTCTCTTTGAGTTGCACTCACCATTTTAAACCTTGCTGATTCACAAGACAGCACCACCTCTAAATTCCCTCGGCTATTTTCTGTGCATGTGTATGGGGCTGCACGCATGTATGCATGCAGGTCTGCATGTGCATGGACACACATGCGTGTGCAGATGCATGTGCACTTGAATTGTGTGTGCCTGTGAAGGCCCGAGGTTGATATTGTAAATCATCCTCTGTACCTCTCTCATCTTATTTTTTGAGGCTACGTCTCTAGTTAAACCCAGAGCTTGCCAACAGAGTTGATCGGACTAGCCAGCGTGTCTTGGGGATGCCCAGGCTCTGCCTTCTAGAGCTGTAATGATAGGTGAGCTGGAATGCCAGGTAGGCCACCATGCCCACCTGTGATGTTTATGTTGGATCTGAGGATCTGAACTCCTGTCCTTTATACAGCAAGAGCCTTAATTACTGAGCCATCTTTCCAGCCTGGTACCATACATCAAGCATGTCTTTGGACCAGATGTTAGGCTAAGTGTCTATGAAAGCTAGGTGAGCTTAGTCTTCAGGATTGTGTATCATGAAAACTACCATTACATCCATCTATAAGACATCTACATTGAGAGTTGGGTCAATTAAGCAACACACCTGAGACACATATAGCATATAGCCAAGTCCACTGTGAAGCACAAACCCTTAATCTTTGGAGCGTACTGCTTCCTGTCTTATCATCCTCAGGGATACATCTTTCTTTGAAAGACATCTACCTTTCTCTCCTCGGCTGAGTCCTGGCCCTGCCATGTGGATCTTGGCAGCCTTATGTTGAGTTTTGGATTGTGGCATTATAATTAGACAAAGGGACTAAAGTTACACTGCATGGGATTGGAATGATGAATCTGCTCCGTGCTAGCTGTTCACACTGGCAGTTACTTAGCTTCTGTAGAGCACACCTTCTACAACCTAAGAGTTATAGAAATATCTGAGGCACAGATTTCTTGGCAGAATCAAAGAAGGTAACAATCTTTAAAAAGCACTAGGTATATCTAGTACCCAGAAAGTACCCAATAAACACTGCATGTTATTAAAATTCTTAATGTTTGCACCTTGCCTCATGCTAAGAGTCTAAGTTAATTACAGAGCAGAATTCCCAGTGCACAAACCTGTGCACTGACTCTGTGAGGCAGTGGTTTTGTTTTATTTTATGTGTGTGTGTGTGTGTGTATACTGAGGGTATTTGAATGTAACATCAAGAATTGTCCTGGATTGTTCTACCTCCGTATTCCCTTGCTCTAGGGTTTCCCTGAGCTCCACCTTCCAGAGCAGGAATTGCAATCCACTGCCATTTGTGCCTAGCATTCTTTCATGGGATCAGGGGATCTGAACTCAAGTCCTTTTGTTTACAAGGTGAACTCTTTAATTCCTAAGCCCTCTCCCCAGCTTAAGATAGTGAAGGTTTCCCTTCGCTGGTTATAGTTTAGGAAACGGACAAAACTTTTACCATCGTGATCAGAGTGAAGGGTGGCAAATCGAAATACGGAGCTGGCAGTAACTCATGCGTTTATGATGTGTCCAGAGACAGTGCATATACTGAACTCGTGCATTTATGGGTTTCCCAGAGTCAGAGCACACGTTGAAATGAGTAATTTCTCAGAGTGCCGACTTTGTGTATGAATTTATAGGTGCTGGGAAAACCGACCAGTCCTCAAAAATTCCTCTTGTGTTCTCTCGGAAGAAGACAAATGTTCCATGGTTAAAGAATTAAACTCACTAATTCTATCAAGAAAAGCGCAAGCAGAACAGTCACTGGGGACACATTATGTGATTGAGAGAGAGAGAGAGAGACTAGTTTAGACATACCATTTGCTCAATCCAGAATATGTAAGATAACAAACAAGATAATTACTTCTCTTTATTATCTTTTTTTTTAGTACTGAGGTCAGGGTGCAATACAGGGTGACCTTGAGTAAAACACATGAGCCCCTAATCATCTCTCATTTAAAGAGCACATCCTGTTTACCCAGAACATTTCATCCGACTCTGTAAAATCTGCAAGTTAGGGAGCCAAGGTGTCTGTCTTAAGTCAATGGGGTTAGTCCGGTTCAAACTAGAAAGACAGTGCCCTTAGGGGCAGAACCAGAGGATTCCCTCTGTTCCAGCCTGCAGGAGTGTCTGTTCCTGTGATTATCAAAGGCAGACAGAATTCAAGGCCATGATGCTCGTGGTTGTTGATATATCTGGCCCCCAGCTTTTCAGAATCATGAACAGGCAATACTGTTTCTCCTTGATACAAACATTTCATCTTTTATAACCAGGACTCAAGGATTCTCAACCTGAGTTGCATAATGGAGCAACTTTGAAGGCTGAAAATAGCAATGCTGGTGAATCACACATGATTCTTATTGGATGACTTGAGCTATTTCCGATCACTGCTGTGTTTTGACACTCCTTGGAGATAGCCATAGACAGCAGCCATTAAAGCCTGCAAGCATGCACATCAGTTAATAGTTTGGGGTACCCTCAGAATCCCCAGTACACGGGTCCACCACATCACTACAAAGGTGATGCAATCAAGCCAATCATATATTATTTCTCTATTGTCTTATCTTCACATTCCTGCTGAGCACTGGACTAAGTTTCTTCTAGTTTTACTGCCCTTTCCCCAAGGTTCACAGTGTGAATCTGAGCGAATAAATTAGCTGCATTTTTTGTGTTCTATGAAATATGCATCAAGGGCTGGGGAGATGGTTCTGAGGTTCAAACCTTTGCCTCACAAGACAAAGAACCTGAGTTCAATCCTCAGATCCCATGTGAAAATGCAGGGTGGATATGGCAGTAGCCTGCACTTCTATCTCTGGAAGTCAGAACCTGAGAAGCCCCAGAGCAAAGCAATAAGGCGAAAGAGCAATCTGAGATGATTCTTGAGGTCACCCTTGGGCTTCCACAAGCACGTGTGCATGCATGCGTGCGTACACACACACACACACACACACACACACACGAGTCAGATACCTTCTTTACCACTCTACCTTGGCGCAGTGAAAGAAGACACGAGAAGACACATGAATGTTTTGTGAGAACATGGAAGCTATATACAAACACAAGAGCCTGAGTAGCCTCCCTTCCAAGGCATCGGACGTGCCATGCCTCATACCTCATGGTGCACTGTGCGAAGTGACCTCACTGCTGTGAATCAGGAGGGCGGAACTGGGCTCCAGGCATGAGGTGAATGGACTCCTGGGCTACGTTATGGCTCTGGAGAAAGGACAAAGCCAGACAACTGTCTCAAAGCTCACCACCCAGCCCTATAGCTAGGGGTGGGGAAATTTTGGAAATGGCCAGAAAATACAAAAGAGCGACTAAAAATAAGTTGTTGCCACTCTCGGCAAGCCTCTCTCCATAATCCATATTCATCTGTTCATAGCAACGGGGTCTGAGAGGAAGCTACCTTTTTAAGGAAAACTATAATATATGGATTTGAAATAAATCCATTAAATAAAAAGGGAACCTTTCCTATATTTACCCAATCTTTCCTGGACCTACCACTTTGCCTGCTTTGGATGTCTCCAGCTATTGGCTTTCTTTCTTTTCTTTTTCCTTTTTTTTTCCCTCAAGATTTTCCCGTTCCTTTTCCAAAATTAGGCTAACTCAGACCACCTTCAAGAAAGGGGACCATATCACTCATCGTCCAATCTGGAGTTTTGTCCTTAGGAAGTTATTCATATTATTAATCACCGAATCCAAAATCAGCAAAAAAGCAGTCTTGTGAAAGTAAACGAATTTTCACACTTTGCTAACTTTTAAAGAGCTACACATTGAGGGGCACTTTATTCTTCCACGAAGAAGGAGTTGACAAAACCACAATTAATGGCCCATGGGAATGTACAGACACCTTCCCACTCCCCACTCGTGCCTAGCTCATCTTAAGACCTGAGGAGGATAGAAAATGAATTTTGAACTGGTAACAAAACCAAGTGCTTGGCAAGATTATCATTAGGAGATGGAACATGTAGTTGACAGAGAGCAGGGATCTGGAAAGCATGTCAAGAAGTAGCCTTTAACAGTAGGTACATATCCATGTATTGTTATTTCTATATGATTAACTAGAAGGCCGAACTTGGTTTGTACCAGCTTTGCCAACTATAGAGACAGAGCAAGGAGGACCGCAGCAAGTTCAAGTCCAGCCTAGTATGCACGGTAAGGCCAATCGGGTATGTATGAGATGTTGCCTCAAAAAAGGAGAGGAAGGGAAGAGAAAGAGAGAGAGAGAGAAAGAAAGAAAGAAAAAAGAAAAAGAGAAAAAAGAAAGAAGAAAGAAAGAAAGAAGAAAGAAGAAGAAAGAAAGAAAGAAAAGAGAAAGAAAGAAAGAAAGAAAGAAAGAAAGAAAGAAAGAAAGAAAGAAAAAGAAAGAAAGAAAAAGGAGAGAGAGAATGAAGGAGAGAAAACAGAAGAAAAGAAAGGGGAAAAAAGGAAAGGAAAGAAAAGGAAAGGAAAGAGAAAAAGAAAGAGAAAGAGAAAGAGAAAACACATTAGTGCTATTGAAAGGAAAAAGCTAAGGTTTTCTACAAAACGAAAGAAAATATGACTTGCCTCCTTTCTCGAGCATTCACAGTCGGACAACACAAAACCTCCTTTTCCCTCAGTCCAGTTCGGGCCACCTGTGTCCACCCAATGATTGTCGGAGAGTCGAGAGAAGGTTCTGGCTTTTTCCACAGTCCAAAGGCAGCCTTTCCTTTCTTGAAAGAATTTTCCCGCCCCTGGCAGCAGTATGAACTCACCAAGATGGGGATAGAGGACTCATTTAAACAATTCTCTCCTAACGGAAAATCCACAAGCGCTCCAGTTCGTTAACTGACACTAAACCGTTCTCTGGGTGGAAGGAGAGGCGCGGGAGCCTTGCTAACCTTGCAGCAACTCAGTGTTCTTGGGGATCTTTCCGACCTTCCCAACACACATGCCCCAGCTATGCAAAAGAGAATCAGACTGAGATGGATTCTGTAGGCCCCCTGGAAGTCTTGCTACCAAGGCAGAGACACACCCCACTAGAAGAAACCCCCTCACCTGTCCAGTGTGTAGTCTCCCAGGCCGGTTTTCACTCTGATCAGATGCCTAGAAGCTTCTCTGTTTCCCGCTATGGGGTCATAGGCCCCGAAGCCTCCATGGGGGGACTTCACACTCAAGAGAGGGACAGTCCAGCCGGCCTCATGGTGGACGTGCAGCAAAAC